>JASDDO010000012.1:505965682-506565682 GCA_030015575.1 Agapanthus africanus
TTGCGTCAACTGTGCCAGCATTTAAACAATAAATTTTTTGAAAGATCTTTCTCAATCTTATTAAAACAATAAGATTCTCTTCTGTAAAACAGGAGCCCTTGGATCAAAGATCCAACGGTTGGGAAAAAATCCCTAAATCACTCAGAGAAAGATCTCTTTAACTAATTTAACAAATCAATTGGCACTATGTAAAGGCCCCTAGACTCCAAGTCTAAAAGACATTTTTTTTGGCATTGACACAGAGAGATATTGAGAACTCCTCTAAAAAATTTTTAGAAGAGCTCAGAGAAAGAAAAGGTAAAAACCTTCGAATAAAAGAAAAAATTTCTTCTAAAAGAGATCAATGATCTAAGAACAAGATCAAGATCCTGGATAAAAAAAATAATAATAATAAAAGTAAAGAAGAAGTAATTTACTTCTTCATTAGATCTTTCTGATCTATATAAAGACATTGCCTTTTGTTGAACCCTCGGTTCTCGAATCTTGAGGGAAAAACCTCTTTAGATTCTTTTTCTTTGATCCAAAATTGGATCAAGATGTGCTCTGCGCTTGTGAACAGTGTCTTGCACTTTTGAGTCTGCACTGTTGCGCTCCTTGGATTGGTGCAAGCCACCAGGGAGCGCCACGTGTCAGCCCCAGAACAAACTACGCCTTGCGCTTTAAAAACAGAGCACTGCTCTCTTAAAATTGGCGCAAGTCACCAGAGCGCGCCACGTGTTAGCAGCGCAGCGCACTGCGCTTGCGCTCACCAGAGCGTGACACGTGTCGCCTCCACATGCGCTTGCTCCTTGCGCTGGCGCAAAGCGCCTGACAAGCCACGTGGCGCTCTGTTAGACTAATTAATGCAGTGCATTATTAAAAAGAAGGGCAGAGCCCAATTAAAAGGGCCTAACAGGCCTAATAAAATGCAATGCATTATTTTAAAAAGGGGCAGAGCCCAAATAAAGATCTGTCAGACCAAAACAAATGCTCTGCATTATAAAAAAAGGGGACAGAGCCTAATTAAAAGGGCCAACAGGCCAGAATAAATGCACTGCATTATTAAACAGGGGCAGAGCCCTAATAAAGGCCTAACATGCCAAATGCAAATAAAATGTTGAACATTTTCAACTAGACTTAGCCCAATTCTGGCCGTAAGTCCTCAAATTAAATTGACTGAGCACGACTGCTCTCTTAAATCAATTTACACCCGGTTCAAGGGTACATCTCCGAACTCCTCTGATATTTGTCGTTGTAATCCTTCAGCGTCGTCAGAGAGGTGACGGGTCCCGACAACCATACATCGATATGGACTAATGCGTCCGTAAACTCATGGACTAATGCGTCCTTAAACTCACGGACTAATGCGTCCTTAAACTCACGGGCTAATGCGTCCTTAAATTGACGGACTAATGCGTCCTTAAACTAACGGACTAATGCATCCTTAAACTCATGGACTAATGCGTACTTAAACTCATGGGCTAATGCGTCCTTAAACTGGAACACTATGCCCCTAAACTGGAACAATAGAGCCCAAATGCTCTTTTGTCGAATCCAAACGATCCCGTTAAGTCGATCTTAGTCTCAAATCAGACTAACGTATTCTTAACAAATGTTTGAGTCGATCTTAGCCTTAAATAGGGCTAACGTATCTCTAACCCCTCAAACAGACTTTAGTCCCAAATTGGACTATAGATCTCCCAACCAACTTTGGCTCAAAGGTACATCTCTGAACTCCTCTGACATCTGTCGTTGTAATCCTTCAACGTCGTCAGAGAGGTGATGGGTCCCGACGGCCAAACATTCTATGGACCACTATGTCCCTAAACTGGAATAATAGAGCCCAAATGCTCTTTTGTCGGATCTAAACGATCCCGTTAAGTTGATCATAGTCTCAAATCAGACTAACGTATCTTTAACAAACATTTAAGTTGATCTTAGCCTCAAATATGGCTAACGTATCCTTAAACCAAAACCTCAAACCCAAATCTAAGAAAATACGGATTTGGACTAATCCACGTCCTACGGAAAAATGTATTGTTCTGAGGTATATCAAGATTCAGTCTCCGGTTCATATTTCGTCGACCAATCCTCCGTATACAATCTACGGGCAACCACAAACAAAACAAACACCCACGACACGAAGTGAAATTCTGGAGAAGGAGAAAGTTGTTACCGCGACGCGGTAGCATAATTAACTGCAGGGGCTTGCGCCTGCAGGGAAGAGCGTCCCCACAATCAAAAACCCCTCAGACGAGGGGGAATCTGACGAAGTCTGCTACATCGGCCGCATCCGTCTAAACCTCCGATTCACGGTGCCATAAATCAACTTGGCAACTTCGGAGAGGTGGACGGATAAAACCAAATAGCATCTGCCCCGAATCACAGGCAAAAGACGCCCATGTCTTGGCCGCCGTTCGGAGGGGAACAAGGGTGTTACAAATGGCCAAGGGGAGCTTAGCTGCATTAGCTCTGTGGCTGGTCACTAAGAAATGCTGCCGAAGAGTTGACATGCCTTTCACCTCCGTACGAGCTTTTCTGCATCGGTGTGGATAGTCGGCCAATAGTAGCCCTGTAGCAGCGTCTTTTGGATCAGATTGTGGGCCCCCTGATGTGCGTCTCCGACTCCTTCGTGTATCTCTTAGAGAACGTACCTAGCTTCGTCGGAATTGACGAATCTGAGTAGAGGTTGGGTGTATGATTTTTTATACAAGTTACCTTTGCTCCATATGAAGTGATGGGCTTTCATGCAGAACCTGCGTGCTTCCGTTCGGTCCTCGGGGAGCGTTCCATCCTTGAGAAAGTACACCATGGGCTTTCTCCAATCCGGGATACTCCCCTAAATGGTGTAGACCCTATGTATAACTTCTGTATCTTCGATGCTGGGTCACGATAGGACTTCGAAAAGGATGTTCCTATTGTAATGGGCCAAATAGGAGGAGGCAAGCTTGCTCAAGGCATCAGCCTCGATGTTCATACTCCGGGGAACCTATTCCACTTAGACTTCATCAAAAAAAATTCCGTAGCCTTTTCACCTCGGAGAGATATCTCATCACGAGAGATTCTCGGGCTTCAAATTGTCCGGTCACTTGGCTGACGACCAACGCGGAATCACTACAAATTTGATCTTCGTTAGCCCTACCCTGAGGCGATTCGTAGTCCGGCCAATAAGGCTTCATACTCTGCGTCGTTGTTCGAGGCCTTGAAGTCGAGCCGCAGAGAATACTCCATCTCGACTTCATTGGGGTCGCGGATGACCAGTCCAACCCCACTTCCTTCCTCTGCGGAGGAACCCTCCACATAGAGTACCCAGTCCGAAATCAGATCGAGCTTTTCTTCGACTGAGTTTTATAGGTTTGGATTCCGTGTCAGCGCTTCTTCTCTTTTAGGAATGGTGCATTCGACCATAAAATTGGCTAGAATTTGTACTTTAATAGCTTGCCTTGGTCGATACTGGATGTCGAATTGCATCAACTCCTATCTCCACTTCTCCAAGCGGCCCGACAACTCGGGGGGAACCGAGAATGTTCCCTAGGGGTCGGTCGGTGAGAACGATGATCGTATGAGCCTGGAAATAGAGCCGAAGCTTTCTGGAGGCGACAACGAGCGCCAGAACTATCTTTTCGATGGTCAGGTACCTTGTCTCCGTGTCTTTAAAAACGTAGCTGATGTAGTTGTAGAGTGTTTTTCATCACCCTTGTAACACCCGAGCCCAATAATACTATTCTGGTTCTAGTTGAGTATTATTCATTGCTTATTTCAATTATCCTGATGGTTTGGTGCTTATTGCTAAATTTTAACCGGTTAAGTCATTTTGGCACATAACAAATTTTAACACCTAAAATGAAATTAAAAATATCCATGTTGGCCTACTCGTCGCCACTAGTCGCGTGGTAGCGTCCGCGTGTCGAGATTTCTTTCCGTTCGGCTAAACGGGCAAGTTTGGACGGCTACGCGCGCGTGCAAGTGTCCGACTTGGGGGCATGCATTTTAATCATTAAACATCTCTTTTTAAAATTTAGAACCCGCTTAAAATCCTATAATTTGAATTTGAAACAATTGGGCGCGACCCGGACGCGATTTGAAAATGTTTCATTTAGCGCCGAAATACCCATTTTAATTTAATATAATTTTAACTATATAAGATTTTTCTGTTACTATTTATATAACGTTAAATCTCTTAATCCCTTAAAATTTGCCTATTAAAAATTCCCGTACCTCCTCAGCCTATCGCGAGCGCCCAAATCATCTCGTGGGCCCCGCCAACCCATCTCTCTCTCTCTCCGTCTCTCTCTATCTCTCTCTAATCTCCTTCTCTCTCTCTCTCTAACAAACCCTCTCTCTCTCTATTTTATATTCTTCCTACTGTTCCTCTTTCTCCCCACGAGAAACCAACGCGAGAAACCTCGCGAACCCCGAACCCTAACCCTAGCTACCTCCTGCCGTCGCCGTCGACCTCCCCGCGACCTCGCCGTCACCGTCCTCGCCTCCACAGCCTAACCGCACCCCCTACCTCCTTCCTCCCTCCTTCCCGAGCCTGGAAACCCAACCCCGATGCCACCACCAGCCCGATGTGGCCGCCGTTGCCGCCGCCTCCCATCACCGACGACGCCAAGGCCTTCCTCCCTTCACCCTCATCCCGACCTCGTCGTCTTCTTCCTCCTTCCCTCGCCGGTGCTGCAGCTGCACCCGAGCCTAACCCTAGCATTCTCCAGTCACCGGGAAAGCCGCCGTAAACCATCGTCGGCGTTGCCAGAGTCACCGCCGACCACCTCTTCTTCCCCCCTACGATCCAGATCAGGCCAGGACCTCCCCTACGCACAGCACCACCCCATTCCAGCGACCTCCAGCCAATTTCAGCCAGCCGCGTTTCCTATTCGCCGCCGGCGCTCCATCGCCGTCGAACCGTCGCGGTTGACACCTTACCATCCCTGTAAGCATCCCTTTACTTTCTCCATTCGTGTTAACCCTTCGCTGGTCGTTCGTGTCCGTATATCGTATGTTTTGCTAACTTCGTCGCCTTTTGACTTTCGCCGGATTCCGGCCGTGCCGTCGTTTGGACCCGACTTTCCAGCGAAGTACTCTGGTCCGTGTGGTCCCGCTGTTCGCTGTTAGGACTCGATCCGTGGCCCGTGCACCCGTCTCGTGTTTTCCGCCGACATTGCATCTGTGCTTTCCGGTTTGCGAAACCGTCGAGGCAAGTATCCGAATACTTGCTCTAACATGCTAATACAAGATCAAGTCTTGCTATACATTTAATTATCATATTATTTAATTTAACCACACAGTTGATGGTAATACCGATATTTAGTATAACTTAGAATTGACGGTTGCAAGTATCTTTAACATTGAATCATTATAGTAGTTTCTTGTAATTAATCGGTCTACTATCAATCCATACTTTAACTAACTAAACCAATTAGATCGTCCTTGCTTTATTCGTTAAATCATCCATGAGACAATTATTTATGCTTTAGTTTTAAATTCATGTAGCTTCATTACTTTATGTTGTTGATATTGTTTCACCTTGTGACTATTGCACCCCAAGGGTGCTTGAACCTGTTAATAAAGATAATACAAAGCACCATTGTGATTAAGTGACTATTATTGCCGTTTACTTTAAACTCTTGCTGCTGTTCATTGTTCGATTGTATACCTGTTGTGAGCACATACTCGATTGCATTACATATTGACCCGACCCTGCTACACATGACATATATATACATACCGACTCAACCTGTTGTACCACGACCTGACCGATTACCTGATCTCATGCCTAATGCCAACAAACCTGACTTGGGGTCCTCATGGACCATTCCTGCTGTCTATTCAGACAGACCTGCTTTTACCCGATTCTGTGTTGGCATTAGTCCTTGACTACTGAATACCTGACCTGACATACATAACTTGGGGGTATGGGGAAATCAAAGATGAACCTGACTTGTAACTCGACAGTTCACTACCTGTTCGAGTGTACACATTCCTGTTTTGTGCCTAGCGGCATGTCTCGGTTTCAGCCGAGAATATTGTGGCCGTGGTCCCGGGTATGTACGGGATACTACTGAGTGTACACTTTCCTGTTTTGTGCCTAGCGGCATGTCTCGGTTTCGGCCGAGAATATTGTGGCCGTGATCCCGGGTATGTACGGGATACTATTGAGTTACATCGACGATTCATCAATTGATTTCAAAAACTTTAGAGTAGAAACCTGATAGGACAGTTTAGTTACCACTGCACATTACCCTGCACTGTTATTTCATAGTACTGCTTTATTCATGGTCATCCCTGCATTGCTTATTACCATGTTCATACTATATTATTGGTTGACTTGACGCGCTGACGTCTGGGTTTTGCATGGCCCAGATCCTTTACCACTGTCGCCGACCGAGTAGGAGTACTTCAGCCAGCACGCTGATTTGTGAGTTCTGTACTGGTTAGTTCATTTATTGCATTTTATTTCTGGGTGCGATCCCGCATTACGGGACGTACCTTTCTATTATTGTATTGGATTACTTGCTTCCGCACTTATTGTTCATTGACTCTTGTTATTATGGATTTGAACATGTGTTAGTTTATTTATCTTGTTCTTGATATCCCTACAGCCGTAATGTGACTGTGGATGGATACTTCCTACCCACAGGTAGCATGGTTGGCTATGTCACGTGCCCAATCTTGCGTACTCTGGGAAGCGGGGCGTGACAACCCTATTGAGATAGGAATGCGCATCACTTGTCAGTCGTATTACAGATTCCCCCTGCCTATGGTAGGTCGGGGTTTATTGATTGTGGGGATCCGAATCTCTGTCAGTCGTGGACTAAGTTGTCATTGGTTTCCTCTCGCTTTTGGAACGAAAGAATCTCCGATTGACGGGTAAAACTGGTTATGCGAACTCAATGTGCAATATGCGTGTGTTGTGTTTTGAAGGTGTTTTAGACATATCGGAGGCCTCGCTGAGTTTATGGGGGTCCCTCTACCCGGATAGCGGGTTGGGGGTCAAGGAGGCTAGCAGCCCCCTTGCGAAATGCGGGGCAATGTCTCGTTAGAAATATTTTCTAATGGAGGAAGTATTTTTAGTAGGGAACACTTGGGAAAAAGAGAGGTAAGGAGCGTCCTAAGGACGCGTGAGACAACACATGACCGCTGGGCACCAGCGGGTCACGTACGTGGTGTGTGGGTGCCAGGCACCAGCGGGTCACGCGCACGGGCATTGAACGCCAACGAGTCACGCGCGCAGCCGCTGGAAACACCAGCGGAAGAAGGGGTTGTTTCCTTAATAAAATAGCAAAGCTCTGTGAGGCAGCGCCCAAGCGCCTCACGTGCCTTCCACGAGGGCGCCAGCGCCAGAGTTGAAAACTCTTATATAAACGGCGCCAATGTGCAAAGCACACAAAAATCTTAAGTAGCGCCACGTGCACAACACGTGAGTGCCGACGCCTAGTAGAATTAAATTCTACTCTCTGTTAAACAGAGCCGTTGGATCAAAAATCCAACAGAGATGATAAAACATCATGATACAGAATTAAATTCTGTTAAGAGGAAAAAATTCTAAAATCTTTCTAAACGAGAAAGGTTGCCCTCTGTAAAACAGAGAGCCGTTGGATTAAAAATCCAATGGTGATTAAAAAATCACCGTTCTACAGAAGAAATTCTGTATGGGAAAATATTTCCCTAATCTTGTTAAAAACAAGAAAATGTTTTCTGTAAAACAGAAGTCTTTGGATCAAAGATCCAACGGTGGGAAAAATCCTCAAATCAATTGGGATCTCTTAATGAGAGATTTCCTCAAAGCTAATCAACAAACCGTCTCTACTATATAAAGGACCCAAGACTTCAAGTCTGAGAAGAAGTGTAACAACCGAGTTTATTTATACCAATTTCAGTTCCCGTATTTATTTATCTGTGGCATTTTCTTGATTTAACGAGTTTTGGGTGCAAATGGTATTTTTACATTTTACATTGCATTCGACCCGACCCGCTTGCTTGAACCTATTTGATTCATATTTATATATTAACCTGACTTGTTACATAGACACGTGCATCTCATGTATACTGCATACTAGCATTGCATCTTTTACCATATAACATTTTAGATCATGTAAAATAATTTAAAATTGAATTTCATAGCCTGCATGATACCCCTAACCCCATGTTAGCATCCGCGCATCTTGTTATCGTCCTGTTCAGTGAAACGGACGTGTTTGGATGGCTACGCGCATGTACGTGCATCCGTTCTTGGGGGGTATGCATTTTCATTACCTGAGCATTCATTTTGAATTTTGAAAGCCGCATATCTTTTTCGTATTTTAAATCTGAATTTTTAGACCTAACCCGGGTGCGTTTTAAAATATTTTTGTATCCTACCAAAATTCAATTTATTTAATTTTAAAATTTAGTTTAAATATTTTCATACGATTTCTTTAACAAATTGAAATCTCTTATCTAAAATTTTAAATCTAAAAATCTTTTAAAATTTTAAATCTAATTTCCTAACAAACCAACAACCCCTTTCTCTCTCTCTCTCTCCTCTGCATATATATATTTTTATATATTTTTTATTTATTTAATTTTTCTTTCCTTATTTAATACACAACCTCTTCTTCTTCTTCTTTCTTTTTCTTGATCTTGTTTCATAATTCCGGTGATCACCACCGGAGCCGTGCTCGTCGTTGACGATCCAAGTGATTCAGTGAACGTACCTGACTTGCGGGATTACTCTCGTGCGTTGTTTGGAACCGTTCCGTGTACCGTGCGCGCGTCGCGACATTTCACCGACGAAGGACTTTCCGTACACATCCGTTCTTGTTCCGTCTAGACAAGTTAATCTTGCTACAAGCTATATAATTCATTTTATACCTATTTAAATAAATACCATACCTATAGTTTAAATCTAGTACCCCATATTTAATTTTATAACGTTTCGATATTCCGTTTGCATCCGTTTATATCATTTTAAACCTAGATCATGAAAACTTATCTTGTGACATACCAGATTACATTATACTGCATCCATATCATTTAAAATATATATCGTCGTAATATTTCTTATTATTATCTGTAATTAGTTTATAATCTGCATTTTATAATGTTATACATTTGAAAATATTATAGTTTACACATGAAACGTCGTTGCAAAGCGGATACGACAAATCTGAAATATACTGTACACCTTACCTTATAAAATTCATTATAAATCATAGAAAAATCACTAGTATACGTTTTTTAGTTTGTTACGAAGCTAACTCAGAATACTAGAACTCTATGAAATATTTACTTGCAAAATAAATTGTTTAAATAACGTCAAATGCAAATGAATATGTCTTTAAACTGCTGTCCAGGGAAATTCCAGCAGCAAACTTTCAACTTCGGATGTTCATAGACTTTTATAGGGACAACCTGAGATGTTTATACTTATAAAAATGAAAACCTTATTGAATTATCTTTGTTTTGGTATGAGACACGTCTCTTTTGGAGAACGTTTGTTATTTTTAAGCTATTTTACAAATCAGGGTGACGCTGAATTTCTGAACGGAACTTTCTTGTGCATGGCTAATCAATACCACTTTTATAGTTATTAATCGGCTTGAATATGTTATCCATGTTAATATTATTATATCAATATCTATTTAATAAATAATAGTGCTTGTGTTTTAATATTCAGCAAATTTTACCGATTTACAGTTTTATAGTATCCGTCTGTATCCGTACAGTTTATTACATATCTAGTTGCACGCCGAGACCATATTATTTCATTTTACTGTTACATTGGTATCCCATACTTGATCTTGTGCATCCTACATAGTCATGATATAATCCCTGATAAATATTTGTGCATCAATGCTTTGTCGTGCATCCGTACTTGCTACAGTTTTAGTATAAGCATCCGCTTGACACATGTACACTGCCTGTTATGACCTGACATACCACTGCTTCACTTGATACCTGATACACCACTACTTGACATGACTTGATATATGTACATTACCTGACTTGACCTGATATATCACAGCTTGACCTGTTACCTGATCTTATTACTAATGCCAACAATCTTGACCTGTTGTCCCTACGGACATTTCCTGTTGTCTATCCAGACAAACCTGTATTTACTTGATCCTGTGCTGGCATTAGCTCCAGATTTATTAATACCTGACTTGAACACATATAACTTGGGGGTATGGGGAAATCAATGATGAAATCCTGACTTGTAACTCGACAGTTGCTTGCTTATACTGATCAGTTTTAGAGGCTAGGCCCGCCTCGTGACGATGCTGCTGACATCGTTGGTCTGTACCCTTTTCCTGTTAGTGCCTAGCGGCACGTCTCGGTTTCAGCCCGAGAGTCTTAGACCGTGGTCCCGGGCATGCACGGGATACTATTGAGTTACATCGATGATTCATCAAATTGATTTCAAAGACTTGAGAGTAGTTAACCCAATAGACCAGTTTAGATAACTCACTACACATTACCCCACTGTCCTTACTCATATCACTGTTATGCTTGTTTACCATTTATGCTCATACTTACATGTATTGCCACCCCTGTTTTTATTATTGCTTGATGTCATGACGCACTGACATCTGGGTTTTGCATGGCCCAGATTCTCTACCTTTGTTGCAGACTGATCAGGAGTATTGCCGCTGTTAGACCGAGCGGTAGGGATCCTGTTGGTATCCAGTCTTACTTTCCAGGTGTTTATTTGATCTTTTGCTTCCGCATACTATATTATTTCTTGACTCTTTTACTCTGGCTTATGGACATGTACTAGATAGTTAGTTTACTTTCTTGTTCTTGATATCTCTACAGCCGTAATGTGACTGTGGAAGGATTTTTTCTATCCACGGGTAGCATGGTTGGCTATGTCACGTTCCCATCTTAGCGTACTCTGGGAAATGGGGCGTGACATGGTTCTTTTGGTATCAGAGACATAGGATATAGGTTAATCGAGTTTGATTCTTTTATAGTTGGGTATTGGACCCAATACACGAATCAGAATACTCGTGATTAGGTACATGTCCTGCCTCCTTGTTATCGTGATTCTTGAATCATATCTTTCTCTTATCCTTTGCCTTGACGATATGCAAACCACTTTGCATCTCGATTTGAAAGCTTTTGGTTCTCTATTTTTTCTCTCTGTTTCTTGATTCTGATACTTGGATTTGGGCGACTTGAGTGGAGTTATGTGATTGTAACTATGAACTGCAGCATGGTTACAATGCGGTACTTTATTTAAGTAACTTGAAATTCTAGTTTTGATTCATTTCCTTGTTTTATGATCGTTATATTACCTTGCTTCTCTCGGTTTCATTGCTTACCAGTTATTGTTTTATCGCCAGCTTGAATCGTGTTTACCGTGCTTAATCCTCTTCAGTATCTTGACTTCGGATAAAGTCGTCTCGGTATCTTACTTGTTCATGTTTTTCCCGCATTAGAATTATTCAATTCTGGTGCATCCCTTTGTTTGTTGTTGTCTTGGGAATGGATTTTCTCGGCACTTTCCACGCTCATATTGATTGAAAGGAAAGGAAAGTGATTTTCCAGATTCCCGGACATCCGGAGTTTGTTTTGCTAGAGGAAGCAGTTCTGTCGAGCTAGTCGAGTTTAGGGCTAGGCCGACAAGCAATGTTCTTTCGTCAATGGAAGATGATAAGAAGGAAGCGCCTGCTGTAGTTTGAGAGTTCATGGACGTGTTCGAGGACATATCGGTTTTACCGCCAAAACGAGATGTGGAGTTCGCGATCGATCTTATTCCTGGTGCAGCGCCAATCTCAAAGGCGTACTATCCGATGGCACCAGTGGAGTTGGAAGAAGTCAAGAAGCAGGTTACTGAATTACTTGAGAAGGGTTGGATTCGCAGCAGTAACTCGCATTGGGAAACTCCAGTTCTTCTAGTAAAGAAGAAAGATGGCACAAGGAGGATTTGCATCGATTATCGAGAATTAAACCGGGTGACTATTAAGAACAAGTACCCGATCCCTCGCATTGGCGAATTGTTCGAGCAACTTAGTGGCGCGAGGGTATTCTCGAAGCTGGATTTGCGGTCCGGATATCATCAGGTCCGAGTTAAACCAGAAGATATTTGCAAGAATGTGTTCCGAACTCGGTATGGACATTACGAGTATTAGTGATGCCCTTCGGAGTAACGAATACACCGGCGATATTTATGGACTTGATGGGCCGAATCTTTTCACCATCCTTGGACCAATTTATAGTGGTGTTCATTGATAATATTTTGGTCCACTCAAAAGAGTATTGAAGAGCATGCAGAACACTTGAAGATCGCACTGCAGACATTGAGGCAAGAAAGATTGTATGCAAAGATGAGCAAGTGCGAGTTTTGGCTTGAAGAAGTGAAGTTTTTGGGGCATATCGTAGCTGGAGATGGAATCGCCGTTTATCCAGGGAAGATTGCAGCAGTTCAAGACTGGATGATTCCGAAGAACGTTGTAGAGATCAGAAGTTTTCTTGGACTTGCAGGATACTACAGAAGGTTCGTGGAGAATTTTGCTCGTTTGGCTGAGCCTTGACCAAGCTTACGCGCAAGGAAGTACCATTTGTATGGACGGATAAGTGTGCATCAGCTTTTGAGGCATTGAAGCAGAGATTGATAACCGCTCCTATTTTAACCGTGCCAGACAGTTCTGGAGGATTGGTGATTCACAGCGACGCATCTAGGAAAGGATTGGGATGTGTTTTGATACAGCATGGGAAGGTTATAGCTTACGCATCGAGATAGTTGAAGACCCATGAGAAGAATTACCCAACTCATGACTTGGAGCTAGCAGCGGTGATTTTCGCTTTGAAAATTTGGAGACACTACTTATTGGGCGAAAGGGGCGAAGTTTTCACCGATCACAAAAGCCTAAAGTACGTGTTCACACAGAAGGAGCTTAATATGAGGTAGCGTAGATGGTTGGAGCTGATGGCTGACTACGATCTTGATCTTAAGTACCATCCGGGGAAGTTAATGTTTTGCCGGATGCGCTTAGCTGGTTACCAGCAATTCGGATGTTGACTGCACAAAAAGGAACTTATTGAAGACTTTCGGAGATTCGAGTTGGAGATCGTGCTACCGCATTCTTCAGGACAGTTGATGTCGCTGCAAGTACAATCGTCATTGATCGAGAGTATTAAAGTAGCGCAGTCAAAAACCCAAGATTGCAAAGGTTTCGAGAACAGGTTGAAGCTGGACTTCGAACGGACTTGTTAATTCATGAAGATGGTTCGTTGCGATATGGTAGCCGTTTGTGTGTGCCAAAAGGAGACATTCGCGAAGAACTTATAAAGGAAGCACATAGTTCAGCAAATTCCATACATCCAGGAGGCACGAAGATGTGCCGAGATATACGACAGCATTTCTGGTGGTAAGGCATAAAACGGGATATTGCCGTTTTATGGCAAAGTGTTTGGTGTGTCAGCAAGTTAAGGCTGAACATCAACGGGTTGCTGGTTTATTGCAACCACTTCCGATCCCTCAATAGAAGTGGGAACATATAACCATGGATTCCGTGACAGCTCTACCGCGGAGTCCAAAGGGCAACAATGCAGTTTGGGTGATTGTTGATCGATTAACCAAGGCAGCTCATTTCATACCATTTCGAGTTGGTCGATCAACAGAACCTTTGGCAGAGCAGTACATGCAGGAGATAGTAAGATTGCATGGAATACCGGTGAGCATCGTGTCCGACCGTTACACTCATTTCTTATCACACTTTTGGAGGAGCTTACAGGAAAGTTTGGGGACTCGATTGAAGATTACTACAGCTTATCATCCCCAGACAGATGGCCAGTCGGAGAGAACGATCCAAACTCTTGAAGACATGTTGAGAGCTTGCATGTTAGATTTCAAGGGTTCATGGGAGGATCATCTACATTTGGTGGAGTTTTCTTACAACAACAGTTTTAGGCGACTATTCAGATGGCTCCATTCGAAGTTTTATACGGTCGCAAGTGCCGTTCACCTGTTTGCTGGACAATGTTAGAGAATGAAGATTGTTGGGACCGGATTTGATCGTGCAAACAGTTGAGAAGGTTAACACTATCCGGAATCATATGAAAGCAGTACAAGACCGACAAAAGAGTTGGACAGATACATCGAGTAGACCTTTAGAGTTCGCCGTTGGTGATTTGGTATTCTTGAAGATATCACCGACTAGAGGAGTGATTCGTTTCGGAAATCGAGGAAAGCTTAGTCCTCGATTCGTTGGACCTTTTGAGATTTTGAAGCGTGTTGGAGATGTAGCATATCGATTGGCGTTACCGCAATTTTTGGCGAATGTTCATGACGCGTTTCACGTATCTCAACTCCGTAAATATGTTCGAGATGAAACACACATGCTGGATCATTCGGAGCTGACTGTACGAGAAGATTTGACTTTTGAGAAGCGACCGATGTCGATTGTGGATCGAAGGGAAAAGGTTCTTAAGAACAAGGTTATCCCTCTTGTACTTGTTTCTTGAGGAAATTGTTCACATGGAGAATCAACCTTGGAATGAGAAGATAAAATCCAGCAGAAGTTTCCACATCTATTCTTGTAGTTTCTTGATTTTTTATCCTTTCTTGTTCTTGGAATTTCGAGGACGAAATTCTTTTTGTAGTTGGGTATAATGTAACAACCGAGTTCATTTATACCAATTTCAGTTCCCGTATTTACTTATCTGTGGTATTTTCTTGATTTAACGGGTTTTGGGTGCGAATGGTATTTTTACATTTTACATTGCATTCGACCCGACCCGCTTGCTTGAACCTGTTTGATTCATATTTATAGATTAACCTGACTTATTACATAGACACGTGCATCTCATGTATACTGCATACTGGCATTGCATCTTTTACCATATAACATTTTAGGTCATGTAAAATAATTTAAATTGAATTTCATAGCCTGCATGATACCCTAACCCCGTGTTAGCATCCGCGCATCTTGTTATCGTCCCGTTCAGTGAAACGGACGTGTTTGGATGGCTACGCGCATGTACGTGCATCCGTTCTTGGGGATATGCATTTTCGTTACCTGAGCATTCATTTTGAATTTTGAAAGCCGCACATATTTTTCGTATTTTAAATCTGAATTTTTAGACCCGACCCGGGCACGTTTTAAAATATTTTTGTATCCCGCCAAAATTCAACTTATTTAATTTTAAAATTTAGTTTAAATATTTTCATACGATTTCTTTAACAAACTGAAACCTCTTATCTAAAATTTTAAATCTAAAAATCTTTTAAAATTTTAAATCTAATTTCCTAACAAACCAACAACCCCTTTCTCTCTCTCTCTTCTCTGCATATATATATTTATATATAATTTTATTTATTTAATTTTTCTTTCCTTATTTAATACACAACCTCTTCTTCTTCTTTCTTCTTTCTTTTTCTTGATCTTGTTTCTTAATTCCGGTGATCACCACCGGAGCCGTGCTCGTCGCTGACGATCCAAGTGATCCAGTGAACATACCTGACTTGCGTGATCACCCTTGTGCGTTGTTTGGAACTATTCCGTGTACCGTGCGCGCGTCGCGACATTTCGCCGACGAAGGACGTTCCGTACACATCCGTTCTTGTTCTGTCTAGGCAAGTTAATCTTGCTACATGCTATATAATTCATTTTATACCTATTTAAATAAATACCATACCTATAGTTTAAATCTAGTACCCCATGTTTAATTTTATAACGTTTCGATGTTCCGTTTGCATCCGTTTATATTATTTTAAACCTAGATCATGAAAACTTATCTTGTGACATACTAGATTACATTATACTGCGTCCATATCATTTAAAATATATATCGTCGTAATATTTCTTATTATTATCTGTAATTAGTTTTGCATTTTATAATGTTATACATTTGAAAATATTATAGTTTACACATGAAACGTCGTTGCAAAGCGGATACGACAAATCTGAAATTTACTGTACACTTTAACTTATAAAATTCATTATAAATCATAGAAAAATCATTAGTATACGTTTTTTAGTTCGTTACGAAACTAACTCATAATACTATAACTCTATAAAATATTTACTTGCAAAATAAATTTTTTAAATAACGTAAAGTGCAAATGAATATGTCTTTAAACTGCTGTCCAGGGAAATTCCAGCAGCAAACTTTCAACTTCGGATGTTCATAGACTTTTGTAGGGACAACCTGAGATGTTTATACTTATAAAAATGAAAACCTTATTGAATTATCTTTGTTTTGGTATAAGACACGTCTCTTTTGGAGAACGTTTGTTATTTTTAAGCTATTTTACAAATCAGGGTGACGCTGAATTTCTGAATGGAACTTTCTTGTGCATGGCTAATCAATACCACTTTTATAGTTATTAATCGGCTTGAATATGTTATCCATGTTAATATTATTATATCAATATCTATTTAATAAATAATAGTTCTTGTGTTTTAATATTCAGCAAATTTTACCGATTTACAGTTTTATAGTATCCGTCTGTATCCGTACAGTTTATTACATATCTAGTTGCACGCCGAGACCATATTATTTCATTTTACTGTTACATTGGTATCCCATACTTGATCTTGTGCATCCTACATAGTCATGATATAATCCCTGATAAATATTTGTGCATCCATGCTTTGCCGTGCATCCGTACTTGCTACAGTTTTAGTATGAGCATCCGCTTGACACATATGCACTACCTGTTATGACCTGACATACCACTGCTTCACTTGATACCTGATACACCACTACTTGACATGACTTGATATATGTACACTACCTGACTTGACCTGATGTACCACAGCTTGACCTGTTACCTGATCTTGTTACTAATGCCAACAATCTTGACCTGTTGTCCCTACGGACATTTCCTGTTGTCTATCCAGACAAACCTGTATTTACTTGATCCTGTGTTGGCATTAGCTCCAGATTTATTAATACCTGACTTGAACACATATAACTTGGGGGTATGGGGAAATCAATGATGAAATCCTGACTTGTAACTCGACAGATGCTTGCTTATACTGATCAGTTTTAGAGGCTAGGCCCGCCTCGTGACGATGCTGCTGACATCGTTGGTCTGTACCCTTTTCCTGTTAGTGCCTAGCGGCACGTCTCGGTTTTAGCCCGAGAGTCTTAGACCGTGGTCCCGGGCATGCACGGGATACTATTGAGTTACATCGATGATTCATCAAATTGATTTCAAAGACTTGAGAGTAGTTAACCCAATAGACCAGTTTAGATAACTCACTACACATTACCCCACTGTCCTTACTCATATCACTGTTATGCTTGTTTACCATTTATGCTCATACTTACATGTATTGCCACCCCTGTTTTTATTATTGCTTGATGTTATGACGCGCAGACGTCTGGGTTTTGTATGGCCCAGATTCTCTACCTTTGTTGCAGACTGATCAGGAGTATTGCCGCTGTTAGGCCGAGCGGTAGGGATCCTGTTGGTATCCAGTCTTACTTTCCAGGTGTTTATTTGATCTTTTGCTTCCGCATACTATATTATTTCTTGACTCTTTTACTCTGGCTTATGGACATGTACTAGATAGTTGGTTTACTTTCTTGTTCTTGATATCTCTACGGCCGTAATGTGACTGTGGAAGGATTTTTCCTATCCACAGGTAGCATGGTTGGCTATGTCACGTTCCCATCTTAGCGTACTCTGGAAAGCGGGGCGTGACAAGAAGGAATCCCCTCATAAACTTCAGAAAGAATAGAGAATTAAATTCTCGAGGAAGAAGAACTCTCTTTGTAGGGTGTTTTTCGTCACCCCATTGAGATGGGAATACGCGCGCGCTTGTTAGGCGCATTACAGATTCCCCCTGCCTAGGATAGGCTGGGGTTTATTGATCGTGGGGATCCGAATCTCCAGCAGCCGCGGACTAAGCTGCCGTTAATTACCCCTTACCTTTGGAGCGAGGGAACCTCCGATTGACGGGTTAAACTGGTCATGCGAACTCAACGTGCAGTGTATGTGTGTTTTTGTTTTAGGGGGGCTTGGATATATCGGGAGCCACGCAGAGTTTTTACGGGGTTCCCGCTACCCGGATAGCGGGTTGGGGGTCAAGAGGGCTAGCAGCCCCCTTGTGGGGTGCGGGGCAGCGCCCCGGCCCAAAATTTTTTAGAAAGGACATTGTTGTAGAGTATGTGTATGTGTGTGTGTATACACATATATA
Source organism: Agapanthus africanus (assembly GCA_030015575.1). Taxonomy (NCBI): domain Eukaryota; kingdom Viridiplantae; phylum Streptophyta; class Magnoliopsida; order Asparagales; family Amaryllidaceae; genus Agapanthus; species Agapanthus africanus. The sequence goes on from JASDDO010000012.1 coordinate 505,983,802, forward strand.
TAAAAAAATTAAAGGAAAATGGCATCCAGAGGATGCGTGGGGAAAAGCGCCAGCGTTTTGAGCGCAAGAGCACTAGCGCTTTGAGCGCTAGCACCCCACGTGTCAGCACGTAGGCGCTCGGGCGCTAGTTCTTTGGGCGCTAGCGCTCTGAGTGCAAGAGCGCTAGCGCTTTGAGCGCTAGCGCTCCACGTGTCAGCACGTGGGCACTTTGAGCGCTAGCACTGTGAGCGCAAGAGCGCTGTGAGCGCAAGAGCGCTAGCGCTCCACGTGTCAGCATGTGGGCGCTCGGGCGCTAGCGCTTTGGGCGCTAGGCTCTGAGCGTAAGAACGCTAGCGCTTTGAGTGCTAGCGCCCCATGTGTCAGCACGTGGGCGCTCAGGGCGCTATCGCTTTGAACGCTAGCGCTCCACGTGTCAGCACGTGGGCCCTCGGGCGCAAAAAGGGACTTGGTCCCTGCAATGGGAGTTGTACTCCTATAAAGGAGCACTTATTATTTTGTGTGTGTGTGTGTGTGTGTGTGTGAGGAGTTAAACTCCAAGGATGTTTTGAAGCTGATGAAAGGGCTTCTCCCCTTGAGCCCTAGTTCTTCCCCAAAGTGGGGTTTCTGGAGATGGGTCTCCTTCTTCTTCCTGTCGTTTGGCCGGATCTTGAAGATCAAGAGATGTGAGATTTTAAAAATCTCTTCTTTTTGAGATCTAATGACAGATCCAAGTTCCCCTTTGTGGGTTTTGTGGTGAAAAACTATTTAGTTTTGAAAAAGGAAGAGTAAAACTCTTGATTTAATTCAAAAGAAAGAAGAAGGTTTGGAACCTTCAGAAAGGGGAAAGCGGCACAAACCATAGGTTTTTGAGAGAATGAAAAGTGTATGCTTTATTCGTAATCATGTTGCCTTATATAGGCTTACATATTTACATATAGCCCCTTGGGCTTTACAAAATGGCATTTTGCCCATCCCATGGCTCATGTGCCATTTCTTTTTTGCACATAAGCCATGGGCTTACAAAATATTGGCTTTATGCCTATTTAGCATACATTCATGCACAGAAAATTACATGAAAATTATTTGTTACATGATTTTTTATTTTGGCATGGGGAGGGTCGGCCGCTTCATGTTCGGGCTCGACTCGGGCATGAGCCCACTTGATCTGGGCTTGGGCCTACCTGGCTTGGGGTTGACCTTGACTTTGACTTGGTCAACTAGGGGTGCAAATTTTGACCCCAACAAAATGCTCCCTATCAATGAATGCACACCGCATGCATGAGTTGTGTGCACGAAATTGATGGAGCTTGAAGTTGGACTTCGAGATAGAACATCCTTCCGGGGGCGGAGCATAATCCCGGGGAGCATGATTCCCGGGGATCAGAGCATCATTCTGATTCGCGGAGCATAATTCCAGGGTCGGAGTATCTCTCGGGGAGCATGATTCCCGGGGATCGGAGCATCATTCCGATTTGCGGAGCATAATTCCAAGATCGGAGCATCATTCTGAAGAGTCGAAGCATAATTCCGAAGAGTAGAGGCATGATTCCAAGGATCGGAGCATGATTCCGAAGAGTGGAGCATGATTCCAAGGATCGGAGTATCATTCTGAAAAGCGGAACATGATTCCAGGGATCGGAGTATCCCTCGGGGAGCATGATTCCCGGGGATCGGAGCATCATTTCGATTTGCAGAGCATAATTCCAAGATCAGAGCATCATTCCGAAGAGTCAAAACATAATTCCGAAGAGTAGAGGCATGATTCCAAGGATCGGAGCATTATTCCAATGAGCGGACCATGATTCCAAGGATCGGAGCATCATTCCGAAGAGCGGAGTATGATTCCAGGGATCGAAGCATTATTCCGATGAGCGGAGTATGATTCCATGGGATCGGAGCATCATTCCGAAGAGCGGAGCATGATTCCAGGGATCGGAGCATCATTCCGACGAGCGGCAGACATTCTGACCGAAGCATAATTTCGATGCAGAGGTTGATTCCCAGGCAAAACATAATTCCGACAGGGAAGGCAAATGCTCCGAGGCGAAGCATGATTTCGACACGGAGTACATTCTGAGACGGAGCATGATTCCGGCGCAGAGCTTGTTGGCCGACTTGATTCCAAGACGAAGCATAATTTCGATAGGGAAGGCAGATACACCGAGGTGAAGCATGATTTCGACACTGGGTGCATTATGAGACGGAGCATGATTCCGGCGCAGAGCTTGTTGGCCGACTTGATTCCGAGACAAAGCATAATTTTGACAGGGAAGGCAGATACACCGAGGCGAAGCATGATTTCGACACGGGGTGCACATTCTGAGACGGAGCATAATTCTGACGCAGAGCTTGCTGGTTGACTTGATTCCGAGACGGAGCAAAATTCCGACGAGGAGATCGTTGGTTGATTCAGAGCCGAAGCATAATTCCGACAGGGAAGGCAGATACACCGAGGCGAAGCTTGATTTCGACGTGGGGTACACTCTGAGACGGAGCATGACTCCGACGCAGAGCTGGTTGGTTGATTTGATTCCGAGGCGGAGCATAATTCCGGCAGGTAAGGTAGATATCCCGAGGCGAAGCATGATTTCAACACGAGGTAAATTCTGGGACGGAGCATGATTCCGCCGCAGAGGTTGTTGGTTTGATTTGATTTGGGTTGACATCAGCATCGCTATACTGGAATATGGTACCAGAAGCGAATCATCATTTGTCATAAGAGGATTTGGGAATCGGTTTTGGTTTGGCATCTGTATTGCTGCACTGGAATAATGCCAGGAGCAACTCATCATTTGCCCCGGGAGGATTTGGGAATTGGTTTTTGCTTGGCATTAGTATCGCTACACTGGAATATGGTACCAGGAACGAATCATCATTTGCGCTTGCTTATCAGAAAGCGATGGCTTAGGAGACAGATTTTAGGTCCCTATCACCTAAGACTTTTCAATTTTGTGAGCCATAAGGGTCTCACAAAGCATTTTCTCCCTACGGGTCGTAAGGATCCCGCAGGTGTATTTTCTCCCTAGGAGTCGTGGGGACTCATAAGTGTGTTGCTCCTTTGTGAGTCGTAAGGATATCACGCGGGAATTTTCTCCTCACAAAGTCGAGAGGACTTTTTGGGTGCATTTCATCTCTTTTTCACGAGTTTGCGCCCTTTCGGGTCTTCACAAACTCGCCGGCAGTCCTGCTGTTTTTACTCATGGAGCTCTTTCGGGTTTTCATCCGTACCCATTTTGCTTGTGGACATACCTTTTTTTTACTGCCGGTGGGACTTTGAATGTGGTCTCGCCGGTAGGACTTGGGAGAGATTGGGATCGTTTTACGTCCGTGGATTGTATACAGTTTTGCAGGATGTATGATCCAGACCGTAGGGTCGGAAAAATTTTGGGACTTTGTCGGCGTCTGTATCGCTGCACTGGAATATGGTACCAGGAGTGACTCATCATTCGCCGTTGGGGTATGGGATATGGAATTTGTTTAGTGTCTGCATCGCTGCACTGGAATATGGTACCAGGAGCGACTCATCATTCGCCATTTGGGATATGGGGTTTGGAATTTGGCTGGCGTCTGCATCGCTGCACTGGAATATGGTACCAGGAGCGACTCATCATTCGCCATTAGGATTTGAGTTTGGAATTTGGCTGGCGTCTGCATCGCTGCACTGGAATATGGTACCAGGAGCGACTCATCATTCGCCATTTGAGAGTTTGGGTTTGGTTGGCGTCTGCATCGCTGCACTGGAATATGGTACCAGGAGCGACTCATCATTCGCCATTAGTATTTGAGTTTGGAATTTGGTTGGCGTCTGCATCGCTGCACTGGAATATGGTACCAGGAGCGACTCATCATTCGCCATTTGAGAGTTTGGGTTTGGTTGGCGTCTGCATCGCTGGACTGGAATATGGTACCAGGAGCGACCCATCATTCGCCACTTGAGGGTTGGAGAGCGATGGCTTAGGAGATAGGTTTAGATCCTTATCACCTAAGGCTTTTCAATTTTATGGGCCGTGAGGGTCCCATAAAACCATTTTCTCCCTACGAGTCATAAGGATCCCGTAAGTGTATTTTTCTCCTTAGGAGTCGTGAGGGCCCCGAAGTGTGTTTTTCCTTTATGAGTCGTAAGGATCCCACAAAGGTTTGTTCTCCTCATGTATCGTGAGGACATATGAGTGGGTCTTCTCAATGGAGCATAATTCCAAAGGCGGAGACCAGCCGCGTAACTTGTGATTACGGTGGGGCATGGGTATGATGAGAATTATTTGAGCCCTTGGATTGTATACGGTATTCAACTTGGGGACCGGCCGTAGAGCGATGAGAATTTTGGAAATTTGAATTTTTGTTGGCGTCTGCATCGCTGCACTGGAATATGGTACCAGGAGTGACTCATCATTCGCCTTTGTTTTGTTTGTTTGTTTGTTGTTTTTGTTTTACCGCGACTGCTCTATCATTTCAGCTTTTCTTATCACGAAGGTCGCGATTGCCCTATCATTTTAGCTATTTATTTGCGGTTGCCCCATCATTTCGACTTTATTTTTCATCTTTATTTTACTCGCTGATTTTTATTGCGAGTTGCCCAATCATTTCGGCTTTTCTTTTTTCTTTTTTTTTATTTACACATTTTTTTATTTACATACATTTTTTTTACATTCCCAGTTTAACGACTTAGAGCTCGATTGTTCCCAGTTGTAACAACCAAGTTCATTTATACTAATTCCAGTTCACGTATTTATATATATGTGGTATTTTATTGATTTATCTTGTTTGGGTGCGAATGGTAGTTTACATTTTACATTGCATTCGACCCGACCCGCTTGCTTGGACAGGTTGATTCGTATTTATAAACTACCCTGACTTGTTAAATGGAACCGTGCATTTAATGTGGACTGCATACTGGCATTTCACCTAGCATCGCATATTTTACATATAACATTTTAGGTCACGGAAAATAAATTAAAATTTCATTTCATAGCATGCATGTTACCCCTAACCCCATGGTAGCGTCCGCGCATCTTGTTCTCGTCCCGTTCAGTGAAACGGGCGCGTTTGGATAGCTACGCGCACGTACGTGTGTCTGTTCTTGGAGGTAAGCAATTTCGTTACTTAAGCATTCATTTTAAAATTTGGAAGTTGCATATAATTTTCGTATTTTAAATCTAAATTTTTAGACCCGACCCGGACGCATTTTGAAATATTTTATTTCCCGCTAAAATTCAATTATTTAAATTTTAAATTTAATTATAATATTTTTTTAATAGCTCAGAATATTTTTCGAAACCAATTTAAATCATTTTTTAAAATTTTTAAACCTAAAAATCCTAATCCTAACTTTCTAACCAATCAGAATCTCTCTCCCTCTCTCTTTTCTCTGTCGCTGGCCCTTACTTCCTTTTCGCTCTTTCTCTCTCTCTCTAATCCCTCGCGCTCAGTCTCTCTCTCTCTCTCTCCTCATAATCTTTTCTCTCTTTTCTCTCTTTCTCTCTCCGCGAATACTGCCATCTTTCTCTCTCCTCTCTCTCTCTCTCTCCTCTCTCGAGCCCTCTCTCACTCCTCTCGCAATCACTGTAGGTTTCTCGAGTGTGGTCACCTCCCCGCGATCTCGTCACCTCCCTTCTTTCCCTCTTTCTTTTCCTCTCTTCTCTTTTTAAAAACCCCGAGAACTTCCTTGGCGAGAACCCATCGCAGCCCTTCACCTCACCTCAAACCCTAACCCTAAACTCCATTCCTTCATTAACCCCTAACCTCAACCGAGCCTCTACCATCTCCTTCTCCTCCTCCTCGTCTTCTTCTTCTTCTTCACCCATTCCCGAGCACCTCCTGCAACTCCTCAACCCACAGAGCACCTCACCGCCGACGATGCTCTTCACCTCGCCGCCATCACACCATTCTCCTTCTCTCCCTCTCCTCTGCATTCTCCCTCCTACACAAACCCCTGCAACCCCAGCCAACAAAACCCGAGCCCAAACCCTAAAACCACAGAAAACCCTAGACACCGAAACCCTAACCTCCATCTCGACAGCCGCTCATCGCCGGTGAACCCTACACCTCTCTCTCATCGCCTCAATCTCCTGGAACCCCTGTGCATCAATCCACAGTGAGCTCTCTCTCATTCTTCCCTTCTTCTCTTCTTCTTCCTTCTATTCTTTCTTTCTTTTATTTTTTTCCTTTCCGTTTTTTTAAATCTCTGTAGATCGCCGGAATCCGGTCGTGCCGTCGACGATCCCGACGACCCAGTGAGCGTACCTGACCCGTGTGATCACCTTGTGCGTTGTTTGGATCCGTTCCGTGTACCGTGCGCGTGTCGCGACTTTTTCCACCGACGTGAGACGTTCCGTACACCCGTTTCTTGATCTGTCGAGGCAAGTAAAACTTGCTACATGCTATTTATATTATTTTATACTTATTTAACTGCATATTAAACCTGTAGATTAAATCTAATGCCACATGTTCCATTTTAACATTTCGATGTTCCATTATATCATTTTAGATCTAGAACTTGAAACATATCATGTTGCATTTTAGTTTACAATACGTGGTACCCACGTCCATATTTATATCACATAGTGCTTGGTTGCATAGCCCATAATACCATTTTAATTGCTTATAACCTTTCGGACACCGTTTGCATCCTTTTAGCCTATTATATATATACAATTGCATCCATAGATCACTTGATTATATAATATTGTAAATTTAACATTCCATATTTGATAAAGTGTATTTTAATTAATGTTGGAATTATAAGCTTAACCCAAATTGATAACTGTGCATCCATATGTCTTAGTTTATACCTATTTTGCACACTACATCACAATATTCCATTTTATTGTTCCATTAGTACCCCATACTTGTTTTGTATACTCATACTTATTATAGTTTGATTATGAGCACCCACTTGCTACTTGTGCACCCCTGACACGACTTGATACACTACTACTTGATACGTCTTGATACCGTGCACTTTTTGACATGATTGGATTTATATACACTACTTGACTTGACCTGATGTACCATGGCTTACCTGTTACCTGATCTTGTTACTAATGCCAACAAACTTGACCTGTTGTCCCTATGGACATTTCCTGTTGTTTATCCACACACACCTATACCTGCTTAATCCTGCGTTGGCATTAACTCCAGATTTATTAATCCCTGACTTGAACATATATAACTTGGGGGTATGGGGAAATCAATGATGAAACCTGACTTGTAACTCGACAGTTCGCTTACTTATACTGATCAGTTTAGAGGTTAGGCTAGCCTTGGGATGATGCTGCTGACATCATTCATCTATACATATTTCCTATTTTAGTGTCTAGCGGCATGCCTCGGTTTCAGCCCGAGAATCTTCACCGTGGTCCCGGGCACGCACGGGATACTATTGAGTTACATCGATGATTCATCAAATTGATTTCAAAGTCTTGAGAGTAGTTAACCCAATAGACCAGTTCAGATTACTCACTACACATTACCCTCACTGTCCTCACTTATATCACTGTTATACCTGTTTTACCACTTATACTCATACCTGCAAATCTTGCTACTCCTGGTTATAGTATTGCTTGATATTATGATGCACTGACGTCTGGGTTTTGCATGGCCAAGATTCTTTACCTTTGCTGCAGGCCGAGCAGGAGTATTTCAGTCAGCAGGCTGAGCAGTGAGGACTTGTTAGTAGTTAGTTTATTTTACTTTTGGTATTTTCATTCCCGATGTGAGCCCGCATTATGGGACGTACATTCCAGTTTATTTCTTGTATTGGATCTTTCGCTTCCGCATTATTTTATTCTTGACTCGTTTTATTCTGGCTTATAGACATGTGTTAGATAGTTTATTATTGTTCTTGATATCTCTACAGCCATAATGTGACTGTGGAAGGATATTTCCTATCCACGGGTAGCATGGTTGGCTATGTCACGTGCCTATCTTAGCGTACTCTGGGAAGCGGGGCGTGACACCAGTTTAATGACGTGGTGGTCAATTGTTCCCAGTTTAATGACGTGGTAGTCGGCTGTTCCCAGTTTAATGATGTGGTGGTCGACTGTTTTCAGAGAAAGGCAGATGTCTGAGAGAATCAGTTTCACGAAGAACTTCGGTCTCCGTTTGTATGAAATTGGCGGTCACAGCTGGACTGTTTGTTAACACGCCTTTAGACAGTTCTATTTCTCCTGCCTGGTATTGCTTTTCGACCCAATCTTTGAAGACGAAGCAGTCCTCAATGACATGACCTATCACTCTGTGATAGGGGCAGTATTTAGGGTCGTCGGTCATACCCGCTTCCTGCGGTCTTTTTGACTCTGGCAGTTGTAGACTGTTCCTCAGGACGTCTTTGAATATTTTACGGATTTTGTCCCTTCTGAAGGAATAGACCTTATCCAGCTTCTCTTTCAGTGGAGATTCTCCTTCCTCTCCGAACACTGGCTTCCGAGGCTGGTTGGCACTAGGCCCGCTCATTCCTTGCTTATTTCGGTTAGCCGAAGTGTTGAAAGATTCAGAATCGTCGGGATTTCCGCTTTGCGATTATCTTCCTTTCGGTTTCTCCAGGACCTATTGTTATTTTGGGAATCCGAGGAGAACTCCTACTTTGAGCGCTCCAGCATCTGAACTTTCCTGGTCAGCTCTTGGAATGTTTTGAGATCCGCGGTGCATAGAAACGGGGTAATCCAATTGTTGAGATTTCCGACAAGGAGACTAACAGATTGGTCCTGCTCTATCGGCGGTTCACATTTGACGGAGAGATTGCGCCATCGGGTTATAAAATCCGTGCTGCTTTCGTTGTTCTTTGGCTTGGTCCTTACGAGGTCGGCGATAGTGATCTTATCGCTGACGCTCATGAACCTCTGCCGAAATAGAGACTCCATTTGGACAAAAGTAGTAACGGAGCCATCAGGTATGCTCGCGTACCAGTCGAAAGCAACATCGGTCAAGCTATTAATGAACTGGCGGAGGAGAAGCGCATCTTTACCCCCAGTATTCCCGCATGAGGCTTTAAAGTGGGCGATGTGCTGATTCGTATTTCCTGTCCCATCGAATCTTTCGAATTTAGGGATGACATAGCCGCTAGGAAATTCTACTGGATCATACTGAGCAGGATATGGTCTCCCACTACTGCTAACTTCTTTTTGCGCTTTGGCTTCAGCTACCAATGTTTTGACTTTGTTGGCAACCAAATCCATGATTTGATCTTGCGTTACCGGGCTACTATCATCGGTAGCCAAGACATTTCCCGAGATAGGATGCGACTGATTTTCATGCGGTCCGCCCACTTTTGGATTTGAGGGAATAGGTGTCGGCTGTCTCGGGACACTGTTTTCCAGTTCATGAGCAGAGCCCTGCGCTTGATTGGGCGGATGAGAGGCAAGTCGGGCCGTGAGCTGCAAGACGACATTCATCAAGTCGTCAATTTTGGAGTAAAGTTTGGCCATTTCCTTGTCTTTGTTCCTGAGCTGCTTTCGGAGCTCTTGAAGAAGTTGCTGCTCTGCGTTCTTAGGACGGAAGATTGGCTCATCTTCGCTTTCCGATCCCGACTCCTCATGGACCGAAGGGTCTTTCTGCCTATCATCCTCATCAAGAGGGTTTTCATCACCCAGCAGAGGCGGCTGTTCTTGGGAAGCGGCAACCACATTCAAGTCAGATTGGATTTGAAATGTGGTGGCCCCGTCCTTGCTCTTGCTGCGCGTGTCCACCATGTAGATAGTGTGGACCACATACCCAGCCATCTCTTTATCTTTGGCAGCTGATTTCACGGAGCGGTCCGGGCTTTGGAAATTCATAAATTTTAACATGGCCAGAGCCCTAGCCCTTTTGTTGGCTCTGTATCTGAGCCGCTTCTGCCTCAGCTTTTCTGCCTTGAGCGCTTGGCAGGCTTCTGCTCTTCGGGAAGCTGCCATAGGCTGAGTGATGGGGAGGCTTGAGAAGACACCCAATCGAGCAGTTGTCAGAAGCGCCGCTGGAGCTTGCTCAAGACGCGTTGTAGCTTTATTGGTATTGATGGCCTTGCCCCCAGCTGGGGCCAAGGAAGGTCGTTCAGACACCGACTTGCGTTTGGGTTGGGGCGCCCTCGAGATCACCACATTTGGCCTCCTGCCTTTCGAGACCGGTCTGTCTGTTGCTGGAGCTTGAGGAGCTGGAATGGTGTTAGCTAACACGAACAGAATAGAGCCGAACTGTAGCAGCGGCTCCTCCCACTGTCGCCCAAGACTGGCCGAGAGGACCGTCCTGGAGTCCATCTTCATCGTGTATGAGATGGGAGCTGAGTTCATCTTTGGAGACATCGTCGAGAAGTGATTGCTTGAAAACCTGCATGAAAGGGCATTATTTTAGTATAAATATCGATATGTATATTGATTGAGTTCACATGAATGCTTAACCCGAAATATGGGAGGAGAGATTGGTCCCACCGGGCGTGCCAGAATCTGTAGGGTGTTTTTCGTCACCCCATTGAGATGGGAATATGCGCGCGCTTGTCGGGCGCATTACAGATTCCCCCCTGCCTAGGGTAGGCTGGGGTTTATTGATTGTGGGGATCCAAATCTCCAGCAGCCGCGGACTAAGCTGCCGTTAATTACCCCTCGCCTTTGGAGCGAGGGAACCTCCGATTGATGGGTTAAACTGGTCATGCGAACTCAACGTGCAGTGTACGTGTGTTTTTGTTTTAGGGGGGCTTGGATATATCGGGAGCCACGCAGAGTTTTTACGGGGGTCCCTCTACCCGGATAGCGGGCTAGGGGTCAAGGGGGCTAGCAGCCCCCCGGCCCAAATTTTTTTGGGAAGGACAGTGTTGTAGAGTATGTGTATGCGTGTGTGTGTATATACATATATATAAAAAAAGGGGGAAGGGCATCCAGAGGATGCGTGGGGAAAAGCGCCGGCGCAAGAGCGCTGGCGCTTTGAGCGCTAGTGCCCCACGTGTCAGCACATGGGCGCTAGCGCTCTGAGCGCAAGAACGCTAGTGCTTTGAGCGCTAGAGCCCTACGTGTCAGCGCGTGGGCGCTCGGGCACTAGCGCTTTGGGCGCTAGCGCCCTGAGCGCAAGAGCGCTAGAGCTTTGAACGCTAGCGCTCCACGTGTCAGCACGTGGGCGCTCGGGTGCTAAAAGGGACTTGGTCCCTGATATGGGGGATGTACTCCCAGAAAGGAGCACTTATTATTTTTTTTTTGTGTATATATATATATATATATATATATATATGAGGAGTTAAACTCCAAGGATGTTTTAAAGCTGATGAAAGGGCTTCTTTCCTTGAGCCCTAGTTCTTCCCGAAAGTAGGGTTTCTGAAGATGGGTCTCCTTCTTCTTCCTGTTGTTTGGCCGGATCTTGAAGATCAAGAGATATGCGATTTTAAAAATCTCTTCTTTTTGAAATCTAATGACAGATCTAAGTTCCCCTTTGTGGGTTTTGTGGTGAAAAACTATTTAGTTTTGGAAAAGGAAGAGTAAAACTTTTGATGTAATTCAAAAGAAAGAAAAAGGTTTGGAACCTTCAGAAAGGGGAAAGAGGCACAAACTTTAGGTTTTTGAGAGAATGAAAAGTGTATGCTTTATTCATCATCATGTTGCCTTATATAGGCTTACATATTTACATATAGCCTCTTGGGCTTTACAAAATGACATTTTGCCCATCCCATGACTCATGTGCCATTTCTTTTTTGCACATAAGCCATGGGCTTACAAAATATTGGCTTTATGCCCATTTAGCATACATTCGCGCATAAAAAATTACATGAAAATTATTTGTTACATGATTTTTTATTTTGGCATGGGGAGCGCCGGCCGCTTCATGTTCGGGCTCGACTCGGACATGAGCCCACTTGATCTGGGCTTGGGCCCACCTGGCTTGGGGTTGACCTTGACTTTGACTTGGTCAACTAGGGATGCAAATTTTGACCCCAACACTCTTCTTGAAAAATTAGGTAAACAAAAAATAAGATATATAAATATATCTCATTTACTTATTGAAGGGTCCAACCCTTCTTAAAGAACCAAGTTTTTTCTATGAATCTGACAAGGTAAGTCTCCCATATGATGAGAATTTAATTCTTATTGGGATGAACTTGTTCTTGAGAATCAAAGACTCATCCATAAAAAAGATCATGCTGATCGTCAAGGAAGAAAATAAACTCGGCGCCCAGCGCCTCACGTGACCCTCATGTGGACGCCACAGAATAAAAAAGAATTCAAAGAGTGGCGTTCAGCGCCCAGCGCCCCACGTGCCTCTCACGTGGGCACTACAAAAGAAAAGAGTGCTTAGCACTCGGTGAGTGGCGCCCAGCGCCCTCATGTGGACGCTACAAAATGAGTGCTTAGCACTCAGTGAGCAGCGCCCAGCACCTCACGTGTCCCTCACATGGGCGTCACGGAATAAAAAGTGCTTGACACCCACTAGACAGCGGCTAGTGCCTCACGTGCTTCTCACGTGGGCGCCATAAATAGTGCTCAACGCTCTATATAAAAACAAAAAAGGGTAAAGTTTTTAACACTTATTAGGCAAATCTCCATGACTGAAAAACCCACATGGTTATGTGCGATCGTCAGAACTTACATAAGTGCTCAACACTTTTTGCACAAAAAAGGGACTGAGCCCAAACAAGTGCTCTACAGAATTTTTTAAAATAAAAAGAAAACTGATTAGACCAAGCCCAAGTTTGCTAGGTCCCTAATTCAAATCAACCGAGCCCATGTGCTCGCTACTTTCTAAACTGATCTTAGTCATAAATACGACTATCGATCTTCCAACTGACGATATCCCAAAACGATATTCGTCCCACAATCCCCTGAGGAAGTCATAGTCTCAAAATACGATTAATGATTTCTGGGTTTACCATTAATTTATTTTCCCTCAAATACGGGAATTGGTTCAAGGGTACATCTCTCTACACCTCTAATACATGATGTTGTAATTCCTCAACGTATTCAGAGAGTTGGCGGGTCCCGACAACAAACTGCTTTATGGCGCACTTCCCAAACTGACGTGCACAGTCCAAATCAAACCACACCCCAAACTGGATGCCTCCCATATCATCGTTGCTTATCCCGTCATGTAACAAATACACGTGTGCGCAGGATGGACAACGGACCGAAACGTCTTTAAACTACAATAGACCGAAATGTGCTCAAACTAAACCTCGCCTCCAAAATGGCGACAACGGGCCGTGATGTTCTTAAACTACAACAGACCGAAATGTCCTCAAACTAAATCTCGCCTCCAAAATGGCGACAACGGACCGTGATGTCCTTAAACTACAACGGACAAAAACGTCCTTAAACTGCAACAGACCGAAATGTCCTCAAACTGAATCTCGCCTTCTCAAACTACATCTCACTTCCAAAATGGTGATCAACGGACCGTAAAGTCCCTAAACTAACAATGGACCGAAACGTCCATAAACCAACAACGGACCGAAACGTCCTTAAACTAACAGTCACCTCCAAAATGGTGATAATCGATCCCAAATGCTCACCCCCCATTTAAGTTGATCTTAATCTCAAATGAGATTAACGATTCTTAAATCAAACCAAATCCAAATCTAAGATATATGGATTTAGACTAATCCACGCCCTACGGGCGACAACACAAATTAGTCTCCGTATACAATACACGGGCAACCGAAACAAATAAAATCACACACGACACGAAGTGAACCTCCAGAGCAGGAGAAAGTGGTTATCACAATGCGGTAACGTAATTAACTGCAGGGGCTTGCGCCTGCAGGGTAGAGCGTCCCCACGATAAAAAAAACCCTCGCAAATGAGGGGGAATCTGATGAAGTCTGCTACAACGGCTGTATCCGTCCAAACCTTCGATATACGGTGCCATAAATCAACTTGGCTTCTTCGGAGAGGTGGAAGGATAAAACCAAATAGTATCTGCCTCCAGAATTCAAGCCAGACATCCTAACGTCCCGGTCCGTCTTTCGGAGGTGAACAGGGGCTTAGCCCCTGAGCCGGGAGTTAAACTCCCGATGGGCTTTGGAGTTAAACTCCTGGGGAAGAAATTGGATATGCATTTGGAGTTAAACTCCCAAACGGTTTGGATTTGGAGTTAAACTCCTGAGAGATTTGGATTTAGAGTTAAACTCCAAAAAGGTCTGAATTTGGAGTTAAATTCTTTTGAGAATTTGGATCTTGGAATTGAACTCCTAAAAATTTGATTTGGAGTCAAACTCCTAAAGGATTTAGATCTTGGATGGTGAAACGGGGTCTCTTTTCGTCCGCTTCAAGCCATGGATTTACCTAAAATGGGCTTTTCTGAGATGGATTCCTTCTTCTTCCTCTCTTTTTGTTGGATCTTGGAGAAAATGGGCGTTGAGATTAAAAGTCTTCCTTTTGGAGATTTGATGGAAGATCTGAGCCCCCTTCGAGGTTTTTATGGTGAAAAACTATTTCTTTTTGGGAAAAGAAGAGTTAAACTCTTGATTTAATTCAAAAAAAGGAAGAAGTTTTAGAACCTTGAGCAAGAAGAATGAGGCACAAAACCCTAATATGTTTTGAGGGGGATGAAAAATTATCTTTCATTTTATCATAATATTGCCTTATATAGGCTTACAAGTTTACACATAGCCCCTTGAGCTTTACAAAATGGCATTTTGCCCATTCCATACCTCATGTGCTTATTTCTTTTTGCACATGAGCTATGCGCTTTACAAAAATTTGGTTTTTTGCCCATTTATTTTACATTCATGCATGAAAATTATATCATACTTATTTATTACAAAATTTTCTTCTTGGAATGGTGGAGGCCGGCCTCTTCATGTTCGGGTCCGACTTGGGCATGGGCTTACTTGACATGGATTCAAGCCCGGGCCCGAGCCCACTTTTCGGGCCTTGACTTTGAATTATTAACTTGTTGACCTTGATCGTGGGGTGTAATTTTTGACCCCAATAGTAGTAAACCGGCATCTATATTCTCTCGGATTTTTTGATGAGTACGGAGCTAGTTGCCGGGCCGGAGACGGCCAGGTACAACAATATCTCGTCTCCTTCGACTGGTCGGGTGAGTAGCAGTGGCGTCGACAGATGCGTCTTGAGCTGCTCGAAGGCGACTTGACACTTCTCGGACCACTCGAACCCTAGGATTTTCCTTAAGGTTTTGAAGAAAGGTAGGCACTTTTTCCCGGATCTGGACATGAACCGACTCAGAGCAGCCACCCTGCCTGTGAGTCGCATGATTTCTACGTTGCTCTTGGGTGTCGTCGTGTCGATGATGGCTTTGATTTTCTCCAGGTTTGCCTCGATTCCTCGGTGGGTAACCATGAATCCGAGGAATTTTCCGTCCGTGACGCCGAAAGCACACTTGGCTGGATTCAGCTTCATTGTATATTTCATAGGACCTTGAAGGTTTCTCCAAGGTCCGTTATATGCCCGGATGACTAGGCGGACTTCACAAGCATGTCATTGACATAGACTTTCATATCCCGCCCGATCTATGGCTTGAACAGCTTATTGACCCCATTGATAAGTTGCCCCAGGATTTTTTTAGGCCAAAGAGCATTACCTTATAGCAGTAGACCCCTCGATCAGTGATGAAAGCGGTGAGCTCTTCGTCGGCCGGGTCCATTCGGATTTGATTATCATAAAAAAAAAGGCATCCATGAAGCTCAACAGCTCGTGATCGGCCGAGCTATCCACTAGCTGATCTATCCAAGGAAGCGGATAGTTTTCTTCCGGGCAGGCATTGTTCAGATCAGTAAAGTCGATGCACATACACCATTTCCCATTCGCTTTCTTGACCTTGACTACGTTGGCTATCCAAGTCAAGTGGTCCAAATTTCTGATGAAGTCCGCCGCGAGTAGTCGGTCCACTTCCTCCTCAATCGCCTTCTGTTTGACAGGCGCGAAGCTTCTTTTCTTTTGTCGGACCGACCAGGCTTTCGAGTCAACTTCAAACTTGTGGGAGATCACCTTGGGGTAGATCCCAGACATGTCTGCAGGAGTCTAAGCGAACACGTCTGAATTGTCTCGGAGGAACTAGATAAGGTTGTCCTGAGTTTCCCCGGTCAATAGGGAGACGATCTTGATAGTTCAGCTGCTATTCCCCTCTTTGAGGGGAACTTCGGACAAGGCTTCTACCGGGGAATCCCGGATCTTCTTCTTGTCATCACGTGTATCCGGCGATTCCCGAGGATCACGCGGTCCATCGGTTAGACCAACTTCTTTGTCCTCGGGAACTGTCGTAGCGAGATACACCCTAGCGCTTTGTTAATCTCCGTAGGCATGGCCTATCCCGGCATCGCTCAGAGGAAACTTGAGAGCGATGTGGTAGGTCGAGATCTGAACTTGAAGGGCGTTTAAGGTGGGACGACCCAAGAGGATGTTATAAGATGAAGGAACTCGAGTGATGAGAAAACGCACTAATATTGTTCGGGTTCTTCCGGCCTTCCCAATGTTGAAAGGGAGAGTGATCGTTCTCTCAGCTTGGACGGAGTAGATTGTAAACCCGGAGAGAACGTGCGAGGTAGGTTGAGATCAGATGGGTTTAATCCCATACGCTGGAAGCAGTCATAAAATAGGATGTCCGCCGAGCTTCCTGTGTCAACGAGAATTCTCCTAACTTCGTACCTGTCACGTCCCGCTTTCCAGTAGATGGAAGCGATGATGTGGCAAGCCCGCGACGTATTTATTTTGAGAAGGTCATTTCTCGGAATAAATACGCTAAGCGTAAAAGAAGCAATATAAAATGACAAGAAATTAACATGAGATTTAAACTTCTTTATTTACATTCAACATGATTCATTTACAATACATAAGTTCAACTAAAAGAAAATACAAGAAGAGTAATGCCTAAACAGGTGGCATACATAAACTGAAAGGTAAGGATAATTAGTCTAGGCCTGAGTCGCGATCAGATCATTCTCCTCCTCTGTGATGTTTACCTCTTCAGTCTCCACAGTATCTGACGAACATTCCAAGAAACAAAAATGGGTGGAATGCCCGTCAGCGAACTTTCGCTCGGTAAGTCGCTAAGAAATGGGTGTGAAGTATAAAGTATATTGATAAAGAAAATGTATATCATGAAGTAGAGGACTAAGAGATATGTTGTTTAAACATGTCATTTAATGTAAGTACGACAATTCTATTTAACACGCAGTTCTATATATATCATGGCAAAATAATATGAACATAGTGTAGTATGGTCGTGTAGTGTAGGTATAGTGAACATGAAGTGCATGTAAGTGTCCTAAAAAGGTCTCTACTTACGTAAACTAATTTAACGTAAGTTCAAGGATGAATGCCAACCAATCTCAAGAGTGTTCTCGAACCCAATAGGTTGTAATCCAGGGGTAAGGAACCCCGGGCCTGAATCAAGTGTTAGTAACAGGACCTCAAATTAGTGTTGAAGTATTCCAAACTCAACATGTTGTAATCCAGGAGAAAGGAAACACGGGCCCTCATGATAGCTTGCTTGTATTAGTAGACATAGATTCGTAATCTAAGGGGACTCCTGAGATTTCGTTGGATTCATATATGAACTACCCCAACACCCCGTGTAGTCTAGGTTATAGATAAAATTACTAACCTTCTTCGAATCCATGAATACATCAAGTTGCAAGATTGAGGTCATGTTAATATCAAGTATTCGTATCAAGTATTCATGTATTCATGTCAATTCATAATCATGATTCAAGTCAAGTCAGTTTCAAAAGCATCCATTGTGTTATGGTATTCATGTTAAGTTCATGTCAAACCATAGTATTCTAGTATTCAAGTTTTGGTTTAGTCAAGTTCAAGTGTTCTGATCAAGAATTCAAGTTTATGTTCAGATTTAGATTCGAGCTGGGTTATATTTCGAGTTAGGGTTCGAGTCTGAGTTCGAGTTAGGGTTCAAATTTAGTTTCGAGTTCATGACTTTTCATGTGAGTTGATGTACATTGTTAAGAATCTTATGTTCGGAAGATATCGACAACTGCTGCACATGGACAACATGATTTGTGTCTTTTTCCAAGACAATTGCTATTTGATAACTCTGTTAAGTTTTCCGTCCTTAATAGGCAAGCACTCACTTTCTCCGGCTCCCTGGGGTTCAAGAGAATTGATCCCGCGTAAACCCATATTTACTAGAATCCTTAAAACTTAAAACATTGTTTTGTATATCACGATGGGTTTTTATGAAAAACAGTTTAATATAATTTTAAAATAAACCTCGAGGGTGATTTGTAACATTTAGGGTTTTCCTGAGCATGTGTTTTAAGTATTGGGGTATTTTAATGATAAGCACTTAGCTTTGGAAAGTTCGTGGTATTTTATCGAAAAACTTGACTTTTTGGTAACTTGATGATATTTTATTAACATTTGTTAATCTTTCATTTTTAGAAAAGATATAGGTTTTTTACATTTTTAAAATATGGATTTATAATCTTATATAATTTTTTAAAATTAATTTTATTTAGAAAATTCGTATTTCTTATAAACCGTATTTAAATCCTTTCGAGATCGAATGCTCCGTAAGAAGGTCTGCATCTCGCTCTACTATCCTAAGAATGTGCGATAATCCGCACCATTCATTAGCGGGTCCACTAATGAGGGTTGTAAATGCATAATTGCAAAGAAATATGAAATACTGTTTTACAAGAAATCCGGTTTTTAAATTATGTGGTATTTTATTGTAAATACTATTCTTCGAACCAAATATACATGCAAATGGGTACCGTGCTATGAAACCAAGTGTGCGTGTGGAGTAGGTCGTTACAATTTATCGAAAAGATATGATAACAAAATTTAAGGTATTTTAATGTAAAAGTTTAATTATGGTTGTTTCACATAAGAATCTTGATTAAACTTGATTCTAAGCATTGGTATTTGAGATTACAAATGATGTGGTAAAATTGGATTGGCTAAATTATAAAGAAAGATAGAGTTTTAGGTTTTAGAAAAGAAGGTATCGGTAATAACTCCGCTTTACCAATATAAGTTTTGAAAATGAATTTCAATGAAAAGAAGGCGAGTTGGGAGGGACTTACGGTTTAGAAGTTTTAAGGAAAGGGTTAGGAAAAAGGGGATGAGCTTCATGACGTCGCGGGAGCTCCGGAATTGGCTTCGATTTTCGCCAGAACCAACTTGCTCGCTAAGTCCACTTTACTCCACTTGCACTTAGGAATTTTTTAGAGAGTTTTTGCTAGAATTTGTAGAATGGTGCTGAGCCAAGCTAGGGGTAGTATTTATAGTGGAGAATTAGGGTTTGGGAACTAAAATTTTGGATTAAAAATCATAAAAAAATGGTGTTAATTATGAAATGAAATGTCTCTATTTGATTGCAGGGAAATCAAACAGTGCAGAGGAGTTAAGGGTAGCTGAAGGGACAAGTGTGCAAAGCACGAAGTTCATTGGAGCAAATCCGATCGTCCCCGCCGGCTCTATTGGCAAATCCGCTGGTCGATCTTGAGGCAATTGCCTCGAGATTCGTGCCATCTAATTAATTCTCTATTTACTATATTTTTCACATGTTTGATTTTTCTGAACTTTTCATTTCCCTGCGTATTGCATGTGCAACCATTTGGGCTTCCAAAAATAAAAATAAAAATCTAAAAAATAATTGGGTCTGATGGGAATCGAACGCATAGGCTATGTTGCAGCAGTGTTGAGGCTTTACTAGTGAGCTACAAGTTACTTCTTGCTTTTATTTAACAAGAATAACTTATAATTTCACAGCAGGCTGAAATACTCACTCTTTCTGTACAATAATCAAGAAATTTTTTTGTACACGGATTTCAGAGTCGTTACATTCTACCCTCCTTATAAAAATTTCGTCCTTGAAATTTATACAAGAATATTGTAACAGATTCAAGAAGATTTTGGTTATAGCAATGATGAAAGAACTACTAATATTGTACCGAAAGTGCGTGAAAAAGTTTAAGTAGATAAGAGAACAAAAGGATGCAAGAATTTGAAAAGGCTGAAAAAAAGATGGGAGGAGATTTACCAGTATTATCTTGACCTATGGTTTCGGCCTCTACGGCCGCCCAAGTGAAAGCCTGACATCTTTGCACACTTCTCTGTGCATGCTGGTACATCGATGGCTAACGAGGTAAAGGTGGTTTGAACAGAGGTGGTGCAGGAAGGGCTAAACGAGTAGGTGGAACTTGAATAGCCGGTCTAGCAGCGGAGGCTGGACCAGTTCGATTGTGGGGGTAAGTTTCTACAGTGTGTGAGGGTGATTCACATATCAAACAAAGACCATTGGCTCGATGGCAATTCTTGACTTGGTGTCCGGTCCTCTTACAATAGATACAGAAGTTTGGTTCAGTCTCGGAAAATGGTCCTCCTGGCCTCATAGTTGGCATTGGGAGAGTTAGCCTAGAAGAGGCTTCTCCAGTAATCTGGTTGGCGGGACGTTTCATACTGATCAACTGTGGCTTTTTCCTTTCTTCTTAATGAAAGCTTCATAGCGACGGGCTGACTTCAAATCTGCTTCATGTATTAGGTATTCTCCCATTGCTAGGGCAGCCTGGATCTCAGGGTCTAATCCTTACTGGAAGCGCCTAGCTCTGATTTCTGCAGTAGAAATTAAATGGGCAGCGAATCTGCCGAGCATAGTGAATTCGGCATCGTACTCGTCCACCGACTTATCCCACATGGATCCTTGTTGCAAGTGAATGAACTTTGTTGGGGTCAAAATTTGCACCCCAGTTGATCGGGTCAAAATCAAGGTCAACTCCAAATAAGCGGGTCCAAGCCCAAGCAAGTGGGCCCATGCCCAAGTCGAACCCCGCGGCAGGCCTCCACCATGCCAAAATAAAAATCATGTAATAAATAATTTTGATGTAATTTTTTATGAATGAATGTAAGCAAAATGGGCATAAAGCCAAATTTTTGTAAAGCCCATGGCTTATGTGCAAAAGAAATGGGCACATGAGGCATGAGATGAGCAAAATGCCATTTTGTAAAGCCCAAGGGGCTATATGTAAAGTTTGTAGCCTATAAAGGCAAACATGATGAAAATATCTATGACAACTTTTTCATTTCTCTAAAACTCTAGGATTCTATGCCTCCTTCTCCTTCCTTAAGGTTCTAAACCTTCTTCTTTCTTTTGAATTAAATCAAGAGTTTTACTCTTTCTTTTCTAAAATGAAATAGTTTTTCACCCCAAAACCCACAAAAGAGAGCTCAGATCTTCCATTAGATCTCAAAAGGAGGAGATTTTTAAAATCCCACACCCCATTTTCTCCAAGATCTAGCCGATCAAGAGGAGGAAGAAGGAGAACCATCTCCAAAAATCCAACTTTGGACAAAATCCCAGTCAAGAGAAGATCCAAGACTCAAGAGAGAAGAACCTCTGAAAATTTTTAGGGAGTTCAACTCCAAGGCCCAAATCCTCAAAGGAGTTTAACTCCTAATCCAGATCCTTAGGAGTTTCGACTCCAAATCTAAATCTTTTGGAGTTTAACTCCACTCAAAATCCTTTTTAGGAGTTTAACTCCCATTTCTAGGGTAAAAACCCCTTTCTTTCGCTAGCGCCCAAAGCGCTAGCGCCCGAGCGCCCACGTGCCGGACACGTGAGGCGCTAGCGCCCAAAGCGCTAGCACCAGAGCGCCCACGTGCCGGGCACATGAGACGCTAGCGCCCAAAGCGCTAACGCCCACGTGCCGGGTGTAACACCCGAGTTCATTTATACCAATTCCAGTTTCCGTATTTACTTATCTATGGTCTAGTCTTGATTTATCATTTTTGGGTACGAATGGTAGTTGCATTTTACATTGCATTCGACCCGACCCGCTTGCTTGAACTTGTTTGATTTATATTTATAAGGTTACCCTGACTCGTTGCATTGACACATGCATCTAGTATAAACTGCATATTGGCATGCCATCTGACAGCGCATGTTTTATCATATAACTTTTAAGTCACAGAAAATATTTTAAAATTAAATTTCATGGCCTGCTTGATACCCCTAACCCCGTGGTAGCATCCGCACATCTTGTTCTCGTCCCGTTCAGTGAAACGGACGTGTTTGGATGGCTACACGCACGTACGTGCATCCGTTCTTGGGGGTATGCATTTCTATTACATAATCTTTCATTTTAAATTTTGGAGCTTACCAATAATTTTCGTATTTCAAATCCAAACTTTTGGGCCTGACCTGGGCGTTTTTCTGAAATATTTTGTATTCCGCCAAATTCTAATTGTTTTTAAATTTCTTTAAAAAAAATTCTTTCCCGTATATATATTTTAAACATCTGAAAGATTCTTATACAACTAATAAATAATATTTGTAACAAGTAAAATCTTTTTAAAATTTCCAAAGCCCTTCCCCATATTTTTCCTACAGCCAATCAAAATCTCTCTTTTTACTGCGCCGGCCCCACTCTCTCCCCTCGCTCTTTCTCTCTCTCTCTCTCTTCCCTTCTCTTTCTCTCTCTCTTCTCTCTGTTCTCTCTTTCTCTCTCCTGCATAAAATCCAACTTTCTTTCTCCTCTCTATCTATCTCTCTCCTCTCGCGATCTCTCCCTCTCTCCTCTCGCGGTGAGCCGAGTCGCGTCACCTTCCTTCATCCCCTATTGACACCTCCCTTCTTCTACTCCTTCGTTTCTCTTCTTCTTTATAAACCCCTCATCACGAGAACGTCGAACCCACAGAACCCTAATCCAAAACCTAGCCGCCTCAACCACGACACCCTCATCGTCGTCTCCACCTTCTCATCATTTCCTCAACTCCCTCTCTTCCTCTGCCTCTTTCATCACCGATTCCATGGCCATCTTCTTATCCTCGAGCACCTAGCACCACCATCGTCGCAGCCACACACATCTTCCTCCGAGCACCTTGTCCAACCCACGCCTTCATCATTGCCGCCTCACAGCACCTCACTGCTGGCGCATCCTCCCCTTCATCATCATCATCATCGCCTCCATCCTATCCTCCTCAAACTGAGAACCCATTACCTCCACCTCGCCATCAATCCAACTCTCCATCACCGACATCATCTTCTTGCTTAGCCGATCCTAACTCCAGCCATGCACCCTTGCAACCATCATTTCCACCTTCTTACACCCGAGCACTCATCTTCCTTATATCCAAACCTATTGCCCTCGTTATCATCCTTCTTCTGTGAGACTTCGCCATCGCTGCAACCCCACCTGAGCATCAAAGCAGAGACCGTCTCCATCGCCTTTGTTTCCTAGTGCCACCATCGTCACTTGGTTATCTAATCGCAGCCGTTGATCTAAGTCGAGCACAACCCAAAGCTTTGATATTGCTATGATCGACGTCTCCTTGTATCCGTCATTTCGTTCATCGCGTTTCAGCAGCCGTGCTCGTCACTGACGATCCAGGAGATCCAATGAACGTCCCTTACCTGCGTGGTTATCCTCTTGTCTTGCCTAGACCCGTCCCGCGTGCCGTGTGTGCGTTGCGACGTTTACCCGACGTCGGACGTGCCGTACGCACCCGTTGTGTGTGTCGCTCAGGCAAATCAATCTTGCTACATGCTATACTATTACCTTCTATGTATATTTCAATTATAATACTCCATAATGATTATTTATGCAACACGTATTGTCACTTTTTATGTTTTATCATTTTCGGATGTCCGATTACATCCGTGTCATGTATTTCACATCTAGTGCAGGCAAGTGAAACTTGCTACATGCTATTCATAATATTCCTATATTTATTTATTTAATTTCATATTAAACCTATAGATAGAATCTTAAGTCGTGTGTTCCAAGTTAACAGTGCGATGTTCCGTTTATATATTTTAGATTCAGAATTTGAAACCTACCCGTTGCATTTAGTTTACTAAACCTAGTAACCACATTTATATTTTAAATCACATTATAACTATTTACATAGTCTATGGTACCCTTTTACAGTTTTACCCTATTGGACACCCGTGTGCATCTAACCTGTTTTACATATAAAATTGCATCCCAAGACCATTTAATACATGTTAATGAGATTTTAGTATTCCATCTTCATTTAAGTGTATAATACTTAATGTTGAAGCTATAACTCTAACCCTAATCGATAACCATACACCCTTATAGTTAGTCGATACCTGTGTGCATATCATCTTACATGTTCCAGTTTATTGTGCTATTAGTACCCATGATTGTTTTGTATACCAATGTTGATACTAGTTGATTATGTGCACCCACATGATATCTTGTACACCCTGATATGACTTGTTACACCCATCACTTGACACGATATGGTACCGTGCAACTCTTTACATGGTATGACACCTTTATACATTACCTGGCTTGACCTGATGTACCATGGCTTTACCTGTTACCTGATCTGGTTACTAATGCCAAAAGACTTTACCTGTTGTCCTTACGGACCGTTCCTGTTATCTATCCAGACAAACATGTACCTGCCTGATCCCGTGTTGACATTAGCTTTAGATCACTTAATACCTGACTTGAACACTTTTGACTTGGGGGTATGGCGAAATCAATGATGAAACCTGACTTGTAACTCGACAGTTCTATACCTGTTCTGATCAGTCTTACGGGCTAGGCCAGCACCCGGGGTGATGATGCTGACATCACTCATCTTTACATACTACCCTTTTACTGCCTAGCGGCACGTCTCGGATTTAGCCCGAGAATCTTGACCGTGGTCCTGGGTACGCACGGGTTACTATTGAGTTACATCGATGATTCATCAAATTGATTTCAAAGACTTGAGAATAGTTAACCCAATAGACCAGTTTAGATAACTCACTACACATTACCCCACTGTCCTTACTTATATCACTGTTATGCTTGTTTTCCATTTATGCTCATACTTGCATGCATTGCTACCCCTGTTTATATTATTGCTTGATGTTATGACGCGCTGACGTCTGGGTTTTGCATGGCCCAGATTCTCTACCTTTGTTGCAGACTGATCAGGAGTATTGCCGCTGTTTGACCGAGCGGTGAAGATCCTGTTGGTATGCAGTTTTACCTTCCAGGTGTTTCATTTATTGTATCTTTTGCTTCCGCGTTTTATTATTTCTTGACTCATTCATTCTGGCTTATGGACATGTACTGGATAGTTTAGTTTACTTTCCTGTTCTTGATATCTCTACAGCCGTAATGTGACTGTGGAGGGATTTTTCCTATCCACAGGTAGCATGGTTGGCTATGTCACGTACCCATCTTAGCGTCCTCTGGGAAGCGGGGCGTGACATGGTTCTTTTGGTATCAGAGCCATAGGATATAGGTTAATCGAGTTTGATTCTTTTGTAGTGGGGTATTGGACCCAATACACGAATCAGAATACTCATGATTAGGAACATGTCCTTGTTCCACTCCGAACGGCGGCCGAGACGTGGCGTCTCGCCTGAGGTTCGGGGCAGATGCTAATTGGTGCTATCCGTCCACCTCTCCGAAGATGCCAAGTTGATCTATGGCACCATATATCGAAGGTTTAAACAGATGCGGCCGATTTAGCAGACTTCGTCAGATTCCCCCTCAGGATGAGGGGTTTTTGATTGTGGGGACGCTCTTCCCTGCAGGCGCAAGCCCCTGCAGTTAATTACGCTACCGCATCGCGGTAACAACTTTCTCCTTCTCCAGATGGTCACTTCGTGTCGTGTGTGTCTATTTTATGTTTTGTTTTTGGTTGCCCGTGGATTGTATACGGAGACTGAGTTATGTCGTCGCCCGTAGGGCGTGGACTAGTCCAAATCCGTGTTATCTTAGGTTTGGGTTTGGGGGTTTGGTTTGAGGATACGTTAGCCATACTTGAGGCTAAGATCAACTCAAACGTTTGTTAAGGATACGTTAGTCTAGTTTGAGACTAAGATCACTTAACGGGATCGTTTAGATCCGACAAAGGAGCGTTTGGGCTCCATTGTTCCAGTTTAGGGACATAGTGGTCCATTGTATGTATGGCCGTCGGGACCCGTCACCTCTCTGACGACGTTGAAGGATTACAACGACAGATGTCAGAGGAGTTCAGAAATGTACCCTCGAACCAGAGTTAATTAGGGAAGATTCATAGCCCAGTCTGTTTGAAGGTTTAAGGATACGTTAGCCATCTTTGAGGCTAAGATCAACTTAAACGGGATCGTTTAGATCCGACAAAAGAGCATGCGGAGGCTCTATTGTTCCAGTTTAGGGACGTGGTGGTCCATGGGTAGTTTAAGGACATTGCGGTCCATGGGTAGTTTAAGGACATTGCGGTCGAGGTTAAGGACGTCGTAGTCCATGGGTTTAAGGACTCCACAATCCGGTATTTGCTCTGGATGCTTCACACGGGTTCACTGCCGTGCTTGGCGAGGACCAGGCTCCGCTCTGGGCGTTTTCCGCGGGGTCAAAGAGTGACGTTATCCGCGTTCCACGTGACCAGGAATTTTGCACTAGATGCTTCACACGGGTTCACTGCCGTGCTCGGCGAGGACTAGGCTCCGCTCTGGATGCTTCACACGGGTTCATTGCCGTGCTCTGCGAGGACCAGGATCCGCTCTGGACGTTTTCCACGGGGTCAAAGAGTGACGTTATCCGCATTCCACGTAACCAGGAATTTTGCGTTAGATGCTTCACACGGGTTTAAGGACCCCACCGTCCATATCAATGTGTGGTTGTCGGGACCCGTCACCTCTTTGAAGACATTGAGGGATTACAATGCCAAGTATCAAAGGAGTGACGAGATGTACCCTAGAACCGGAGTGGATTAAATAGTCCTTGGCCTAATTTGGGATCAAGACCAATTAATTATGTTATGAGCCCATTAGCCCAGTTAATTACGAATTGAGGACTCGTGGCCTAGCTTGGGCTAAGTCCAATCATGTCTGGAATATTGGCTTCCTGTTGGTCCATTGAAGGAGAGGCTTTGCCTCTATCCATTTAGCCAATTGGGCCAAAGCCTAGTGTTAAACACTACAGAGCAATCAGCGTTGAACACTGGGAACGAGATTGACAAGTTAGTGTTTAACACTAAAAGATAATTGGTGTTAAACACCAGCAACAAGGCTTTCAAATTATCATAAACACTGAAACAGATCAGTGTTAAACACCGGCAACGGAGATCTCAGATTAGTGTTAAACACTAAGGTCATCAGTGTTTGAACACTGCAAATAAAGTTCTTTGATTAGTGTTGAACACTAAGGCCCAACAGTGTTTTAACGCTGGATTCGGGAGTTCCAATTTAGTGTTAAACACTAAGGCAAGAGGGGTCACGTGGCAACACGTGAGAGCGCCCTCCCTTCATTTATTCTGCTGAGATTATCGCATCTTTCAGAGCACCACGTGCCATCACGTGACGGGCATTCAAATGCTTATGTGTTAAAGCCTCTGTCAAGGGTCACGTGGGTCACGTGGGGCACTGCCTCAAAGGGGCTTTCTGTAGATCTTTTGGGGGGGTCACGTGGTGACACGTGACCCTGCCTGTATGTTGTTTAGATGATCTGTTAATCTTTTCCAGGAATTAAATTCCTCGTAGGGTTGAACCCTGACAATAATTTCGGAGGAATTAAATTCCTACTTCCTTTTGAAGATTTATATTCTGGAATAGAGTTGGACTCTGAATTTTCTGTAGGAATTAAATTCCTCATATATGTGAAGAACTGAATAGGGTTAAACCCTAATAAAAGCTTTTAAGGAATTAAACTCCCATTCTCTGTTAAATTATGATTAAAGGAATTAAATTCCCGCTGTTTCAACAGAACTAGGTTCTTAATTAGGATTAAACCCTGTTTCTTTTTGTTCTGAAGGAATTAAATTCCCATGACACAGGGTCAAGCCCTAATTTTATTTTAAAGGAATTAAATTCCTATAATTCTGTGAGAATTAAATTCTCGTGCTTCCGTTCCCTCTCTATGTTTTGGATCTGCATGGCAGGATCTCGACCCATTGAGAATTAAATTCTCAACTTCAAGGGGAGATGTGCACTTTGCAGATCCTCTATCAAAGAGAGAAGAAAAATGTTCTTCTGTTTTATATATCAGAGTTAAACTCTGTTGAGAATTAAATTCTCTTTTCTTTCAAGGAGCCTTCCCTTTCTTACCTAGGGTTTTCTTTTGCAGAAGATCCAAGTTCCTCAAAGTATCAAGGCTCTCTCCCTTTTCTTCCCTCTGCGTATATCTCTTTTTTGTGTGTCTCGGCTCCTATTTATAGGAGAAGCAGCCGAGTCAATTAGTTTTTGACGAATCTTCATTGAGAGATTTGATTTGCATCCATCATTCGTTCTGGACCTTTGGATTATTAGGTGAATTTTATTCACCATTGGATTTTAAATCCAGGGATTCTCCTTTGTTATTTCAGTTAGATTTAAAGGGGAAATCTTTCCAAACTCGAGATTTTCCCATAGATAGATGATATTTAATCATCTTTAAATCTTTAATTCGATTGGTTCCAGGTAATCGCTTTCCTTTGGAAAGATTTGAATCTCTTTCAGAATTTAATTCTGTTAGCAAAATGGGCTTTGAAAGCCGGTCACGTGTGACCACGTGACCCATGGTCACGTGTGGGCACGTGACCCTCTTTAGGATGAGCCCTCTTCTTTCCTTTGCGCTACACCTTTGCCGCTGCTTGGTCATCACGTGCCAACACGTGACCATTGGTCACGTGTGAGCACGTGACCCTTGTCTGGAGCCTCTTTCCTTGATTTAGTCGGGAAGCTGAATCTGACTTAATGATGCTTTTAGGTGTCACGTGCCGACACATGACCCAGGTCACGTGGGAGCACGTGACCCTTTCTGAAGCCTTTTCCGTGAGCCTTCCTGATTTTAGATCAGGAAACAAATGCCCCCACAGCGTTGTTCTCATGTGTCAGCACGTGAGTGCAACGCTGTCACCTTTTGTGACCTTGGATTCCTCTAGGGATCTGGGGAGATGAAACTTTTCCATCGCCTTCTATAAATACCTCTGTCTCTTCAGAAGGGCCTTCACTTTGTTCATCTTCTTCTTCTGAGAACTTTTCCCTTGAGAATTTAATTCTCGCTTCCAGATCTTAGTTCTCTGTCTTGAAACAATCTTCAGAGTTTAACTCTGTTCAAAAGGACTCTTCCTCCTCAGGTAATGTTCTTGGACAAGCAGCGAACTCCCACATTCCTTTGGATTTTAAATCCAAAACAATGGTTTTTACCCATTTTTAACAAGGAACCCATTTTTCTTCATGTTTTTCCATAAGAACATGAAACCGCCTAACCTTCGAACTGTAGATCCCTTAGGGTTTAGATGGTCTTTGGGGAGATGATGATGGCGTTTCAACTCCATGGATTTTAATTCCATCCAAAAATGTTTCCGGGAATTTGATTCCCTTTTCTTAATAAGGAATTTAATTCCAATGAAGAACTCGATTTCTTCACACGGAGGCTTCCTGGGGTCTCTTGGCCCGAGGTTGTTCTTCTGCAATTAATGAAATAGGGGTTTTGTAATGATATCTTCTGTGGGAATTTAATTCCTTTGATCTTTTTGGATTCATTGTAGAGCCCGAGACAGATCCTGTTGGGGGGAATGTGCATGATCATCATTCTTTATTAAATGAGGATATTCCCTTTGTTTTATTGTAACTATTTGGTCTCGTTATTAATGAGTCGTCATCCGGATTCTGTGGGGTCCATGTGTTTTGTAGCCAATGGTCCCAGAAAACTCTGTTGTTGCTTTCTTTAACTAGTCTTCATGCTCATGCATGAATATATATATTGCTGACTTTTCTTTTAAAGGTCTTCCTTTATTGGATTTCAGGTGCGATGGCTTCGGTTCCACGCTTTCCCTTTTCTCGTTCGGAGGCTGCTTTTCCTCAATCACCATCTGATGAGGAAGCGATGGCGATGATTTGGGCCCGTGACCCGAACTGTACC
The DNA here is from genome assembly GCA_030015575.1 of Agapanthus africanus. Taxonomy (NCBI): domain Eukaryota; kingdom Viridiplantae; phylum Streptophyta; class Magnoliopsida; order Asparagales; family Amaryllidaceae; genus Agapanthus; species Agapanthus africanus. Next base: position 506,013,503 of record JASDDO010000012.1, read on the forward strand.
AACCTTCTTCAATGGGGATCTTGGTATAATCAGATTATTCAGGGTCGACGGAGTTTTCTTTGCGCAGTGCCGACGGAGCCCACTTTCCCGTTCTTACCGATGGACCCTCCGATGACGGTTTTTGCTGTGGAAATGCCCAACTGGACTCCAACGGGGAGGTTGTAGCCTTCGACGACCGGTATTCCGAACCATCCGATCCCGGCCATAGACATCTTGGGACGGCGTATCTGCCAGGGTGAGACCCACACGTGAGGGCAAATTTATAAGATAGGGCTCACTCCTAGGCATCCTACGGGCTACCTTCTCTGGGCTCGCTACATCCTTTCTGCCCATCGTGCGTGGTTGCAGAAAGTTGGGCTTTATCAGGCCATATACGCGTCACTATTCCATTACAAGTCCCCGCATGTCTGGTGGGTTAAGGCGTTTTTGAACCAATGGAATCTTCCCACTAATACTTTCATTCTAGGAGATCGCGAGGTCTCGATTTCTCTGGCCGAATTTTATGATATCTCGGGGTTGCCGATAAGGGGTAGTCTGTATGAGGAGTTGTTGCCTTCTGACGAGTACGTTTTTGAACCCGAGCCCGTCCCGGTTGACGGCCTGTCTGCTGAGAATGCCGTTCGTCATAAACGCCCCAGTTTAATCAAGGCGCTAGGCATCTTCGACCAATTATTCACCGAATCCGAAGAGCAGGGCGTTACTTTCAAGAGCTTCATTGCTCGTTTCCTTCGTGAGGACGCCTTATCGAAGACAGCCCCGAAGTTTGCCAACATTGAGGACCCCTTTGGGTTCGGTCCGAAGAAGCTGCCGACCACTGAATCAGATCTACCTCAATACTACATCCCTATTATATCGCCGATATCTTTTGAATCCATTGCTGTCCCAGGCATGGACGAGGAAACGTTCTTTGTGGGGTTTGTTAGTGTTTGGCTCAGTTGGTTCGTTATCCCCATGCATCGCCGCTTCATGAGAGCCTCGGTCATCTACCCGGCCCATCGTATTGCTGAGGGGACGCGGTTGGCCATTGGCATCCCGGCCTTGGCGCACCTCTATCATGGATTGGGCACCGCAGCTAATACCTCTACACCCGGCGTGGACGTGGTGAACTTTTCGCTTCATTATTTCACGTCCTGGGTCGAAATGCATGTGCTGGGGGGTTTCGCTATGCATCAGAGGCCCGCCTTTTACGACGCCTATCCCTTCCCGCGACTCATGCGACTGGTGGGTGCTTCTGCTGCTGACCCGACTCAGTTCGGGGCTATTCGGGTGCTGATTTCTCCCCATGCCACCGCTGGCGGGTTGGTTTTTAGTGATCGGGTCTTGTCTACTCCTTCGGGTCCCGTTCAACAACTCTGGGACCAGTCGAAAGACAACGCACCTTCTTTGAAGCCCCGGGAGGCCGCGCATTTGTATACAATTAGACCGGGCTACTTGGTGTTTCGCCAGGACAGTGCAGCTCTTTTTATGTGGTACAATCCGCATCGATTCGCCCGGCAGCTCGGATACGACCAGGGTGTTCCTTTCGAGGATTTTATAGTCGCCCCAATGCCTTCGCTTGATGTTGTTCGCGATGCCGCTCATCATTTCGTGAGGCTGAACACCGGCTCCCGTTTCATGGTCCCTGAAGCCGGGTACATGCCCCGATGTGTGGGTGCATTTACGGGCTGGTATCTTCATCGGATCAGCCCAATTATTCTTGAAGAAAGAAGGGTGCTTCTTGGTCACGACGCCCCTCCTCAGGTTTCGGGAGCTAAGCTACGACCGAGGGTTCCAGTCCGCTTCCCTTTGAGGGAGATTGGCACCGCGCTCATTCCGGGGGAGTCAGGGGTAGACCTTACTCCAATAGCTGGTATGCCCTTGGGTTCTCGATCGAAGGGTAAACGGGCCCCAGTGGTAGCACCCCTGCCGGTGGCGGCACCGCTCCCTGTGGCGTCGATGATGGCGATGTCGTCCTCAGTTGTGGCACCGAGCGAGAGTAACAGGGATGAGGGCGCTGAGGGCGATGTGGGCCAGCGCCGCCCTAAGGCTTCGCGAGGGAGGAAGCGGTCATCCTCAGCGACCGGCTCTGGGTCTAAACGGCGGAGGAAAGCGGCTACCACCCCGCTTGATTCTGTGGTGGAGTCTGAGCCTATCCTTGAAGACGAACCATTGGCCCTGCAAGAGTCAGACGTTGGACTTCTATTTCCGAGTTCGGTTGATGAGGAGGCCGCACAGTTGGCTGAGGCCATACGGCGCTCAAAAGACGCGTCTCATAATGCCAAGGTTCCGAAGAAGTCTTATCCCGCAGTAATTTTTTACGAAAACCCTTCGTGGATTCGGCGGCGATTTATCGGCCCTTTGGAGGAATGGGGGGAAAGGGCTTTGAAGCAGGCCGCTTCAGAAGACGCAGCTGATGCACTTTCTTTATGAACCGGCGTTCATGAGTCTACCCTTGAACCCCGGCGAGCTTACCTCCTTGAGAAGGAGAAGCGGCTTGAAGAAGCCATATTAAGGGCTTCTTTGCGTATAGGTACGTTGTGCTTCTTTTGTAGTCTTTTCGATTATTTATGCCCGTGCATATGTATCATTATTCTTATTTGAATCGTGCAGAATCTTCGACGCTGGGGGAGCTCCCTACTGGCCCATTAAAGCTAAAGCCCGCCGAAATTCTCAATGAAGCCTTGCTGGATGTGGAGGGGGCTGATGAGGCTGCTCCTCTCATGGTAGAACCTCCAGCGGCGGTTCTTGATCAGGGAATGCTTGCCCCTTTGGGGGAGGCTCCTTTGGAGGCCGCCGCCCCAATGACTCTTACTGAGGGCGACCCAAAGGCTGGAAGCGAGGTAGTCGGAACTACTCTCCCTTTGTTGGAGCCTGAGGCCACAGCGGAGACCGTTGAAGCTGCTATCCCCCCGGCTCAGAATGGGAGGAGTGTTGAAGGTATCCCTCTGCGTTTTAATTTAGCAACCCCTTCATAGTCTGAACTCTTTTATCTTTCCCAGAATTGTGCGGCTTGGCGGCCACGATCGCAGATCTGTCGCCTCGCCAGTCATTTCAGCTTTTATTGGAGATGGCAGCTCCGCAGGCGATCTCCCCTCAGCGTATTGTCCTTTCCTCTGGGCAAGGTTAGTGTCATTCGCCATTTTTTACCACAGCATTGTTACTATTTTGCGAAATGACGTTGATGTCTCTTCTAGTTTTGGAAGCCGACGATGAGGTCGAGGTCGTTGAAGGGCCAGGGGAACCTTCGGCTCCTACTTGCATGACTGTCGGTGAGTGACGTTTTATTATAGTCCTGTTCATTCTGCGTTTAGGAGTTTTACTAACATTTGCCAAATTTGAACAGCCCCGCCAGTCTCCACGGCGTTGGAGTCGCGCATCGTGATGCCGCCCGGCCCTTATGCCTTGCGGGCTTCAGAACACTTGGCCCAATTAAGCCTTGTCTCCTTGTCGTCTCTGATCGAGGAGCTTCGTGCTGGCAGCGCGACCATAGCTGAAGCATTTGCTGCCGAGGCTAACGGTTCTCTTCCCTTTCTTGCCACCTACCACAGCGAAGAGGTGGTGCGAGTCTGGGTAGAGTTCTGCCGGCGGGTGGAGGCTTGCCTGCACGCCCTCGAATGTTCCCACCTTTCCTCGGAGGCCGTGGCTGCAAAGGCGGAGTTACGGGGGCTGATAGCCCGGTGCGTGGCAAACATGACGTCATGTGAGAAGAGGCTCGGTCGCAAGTTCTCGGAGAGAGAGCTAGCCTCTAAGGCGCTGGGCGAGCTTCAATCCAATCTCACAGCCAAAGCCAACAAAGCGTATGAACTTTGGCGGGTGCTTCAGGAGTCTATCAAGGAGGTGGTGGCTCTCGATAAAGCCGCCACGTTCACTGGTGAGAGGGTCGGGGCTCATAAAGCCACCGAGAAAGAGCTCGAAGCTCGGCTTGCTTCGTATCAGGCTCAGCAAGCTCAGGCGGAGGCTCATCTTCTGGAGATCTTGCGTCATGAGGCCGTGGTCCAACAAAAGCAGGATGAGCTGACCAAGCTGCTGAATCACCCGCCGGCTTGAAACATTTGTATCTTTTCCTTCCTTTTTGTACATACTCAGGGATGAAAGTATTTTCTTTTTGTTCTTTCATGAATTGTACTTTGTATCCATTTTGGTTTATGAATAAAAGATACAATTTTCCTCTCAATGGTGTATCCCCTTTTTATTGAATGTATTCTGCGGATATTCTATCTTGATCTCCTTGCAGGACAGCGATGGCTCAGGATTCAGGGTTAAGATCTGCTTCCTAAGACTTTTGCATTTTATGAGCCACGAGGGTTTCATAAAGAGTTTTTCTCCTTACAGGTCGAGAGGATCCCATAGGTGTAAGTTCTTCTTAAAAAAAATCGTGAGTATTCTTAAGCGGGTTTTCCCTTGAGAGTCGTAAGGATCTCACAAGAGAGTTTTTCTTCCTTACAGGTCGTGAGGACCTGCAAGTGCTGGATGTGGTCACCCTTATCCGTGTTTCACGGGGTCAGGGGCTGCTCCAGGTATCGTAGTTTAAGGACGTCACGGTCAAGGTTAAGGACCTCATAGTCCGTGGATTTAGGGACTCCACCGTCCGCTGTTAGTTTTAAGACATCACGGTCAAGGTTAAGGACCTCATAGTCCGTGGATTTAGGGACTCCACAGTCCGATGTTAGTTTTAAGACATCACGGTCAAGGTTAAGGACCTCATAGTCCGTGGATTTAGGGACTCCACAGTCCGATGTTAGTTTTAAGACATCACGGTCAAGGTTAAGGACCTCATAGTCCGTGGATTTAGGGACTCCACAGTCCGATGTTTGGTTGCAGGGACCCGTCACCTCTTTGAAGACGTTGAGGAATTACAACGCCAGGTATCAAAGGAGTAAAGAGATGTACCCTTAAACCAAGGCAGAATCCGTAGGTAATCGGGGTGGTTGATCGTTAGTTTTAAGACATCACGGGCGAGGTTAAGGACGTCATAGTCCGTGGATTTTAAGGACTCCACAGTCCGGTATTTGCTCTGGATGCTTCACACGGGTTCACTACCGTGCTTGGCGAGGACCAGGCTCCGCTCTGGGCGTTTTCCGCGGAGTCAAAGAGTGACGTTATCCGCGTTCCACGTGACCAGGAATTTTGCACTAGATGCTTCACACGGGTTCACTGCCGTGCTCGGCGAGGACTAGGCTCCGCTCTGGATGCTTCACACGGGTTCACTGCCGTGCTCTGCGAGGACCAGGATCCGCTCTGGACGTTTTCCACGGGGTCAAAGAGTGACGTTATCCGCGTTCCACGTAACCAGGAATTTTGCACTAGATGCTTCACACGGGTTCACTGCCGCATTAGGCGAGGACTAGGCTCCGCTCTGGATGCTTCACACGGGTTCACTGTCGTGCTCTGCGAGGACCAGGATCCGCTCTAGACGTTTTCCACGGGGTCAAAGAGTGACGTTATCCGCGTTCCACGTAACCAGGAATTTTGCACTAGATGCTTCACACGGGTTCACTGCCGTGTTCGGTGAGGACTAGGCTCCGCTCTGGATGCTACGCACGGGTTCACTGCCGTGCTCTGCGAGGACCAGGATCCGCTCTGGACGTTTTCCACGGGGTCAAAGAGTGACATTATCTGCGTTCCACGTAACCAGGAATTTTGCACTAGATGCTTCACACGGGTTCACTGCCGTGCTCGGCGAGGACTAGGCTCCGCTCTGGATGCTTCACACGGGTTCGTTGCCGTGCTCTGCAAGGACCAGGATCCGCTCTGGACGTTTTCCACGGGGTCAAAGAGTGACATTATCCGCGTTCCACGTAACCAGGAATTTTGCTGATTGTATCCGCATTTCACGGGATGGAGGTTTGACTGTTGGTGATATGTATACCACCGAGCCATGGAACCGGGAGTTGCCGCTATTCCGCTTAGCTTGAAGTTGTGTCCGTCGTTACGAGACGAGTGTTGGGATGATCTCTAGGTCGCTTGTGGCCCGTCGAGATTTAGCTTCTTTCTTTGGTGAAACCTGGGGGGGGAAGGTATGTTCCCTTTTTGTTTACGCCCTTGGATTGTGTACAGGGTGTGATTGAACATCACCTGTAAAGCATAAATTTTATTTTTATTTTATTTCTTTTTCCGCGATGCTCTATCGTTTCAGCTTTTATATCGCGAAGGTCGCGATTGCCCCATCATTTCGGCTATTTTTCGCGGTGCCCAATCATTTCGGCTATCTATTTATTTTCTGCTCGCTGCTTTTTTTTTGCAAGTTGCCCCATCATTTCGGCTATTTTTCATGCCTTCATTTTTACTTGCTGCTTTTTATTGCAAGTTGCCCCATCATTTCGGCTATTTTGTAGGCATGTGTGGCTTGCTAGCTTTTTCGCTGCAAGCCTGGATTTTAGGCACCGATTTCGGCATCAGCACCGCTACAACTGGAATGTTGCCAGGAGCGAATCATCATTTGCCTTTGTCGATGATGAACAAAGGTGGCTCAGCAAACAGGGTTAAGGGTCCTGTCGACCAAGGCTTTTGACTTCATGAGTCGTAAGGGTCTCACAAAGGTATTTCTCCCTACAAGTCATGAGGATCTTTCAGGTGTATTTTCTCCTTAGGGATCGTGAGGATTCCTAAGTGTGTGCTCCTCTGTAAGTCGTAAGGATCCTACAAGAGGGCTTTCTCCTTATGGATCGAGAGGACCTACAAGGGTTGGACTTTGCTGGGGAAATGTTTATTCGCGCCCGTGGATTGTATACAAAGGTCAGTATTGAGTCCCTTGTAGGGCAATATCGAAGGTTGTGGAGGATTTGCTTAAGAACAGGTTTAGGTTTCTGTAACTTAAGACTTTCAAATCTTATGAGCCGTGAGGGTCCCATAAGAGAGTTCTCCTTACGAGTCGTGAGGATCTCGTAAGTGTATTTTCTCCTTAGGAATCGTGAGGATCCCTAAGTGTGTTGCTCCTTTGTGAGTCGTAAGGATCTCACGCAGGTGGTTTCTCCTTACAAGGTCGAGAGGACCCTACAAGTGTCTTTTAACGAGGTTGCGCCCATTCGGGTTTTCACAAACACTCGCCGGTAGTCCTGCTGTTTTTACTCACGGAGCCCTTTCAGGTTTTCATCCGTGCCCATTTTGCTTGTGGACACACCGTTTTTTATTCTTTTTCTCTCTTTTTTTTATCTCGTCAGCCTAAGGATGCTGCGGTAGTAGTTTAGGGACGTTTCGGTCCGTCGTTAGTTTAAAGACGTTTCGGTCCATCGTTAGTTTAAGGACGCTTCGGTCCGTCGTTAGTTTAAGGACGCTTCGGTCCGTCGTTAGTTTAAGGACGTTTTGGTCCATCGTTAGTTTAAGGACGTTTCGGTCCGTCGTTATGGGAAGGCCGGCTGCTGCGTGTAAAGTCTGAGCTTAGGAAGATAGCGAGCGGACATAGTCGTCGTCGTCTATCAATGACCCAGGCTGTGGCTCATTAAGCATAGTATTTCTTTAAGAAGCGGCCATTTATTGGCCTGAAAGGCCTTTCACCGTGCATGTCCATGAGTAGATAGGCTCCACCCTGGTAGACCTTGTCTATGATGTACGGGCCTTCATAGTTTGGCTCAAATTTTCCCTGCTTGGCACGATTAGGGATCATAGGTCTTTTGACCACTAGTACGAGATCGCCTTGGTGGAATGTCCTCGGCCTGGTCAATCTTTCGTACGAGCGCGTCATCTTTGCTTTGTAGGCTTCCAGATGTTGTTGCGCTATGAGCCGAGTTTCGTCGAGGGCATCAAGCTCCTCAAGCCGAAGGTGAGCATTTTCTTCGTCCGTCAGCTCGTGGTGGACTGCCACTCGTAGAGAGGGTAACTCTATCTCGAGGGGGAGCACTGCTTCCGTCCCAAATACCAACGCGTATGGCGTTGTGTTCGTGGCCGTCTTGAATGTAGTTCGATAAGCCCAAAGGGCTTCTTGCAGCCTCTCGTGCCAGTCTCTCTTATTCCGGGAAACGGTCTTTTTTATGATCTTCGTCAAGGTCTTATTGAAGGCCTCGGCCAGACCGTTAGCTCGTGGGTTGTAAACTGAAGAATATCTCCAGTCTATATTGTGCTGCTGCGCGAGGCGGCTAATCTTATGGCTTCGGTAGGCTGGCCCATTATCGGAGATAATCCGCCGTGGGGTTCCAAACCGATAGATGACGTGCGTCTTAAAGAAATGGAGGATATTCTCCGTCTTCACTTCCCTCAGTGGTACTTCTTCTGCCCATTTGGAGAAGTAATCAGTTGTCGCCAGGATAAAACGATGTCCCCGGGATGATGCTGGCTCGATGGGGCCGACTATATCAGTCCCCCACATTTCGAATGGCCAGCTAGCCACCGTTGGGTGTAGTGGATTCGGATGTTGGTGGATAAAGTCTCCATGAATCTGGCACGAGTGGCATTGCTTCGCATACTCGAGGCAGTCCTGGATCATCGTGGGCCAGTAGTAACCCATCCATTTAATTTTTAACTTCATCTTTGGGCATGCTTGGTGAGAACCGCAAAATCCGTCGTGAACTTCCTGAATGACTCTTTCTGCTTCGTCAGGTCCTAAGCATCTCAGCCATAGAGAATTAAACGATCTCTTGTATAGAGTATCGTTGACGAAAGCGAAACATAGAGCTCGTTTCATGAGCTGATGTCTTGAGGACGCTTCTTTGGGCATTCGGTGGGACTTAAAGTAGTCTATGAAGACTTCCCTCCAGTCCTCGGCCTTCTCATGGTCTTTTATTTGTAGGGTCGTCTGCTCAGTCGCTCCCTTTTCTTTATATAATTCCGGAGGTATTTCTGCCGGGGCGAGCACTCGACGGCTTTGTACCACGATTCTGACGTCATCGAGGTTCTCGTCAGCCAGTTCTTTAGCAAGTTTGGCCAACGCGTCTGCTTTGCTGTTTTCCGCGCGCGGTATATTCTCCAAAGTATAAGAGGGAATTTGGGTCAATAGTTGTTGCACCTTTTCGCCGTACTTCACCAACTCCGGTTTGCACGTTTGGTAGTCACCATTTACTTGACTAACGACCAGTTGAGAATCCCCGTATATAAGGAGGTCTTCAATTCCCAGGTCGATGGCGATTTCGAGTCCTGCTATCAGAGCTTCGTATTCAGCTTCATTATTTGTCCTCGGCTCTGTTAAGGAGAAGGCGAAGCGCATTATCCCTCCTTGTGGAGTTGCAAAAATGAGGCCTACCCCAGATTTGATCATTGGGACACCTTGTTTCTGTTTCTTTACGGAGGACGCTCCATCGAAATAGAGTTCCCATCGGGTGCTTCCGCCGCTAATCGCATCAAATGCATGCTCGTCCGGCAAATCACAGTTCAGAGGAGAATCGGCCGATATCGGATGCTCAGCGAGGAAATCAGCAATGGCCTGGCCTTTCACTGCCTTGAGAGGTTGATACGTTATCGAGAACTCCATCAAGAGCAGGGCCCACTTAGCGAGTCGTCCCGTCAATATGGCTTTCGACATCAAGTATTTAAGGGGATCCACCTTTGAAATGAGACGGACTTCATGCGCCAACGCATAGTGCCTGAGCTTTGGTATCGCGAAGATTAACGCCAAGCAATGTTTTTCAATAGGAGAGTAGTTGCTTTCTGCCCCCAGTAGAACTCGACTTAAGTAGTAGAGTGCCCTCTCTTTCCCCTGATCGTTCTCTTGTGCGCATAATGCGCCCAAGGAACCTTCGAGGGCGGTCGTATAAAGAATGAGGGGTTTTCCCTTGACCGGCGCAGCCAACACCGGAGGGTTCTGCAGGTACTGCTTGATCTCGTCTAGTGCACCTTGACATTTGTGACCCCAAACGAATGGAGTTCCCTTTTTCATCAGGCGGCTGTAAAGACGGCGTTTGCCTGAAAGATTGGCGATAAACCGCCGGATGTATGCGAGCTTCCCTTGGAGGGACCGCAACTGTTTGAGGGTTCTTGGCGGAGGCATTTCCATGACCGCTTTAATCTTTGACGGATCTATTTCAATACCTCGGTGTCGAACGATGAATCCCATAAATTTGCCCGAGGAGACTCCAAACGCGCATTTGAGGGGATTCGTTTTCAAATTATATTGCCGAAGGCGTCGAAATACAGTCTCCAGATGTTTTAAATGATCATCGTATGACATGCTCTTTACTACGAGGTCATCGATATAGCACTCGACGATGTCATGTATAAGGTCGTCGAAGATCTTTGTCATGGCCCTTTGATAGGTAGAGCCAGCGTTCTTTAGACCAAAGGGCATAACCCTGTAACAGAATATACCCAAAGGGGTCCGGAAAGCGGTGTGCTTCTGGTCTTCGGGATGCATCTTTATCTGATTGTATCCTGACGAACCGTCCATAAAGGAGAAAACCTCGTGAGTGGACGTGTTATCTATCATTAGCTCGGTTACTGGTACTGGAAAATCATCCTTTGGACAGGCTTTATTGAGATCCCTGAAATCCACGCATATGCGTACCGTCCCATTCTTCTTCATTACCGGGACGATATTGGCGATCCAATCAGGATATTGGACTTCTTGGATAAATCCAGAATCGATCAGCTTCTTGACTTCGGCGTTGATGCTCATCTCAAGCTCGAGTCGCATCCTTCTTGGCGCCTGCTTGACTCATCTCAAGCTCGAGTCGCATCCTTCTTGGCGCCTGCTTGACTGGCTTGATATCTGGGGATATTGCTAATTTATGCACAGCAATCTCCGGATCTAATCCTGGCATCTCGGAGTAGTTCCACACGAAGCAGTCTTTATGCCGTAGAAGCACGTTCTTTAATGCAGCCACCCTTTCTTCAGATAGCAGCTCGCTGACAAATGTCGGTCGCGGGTCATCTGCCGATCCCAACTCAATCTTCTTTAGGTTATCTGCAGTAGTATGTATACCATCTTCCAGTTCTTTCGGAGCGGGCGGAAATTCTGAGATCACCTCATCATCGCTGTTCTCAAAGCACCGGGGAAGGTCATCTATGTTCTCGGGCTCTTCTTTTAATATCGTAATCGTATAACAGGTGCGGATCTGCTCCCAGGACTGAGGTGGATCCGGTTCTGCTCTTACGGCCTTGGGTTCATGCTTTTGTGGCGGCGTTACCCTCCAGCCGTCGGATAAAGCGAATCTGCCCTGTTGGTACTGGTCCTCGACCCAGTTCTTGAAGGTGAATCAGTCTTCGGTAGGATGTCCTATGGCTCGGTGATAAGAGCAATAGCTCAGATGAGAAGCCTTGTTAGCTTGCTCAGGATGTCTAGACTCTGGAAGCGCGATCATTTGATGTTTTATAGCGAGCTTGAGTAACCTCTCCGTCTTGTCTCGGGGGAAGGAATACGCTCGACTCATCTTCTTTATGAGGGACGAATCCGAGCCGTGCAATACCCGATCACGTAAACCTCTAATCCTGCGTCGTTGTTGTCGGCTCCTCTTTCCACTTCTTGATTTATTTCCGTCTCTGCGTCGGGCCTTTCGTACAACGGATTGACAAGGATGAGCATCTTTGTCTTTTGCAGCCTGTTGAGATAGACGTTGCGTCCTGGCCTTCTCGTAGATGGCCATTTCGCGGTTGTGGTCTTCCCGAGCTTTCTGACCCACTTTCCTGATAGGCTTGCCTATTCGTTCTTCAGACGACGGACTCGGCGCTTCAATCGCGGGGTCTAGTTTTGATGAGGGGTCGGCATCTCCTGAAAGGGCGTCATCTTCTTCATCAAAGGTATATATAGCGTAGCTGCTGTGAGCCCGCTCCCGTTTTCCGGTTCTCGCGTATCCAAGCCCAAGTGTTTCCATTTTCCCGTTGGGCAATTTGCGTTGGGTTCCAGGGACATCCCAAATCCTGTTGTAGAACCGAGCCTGTCGAACAGTTTGTTTTAAGGGTACTCCTTGGTGCTTCAATAGCTTCTTTAATCCATTTGTATAGTATCTGGGCAGACGGATGGGTTGGAGCCTGTCGAGTGTAGCATTTGCGCCATGCCAGATCTCTTTCTCTACTTTCGACTCTGAGGATCGGTAGAATAGGATCACCTTCTCACCCCTTCGCCTGGGAGGGACGTAAAACGTTTGCAGGTCCTGCACATTGTGAGCTTGAAGCGTGTCGAGATCCTTGTAGTGTTCTCGCGGTACCATGGTGATTTGCAAACTATGGTCATCGCCAGGGGGTGCTTGTATTGACAGCCGATTGGAGAACACGGCATTAACTTCATCTTCTGAATCACTTCCGAAGACCAACATGGGGACGGGCGTCCCCAGGTTGCTGTGTTGAGATGGCCCTGCATAAACTATCTCTTCCTCTTCTTCGGTATCGCTCCCGAAAATAGGGATGGTGGCGGCGGCTTTGTTCTCCGGGTTGCGACACTGTTCCCCTCCGAAAGACACGCGGGACGTGGGGACGTCTCGCCTGAGGTTCGGGGCAGATGCCAATAGGTGCTATCCGTCCACCTCTCCGAGGATGCCAAGTTGATTTATGGCACCATGTCTCGAAGGTTTAAACGGATGCGGCCGATGTAGCAGACTTCGTCAGATTCCCCCTCGTTTGAGGGGTTTTTGATTGTGGGGACGCTCTTCCCTGCAGGCGCAAGCCTCTGCAGTTAATTACGCTACCGCATCGCGGTAACAACTTTCTCCTTCTCCAGATGGTCACTTCGTGTCGTGTGTTTTTGTTTTATGTTTTATTGCCCGTGGATCGTTTACGGAGACTGAGTTATGTCGTCGCCCGTAGGGCGTGGACTAGTCCAAATCCGAGTTATCTTAGATTTGGGTTTGGGGGTTTGGTTTGAGGATACGTTAGCCACGCTTGAGGCTAAGATCAACTCAAACATTTGTTAAGGACACGTTAGTCTAGTTTAAGACTAAGATCAACTTAACGGGATCGTTTAGATCCGACAAAGGAGCGTTTGGACTCCGTCGTTCCAGTTTTAGGGACATAGTGGTCCATCGTATGTGTGTGGCCGTCGGGACCCGTCACCTTTCTGACGACGTTGAAGGATCACAACGACGGGTGTCAGAGGGGTTCAGAGATGTACCCTCGAGCCAGAGTCAATTGGAGGGATTCGTAGTCCAGTCTGCTTGAAGGTTTAAGGATTCGTTAGCCATCTTTGAGGCTAAGATCAACTTAAACGGGACCGTTTAGATCCGACAAAAGAGCATATAGGGGGCTCTATTGTTCTAGTTTAAGGACATTGCGGTCCGTGGGTAGTTTAAGGACATTGCGGTCCATGGGTAGTTTAAGGACATTGCGATCCATTGTTAGTTTAAGGACATTGCGGTCCAGGTTAAGGACGTCGTAGTCCATGGGTTTAAGGACTCCACAGTCCGGTATGTGCTCTGGATGCTTCACACGGGTTCACTGCCGTGCTTGGCGAGGACCAGGCTCCGCTCTGGGCGTTTTCCACGGGGTCAAGGAGTGACGTTATCCGCGTTCCACGTAACCAGGAATTTTGCACTAGATGCTTCACACGGGTTCACTGCCGCGTTAGGCGAGGACTAGGCTCCGCTCTGGATGCTTCACACGGGTTCACTGCCGTGCTCTGCGAGGACCAGGATCCGCTCTGGACGTTTTCCACGGGGTCAAAGAGTGACGTTATCCGCGTTCCACGTAACCAGGAATTTTGCATTAGACATGGGTTTAAGGACCCCACAGTCCATATCATGAGTGGTCATCGCGACCCGTCACCTCTTTGAAGACATTGAGGGATTACAATGCCAAGTATCAAAGGAGTGAAGAGATGTACCCTAGAACCGGAATGGCTTAAGTAGTTCTTGGCCCAATTTGAGATCAAGACCAATTAATTATGTTATGAGCCCATTAGCCCAGTTAATTACGAATTGAGGACTTATGGCCAGCTTGGGCTAAGTCCAGTCAGGTCTGGAATATTGGCTTCTTTTTGGTCCATTGAGGGAGAGGCTTTGCCTCTATCCCTTTAGCCAATCGGGCCAAAGCCTAGTGTTAAACACTACAGAGCAATCAGTGTTGAACACTGGGAATGAGGTTGACAAGTTAGTGTTTAACACTAGAAGATAATTGGTGTTAAACACCAGCGACAAGGCTTTTAAATTAGTGTTAAACACTAAAACAGATCGGTATCAAGCACTGGCAACTGAGCCCTCAAATTAGTGTTAAACACTAAGGTAGTCAGTGTTGAACACTGCAAGTAAAGTTTTTTGATTAGTGTTGAACACTAAGGCCCAACAGTTGTTTTAACACTGGATTCGGTGGTTTCGATTTAGTGTTAAACACTAAGGCAAGAGGGGTCACGTGGCAACACGTGAGAGCGCCCTCCCTTCATTGATTCTGTTGAGATTATCGCATTTTTCAGCGTATCACGTGCCCTCACGTGACGGGTATTCAAATGCTTATATGTTAACGCTTCTGCCGAGGGTCACGTGGGTCACGTGAGGCACTGCCTCAAAGGGCTTTCTGTAGATCTTTTGAGGGGGGTCACGTGGTGACACGTGACTCTTCTTTTCTGTGGTTGTTAGAAAATCTGTTAATCCCTTTCAGGAATTAAATTCCTCGTAGGGTTGAACCCTGACAACAATTTCAAAGGAATTAAATTCCTAGTTTCTTTTGAAGAGTTGAACTCTGAATTTTCTGTAGGAATTAAATTCCTTATATATGTGAAGAACTGAATAGGGTTAAACCCTAATAAAAGCTTTTAAGGAATTGAACTCCCATTCTCTATTAAATTATGATTAAGGGAATTAAATTCCCGCTGTTTCAACAGAACTAGGTTCTTAATTAGGGTTAAACCCTGTTTCTCTTTGCTCTGAAGGAATTAAATTCCCATGATATAGGGTCAAGCCCTAATTTTATTTTAAAGGAATTGAATTCCTATAGTTCTGCGAGAATTAAATTCTCACGCTTGCATTCCCTCTCTATATTTTGGATCTGCATGGCAGGATCTCAACCCATCGAGAATTAAATTCTCAACTTCAAGGGGAGATGTGCTCTTTACAGATCCTCTATCAAAGAGAGAAGAAATATGTTCTTCTGTTTCATATATCAGAGTTAAACTCTGTTGAGAAGTGAATTCTCTTTCTTTCAGAAAGCCTTCCCTTTCTTACCTAGGGTTTTCTTTTGCAGAAGATCCAAGTTCCTTCAAAGTATCAAGGCTTTCCCTTTTTCTTCCCCCTGCGTATGTATGTATATTTTTGTGTCCTGGCTCCTATTTATAGGAGAAGCAGCCGAATCAATCAGTTTTCGATGAATCTTCATTGAGAGATTTAATTTGCATCCTTCATTCGTTCTGGACCTTTGGATTATTAGGTGAATTTTATCCACCATTGGATTTTAAATCCAGAGATTCTCCTTTGTTATTTTGGTTAGATTTAAGGGGGAAATCTTTCCAAACCCGAGATTTTCCATAGATAGATGATATTTAATCATCTCTGAATCTTTAATTTGATTGGTCCCAGATAATCACTTTCCTTTGGAAAGATTCAAATTTCCTTCAGAATTTAATTCTGTCGTCAAAAATGGGCTTTGAAAGCCGGTCACGTGTGACCACGTGACCCATGGTCACGTGTGGACACGTGACCCTCTTTGGAATGAAGAGTCCTCTTTCTTTCTGCGCTGTCTTCTGGTTGGTGTTTTAGCCATCACGTGTGAACACGTGACCCCCTGTTAGGAGCCCCTTTCCTTGACTCAACTGTAGCACGAGTCATCTCCTTTGAGCAAGCCCTTTTTCTTGACTTGATTAAGGAACCTTTTCTCTGACTTGATCAGGGAATCAATGAGCCCTTTTCCACTGCTTTTATATGTCACGTGTCAACACGTGACTGCTGGTCACGTGTGAGCACGTGACCCCTCTTTCTGAAGCTTTTCCCATAAGCTTTTCTGATTTTAAATCAGGAAACAAATGCCCCCACAGCGTTGTTCTCACGTGTCTGCACGTGAGTGCAACGCTGTCACCTCTTGCGACCGTTGGATTCCTCTAGGGATCCGGGGAGATGAAACGTTTCCATTGTCTTCTATAAATACCGCTGTCTCTTCATAGGAGCCTTCACTTTGCTCATCTTCTTCTCTGAGAACTTCCTCTTTGAGAATTTAATTCTCGCTTCCAGAGCTTAGTTCTCTGTCTTGAACATTTCCCAGAGTTTAACTCTGTTGACGGATCCCTGCTCCTCAGGTAATAATGTTGAACGGCCAAAGCGCCTTCGTCTTTAAAAGAACTCTTTGGATCTTAAATCCGCGTTAAGGGTTTCACAAAGAACCCATTTTTCTTCAAGTTTTTCCATAAGAACAGGAAACCACCTAACCTTCGAACTGTAGATCCCTTAGGGTTTAGGTGATCTTTGGGGAGATGATGATGGCGTTTCAACCCATGGAATTTAATTCCATCAATAATATTTCTGGGAATTTAGTTCCCTTTTCTTAATAAGGAATTTAATTCCAATGAAGAACTCAGTTTCTTCACACGGAGGCTTCTTGGGGTTTCCTTGTCATTCTATGATTAGTGAAGAAGAAGAGGGTTTGTAATAAGTCGTTCTGATTTTTATTTCAGGTATCATGGACGCTCATTTGTATAATCTCAACGAAATCATTTCCTATGGGAATATTCGTGTCCTGGGCCGTAGTCAGAATCAGGAGTTCACCGATGCTCAGTGTGCCGAGATCATGAGCCGCTTCGACGAGTACAACCATAGGCTACTCCCCCGTCGCTCTTCTCTTCTAAGGCTGATCGTGCTGGCGATCCGGGAGGCACTTCCTCTCTTTTGCGCCGGCATACCGCTCGGGGCCTTGGACACTGCCGAGGATAAGGTGCATTCGGTGTACCTTATGGGCTTGATCTCAAAGAGAAGGCGGGATAATCTCATTGATCTCCTTCATCAGATTTTTCAGCAATCAGCCATACTGGGCGCCTACCGGAGGGTAGAGGACATCCGCGGGGACCCCGATGCTTGTGACCGTGAGAGAAAGCATACTCGGGAGGTTCGAAATGCTTGGAAGATCTTGAATAAAGTTAATTTCGAGTTTCTCAACCCATGCCCCGCGTCTGAAGCCTTGCCATTGTAAAAGTTTTCTTTTTATTTTGTATGGCCTTCTTGAGGTCTGGATGATAAGTTATGTTGTGTCTTTGTATGTTTGCATGCTTTTTCTCTGAGATCTTATTATTCTGCTACTATTGTTGTTTGTGCTTTAATATGCAGGGTACTACTCCATATTCTTCCTTTTAAATGCACATCAGGTTTGGGCCTCACGTGTTCTACACGTGAGATCTCTTGATGCGACTGTTCACAAGATTTTCCTCATGCCATATTTTCAGTGCACAATGTTAGGTGCTGAAAAAGGGGCTTGGAAATCGTTCCATCTCCTTGATTTTCGATACCTTTCCTTTTTTAGGCCTTGAAAATAAATTCACCATGCAAGATTTTCCGCGCATAGCACTTAATGCACTTCATTATATATGAGGCTATAGCTTTCTTTTCCTTTCACAGAGAGATTCATATCCGATACATATTTTTTTTTTGAGAGAGAGAAACGAGTGCCATGGCTTGTAATCGTCCTCATGCTCGTCGACAGCCATGGGAAGTTCCTCTTGAGGAAATGATCCCCCGGTTTGCTGCTCGGTTGGTGGACCCCCTCTTTTCTGATGACGAATGTGACTCGGCCATGCACGAGCTCTCGATTCGTAGAGGGTCTCCCCTCCCGATGGGTTCCCTCTGGCTCCAGATGATTCTCGCGGCAGTGCTTGCCGACATCCCTCCTCACCCAGCGGAGATGACTCTGGCGCTGCTTGATGCGGCGGAAGAGAAGCTTGAAGGCTTTCATGAAGCGTGCCTGATTACTCAGGCCTTGAAGGACTACTCAATTCATCTATTGAGCGAGATAAAGGCCCGGCGAGCTATTATGTTTGCTTTCGCGGACGAGCATGGCGCCAACCGATGGGGAGCGACCTCTCGCGAGAATCGTCGCTTCGATGTGCTGGAGAGAGCGGAGAGGGAGATGGAGAATTTTGTTCTTTGCTTTGTTAACCCTTGTGCCATTGATCCGGTGTTTGGTGATCTTTTCCATTAGCGTAGTGTCTTTAAATTAGTCCTCTCTTTTGTATGCTTTATGCCGAACCCCTATGTAGGCTTGGTACTCGTATGCATGTTTTCGCTTGCATGAATAAACATTGTGTTCTTCTTATGAAAGCTTCCTCTAATTATCAACATTGTTATCATGTCGCATGCAAATTAATGCCTCGAATTTTATTTCTTTTTCGGATGCTCATATAATCGTGAACACATGCTCGATAGGATAAACACTGGAAATTTTCTCATTGCTTTTCATACCAGGTAATGTGAACGCGTTTCAGATCGATTATCGTTGTTGACCGGAAGCCCATTTATACGGTCTTGTAAATGTCTTGTGTTCGAGGCCGTGGTCGCGAGCGCAAGCTTTCGTGGCCACGTAGCGAACATATTGTTGTGCGAGAAAAGGGTTCGGCCGTAAATTTTCGGAGAGGGGGCTAGCTTCCAAGGTGTTAGGCAAGCTTCAAGCCAATCTCACAGCCAGGGCCAATAAAACGTATGAACTGTGGCGGGTGCTACAGGAATCCATTAAAGAGGTGGTGGCTCTCGATAAAGCCGCCGCGTTCACTCGTGAGAGGGTCGAGGCTCATAAAGCCACCGAGAAAGAGCTCGAAGCTCGGCTTGCTTCGTATCAGGCTCAGCAAGCTCAGGCGGAGGCTCGTCTTCTGAGATCTTGCGTCATGAAGCCGTGGCTCAGCAACAAAATGATGAGCTGGTAAAATTATTGCATCGCCCGCCGGCTTGAGGACTTGTACCTTTTCTTTTTTTTTTGTACATACTCATGAGAGTATCTTTCTTTTTGTTTCTTTCATGAATCGCGCCTTGTATCCATTTTGGCTTATGAATAAAAGATACAATTTTCCTTTCAACGGTGTGTCCCCTTTTTATTGAATGCATTCTGCGGATATTCTATCTTGATCTCCTTGCAGGACAGCGATGGCTCAGGATTCAGGGTTAAGATCTGCTTCCTAAGACCTTTGCATTTTACGAGCCACGAGGGTCTCATAAAAAGTTTTCCTCTCGGTCGTGAGGACTTGTAAATGCTGGATGCGGTTACCCTTGTCCGTGTTTTACGGAGTCAGGGGTTTCTCCAGATATTGTAGTTTAAAGACGTCGCGGTCAAGGTTAAGGACCTCATAGTCCGTGGATTTAAGGACTCCACAGTCCGCTGTTAGTTTTAAGACATCACGGTCAAGGTTAAGGACCTCATAGTCCGTGGATTTAGGGACTCCACAGTCCGATGTTTGGTTGCAGGGACCCGTCACCTCTTTGAAGACGTTGAGGAATTACAACGCCAGGCATCAAAGGAATGAAGAGATGTACCCTTAAACCGAGGCAAAAATCTGTAAGGAATAGGGGTGGTTGATCGTTAGTTTTAAGACATCGCGGTCGAGGTTAAGGACGTCATAGTCCGTGGATATTAAGGACTCCACAGTCCGGTATTTGCTCTGGATGCTTCACACGGGTTCACTGCCGTGCTTGGCGAGGACCAGGCTCCGCTCTGGGCGTTTTCCGCGGGGTCAAAGAGTGACGTTATCCGCGTTCCACGTAACCAGGAAGTTTGCACTAGATGCTTCACACGGGTTCACTGCCGTGCTCTGCGAGGACTAGGCTCTGCTCTGGATGCTTCACACGGGTTCACTGCCGTGCTCTGCGAGGACCAGGATCCGCTCTGGACGTTTTCCACGGGGTCAAAGAGTGACGTTATCCGCTTTCCACGTGACCAGGAATTTTGCTCTAGATGCTTCACACGGGTTCACTGCCGTGCTCTGCGAGGACTAGGCTCCGCTCTGGATGTTTTCCACGGGGTCAAAGAGTGACGTTATCCGCGTTCCACGTGACCAGGAATTTTGCTCTAGATGCTTCATACGGGTTTACTGCCGTGCTCTGCGAGGACTAGGCTCCGCTCTGGATGCTTCACACGGGTTTACTGCCGTGTTCTGCGAGGACCAGGATCCGCTCTGGACGTTTTCCACGGGGTCAAAGAGTGACGTTATCCGCGTTCCACGTGACCAGGAATTTTGCTCTAGATGCTTCACACGGGTTCACTGCCGTGCTCTGCGAGGACTAGGCTCCGCTCTAGATGCTTCACACGGGTTCACTGCCGTGCTCTGCGAGGACCAGGATCCGCTCTGGACGTTTTCCACGGGGTCAAAGAGTGACGTTATCCGCGTTCCACGTGACCAGGAATTTTGCTCTAGATGCTTCACACGGGTTCACTGCCGTGCTCTGCGAGGACTAGGCTCTGCTCTGGATGCTTCACACGGGTTCACTGCCGTGCTCTGCGAGGACCAGGATCCGCTATGGACGTTTTCCACGGGGTCAAAGAGTGACGTTATCCGCGTTCCACGTGACCAGGAATTTTGCTCTAGATGCTTCACACGGGTTCACTGCCGTGCTCTGCGAGGACTAGGCTCCGCTCTGGATGCTTCACACGGGTTCACTGCCGTGCTCTGCGAGGACCAGGATCCGCTCTGGACGTTTTCCACGGGGTCAAAGAGTGACGTTATCCGCGTTCCACGTAACCAGGAAGTTTGCACTAGATACTTCACACGGGTTCACTGTCGTGCTCTGCGAGGACTAGGCTCCGCTCTGGATGCTTCACACGGGTTCACTGCCGTGCTCTGCGAGGACCAGGATCCGCTCTGGACGTTTTCCACGGGGTCAAAGAGTGACGTTATCCGCGTTCCACGTAACCAGGAAGTTTGCACTAGATGCTTCACACGGGTTCACTGCCACGCTCGGCGAGGACTAGGCTCCGCTCAGGATGCTTCACACGGGTTCACTGCCGTGCTCTGCGAGGACCAGGATCCGCTCTGGACGTTTTCCATAGGGTCAAAGAGTGACATTATCCGCTTTCCACGTAACCAGGAAGTTTGTTGATTGTATCCGCATTTCACGGGATGGAGGTTTGACTCTTGGTGATATGTATCGCCGAGCCATGGAACTTGGGGTTGCCGCTGTTCCGTTTCGCTTGATGTTGTGACTGATGTGTCGAGACGAACGTCGAGGTGGTGATCACTCCATGTTGGTATGAGACGATCTCTGAATGTCTTTCCGGTTTTATATGACTTACCGTCAAGACGTTGAAGCTAGGAATTTGGCCTTTGCTTCGTTTGCTTTGTCGCGTCCGAATCCTGCTGGGGGAAGAACGCTGGGGTGACATTTCATCTGCTGTATCGAAACGAACGTCAGGGTGGTGACCACTCCGCGCTGGTGTAGGATGATCTCCGATTGTCTTTCAGGTTTTATATGACTTGCTGTCAAGACCCTGAAGCTAGGAATTTGGCCTTCGCTTCATTTGCTGGCATTGCGCCCTCTGTATCGAGACGAATGCCGCGGTGGCGATCATTAGGCTATCTGTGAACCGCCGAGATTTGACTTCTCCTTATGATGAAACTCGGGGGAGGAGTATGATCCCTTCTTTGATTGCGCCCCTGGATTGTATACAGGGTTAGATGTAACATCACCTGTAGGGCGAGGATTTCACTTTTGTTTTATTTCTTTTTCCGCGATGCTCTATCATTTCAGCTTTTATATCGCGAAGGTCGCGATTGCCCCATCATTTCGGCTATTTTTTCGCGGTGCCCAATCATTTCGGCTATTTATTTATTTTCACTCGCTGTTTTTTATTGCGAGTTGCCCCATCATTTCGGCTATTTTGTCATGCATACATTTTTACTTGATGCTTTTTATTGCAAGTCGCCCCATCATTTCGGCTATTTCGTATGCATGTGTGGCTCGCTAGCTTTTTCGCTGCAAGCTTGGATTTTTAGATACCGATTTCAGCATCAGCATCGCTACAACTGGAATGTTGCCAGGAGCGAATCATCATCTGCCTTTGTCGATGATGAACAAAGGTGGCTCAGCAAACAGGGTTAAGGGTCCTGTCGACCAAGGCTTTGACTTCATGAGCCATAGGGGTCTCACAAAGGTGTTTCTCCCTACAAGTCGTGAGGATCTTGCAGGTGTATTTTTCTCCTTAGGGATCGTGAGGATTCCTAAGTGTGTGCTCCTCTGTAAGTCGTAAGGATCCTACAAGAGGGCTTTCTCCTTATGGATCGAGAGGACCTACAAGGGTTGGACTTTGCTGGGGAAATGTTTATTCGCGCCCGTGGATTGTATACAAGGGTCAGTACGAGCCGCTTGTAGGGCAATATCGAAGATTGTGGAGGATTTGCTTAAGAACAGGTTTAGGTTTCTGTAACTTAAGACTTTCAAGTCTCATGAGCCGTGAGGGTCCCATAAGAGAGTTCTCCTTACGAGTCGTGAGGATCTCGTAAGTGCATTTTCTCCTTAGGAATCGTGAGGGTTCCTAAGTGTGTTGCTCCTTCGTGAGTCGTAAGGATCTCACGCGGGTGGTTTCTCCTTACAAGGTCGAGAGGACCCTATAAGTGTCTTTTAACGAGGTTGCGCCCTTTCGG
Organism: Agapanthus africanus; assembly: GCA_030015575.1. Lineage (NCBI taxonomy): Eukaryota > Viridiplantae > Streptophyta > Magnoliopsida > Asparagales > Amaryllidaceae > Agapanthus > Agapanthus africanus. The sequence goes on from JASDDO010000012.1 coordinate 506,035,866, forward strand.
GTTTTCACAAACACTCGCCGGTAGTCCTGCTGTTTTTACTCACGGAGCCCTGTCGGGTTTTCATCCGTGCCCATTTTGCTTATGGACATACCGCTTTTCTTTTATATATTTTATTATTTTTTTTTATTTTTTCTTTCTTATCTCGTCAGCCTGACGATGCTGCGGTAGTAGTTTTAGGGACGTTTCAGTCCGTCGTTAGTTTAAGGACGTTTCGGTCCCTCGTTAGTTTAAGAATGTTTCGGTCCGTCTTTAGTTTAAGGACGTTTCGGTCCGTTGTTAGTTTAGGGACGTTTCGGTCCGTCGTTAGTTTAGGGACGTTTCGGTCCGTTGTTAGTTTAAGGACGTTTCGGTCCGTCTTTACGGGAAGGCCGGCTGCTGCTTGTAAAGTCTGAGCCTAGGAAGATAGCGAGCGGACATAGTCGTCGTCATCTATCATTGACCCAGGCTATGGCTCATTAAGCGTAGTATTTCTTTAAGAAACGGCCGTTTATTGGCCTGAAAGGCCTTTCACCGTGCATGTCCATGAGTAGATAGGCTCCACCCTGGTAGACCTTGTCTATGATGTAAGGGCCTTCGTAGTTTGGCTCAAATTTTCCCCGTTTGGCAGGATTGGGGATCATAGGTCTCTTGACCACTAGCACGAGTTCGTCTTGGCGGAATGTCCTCGGCCTGGTCAATCTTTCGTACGAGCGTGTCATCTTTGCTTTGTAGGCTTCCAGATGTTGTTGCGCTATGAGTCGGGTTTCGTCGAGGGCATCAAGCTCCTCAAGCCGAAGGTGAGCATTTTCTTCGTCCGTCAGCTCGTGGTGGACTGCTACTCGTAGAGAGGGTAACTCTATCTCGAGGGGGAGTACTACTTCCGTCCCAAATACCAATACGTACGGCGTTGTGTTCGTGGCTGTCTTGAATGTAGTTCGATAAGCCCAAAGGGCCTCCTGCAGCCTCTCGTGCCAGTCTCTCTTATTCTGGGAAACGGTCTTTTTTATGATCTTCGTCAAGGTCTTATTGAAGGCCTCGGCCAGACCGTTAGCTCGTGGGTTGTAAACTGAAGAATACCTCCAGTCTATATTGTGCTGCTGCGCGAAGCGGCTAATCTTATGGCTTCTGTAGGCTGGCCCGTTATCGGAGATAATCCGCCGTGGGGTTCCAAACCGATAGATGACGTGCGTCTTGAAGAAATGGAGGATATTCTCCGTCTTCACTTCCCTCAGTGGTACTGCTTCTGCCCATTTGGAGAAGTAATCAGTTGTCGCCAGGATAAAACGATGTCCCCGAGATGATGCTGGCTCAATGGGGCCGACTATGTCAGTCCCCCACATCTCGAATAGCCAGCTGGCCACCGTTGGGTGCAGTGGATTCGGATGTTGGTGGATGAAGTCTCCATGAATCTGGCATGAGTGGCATTGCTTCGCATACTCGAGGCAGTCCTGGATCATCGTGGGCCAGTAGTAGCCCATTCGTTTAATCTTTAACTTCATCTTCGGGCCTGCTTGGTGAGAACCGCAAAGTCCGTCATGAACTTCCTGAATGACTCTTTCTGCTTCGTCAGATCCTAAGCATCTCAGCCATAGAGAATCAAACGATCTCTTGTATAGAGTATCATTGACGAGAGCGAAAGATAGAGCTCGTTTCATGAGCTGATGTCTTGAGGACGCTTCTTTGGGCATTCGGCGGGACTTAAAGTAGTCTATGAAGACTTCCCTCCAGTCCTCGGCCTTCTCTTGGTCTTTTATTTGTAGGGTTGTCTGCTCAGTCGCTCCCTCTTTATATAATTCCGGGGGTATTTCTGCCGGGGTGAGCACTCGACGGCTTTGTACCACGATTCTGGCATCATCGAGGTTCTCGTCAGCCAGTTCTTTAGCAAGTTTGGCCAACGCGTCTGCTTTGCTGTTCTCCGCGCGCGGTATGTTCTCTAAAATATAGGAGGGAATTTGGGCCAACAGTTGTTGCACCTTTTCGCCGTACTTTACCAACTCCGGCTTGCACGTTTGGTAGTCACCATTTACTTGACTAACAACTAGCTGAGAATCCCCGTATATAAGGAGGTCTTCAATTCCCATGTCGATGGCGATTTCGAGGCCTGCTATCAGAGCTTCGTATTCAGCCTCATTGTTTGTCCTCGGCTCTGTTAAGGAGAAGGCGAAGCGCATTATCCCTCCTTGTGGAGTTGCAAAGATGAGGCATGTCCCTGATTTGATCATTGGGATACCTTGTTTCTGTTTCTTTACGGAGGACGCTCCATCGAAATAGAGTTCCCATCGGGTGCTTCCGCCGCTAATCGCATCAAATGCATGCTCGTCTGGCAAATCACAATTCAGAGGAGAATCGGCCGGTATCGGGTGTTCAACGAGGAAGTCAGCAATGGCCTGGCCTTTCACTGCCTTGAGAGGTTGATAGATTATCGAGAACTCCATCAAGAGCGGGGCCCATTTAGCGAGTCGTCCCGTCAATATGGCTTTTGACATCAGATATTTAAGAGGGTCCACCTTCGAGATGAGGCAGACTTCGTGTGCCAACGCATAGTGCCTGAGCTTTGTTATCGCGAAGATTAATGCCAAGCAATGTTTTTCAATGGGAGAGTAATTGCTTTCTGCCCCCAGTAGAACTCGACTTAAGTAGTAAAGTGCTCTCTCTTTCCCCTGATCGTTCTCTTGCGCCCATAATGCGCCCAAGGAACCTTCGAGGGCGGTTGTATAAAGAATAAGGGGTTTTCCCTTGACCGGCGCAGCCAATACCGGCGGGTTCTGCAGGTACTGCTTGATCTCGTCTAGTGCACCTTGGCATTTTTTATCCCAGACGAATGGGGTTCCCTTCTTCATCAGGTGACTGTAGGGGCGGCATTTGCCTGAAAGATTTGCGATAAATCGCCGGATGTATGCGAGCTTCCCTTAGAGAGACGGCAACTGTTTGAGGGTTCTTGGCGGAGGCATTTCCATGATCGCTTTAATCTTTGACGGATCAATTTCAATACCTCGGTGTCGAACGATGAATCCCAGGAATTTGCCCGAGGAGACTCCGAACGCGCATTTGAGGGGATTCATTTTCAAATTATATTGCCGGAGGCGTTGAAACACAGTCTCCAGATGCTTTAAATGCTCTTCGTATGACATGCTCTTTACTACGAGGTCATCGATATAGCACTCAACGATGTCATGTATGAGGTCATCGAAGATCTTTGTCATGGCCCTTTGATAGGTAGCGCCAGCGTTCTTTAGACCAAAGGGCATAACCCTGTAGCAAAATATACCCAAAGGGGTCCGGAAAGCGGTGTGCTTCTGGTCTTCGGGATGCATCTTTATCTGATTGTATCCTGACGAACCGTCCATAAAGGAGAAAACCTCGTGAGTGGACGTGTTATCTATCATTAGCTCGGTTACCGGTACTGGGAAATCATCCTTTGGACAGGCTTTATTGAGATCCCTGAAATCCACGCATATGCGTACCGTCCCATTCTTCTTCATTACTGGGACGATATTGGCGATCCAGTCGGGATATTGAACTTCTTGAATAAATCCAGAATCGATCAGCTTCTTGACTTCGGCGTTGATGCTCATCTCTAGCTCGAGTCGCATCCTTCTTGGCGCCTGCTTGACTGGCTTGATATCGGGAGATATTGCTAATTTATGCACAGCAACCTCCGGATCTAACCCTGGCATCTCGGAGTAGTTCCACGCGAAGCAGTCTTTATGCCGTAGAAGCACGTTCTTTAACGCGGCCACCTTTTCTTCAGAGAGTAGCTCGCTGACAAATGTCGGTCGCGGGTCATCTGCCGATCCCAACTCAATCTTCCTAAGGTTATCTGCCGTAGTATGTATACCATCTTCCAGTTCTTTCGGAGCTGGCGGAAATTCTGAGATCATCTCATCATTGCTGTTCTCAAAGCACCGGGGAAGGTCATCCACGTTCTCGCGCTCTTCTTTTAATATTGCGATCGTATAACAGGTGCAAATCCGCTCCCAGGACTGAGGTGGATCCGGTTTTGCTCTTACGGCCTTGGGTTCATGCTTTTGTGGCGGCGTTACCCTCCAGCTGTTGGATAAAGCAAATCTGCCCCGTTGGTACTGGTCCTCGACCCAGTTCTTGAAGGTGAAGCAGTCTTCGGTGGGGTGTCCTATGGCTCGGTGATAAGAGCAATAGCTCAGATGAGAAGCCTTGTTAGCTTGCTCAGGGTGTCTAGATTCTGGAAGCGTGATCATTTGATGTTTTAAAGCGAGCTTGAGTAACTTCTCCGTCTTGTCTCGGAGGAAGGAGTACGCTCGACTCGTCTTTTCCATGAGGGACGAATCCGAGCCGCGCAGTACCTATAATCCTTTAATCCTGCGTCGTCGTTGTCGGCTCCTCTTCCCGCTTCTTGATTTATTTCCGTCTCCGCATCGGGCCTTTCGCATGAAGGGTTGACGAGGATGAACATCTTTGTCTTTTGCAATCTGTTGAAATAGACGTCGCGTCCTGGCCTTCTCGTAGATGGCCGTTTCGCGGCTGTGGTCTTCCCGAGCTTTCTGACCCACTTTCCTTATAGGCTTGCCCGTTCGTTCTTCAAACGACGGACTTGGCGCTTCAATCGCGGGGTCTAGTTTTGATGAGGGGTCGGCATCTCCTGACAGGGCGTCCTCTTCTTCATCAAAGGTATATATAGCGTAGCTGCTGTGAGCCCGCTCCCGTTTTCCGGTTCTCGCGTATCCAAGCCCAAGTGTTTCCATTTTCCCGTTGGGCAATTTGCGTTGGGTTCCAGGGACATCCCAAATCCTGTTGTAGAACCGAGCCTGTCGAACAGTTTGTTTTAAGGGTACTCCTTGGTGCTTCAATAGCTTCTTTAATCCATTTGTATAGTATCTGGGCAGACGGATGGGTTGGAGCCTGTCGGGTGTAGCATTTGCGCCATGCCAGATCTCTTTCTCTACTTTCGACTCTGAGGATCGGTAGAATAGGATCACCTTCTCACCCCTTCGCCTGGGAGGGACGTAAAACGTTTGCAGGTCCTGCACATTGTGAGCTTGAAGCGTGTCGAGATCCTTGTAGTGTTCTCGCGGTACCATGGTGATTTGCAAGCTATGATCATCGCCAGGAGGTGTTCGTATTGACAGCCGATTGGAGAACACAGCATTAACTTCATCCTCTGAATCACTTCCGAAGACCAGTATGGGGGCGGACGTTCCCGGGTTGTTACGCTGAGATGGCCCTGTATAAACTATCTCTTCCTCTTCTTCGGTATCGCTTCCGAAAACAGGGATGGTGGCGGCGGCTTTGTTCTCCGGGTCGCGACACCTTTCTGTATCTTCGAAGTCTGGCAAAAAGTATTTCGCATCTTCGTATTTGCGGACTTCGTTCACGGAGAATGGATTTAACTCTCCTGTTACGGTATACTCGAAACCATCCTTAAAGTACTTCATACACTGATGTTGTGTAGAAGGGACGATGTTGTATTCGTGTAGCCAAGGACGACCGAGCAAGGCGTTGTAGCAGGTTTTGGCGTCAATGACATGAAATTTGATGTCTGTGACGAGAAGTCCAAAGCGTAATGTTAGTATCACAGATCCGAGAGTCCGTGACGATTGTGAATCGAAACCGGAGATAGTAATTTTGTCACGAGCGAGATGTTGCACACTCATGCAGATCTCCTTCAACACCCGAACATTAAGGAGATTGACGGAGGATCCATTATCCACCAGGATCTTGCCTATCTTGATATCATGGCAGTATCCGGAGACATATAGGGGACGGTTATGGTCGCACGTCCCGAGAAGGAGGTCTTCATCACCGAAAGTGACGTCGGCTGTATGCACTTCCTCCAGTTCGTCCTTCATCTTTTCAGTGGCGAGGAAGGCTTGGAATTGTTCAGGTTCTTGCAACGCCTTAATTAGTGAGTCTCGCGATTCTTTTGACAATAGGAGGGCATCAAGGATGCTAAGCTGAGAAGGTAGCTTCCTTAAGTGCGCGAGGATGTTATAGTCCACCATACCCTTCTTAGGAGGGTCTCTGGTAGTTAGTTCTTTCGTGACTTGGTCATCTAAAGTGATATCTTCAATGACCTTTTCCTTTCCCTTATCTTTTCTGCTCACGGGCCCGAGATTCTTTTCTGGGAGTGTGCGATTGCGCAGCTGGATGTTCTCGCAGGCCTCCGATTCCTCCTTTTTCCCTAAAACGGATTCTTTAAAGAGAGGGCCCAGAGTCATTTCTTCATCAGAGTCGCTCCTAAAGGTGAGAATTTGTGGCCCCCCGACGTTAACCATGTCACAGCTGCCGGTAGTTCTGTTGCGCCCGTCGACAGTGCTTCTTCGTTCCCGACGGCTCTTGCGTTTCATGCGCTTAAAATGTTGCTGACGAGTAACATATCCTTGCCACCATATCTTAAAGGCGTCGCACTCCTCTGTGGGGTGTGAGATTTTCCGATGATATGCGCAGTAATTAGGGTGCCTCTCCGCCCCATTGTGTGTATTTCCTTCTGAGGGTGGTAGCTTCATTCCCATTGACATGGCTTTGGCGAACCTTTTCCTCGTCTTGAATATCTTCTTGTCTACTTCGGATGCCTTTTGATCTGGCGGGGGTAGTTCAACTCTTTCATTCAGTCGCCTGCATTTGGTTCCTTCTGACGTTGCTATCTCACGCTCCTGATCCGCTTTACTTTTTAGACCAATCTCGTCTAGAAAGGCATTGATCATTTCATTTATCAGCCACGCACGCTCTGGTTCAGGTTCTGCCTCCAGCTTCTTAGTGTCAGGCGCTTTCTCATCATCGGTAAACGAACGGGAGATTACGTTACAACTCGCCACATACTCTTCGGATTCATCCGATGAGCTCTCTTCATCATCTCCCTCTTGAAAGATGTGGTTGAGGAACTCTTGCAGTGTGACAGGGGTTCGCGCCTTTTGATTGTATTCTTCCAGCGCGTCGATTTGCTTTTGCAATTTCGTGCGCTCGTCTCCAAGCTTCGCGGGCTTCTTGGATTTCTTCTTCTTTTTCTTCGAAGCTTTTGACGGCTGGGCGTGAGTATTCGGGTCCTTATCACGAGTCTTCGTAGTTGGGCGGGGCCTCAACATCCCTTCGATAATTTGAGGTTCAAGAGGGTCCTTCCATTCGATCGCAGGGCACGCATGAAGGTCTCTCAGCATTCTTTTGGTTTTAGTTGATAGTACGACCTCCAATGGAGCTTCTTCAATAAAGGAGCAGGTTGCCCCCGGTGTATCTGTTTTCTTAGGAGTATGCGGTTGTGGTGGGCTCACCTTCCACTTCTCGGACAGTACAAACTTCCCCTGGAGGTATTGATCTTCAATCCATCCTTTGAAAACGAAACAATCTTCAATCGGGTGACTTACCGTTTGATGGTAAGGGCAATAGCTAGGGTTATTCACCTCGGTGGGTTGTGGCGGTCGCTCTGGATTCGGCAGGTTTATAAGTCTGTTGCGTATTGCCAGCTCAAATAGCCGTTTCGTCTTGTCTCGTGGGAACGAGTAGAGACGTTTCATCTTCTCATTATAATATCGGCGTCTTTCTTCCAATTGATCTGCCGATTTCGGGGCGTTAGGTTGCTGTTGGGCATTTGCGACGAAGGTCGCCCTCCCTTTACCCTTGTCATTCCGAGGTTCCGACTTCGGGGGAGGTGGTCTATGACCCATCTGGTCCATCTGAGCCAACTTGTCGATTAAAGCCTGGAATGTGGTTGGCTTAAAGAACATCATAAACTGGGAGATAGTTGCGTGGGGGTCTAGGGTTCCCACGAACATGCCCACTGTGGGTGCCTCCTCAATGCGTTGTTCGCATCTCGACCACAAATTCCGCCAGCGTATAGCATACTGGACCCAGGTTTCGCCTGGTTTTACCCTGGCGTTAATCAATGCAGTTATTGGAGTGCGCTCGCTGGCACTTGCGAACCGCTGAGTGAATAACAACTCCATTTCAGCGAACGTTTTGATGGAATCGTTCGGGAGTTCCGAATACCATTCGAACACTGTTTCTGATAAGCTGCCAACGAACTGACGGAGTAACAGTTTATCATCCCCGCCGGTGTTACCGCAGAGGGCCCGGAACTGGGCGACATGTTGATGGGGATTGCCGGTCCCCTTGTATACGTGGAATTTTGGTATCGTATAGCCTTGCGGGTATTTGATTTGGTCGTACCAGCTTGGATACGGCCGCCCCGTTTTCACGACTTGACCAGCTGCCTCAGTCGCATGATGGACCCGGATTTGCTGGGCTATGTAGTCAGCCAAGTCCGCCTTAGAGATTGCTTCCTCCTTGGCCGTTGAGAGGGCCGGCAGTGGATTCGACGTTTCTCCTCGGTCGTCTTCAAGAACGATTGGGGGATCTTCGGCGGGCAAGTCCTGCTGGATCATCATTCCTATCATATCTTGGAAGAGAAGGCCCATACGTTGTATGTTGGCTGCTTGTTCAGCAGCCTCTTTGTCCTTTTTCTCCAGTATCCGGCGAAGGAATTCAGCGTCGGTTTCCTCCTCCTGGCGTGCGTCTGAGGACGTTTCTGGGCTTTCTTTTGGCCCGGTAAGTGCGGCCATAGCATTCATCATTTCTTGGAGCTTTTGCTGTTGCTCCTGGGCTTTCGTCACGGATCGGGTAAGTGGTCGGTGGCCTGTAGAAGTGCGGCTCTCCTCCTTTCCAAAGGCCATGTATACGGTGTGGACCATCATGCCCCCAGACTTAGGACGTCTGGGCTCAGTGCTTTTAGCCGTCGTTGCACGTTGGGGGGTCTTCTCTGGCTTCCTCCTTTTATGAGCCATGGAGGTTGAGGGGGCCGTCGAAGTGGGCGTCCAGATAGCCTTTCGGGGTTTAGCCTGATGACCGGCCTCCGGTTGGATTTTTAGCTTCTTGTGCTGGCGGGAGAAGTTTGGATCGACGATCGAGTCTCGAGCCTGCCGCCAAACCTTATAGATTTTGGAAGACAGCCGTTGAGGAGATCGAGGCTGTTCTGATTCTATTTCCACAACCCTTTTTAATGAGGGAGGAGACCTCATTAGCACTGCAGTAGGGGAATTCCTTCGCACCTTATTTAGCATCTCGAAGCTGTTCCCAGTTGGAACAGCAGCATTAACTTCTGCCACCGGGGCTGGTGGAGTCAATCCGGAGGGGGAGTTGCCCCCAGCCTTCCTTATTCGGCGCCAATGACGACGTCGAGCGCGTCGAGCGGACGGTGCTGGTTCAGCGATGAGAATGGCTTCGTCTTGCCCCCTGTGTGGGTGGGGGGTTGTTGGTGGTGTTAGCCTGTCAAAGACCGATGTCTTCTGGGCAGTAGGAGCGGGAGCCGAAGCCGTCAACCTTGTAAAGACCGACTTTGTGGCAGGGGAAGCCACCTTGGCAATTTCGGGGGTAGGAGCGGCCACTTTCTTAGAAGCAGCCTTCTCTGAGATTGTAGGCCCCATGATGAGTTCGCAAGATTTCTAGCCCAATCTAGAGAAGACCGAGGCGTTGACGTTGGGCGACTCGTTGAGAGGAGCCGCGGCAGGGGTAAGACGATCAAAGACCGACTTCCTGAGATTTTCCTTTGTCAGCACCGGCACCACGAAGCTTGATGGGGGGAGCATAGTCCCAAAGAACAATCCGGTAGTGGCTTGAGTCACTTGGTCCACCGGCATTGTGAACAACGAAGCAGCTTGGGGTCCATAGGCTATACCTCCTGGCAAGGTAAAGCGTTGGTCGTAATTGCAGTTCGAGCAGTTGGAGAATTTCGCAGAAGTAGAAGCCATCGATCCTTTGCTTTCTGCAATAAGCAAGGCACCAATTCTTAGTATCTTGAAACCCAAGGAAAACTATTAGCGAACCGCGATTGGTTCGCGAATCACGACACACGAAGTGTGGAGTGGAAAGAGGAAAAGGTCCCACCGGGCGTGCCAGAATCTGTTCCCCTCCGAAAGACACGCGGGACGTGGGGACGTCTCGCCTGAGGTTCGGGGCAGATGCCAATAGGTGCTATCCGTCCACCTCTCCGAGGATGCCAAGTTGATTTATGGCACCATGTCTCGAAGGTTTAAACGGATGCGGCCGATGTAGCAGACTTCGTCAGATTCCTCCTCGTTTGAGGGGTTTTTGATTGTGGGGACGCTCTTCCCTGCAGGCGCAAGCCCCTGCAGTTAATTACGCTACCGCATCGCGGTAACAACTTTCTCCTTCTCCAGATGGTCACTTCGTGTCGTGTGTTTTTGTTTTATGTTTTATTGCCCGTGGATCATTTACGGAGACTGAGTTATGTCGTCGCCCGTAGGGCGTGGACTAGTCCAAATCCGAGTTATCTTAGATTTGGGTTTGGGGGTTTGGTTTGAGGATACGTTAGCCACGCTTGAGGCTAAGATCAACTCAAACATTTGTTAAGGACACGTTAGTCTAGTTTAAGACTAAGATCAACTTAACGGGATCGTTTAGATCCGACAAAGGAGCGTTTGGACTCCGTCGTTCCAGTTTTAGGGACATAGTGGTCCATCGTATGTGTGTGGCCGTCGGGACCCGTCACCTCTCTGACGACGTTGAAGGATCACAACGACGGGTGTCAGAGGGGTTCAGAGATGTACCCTCGAGCCAGAGTCAATTGGAGGGATTCGTAGTCCAGTCTGCTTGAAGGTTTAAGGATTCGTTAGCCATCTTTGAGGCTAAGATCAACTTAAACGGGACCGTTTAGATCCGACAAAAGAGCATATAGGGGGCTCTATTGTTCTAGTTTAAGGACATTGCGGTCCGTGGGTAGTTTAAGGACATTGCGGTCCATGGGTAGTTTAAGGACATTGCGATCCATTGTTAGTTTAAAGACATTGCGGTCCAGGTTAAGGACGTCGTAGTCCATGGGTTTAAGGACTCCACAGTCCGGTATGTGCTCTGGATGCTTCACACGGGTTCACTGCCGTGCTTGGCGAGGACCAGGCTCCGCTCTGGGCGTTTTCCACGGGGTCAAGGAGTGACGTTATCCGCGTTCCACGTAACCAGGAATTTTGCACTAGATGCTTCACACGGGTTCACTGCCGCGTTAGGCGAGGACTAGGCTCCGCTCTGGATGCTTCACACGGGTTCACTACCGTGCTCTGCGAGGACCAGGATCCGCTCTGGACGTTTTCCACGGGGTCAAAGAGTGACGTTATCCGCGTTCCACGTAACCAGGAATTTTGCATTAGACATGGGTTTAAGGACCCCACAGTCCATATCATGAGTGGTCATCGCGACCCGTCACCTCTTTGAAGACATTGAGGGATTACAATGCCAAGTATCAAAGGAGTGAAGAGATGTACCCTAGAACCGGAATGACTTAAGTAGTTCTTGGCCCAATTTGAGATCAAGACCAATTAATTATGTTATGAGCCCATTAGCCCAGTTAATTACGAATTGAGGACTTATGGCCAGCTTGGGCTAAGTCCAGTCAGGTCTGGAATATTGGCTTCTTTTTGGTCCATTGAGGGAGAGGCTTTGCCTCTATCCCTTTAGCCAATCGGGCCAAAGCCTAGTGTTAAACACTACAGAGCAATCAGTGTTGAACACTGGGAATGAGGTTGACAAGTTAGTGTTTAACACTAGAAGATAATTGGTGTTAAACACCAGCGACAAGGCTTTTAAATTAGTGTTAAACACTAAAACAGATCGGTATCAAGCACTGGCAACTGAGCCCTCAAATTAGTGTTAAACACTAAGGTAGTCAGTGTTGAACACTGCAAGTAAAGTTTTTTGATTAGTGTTGAACACTAAGGCCCAACAGTTGTTTTAACACTGGATTCGGTGGTTTCGATTTAGTGTTAAACACTAAGGCAAGAGGGGTCACGTGGCAATACGTGAGAGCGCCCTCCCTTCATTGATTCTGTTGAGATTATCGCATTTTTCAGCGTATCACGTGCCCTCACGTGACGGGTATTCAAATGCTTATATGTTAACGCTTCTGCCGAGGGTCACGTGGGTCACGTGAGGCACTGCCTCAAAGGGCTTTCTGTAGATCTTTTGAGGGGGGTCACGTGGTGACACGTGACTCTTCTTTTCTGTGGTTGTTAGAAAATCTGTTAATCCCTTTCAGGAATTAAATTCCTCGTAGGGTTGAACCCTGACAACAATTTCAAAGGAATTAAATTCCTAGTTTCTTTTGAAGAGTTGAACTCTGAATTTTCTGTAGGAATTAAATTCCTTATATATGTGAAGAACTGAATAGGGTTAAACCCTAATAAAAGCTTTTAAGGAATTGAACTCCCATTCTCTGTTAAATTATGATTAAGGGAATTAAATTCCCGCTGTTTCAACAGAACTAGGTTCTTAATTAGGGTTAAACCCTGTTTCTCTTTGCTCTGAAGGAATTAAATTCCCATGATATAGGGTCAAGCCCTAATTTTATTTTAAAGGAATTGAATTCCTATAGTTCTGCGAGAATTAAATTCTCACGCTTGCATTCCCTCTCTATGTTTTGGATCTGCATGGCAGGATCTCAACCCATCGAGAATTAAATTCTCAACTTCAAGGGGAGATGTGCTCTTTACAGATCCTCTATCAAAGAGAGAAGAAATATGTTCTTCTGTTTCATATATCAGAGTTAAACTCTGTTGAGAAGTGAATTCTCTTTCTTTCAGAAAGCCTTCCCTTTCTTACCTAGGGTTTTCTTTTGCAGAAGATCCAAGTTCCTTCAAAGTATCAAGGCTCTCCCTTTTTCTTCCCCCTGCGTATGTATGTATATTTTTGTGTCCTGGCTCCTATTTATAGGAGAAGCAGCCGAATCAATCAGTTTTCGATGAATCTTCATTGAGAGATTTGATTTGCATCCTTCATTCGTTCTGGACCTTTGGATTATTAGGTGAATTTTATCCACCATTGGATTTTAAATCCAGAGATTCTCCTTTGTTATTTTGGTTAGATTTAAAGGGGAAATCTTTCCAAACCCGAGATTTTCCATAGATAGATGATATTTAATCATCTCTGAATCTTTAATTTGATTGGTCCCAGATAATCACTTTCCTTTGGAAAGATTCAAATTTCCTTCAGAATTTAATTCTGTCGTCAAAAATGGGCTTTGAAAGCCGGTCACGTGTGACCACGTGACCCATGGTCACGTGTGGGCACGTGACCCTCTTTGGAATGAAGAGTCCTCTTTCTTTCTGCGCTGTCTTCTGGTTGGTGTTTTAGCCATCACGTGTTAACACGTGACCATTGGTCACGTGTGAACACGTGACCCCCTGTTAGGAGCCCCTTTCCTTGACTCAACTGTAGCACGAGTCCTCTCCTTTGAGCGTCACGTGCCAGCACGTGACCTCATCTGAAGCCCTTTTTCTTGACTTGATTAAGGAACCTTTTCTCTGACTTGATCAGGGAATCAATGAGCCCTTTTCCACTGCTTTTATATGTCACGTGTCAACACGTGACTGCTGGTCACGTGTGAGCACGTGACTGCTGGTCACGTGTGAGCACGTGACCCCTCTTTCTGAAGCTTTTCCCATAAGCTTTTCTGATTTTAAATCAGGAAACAGACACCTTTCTGTATCCTCGAGATCTGGCAAAAAGTACTTCGCATCTTCGTATTTGCGGACTTCGTTCACGGAAAATGGGTTCAACTCACCTGTTACAGTATACTCGAAACCATCCTTAAAGTACTTCATACACTGATGTTGCGTAGAAGGGATGATGTTGTACTCGTATAGCCAAGGACGACCGAGCAAGGCGTTGTAGCAGGTCTTGGCGTCAATGACATGGAATTTGATGTCTGTGACGAGAAGTCCAAAGCGTAATGTTAGTATCACAGATCCGAGAGTCCGTGTTGATTGTGAATCGAAACCGGAGATAGTAATTTTGTCACGAGCGAGGTGTTGCACACTCATGCAGATTTCCTTCAACACCCGAACATTAAGGAGATTGACGGAGGATCCATTATCCACCAGGATCTTGCCTATCTTGATATCATGGCAGTATCCGGAGACATATAGGGGACGGTTGTGGTCGCACGTCCCGAAGAGGAGGTCTTCATCACCGAAAGTGATGTCGGCCGTATGCACTTCCTCCAGTTCATCCTTCATCTTTTCAGTGGCGAGGAAGGCTTGGAATTGCTCAGGTTCTTGTAACGCCTTAATTAGTGAGCCTCGTGCTTCTTTTGATAATAGGAGGGCATCGAGAATGCTAAGCTGAGAAAGTAGCTTCCTTAGGTGCGCGAGGATGTTATAGTCCACCTTATCCTTCCTAGGAGGGTCTTTGGCAGCCAGCTCTCTCATAACTTGGTCATCTAAAGTGATATCTTCAGTGACCTTTTCCTTTCCCTTATCTTTTCTACTCACGGGCCCGAGATTCTTTTCTGGGAGTGTGCGATTGCGCAGCTGAATGTTCTCGCAGGTCTCCGGTTTCTCCTCTTTCCCTAAAACGGATTCTTTAAAGAGAGGGCCGAGAGCCATTTCTTCATCAGAGTCGCTCCCAAAGGTGAGAACTTTTGACCCCCCGGCGTGAGCCATATAACAGTTGCCAGTAGTTCTGTCGTGCCCATCGATAGTACTTCTTCGCTCCCGACGGATCTTGCGTTTCATGCGCTTAACATGTTGCCGACGAGCAACATGTCCTTGCCACCATATCTTAAAGGCGTCGCACTCCTCCGTGGGGTGTGAGATTTTCCGATGATATGCGCAATAATCAGGGTGCCTTTCCACCCCATCATGTGTGTTTTCTTCCGAGGGTGGTAGCTTCATCCCCATTGACATGGCTTTGGCAAACCTTTTCCTCGTTTTGAATATCCTCTTGTCTACTTCGGATGCCTTTCGCTCTGGCAGAGGTAGTTCAACTCTTCCGTTCAGTCGTCTGCATTTGGTTCCTTCTTACGCTGCCATCTCACGCTCCTGATCCGCTTTACTTTTTAGACGAATCTCGTCTAGAAAGGCATTGATCATTTCATTCGTCGGCCACGCACGCTCTGGTTCAGGCTCTGCCTCCAGCTTCTTAGTACCTGGAGTTTTCTCATCATCGGTAAACGAGTGGGAGATTACGTTACAACTCGCCTCATACCCTTCGGATTCATTCGACGAGCTCTCTCCCTCATCTCTCTCTTGAAAGATGTGGTTGAGGAACTCTTGCAGTGTGACAGGAGTTCGCGCCTTTTGATTGTATTCTTCCAGCGCGTCGATTTGCTTTTGCAAGTTCGTGTGCTCGTTTCCAAGCTTCACGGGCTTCTTGGACTTCTTCTTTTTCTTCGAAGATTTTGACGGTTGGGCGTGAGTATTTGGGTCCTTATCGTGAGTCTTCGCAGTTGGGCGGTGCTTCAGCATCCCTTCGATAATTTGAGGTTCAAGAGGGTCCTTCCATTCGATCGCAGGGCACGCATGAAGGTCTCTCAGCATTCTTTTGGTTTTAGTTGATAGCACGACCTCCCATGGAGCTTCTTCAATAAAGGAGCAGGTTGCCCCCGGTGTATCTGCTTTCTTAGGAGTATGCGGTTGTGGTGGGTTCACCTTCCACTTTTCGGATAGTATAAACTTCCCCTGGAGGTATTGATCTTCAATCCATCCTTTGAAGACGAAGCAATCTTCAATCGGATGACTTACCGTTTGATGGTAAGGGCAATAGTTAGGGTTATTCACCTCGATGGGTTGCGGCGGTCGCCTTGGATTTGGTAGGTTTATAAGTCTGTTGCGTACTGCCAGCTCGAATAACCGTTTCGTCTTGTCTCGTGGGAATGAGTAGGGACGTTTCATCTTCTCATTATAATACCGGCGTCTTTCTTCCAGTTGATCTGCCGGTTTCGGGGCGTTAGGTTGTTGTTGGGCATTCGCAACAAAGGTCGCCCTCCCTTTACCCTTGTCATTCCGAGGTTCCGACTTCGGGGGAGGTGGTCTATGACCCATCTGGTCCATCTGAGCCAACTTGTCGATTAAAGCCTGGAATGTGATTGGCTTAAAGAACATCATAAACTGGGAGATAGTTGCGTGGGGGTCTAGGATTCCCACGAACATGCCCACTGCGGGTACCTCCTCAATGCGTTGTTCACATCTCGACCACAAATTCCGCCAGCGTATAGCATACTGGACCCAGGTTTCACCTGGTTTTACCCTGGAGTTAATCAATGCAGTTATTGGAGTGCGTTCGCTGGCACTTGCGAATCGCTGAGTGAATAACAACTCCATTTCAGCGAACGTTTTGATAGAATCGTTCGGGAGTTCCGAATACCATTCGAACGCTGTTTCTGATAAGCTGCCCACGAACTGGCGGAGCAACAGTTTATCATCACCGCCGGTGTTACCGCAGAGGGCCCGGAACTGGGCGACATGTTGATGGGGATTGCCTGTCCCCTTATACACGTGGAATTTTGGTATCGTATAGCCTTGCGGGTATTTGATTTGGTCGTACCAGCTTGGATATGGCCGCCCCGTTTTTACGACTTGACCAGCTGCCTCAGTCGCATGATAAACCCGGATTTGCTGGGCTATGTAGTCAACCAAGTCAGCCTTAGAGATTGCCTCCTCCTTGGCCGTTGAGAGGGCTGGTGGTGGATTTGACGTTTCTCCTCGGTCGTCTTCAAGAACGATAGGGGGATCCTCGGCGGGTAGGTCTTGCTGGATCATCATTCCTATCATATCTTGGAAGAGAAGGCCTATACGTTGTATGTTGGCCGCTTGTTCAGCAGCCTCTTTGTCCTTTTTCTCTAGTATCCGGCGAAGGAATTCAGCGTCGGTTTCTTCCTCCTGACGTGCGTCTGAGGACGTTTCTGGGCTTTCTTTTGGCCCGGTAAGTGCGGCCATAGCATTCATCATTTCCTGAAGCTTTTGTTGATGCTCCTGGGCTTTCGTCACGGATCGGGTTAGCGGTCGGTAGCCCGTAGAAGTGCGGCTTTCCTCCTTTCCAGAAGCCATGTAAACAGTGTGCACCACCATGCCCCCAGACTTCGGGCGTCTGGGCTCAGTGCTTTTAACCGTCGTTGCAGGCTGGAGGATCTTCTCTGGCCTCCTCCTTTTATGAGCCATGGAGGTTGAGGGGGCCGTTGAGGTGGGTGTCTAGACAGCCTTTTGGAGTTTAGCCTGGTGACCAGCTTCCGGTTGGATTTTCAGCTTCTTATGCTGGCGGGAGAAGTTTGGATCGATGATCGAGTCGCGGGCCTGCCGCCAAACCTTATAGATTTTGGAAGACAGCCGTTGAGGGGATCGGGGCTGTTCTGATTTTATTTCCACAACCTTTTTTAATGGGGGAGGAGACCTTTTTAGCACTGCAGTAGGAGAATTCCTTCGCACCTTATTTAGCATCTCGAAGCTGTTCCCAGTTGGAACAGCAGCATTAACTTCTGCCATCGGGGTTGGTGGAGTTAGCCCCGAGGGGGAGTTGCCCCCAGCCCTCCTTACTCGGCGCCAGTGGCGACGTCGAGCGTGCCGAGCGGACGGCGTGGGTTCAGCGGTGAGAATAGCTTCGTCTTGCCCCCTGTGTAGGTGGGGGTCGTTGCTGGTGTTAGCCTGTCAAAGACCGACGTCCTTTGGGCAGCAGGAACGGGAGCTGAAGCCGTTAATCTTGTAAAGACCGACTTTTTGGTCGGAGGAGCCGCCTTGGCGATTTCGGGGGTAGGAGCGGCCACTTTCTTAGAAGCAGCCTCCTTTGAGATTGTAGGCCCCATGATGAGCTCGCAGGATTTCTGGCCCAATCTAGAGAAGACCGAGGCGTTGACGTTGGGCGACTCGTTGAGAGGAGCCGTGGCAGGGGTAAGACGATCAAAGACCGACATCTTGGGAGCTTCCTTTGTCAGCACCGGCGCGGTGAAGCTTATCGGCGGGAGCATGGTCCCAAAGAACAATCCTGTGGTGGCGCGAGTGACCTGTTCCACAGGCATTATGAATAGCGAGGCAGCTTGGGGTCCGTAGGCTATACCTCCTGGCGAGGCAAAGCGTTGGTCGCAATTGCAGTCTGAGCGGTTGGAGGATTTCGCAGAAGTAGAAGCCATCGATCCTTTGCTTTCTGCAATAAGCAAGACGCCAATTCTTAGTATCTTGAAACCCAAGGGCAACCATTAGCGAACCGCGATTGGTTCGCGAATTACGACACACGAAGTGTGGAGTGGAAAGAGGAAAAGGTCCCACCGGGCGTGCCAGAATCTGTTCCCCTCCGAACGGCGGCCGAGACGTGGCGTCTCGCCTGAGGTTCGGGGCAGATGCTAATTGGTGCTATCCGTCCACCTCTCCGAAGATGCCAAGTTGATCTATGGCACCATATATCGAAGGTTTAAATGGATGCGGCCGATTTAGCAGACTTCGTCAGATTCCCCCTCAGGATGAGGGGTTTTTGATTGTGGGGACGCTCTTCCCTGCAGGCGCAAGCCCCTTCAGTTAATTACACTACCGCATCGCGGTAACAACTTTCTCCTTCTCCATATGGTCACTTCGTGTCGTGTGTGTCTATTTTATGTTTTGTTTTTTGTTGCCCGTGGATTGTATACGGAGACTGAGTTATGTCGTCGCCCGTAAGGTGTGGACTAGTCCAAATCCGTGTTATCTTAGGTTTGGGTTTGGGGGTTTGGTTTGAGGATACGTTAGCCATACTTGAGGCTAAGATCAACTCAAACGTTTGTTAAGGATACATTAGTCTAGTTTGAGACTAAGATCACTTAACGGGATCGTTTAGATCCGACAAAGGAGCGTTTGGGCTCCATTGTTCCAGTTTAGGGACATAGTGGTCCATTGTATGTATGGCCGTCGGGACCCGTCACCTCTCTGACGACGTTGAAGGATTACAACGACAGATGTCAGAGGAGTTCAGAGATGTACCCTCGAACCAGAGTTAATTAGGGGAGATTCATAGCCCAGTCTGTTTGAAGGTTTAAGGATACGTTAGCCATCTTTGAGGCTAAGATCAACTTAAACGGGATCGTTTAGATCCGACAAAAGAGCATGTAGAGGCTCTATTGTTCCAGTTTAGGGACGTGGTGGTCCATTGCTAGTTTAAGGACATTGCGGTCCATGGGTAGTTTAAGGACATTGCGGTCCATGGGTAGTTTAAGGACATTGCGGTCGAGGTTAAGGACGTCGTAGTCCATGGGTTTAAGGACTCCACAGTCCGGTATTTACTCTGGATGCTTCACACGGGTTCACTGCCGTGCTTGGCGAGGACCAGGCTCCGCTCTGGGCGTTTTCCGCGGGGTCAAAGAGTGACGTTATCCGCGTTCCACGTGACCAGGAATTTTGCACTAGATGCTTCACACGGGTTCATTGCCGTGCTCTGCGAGGACCAGGATCCGCTCTGGACGTTTTCCACGGGGTCAAAGAGTGACGTTATCCGCGTTCCACGTAACCAGGAATTTTGCGTTAGATGCTTCACACGGGTTTAAGGACCCCACAGTCCATATCAATGTATGGTCGTCGGGACCCGTCACCTCTTTGAAGACATTGAGGGATTACAATGCCAAGTATCAAAGGAGTGACGAGATGTACCCTAGAACCGGAGTGGATTAAATAGTCCTTGGCCCAATTTGGGATCAAGACCAATTAATTATGTTATGAGCCCATTAGCCCAGTTAATTACGAATTGAGGACTCGTGGCCTAGCTTGGGCTAAGTCCAATCATGTCTGGAATATTGGCTTCCTGTTGGTCTATTGAAGGAAAGGCTTTGCCTCTATCCATTTAGCCAATTGGGCCAAAGCCTAGTGTTAAACACTACAGAGCAATCAGCGTTGAACACTGGGAACGAGATTGACAAGTTAGTGTTTAACACTAAAAGATAATTGGTGTTAAACACCAGCAACAAGGCTTTCAAATTATCATAAACACTGAAACAGATCAGTGTTAAACACCGGCAACGGAGATCTCAGATTAGTGTTAAACACTAAGGTCATCAGTGTTTGAACACTGCAAATAAAGTTCTTTGATTAGTGTTGAACACTAAGGCCCAACAGTGTTTTAACGCTGGATTCGGGAGTTCCAATTTAGTGTTAAACACTAAGGCAAGAGGGGTCACGTGGCAACACGTGAGAGCGCCCTCCCTTCATTTATTCTGCTGAGATTATCGCATCTTTCAGAGCACCACGTGCCATCACGTGACGAGCATTCAAATGCTTGTGTGTTAAAGCCTCTGTCAAGGGTCACGTGGGTCACGTGGGGCACTGCCTCAAAGGGGCTTTCTGTAGATCTTTTGGGGGGGTCACGTGGTGACACGTGGCCCTGCCTGTATGTTGTTTAGATGATCTGTTAATCTTTTCCAGGAATTAAATTCCTCGTAGGGTTGAACCCTGACAATAATTTCGGAGGAATTAAATTCCTACTTCCTTTTGAAGATTTATATTCTGGAATAGAGTTGGACTGTGAATTTTCTGTAGGAATTAAATTCCTCATATATGTGAAGAACTGAATAGGGTTAAACCCTAATAAAAGCTTTTAAGGAATTAAACTCCCATTCTCTGTTAAATTATGATTAAAGGAATTAAATTCCCGCTGTTTCAACAGAACTAGGTTCTTAATTAGGATTAAACCCTGTTTCTTTTTGTTCTGAAGGAATTAAATTCCCATGACACAGGGTCAAGCCCTAATTTTATTT
The DNA here is from genome assembly GCA_030015575.1 of Agapanthus africanus. Taxonomy (NCBI): domain Eukaryota; kingdom Viridiplantae; phylum Streptophyta; class Magnoliopsida; order Asparagales; family Amaryllidaceae; genus Agapanthus; species Agapanthus africanus. The sequence goes on from JASDDO010000012.1 coordinate 506,056,300, forward strand.
TAAAGGAATTAAATTCCTATAATTCTGTGAGAATTAAATTCTCGTGCTTCCGTTCCCTCTCTATGTTTTGGATCTGCATGGCAGGATCTCGACCCATTGAGAATTAAATTCTCAACTTCAAGGGGAGATGTGCACTTTGCAGATCCTCTATCAAAGAGAGAAGAAAAATGTTCTTCTGTTTTATATATCAGAGTTAAACTCTGTTGAGAATTAAATTCTCTTTTCTTTCAAGGAGCCTTCCCTTTCTTACCTAGGGTTTTCTTTTGCAGAAGATCCAAGTTCCTCAAAGTATCAAGGCTCTCTCCCTTTTCTTCCCTCTGCGTATATCTCTTTTTTGTGTGTCTCGGCTCCTATTTATAGGAGAAGCAGCCGAGTCAATTAGTTTTTGACGAATCTTCATTGAGAGATTTGATTTGCATCCATCATTCGTTCTGGACCTTTGGATTATTAGGTGAATTTTATTCACCATTGGATTTTAAATCCAGGGATTCTCCTTTATTATTTCGGTTAGATTTAAAGGGGAAATCTTTCCAAACTCGAGATTTTCCCATAGATAGATGATATTTAATCATCTTTAAATCTTTAATTCGATTGGTTCCAGGTAATCGCTTTCCTTTGGAAAGATTTGAATCTCTTTCAGAATTTAATTCTGTTAGCAAAATGGGCTTTGAAAGCCGGTCACGTGTGACCACGTGACCCATGGTCACGTGTGGGCACGTGACCCTCTTTGGGATGAGCCCTCTTCTTTCCTTTGCACTACACCTTTGCCGCCGCTTGGTCATCACGTGCCAACACGTGACCATTGGTCACGTGTGAGCACGTGACCCTTGTCTGGAGCCTCTTTCCTTGATTTAGTCGGGAAGCTGAATCTGACTTGATGATGCTTTTAGGTGTCACGTGCCGACACGTGACCCAAGTCACGTGGGAGCACGTGACCCTTTCTGAAGCCTTTTCCGTGAGCCTTCCTGATTTTAGATCAGGAAACAGTCCTGCCACCTTGTCATCGTGATTCTTGAATCATATCCTTCTTTTATCCTTCGCCTTGACGATATGCAAGCCACTTGCATCTCGACTTGAGACCTTTCTGGTTCACTATTATTTCTCCCTGTTCCTTGATTCCGATACTAGGATTTAGGCGACTTAAGTGGAGTTATGTAATTGTACCCATGAACTGCAGCATGGTTACAATGCGGTACTCTATTTAAGTAACTTGGAGTCCTGATCTTGATTCACTTCCTTATTCCATGATCATTATACTACCTTGCTTCTCTCGGTTTCATTGCTTACCAGTTATTGTTTCTTCGCCAGTTTGAATCATGTTTACCATGCTTAATCCTCTTCAGTATCTTGATTTCGGATGAAGTCATCTCGGTATCTTTCTTGTTCTTGTTTTTCCCCGCATTAGGATTATTCAGTCCTGGTGCATCCCTTGGTTGTTGTTGTCTTGGGAATGGATTTTCGCGGCACTTTCCACGCTCATATTGATTGCAAGGAAAGGGAAGTGATTCTCTAGATTTCTGGACATCCGGAGTTTGTTTTACTGGAGGAAGTTTTTCTGTCGGGCCAGTCGAGTTTAAGGGCTAGGCCGACAAATAGTGTTCTTTCGTCGATGGAAGTTGATAAGAAAGAACCGCCGGCTATAATTTGAGAATTCATGGACGTGTTCGAAGACACCTCGGGTTTACCGCCGAAGCGAGACGTGGAGTTAGCAATTGATCTTGTTCCTGGTGCAGCGCCAATCTCCAAGGCGTACTATCCGATGGCACCAGTGGAGTTGGAAGAAGTAAAGAAGCAGGTTACCGAATTGCTAGAGAAGGGTTGAATTCGGGCAATTCACCTTGGGGAGCTCCAGTTCTTCTAGTAAAGAGGAAAGATGGCACAAAGAGGATGTGCATCGATTATCGAGAATTAAACCGGTTGACTATTAAGAACAAGTACCCGATCCCTCACATTGGCGAACTATTTGAGCATCTTTGTGGCGCGAGGGTATTCTCGAAACTGGATTCGTGATCCGGATATCATCAAGTCCGAGTTAAAACAGAAGATATTTGCAAGACTGCGTTCAGAACTCGGTATGGACATTACGAGTATTTGGTGATGTCCTTCGGAGAAACGAATACGCCGGCGGTATTTATGGACTTGATGAACCGAATCTTTCACTGTTCTTGGACCAGTTTATAGTGGTGTTCGTCGATGATATTCTGGTCTACTCAGGGAGTAAGGAAGAGCATGTAGAACACTTGAAGATCGCACTGCATACATTGAGACAAGAAAGATTATATGCGAAGATGAGCAAGTGCGAGTTTTGACTTGAAGAAGTGAAGTTTTGGGGCAAGTCGTATCCGGAAATGGAATCGCCGTTGATCCCGAGAAGATTGCAGCAGTTCAAGATTGGCCGATTCCGAAGAACGCAGCAGAGATCAGAAATTTTCTTGGACTTGCCAGATATTGCAGAAGATTCGTGGAGAATTTCTCTGTTGGGCTGAGCCTTTGACCAAACTTACATGCAAAAAAGCACCATTTGTGTGGATGGATAAGTGTGCGTCAGCTTTTGAAGCATTGATGCAGAGTTTGATAACCGCGCCTGTTTTAACCGTACCAGACAGTTCCGGAGAATTGGTGATTCACAGCGATGCAACTGGAAAAAAGGTTTGGGGATGTGTTTTAATGCAGCATGGGAAGATTGTAGCTTACGCATCGAGACAGTTGAAGACCTATGAGAAGAATTACCCAACTCATGACTTGGAGCTAGCAGCTGTGAATTTCGCTTTGAAAATTTAGAGACACTACTTATTGGGCGAAAGCGGTCGAAGTATTCACCGATCACAAAAGCCTAAAGTACGTGTTCACGCAGAATGAGCTAATCATGAGGCAGCGTAGATGGTTGGAGCTGATGGCTGACTGCGATCTTGATCTTAAGTACCATCCGTAGAAAGTTAATGTTGTGCCGGATGCGCTTAGTCGGTTGCCAGCAATTCAGATGTTGACTGCACAGAAGCAACTTATTGAAGACTTTCGGAGATTTGATTTGGAGGTTGTACTACCGCATTCTTCGGGACAATTGATGCAGCTACAAGTAAAGTCATCGTTGATCGAGAATTTTTAAAGCAGCGCAATTGCAGGACCCAAGATTTCAAAGGTTTCGAGAACAGGTTGAAACTGGACTTCGAACGAACTTGTTAGTAAAAATTGTTCGCTGCGATATGGTAGCCGTTTGTGTGTGCCCAAAGGAGACATTCGCGAAGGACTTATGAAGGAGGCGCACAGCTCAGCATATACCGTACATCCAGGAGGCACGAAAATGTACCGAGATATACGACAGCATTTCTGGTGGGAAGGTATGAAACGGGAGATTGCCCGCTTTGTAGCAAGTGTTTGGTGTGTCAGCAAGTTAAGGCTGAACATCAAAGGGTTGCTGGTTTATTGCAACCACTTCCGATTTCTCAATGGAAGTGGGAACATATAACCATGGATTTCATGACGGCTCTACAGCGGAGTCCAAAAGGCAACAATACAGTTTGGGTGATTGTTGATCGTTTGACCAGGGCAGCTCATTTCATCCCATTTCGAGTTGGTCAATCAACAGAAGCTGTGGCAAAGCGGTACATGCAGGAGATATGAAGATTGCATGGAGTACCTGTGAGCATCGTGTCCGGCCGTGACACTTGTTTCTTATTACACTTTTGGAGGAGCTTACAGGAAAGTTTGGGGACTCGATTGAAGTTTAGCACAGCTTATCATCCTCAAATAGATGGCCAGTCGGAGAGAATAATCCAAACTCTTGAAGACATGTGGAGATCTTGCATGTTAGACTTCCAGGGTTCATGGGAGGATCATCTACATTTAATGGAGTTTTCTTACAACAACAGTTTTCAGGCAACTATTCAGATGGCTCCATTCGAGGCTTTATATGGTCGCAAGTGTCGTTCACCGTTGTTGGAACGATGTTGGTGAACGAAGATTATTGGGACCAGATTTGGTTGTGCAGACAGTTGAGAAGGTTAATAGATTTTGGAATCATATTAAAGCAGCACGAGATCGACAAAGAGTTGGGCAGATAGGTTAAGAAGACCTCTAGAGTTTGCCGTTGGTGATTTGGTATTCTTGAAGGTATCACCGACTAGAGGGGTGATTCGTTTCGGAAGTCGAGGAAAGTTTAGTTCTCGATTTGTTGGACCTTTCGAGATTTTGGAGCATGTTGGAGAAGTGGCGTATCGTTTGGCATCAACGCAATCGTTGGAGAATGTTCATGACGTGTCTCATGTATCTCAACTCTGTAAGTATGTTCAAGATGAAGCATACGTGCTGGATCATTCAGAGCTGACTGTATGAGAAGATTTAGCCTTTGAGGAACGACTGAGGTCGATTGTGGATCGAAAGAAAAAGGTCCTTAAGAATAAGGTTATCCCTCTTGTACTTGTTTCTTGGAGTAATCGCTCGCATGGAGAACCAACCTGGGAACTAGAAGATGAAATCCGGCAGAAGTTTCCACATCTATTCTTGAAATTTCTTGTTTGTTTATCCTATCTTGTTTTTGGAATTTCGAGGACGAAATTCTTTTGTAGTTCGGTATAATGTAACACCCGACTTCATTTATACCAATTCCAGTTTCCGTAATTACTTATCCATGGTCTATTCTTGATTTATCGTTTTTGGGTATGAATGGTAGTTGCATTTTACATTGCATTCGACCCGACCCGCTTGCTTGAACTTGTTTGATTTATATTTATAAGGTTACCCTGACTCGTTGCATTGACACGTGCATCTAGTATAAACTGCATATTGGCATGTCATCTGACATCGCATGTTTTATCATATAACTTTTAAGTCACAGAAAATATTTTAAAATTAAATTTTATGGCCTGCTTGATACCCCTAACCCCGTGGTAGCATCCGCACATCTTGTTCTCGTCCCGTTCAGTGAAACGGGCGTGTTTGGATGGCTACGCGCACGTACGTGCATCCGTTCTTGGGGGTATGCATTTCTATTACATAATCTTTCATTTTAAATTTTGGAGCTTACTAATAATTTTCGTATTTCAAATCCAAACTTTTGGGCCTGACCCGGGCGTTTTTCTGAAATATTTTGTATTCCGCCAAATTCTAATTGTTTTTAAATTTCTTTTAAAAAAAATTCTTTCCCGTATATATATTTTAAACCTCTGAAAGATTCTTATACAACTAATAAACAATATTTGTAACAAGTAAAATCTTTTTAAAATTTCCAAAGCCCTTCCCCATATTTTTCCTATAGCCAATCAAAATCCCTCTTTTTACTGCGCCGGCCCCACTCTCTCCCCTCGCTCTTTCTTTCCCCTTCTCTTTCTCTCTCTCTCTCTTCCCTTCTCTCTCTCTCTCTCTTCTCTCTGTTCTCTCTTTCTCTCTCCTGCATAAAATCAACTTTCTTTCTCCTCTCGCGATCTCTCTCCTCTCGCGATCTCTCCCTCTCTTCTCTCGCGGTGAGCCGAGTCGCGTCACCTTCCTTCATCCCCTATTGACACCTCCCTTCTTCTACTCCTTCGTTTCTCTTCTTCTTTATAAACCCCTCGCCACGAGAACGTCGAACCCACAGAACCCTAATCCAAAACCTAGCCGCCTCAACCACGACGCCCTCATCGTCGTCTCCACCTTCTCATCATTTCCTCAACTCCCTCTCTTCCTCTGCCTCTTTCATCACCGATTCCATGGCCATCTTCTTCTCCTCGAGCACCTAGCACCACCATCGTCGCAGCCACACACATCTTCCTCCGAGCACCTTGTCCAACCCACGCCTTCATCATTGCCACCTCACAGCACCTCACTGCCGGCGCATCCTCCCCTTCATCATCATCATCGCCTCCATCCTATCCTCCTCAAACCGAGAACCCATTGCCTCCACCTCGCCATCGATCCAACTCTCCATCACCGACTTCATCTTCTTGCTTAGCCGATCCTAACTCCAGCCATGCACCCTTGCAACCGTCATTTCCACCTTCTCATACCCGAGCACCCATCTTCCTTATATCCAAACCTATTGCCCTCGTTATCATCCTTCTTCTCCGAGACTTCGCCATCGCTGCAACCCCACCTGAGCATCAAAGCAGAGACCGTCTCCATCGCCTTTGTTTCCCAGTGCCATCATCGTCACTTGGTTATCTAATCGCAGCCGTTGATCTAAGTCGAGCACAACCCAAAGCTTTGATATTGCTATGATCGACGTCTCCTTGTATCCGTCATTTCGTTCATCGCGTTTCAGCAGCCGTGCTCGTCGCTGAGGATCTAGGAGATCCAATGAACGTCCCCTACCTGCGTGGTTATCCTCTTGTCTTGCCTGGACTCGTCCCGCGTGCCGTGTGTGCGTTGCGACATTTACCCAACGTCGGACGTGCCGTACGCACCCGTCGTGTGTGTCGCTCAGGCAAGTTAATCTTGCTACATGCTATACTATTACCTTCTATGTATATTTCAATTATAATACTCCATAATGATTATTTATGCAACCCGTATTGTCACTTTTTATGTTTTATCATTTTCGGATGTCCGATTACATCCGTATCATGTATTTCACATCTAGTGCAGGCAAGTGAAACTTGCTACATGCTATTCATAATATTCCTATATTTATTTATTTAATTTCATATTAAACCTATAGATAGAATCTAAAGTCGTGTGTTCCAAGTTAACAGTGTGATGTTCCGTTTATATATTTTAGATTCAGAATTTGAAACCTACCCGTTGCATTTAGTTTACTAAACCTAGTAACCATATTTATATTTTAAATCACATTATAACTATTTACATAGTCTATGGTACCCTTTTACAGTTTTACCCTATTAGACACCCGTGTGCATCTAACCTGTTTTACATATAAAATTGCATCCCTAGGCCATTTAATACATGTTAATGAGATTTTAGTATTCCATCTTCATTTAAGTGTATAATACTTAATGTTGAAGCTATAACTCTAACCCTAATCGATAACCATACACCCTTATAGTGAGCCGATACCTGTGTGCATATCATCTTACATGTTCCAGTTTATTGTGCTATTAGTACCCATGATTGTTTTGTATACCCATGTTGATACTAGTTGATTATGTGCACCCACATGATATCTTGTACACCCTGACATGACTTGTTACACCCATCACTTGACACGACATGGTACCGTGCAACTCTTGACATGACATGACACCTTTATACATTACCTGGCTTGACCTGATGTACCATGGCTTTACCTGTTACCTGATCTGGTTACTAATGCCAACAGACTTTACCTGTTGTCCTTACGGACCGTTCCTGTTGTCTATCCAGACAAACCTGTACATGCCTGATCCCGTGTTGGCATTAGCTTTAGATCACTTAATACCTGACTTGAACACTTTTGACTTGGAGGTATGGGGAAATCAATGATGAAACCTGACTTGTAACTCGACAGTTCTATACCTGTTTTGATCAGTTTTACGGGCTAGGCCAGCCCCGGGGTGATGATGCTGACATCACTCATCTTTACATACTACCCTTTTACTGCCTAGCGGCACGTCTCGGATTTAGCCCGAGAATCTTGACCGTGGTCCTGGGTACGCACGGGATATTATTGAGTTACATCGATGATTCATCAAATTGATTTCAAAGACTTGAGAGTAGTTAACCCAATAGACCAGTTTAGATAACTCACTACACATTACCCCACTGACCTTACTTATATCACTGTTATGCTTGTTTACCATTTATGCTCATACTTGCATGCATTGCTACCCCTGTTTATATTATTGCTTGATGTTATGACGCGCTGACGTCTGGGTTTTGCATGGCCCAGATCCTTTACCTTTGTTACAGACTGATCAGGAGTATTGCCGCTGTTAGACCGAGCGGTGAAGATCCTGTTAGTATGCGGTTTTACCTTCCAGGTGTTTCATTTATTGTATCTTTTGCTTCCGCATTTTATTATTTCTTGACTCATTCATTCTGGCTCATGGACATGTACTAGATAGTTTAGTTTACTTTCCTGTTCTTGATATCTCTACAGCCGTAATGTGACTGTGGAGGGATTTTTCCTATCCACAGGTAGCATGGTTGGCTATGTCACGTGCCCATCTTAGCGTACTCTGGGAAGCGAGGCATGACACCGGGCACGTGAGGCGCTAGCGCCCAATACGCATGATATGTTTGACCCGTCAATCGAAGGTTTTCTCGCTCCAAAGACGAGGGGTAATTAACAGCAGCTTAGTCCGCGGCTGCCGGAGATTCGGATCCCCACGATCAATAAACCCCAGCCTACCCTAGGCAGGGGGGATCTGTAATGCACCTGACAAGCGCGCGCGTATTCCCATCTCAATGGGGTGACGAAAAACACCCTACAAATTCTGTTCCATCTCGAAGTGTGCGATTTCCGAAAAATAATCGACGTCAAAGAGATCACGGAAAGTCTTCCACTCGATCGACTGCTCAAGACTGCTCTCCTCGGCCTTCCACCAGACTCTGGTATTGTCAGTAAGCTGGAGTTTTGCTACTCTGACCCAATCCACTTCTGGAACTTAGGCTGCGGCTAGGTCGTCTTCAATGCCCTGAGCCCATTCCTTGGCTTCAAGCAGTTTCTCCTTCCCTGAGAAGTTCTTCGGGCGTAATGCTTGAAATTGTTTCACTCCCGGTGTTCTGCTTTAGAGCGGATGAAACTCTATTGAAAGATAGCAGTTTACTTCTGCAAAATCGTGCTTTGAGCCCGCTGACCTTCAAGTAGGTTTTTGATAGCTTCCAAAAGTATCGTCTATTCTGTAAGTGGTGCGGTTATGGTAGGTGGAGGTGGTAGAACGGTAAGGATAGGTTGTGATGGTGTACTTCTATTGACGTTGGTGCTAGGGTTGTTGGAAGAATCCATCACCTTAGAATAGAGAAGAAAGATTAGGATAGATTCAACAGAAATTGAATTGCAAGGAATGTAAAGTTGTTGAATTTCATATTTCTTATTATATATTGCTTACGATTTCATGCAGAATGACCTGCATAGGCCACCACAAAACCTGTCACGCCCCGCTTCCAAGTAGACGGAAGCAGTGACGTGGCAAGCCCGCGTCGTATTTATTTCGAGAAGGTCATTTTCCGGAATAAATACGCTAAGCGTAAAAGAAGCAATATAAAATGAAAATAAATTAACATAAGATTTAAACTTCAACAACTTTATTTACATTCAATTTGATTCATTTACAATACATAAGTTCAACCGAAAGAAAATACAAGAAGAGTAATCTCTAAACAGGTGGTATACATAAACTGAAAGGTAAGAATAACTAGTCTAGGCCTGAGTCACGATCTGATCGTGCACTTCCTCTATGATTTCTACCTCTTCAATCTCCACGGTATCTGACGAACATTCCAAGAAAGAAAAATGGGTGGAATGCCCGTCAGCGAACTTTCGCTCGGTAAATCCCTAAGAAACGGGTGTGAAGTATAAAGTATAATGATAAAGAAAATGTTTATCATGAAGTAGCGGACTAGGAGATATGTTGTTTAAATATGTCATTTAATGTAAGTATGGCAATTCTATTTAACATGCAGTTCTATATATATCACAGCAAAATAACATGAGCATAGTATAACATGGTCGTGTAGTGTAGGTATAGTGAACATGAAGTGCATGTAAGTGTCCTAAAAGGTCTCTATTTGGGTAAACTAATTTAACGTAAGTTTAAGGGTGAATATCAACCAATCACAAGAGTGTTCTCGAACCCAACAAGCTGTAATTCAAGTGTAAAGAACCACGGGTCCGAATCAAGTGTTAGTAACGGGACTTCAACCTAGTGTTAAAGTTTTTCAAACTCAACAGGCTATAATCCAGGAGTAAGAAAACACGGGCCCTCATGATAGCTTGCTTGTGTTAGTAGATATGGATTCATGATCTAGGGGGACTCCTGAGATTTCGTTAGATTCACACATGAACTACCCCAACACCCCGTGTAGTCTAGGTTACAGATAAAATTACTAGCCTTCATCGAATCCATGAATACATCAAGTTACAAGATTGAAGTCGTGTTAATATCAAGTTTTCGTGTCAAGTATTCATGTCTATTTGTATTCATGATTCGAGTCAAGTCAGTTTCAAAAGCAGCCATTATGTTCTGGTATTTATATTAAGTTCATGTCAAGTCATAGTATTTTAGTATTCAAGTTTTGGTTTAGTCAAGTTCAAGTGTTCTATATTCAAGTTTATGTTCAGATTTAGATTCGAGTTGGGTTATAGTTTGAGTTAGGGTTCGAGTCCGAGTTCAGTTTAGATTCGAATTTGGTTTTAAGTTCATGTCTTTTCATGTGAGTTGATGTTCATTGTTAAGAATCTTATATTCGGAAGATATCGGCAAATGCTGCACATGGACGGTAGGATTTATGTTTTTTTCCAAAATAATTTCCATTTGATAACTCCGTTAAGTAGTCCATCCTAGATAGGCAAGCTCTCACTTTCTCCGGCTTCGTGGGGCTCAAGAGAATTGATCCCGCTTAAACCCATATTTACTAGAATCCTTAAAACATTGTTTTGTATATCTCGAAGGGGTTTTATGAAAAATAGTTTAATATAGTTTTAAAATAAAGCTCGAGGGTGATTTGTAACATTTAGGGTTTTCATGAGCATGTGTTTTAAGTATTGGGGTATTTTAATGATAAGCATTTAGCTTTGGAAAGTTCATTGTATTTTATCGAAAAACTTGACCTTTTTGGTAACTTGATGGTATTTTGTTAACATTTGTTAATCTTTCATTTTTAGAAAAAATATAGGTTTATTATATTTTGAAAGTGTGGATCTATAATCTTATATAATTTTTTTAAAAATTAATTTTATTTAGAAAATTCGTATTTCTTATAAACCGTATTTAAATCCTTTCGAGGTCGAATGCTCTGTGTGGAGGTCTGCATCTCGCTCTACTATTCTAAGGACGTGTGATAATTCGCACCATCCATTAGCGGGTCCCCTAACGAGAGTTGTAAATGCATAATTGTAAAGGAATATGAAATATTGTTTTACAAGAAATCCGGTTTTTAAATTATGTGGTATTTTATTGTAAATACTATTCTTCGAACCAAATATACATGCAAATGGGCATCGTTCTATGAAACCATGTGTGCGTGTGGGGTAGGTCGTTACCCCATGAAATTTTCTTAAAGACATTGTTTAAACAATTTGTCGAAAAGATGTGATAACAAAGTTTAAGGTAGTTTAATGTAAAAGTTCAATTATAGTTGTTTCACATAAGAATCTTGGTTAAACTTGATTCTAAGCATTGGAATTTGAGATTACAAGTGATGTGGTAAAATTGGATTGACCAAATTATAAAGAAAAATGGAGTTCTAGGTTTTATAAAAGAAGGTATCGGTAAAAACTCCGCTTTACCGATATAAGTTTTGAAAATGAATTTCAAAAAAAGAAGGAGAGTTGGGAGGGACTTACGGTTTAAAAATTTCAAGGAAAGGGTTGGGAAAAAGGGGATGAGCTTCGTAGCATCGCGGGAGCTCCGGAATTGGATTTGATTTTCGCCGGAACCAACTTGCTCGCTAACTCCACTTTACTCCACTTGCACCTAGGAACTTTTTAGAGAGTTTTTGCTAGAATTTTCATAATGGTGCTGAGCCAATGTAGGGGATGGTATTTATAGTGGAGAATTAGGGTTTGGAAATTAAAATTTTGGATTAAAAAGCTTTAAAAATGATTTTAATTGTGAAATGAAAGGTCTCTGTTTGAATGCAGGGAAATCAAACGGTGCAGAGAAGTTAAGGGTAGCTGAAGGGACAAGTGTGTAAAGCATGGAGTTCATTGGAGCAGATCCGACCGTCCCTACCGGTTCTATTGGCAAATCCGTCGGTCGATCTTGAAGCAATTGCCTCGAGATTCGTGCCATCTGATTAATTATCTGTTTACTCCATTTTTCACATATTTGATTTTTCTGAACTTTTCATTTCTCTGCGAATTGCATGTGCAACCTTTTGAGCTTCCAAAAATAAAATAAAAATCTAAAAAATAATTGGGTCTGATGGGAATAGAACGCACAAGTTATGTTGCAGCAGTGTTGAGGCTTTACTAGTGGGCTACAAGTTACTTCTTGCTTTTATTTAACAAGAATAACTTATAATTTCACAGCAGGACGAAATACTCCCTCTTTCTGTACAATAAACAAGAATTTTTTTTGTACAGGGATTTCAGATTCGATACAGTACCGATTTACCCGGTCCATGATCACTTGGGGATCATTGTGCGGGAAAGATATATCATGCAGGTCCTCGTCGGTGAAGGTGATGGAGCAACCTTCTTGTACTTCTTAGAGAGGGGAGCATTTAAGGTCATGACCGGCCGGACATGGCGGGTGTCTTCGTTGCTCGGAGTTGAGCCAACAGAGACGACCATGATCTGTCCGACCGTCAGCTCTCCGGTGGAAGGTTGGTTTGCTTGCTCCCTATCTGCTTAACGTTTGTCTCGCACGTACTATGCCAAGTGGCCAGAGCGGATCAGCTCCTCGATGTAATCGCACAGCTGTTTGCAGTTCTCGGTCGGATGTCCTTGTGACCGATAAAAGACACAATATGGGCCACGGAGTCGCTTGCCCGGCCTTTGTATCATCAGCGGCGGCTTGAAGAATCTCTCGCTCTTCGCCTCCTCTAGCAACTCGGCCTAAGATACATTCAGAAGAGTGTAACGTTCAGAAGAGTGTACTCGTGAAACCTTTGAGAATAGGGTTTCGAATGATCAGTCTTCTTCTTCTCTTCTCGGTCCCTTTTCTTTCGGTCTGTCCGATCTCTATGGGGAAGGTTAGCGTTCAACTCAGACTCGAGTTGAATGTCATGTTCGGTCCAGATTTTTACCTCGGCCATGGTCTTAGATTGCGCCAATGCAAAAGAGCGGAGCCACTCTTTATGCCTAAGACTGGATCCCACGGCGGTGATGATCGTCTCGTCCCGGTGCTCGGGTAATTCTAGGAGAGCATTGTAGAACCGGGTGATATTGTCCTTGAAAGATTCTTTGTCTTCACTCTTGATGGTGAATAGGTAGGCGACCGACCTTTTCTGTCGTCGGTTGCCAACTAAGTAGCTGAGAAACCGAGTAGCCAACTCGTCGAAAGTTAAGATTGAGCGCAGAGTCAGGCCACGGAATCAGTCTCGCCCGGGCCGGATGAGAGTGGTGAGGAAGGCTCAGCACTGAGCCACGTCCGAGTTATCTTCAAAGCTCATGCTTGCGGTGAATGCGTCCAAGTAGTTTTTCAGGTCAGACTTCCCGTCGAAGAGAACCACTTTGGGCGGTTTGTTCCGGGATGAGACCCGCTCCCTCAGTAACTGCTCAGTGAAGGGCTTCGTGAGAGAGTCCGTGGAGTATTTTGTCGATCCGCCAGACGAACGGTGGCGAGTCGCATGTCCTCGATCTTCTTCTCGATGACCTCGATTCGCTGCTGGTACCCCGAGGATTCTCCGTAATCGGAGTGCATGTTGTCTCTGCTTAGGGCTTGGACGATGGAGCGGCTTTGGCTTCGCTCTATCACGTTTCTCATATCCTCAGGGTGAAACCTTCGTGCTCCCCCGATGTGCGCCATGGGCACGGCCTTGATGATTATGGTGACATCGGTTTTCCCTGAAATCAGGCGATCTGACCGATGTTGCTTCAGAGGGCGAAAGAGTGCGGAGAGTATTGAAACGACAGTTCGGTTGGTCCTAAGACCTCGGCGTTAGACTGTCCAGCGCCTACGAGTCATGGAATCATTCATCGTATGGGGTCGCGACCGCCGGAATCGGCACGCCATGTTCTATGGTGTCAGGATTGGCCCAAGCGAGGCCGAGGAACTGAACGCGTCTGTAACAACCGAGTTCAGTTATACCAATTTCTGTTTCCGTATTTGTTTATCGGTGGTATTTTATTTATTTATCGTGTTTGGGTGCGAATAGTAATTTTACATTTACTTTGCATTCGACCCAACCCGCTTTCTTGGACTGGTTGATTCATATTTATAGATTACCCTGGTTTGTTACATAGACACGTGCATCTAGTATAAACTGCATATTGACTTTTATTTGGCATCGCACATTTTATCATGTAACATTTTAGATCACGTAAAATAATTTAAAATTACATTTCATAGCCTGCAGATACCCCTAACCCCGTGGTAGCATCCGCGCATCTTGTTCTCGTCCCGTTCAGCGAAACGGACGTGTTTGGATGATGTTTCCCCCAATCAGAGCAAAGCTCTGTTCAAATTCCAAGGCGGGAAATGAAGCAACGCTTCTGTTTCCCCCAATCAGAGCAAGGCTCTGTTTTAAAATTCAAATTTTAATAGAGGTGAAGCAACGCTTCAGATCTCTTGCGCTGCGCGCAGAGCGCCACGTGTCAAAATCAGACAGGCTAGCTCAAAGAGCGCAGCGTACCCAATCAGAGCAAGGCTCTGTTTAAAATTCAAATTTTAATAAAAGAAGCAACGCTTTAGCTGACTTGCGCTCTGTGCTGTGCGACACGTGTAGGCGCAGTTGCGCTCTGCGCTGCGCAGTTGCGCTGCGTGACACGTGTCAAGCACAGGTGAGCTTGCGCCAGCTGTGCCAGCATTTAAACAGAAAAATTCTGGGAAGATCTTTCCAATCTTATTAAAAACAAGAAGATTACCTTCTGTAAAACAGAAGTCTTAGGATCAAAAATCCAACGGTGGGGAAAAATCCCTAAATCATTCAAAGAAAGATCTCTTTAACCAACGTAACAAATCAATTGGCACTATATAAAGGCCCCTTGACTCCAAGTCTAAAAGACATTGATATCAAGATAGAGAGATACAGAGCTCTTAAAAAGAAAACTTTGAGAAGAAACTCAGGGAGATAAAAAAAAGGTAAAAACCTTTGGAAAAAAGAAGAATTTCTTCTAAAAAGATCGATGATCTAAGAACAAGATCAAGATCTTTAGAAAAAAAATAATAAAAAAGAAGTAATTTACTTCTTTACTAGATCTTTTGATCTATATAAAGGCATTGCCTTTTGATGAACCACTGGTTCTTGGAATTTGAGGTAGAACCTATCTGGAAACAAGAAAACTTGTTTTCTTTGATCTAAAATAGATCAAGATGCGCTCTGCGCTTTTGAACAGTGCCCTGCACTACTAATTTGAGCCTCTGCGCTCTTGGGTTGGCGCAAGTCACCAGAACACGCCACGTGTCAACCCCAGAATAATCTGCACCTTGCGCTTTAAAAAAAATGAGCACTGCGCTCTTGAATTGGCGGAGGTCATCAGAGCGCGCCACGTGTCAGCAGCGCGCTAGCGCAGCGCACTGCGCTAACAGACTTGCGCTCACCAGAGTGTGACACGTGTCACCCCCACATGAGCTTGCGCCTTGTGCTCCTCAATTGGCGCAAAGCGCCTGACAAGCCACGTGGGGCACTGTCAGAACATTAAATGCAATGCATTATTAAAAGGGCAGAGCCCAATAAAAAGGTCTATCAGACTAAAATAAAAAATGCAATGCATTATTAAAGGGCAGAGCCCAAACAAAAGCCTAACAGGCCCAAATAAAAAAAATGCAATGCATTAATAAAAGGGCAGAGCCCAAACAAAGGCCTAACAGGCCAAATGCAAATAAAATGTTGAACATTTTCAACTGGACTTAACCCAATATTGGCCATAAGTCCTCAAATTAAACCGAACTGAGCACAACTGCTCTCCTAAATCAATTTACACCCGGTTCAAGGGTACATCTCTGAACTCCTCTGATATCTGTCGTTGTAATCCTTCAACGCCGTCAGAGAGGTGACGGGTCCCGACAACCACACATAATACGGACTGTGGGGTCCTTAAACTCATGCGTCCTTAAACCAGTATCCTTCCCCAAAATGGGATGTTGGACCACCATGTCCCTAAACTGGCAATGGACCACTATGTCTCTAAACTGGAACAATAGAGCCCAAATGCTCTTTTGTCGGATTTAAATGATCCTGTTAAGTCGATCTTAGTCTCAAATTAGGCTAACGTATCCTTAACAAACGTTTAAGTTGATCTTAGCCTCAAATATGGCTAACGCATTCTTAAACCAAAACTTTCAAAACAGACTTTAGTCCCAAATTGGACTATAGATCTCCCAACCAACTTTGGTTCAAGGGTACATCTCTGAACTCCTCTGACATCTGTCGTTGTAATCCTTCAACGTTGTTAGAGAAGTGATGGGTCCCGACGGCCATACATTCAATGGACCACCATGTCCCTAAACTGGAACAATAGAGCCCAAACGCTCTTTTTTCAGATCCAAACGATCCCGTTAAGTTGATCTTAGTCTCAAATTAGACTAACGTATCCTTAACAAACGTTTAAGTTGATCTTAGCCTCAATATGGCTAACGTATCCTTAAACCAAAACACAAACCCAAATCTAAGAAAATACAGATTTGGACTAATCCACGTCCTACGGGCGACGACATAAATTAGTCCCTGTATACAATCCACGGGCAACCACAAACAAAATAAGCATCCACGACACGAAATGAAATTCTGGAGAAGGAGAAAGTTGTTACCGCAATGCGGTAGCGTAATTAACTGCAGGGGCTTGCGCCTGCAGGGAAGAGCGTCCCCATAATCAAAAACCCCTCAGACGAGAGGGAATCTGACGAAGTCTGCTACATCGGTCGCATCCGTTTAAACCTCCGATACACGGTGCCATAAATCAACTTGGCATCTTCGGAGAGGTGGACAGATAAAACCAAATAGTATCTGCCCCGAATCTCAGGCAAGGCTTCTCTGTCGTCGCGCCGCCATTCGGAGGGGAACAGATTCTGGCACGCCCGGTGGGACCTTTTTCTCTTTCCACTCCACACTTCGTGTGTCGTGTTTTTCCCGCGATCAAATAATCGCGGTGTATATGTTTTTGGTTGCCCTTAAGGGAGTGGATATTGAAGCCGACATTTCATCTCTATGAAGAATGGCATTTGCTCCCACCCTAGCAACTCAGGCTCTGTCATATCCGGCGGAGTCATGTATGGGTCACTCGCAACCTCAAATCTCTGCAATCCGACTCTTCAAGAAATCAACGGGCTTCTTTTTGGGTCGATGCTCCCACCTCCCACCCTCGGTGCCTCAACGCCGATGGAGGAAGCCCAGAGGATGTCTGTCGTCCATAGGCAGGCTCCCCAAGCAGCAGCCATGCCGATGGAATCGGTCCTAAAACAACCGGCACATGCCAAAGACCAAGGTCGACGCAGGAGGCAGAATATTCAAGCTCTTCAGGAAATCAATGGCTTCAAACTGCACTAACTGCAACAGCAAATCTCGCTCTGTCCCATCTGGAGGAGTAACCTACGGGCCCCAAGCGGTCTCCCTTTTCACTATGCCAGTGGAGCAGGCAACTCAAGCCACCACTGGGCTATTCTTCGGGACCATGCTACCGCCAACGAGCTTCAGCGCTCCTGTACCATCGCAAGAAGCTCCCAAGAAGTCGTTTTTCAGCGCTCCTGTGCTTATTTACGCCTTACTTTGCATTATACTGTATATAAGCACACAAAAAAAATCGTGATAATAAAAGAGTAGAAAGTGTAAAATTATATTTAAAAGATAGGAATAGTTTAAGAAAAACAAAAAAGTTAGATGTTTTCTTAAATGAAACTAGTAATAAGTAGTTATGAGCTGTTGTCCCAAGGGTTAGTAAGATGAAGGAAATTACTAATCTGAGGATAAAATAAGCCTGAAAAATAGTTCCTATTCGGGAAGCCAAATATTTGATCATTCTTGGGGGTATACATTTTCGTTACCTGAGCATTCTTTTTAAAATTTGGAAGTCGTATATATTTCTCGTATTTTAAATCTGAATTTTTAGACCCGACCCGGGCGCGTTTTGAAATACTTTTGTTTTCCGCCAAAATTCAAATTATTTAAATTTCTAAATTTTGTTTAACAGTTCCAGAATATTTTTACCTAACTAAAATATTTTCCTAAATTAAAATCTAACCTAATTAAACAAACTCTCTCTCTCTCTCTTTCTTTACCTGGCCCCACTTTTCTCTCTCAATCTTTTTTTCTCTCTCTCGGCCTCTCTCCTTTCTCTTTCCTCCCCTCTCTCTCCTCGCTTTCTCTCTCTCTCTCTCTCTCTTCACTACGAGACGAATTTCTTTCTCCTCCCCCCCTCTCCCATCTCGATCTCTCTATTCTCTTTCTCTTTCTCTCTCTTCTTTCTCTCACCCCTCGCGATCTCTGTAGCGTCTTGGATCCGCTCACCTCCTTCTCCTTATGATAACCTCCCTTCTTTCTTTTCTTCTTCTTCTAGTTTTTCTTTCCTTTCGACCGCGAGAACCCCAGCGTTAACCCTAACTCTAGCCTTCGCTCACCTCTTTGTCGTCGTCTCCCTTACACCCTCGACCTCGCCTCCACCATCTCATCGCCAACCTCCTCCTCTTTTTCCTCCTCCCTCACTGTCTTTCCCTGACGTTGAACCCGTGGACCCATCGCTCGTCGTCGCTCACCCCGACGCCCTCGTCGTTAGCAACCCCTCATCGCCCCTAACCCCTCAGCTACCTTTGCCACCTCCTTCTCCCTGAACTCATCACCACGTCGAGACCCTCATCCAACCTAACACCATCGCCGATCAGTTGCCTCCGACCCCTCCTTCACCGGTGCCTCACCATCGCCCTTGTCATCTTCTGTTTCTTCAACCCAAAGGAAACCCAGCGTCCTAACCTCATCGGCGACAACCCCGTCTCCCTTCTCCAGTTCTCCTGCAACCCCTGCATGCCCACAGCACATCTCGTCGCCGTCCCCTCACCTCCGGTGACCCCAGCATTCACACCACCATTATCGTCATCCCTTTCCTCCTCCCTCTCCTCCCTCCTTCACCCTATACTGACCCACACCTGCACACCCGAGTAAACCCTAACCCAACCCTAACTCCTCTAACCAAACCCTAGCCTCGCCGGAGATCCGTTGATCTCGTCGTCACCCTCACCTCTCTCCTGACCCTTGTACACCACAACCACCAAAATCCCAGTCTTTCTTCTTCATTCTTCTTCTTCTACTTCTTTTCTCTTTCTTTCTTATTTTTCCGACCATCGCATGAAAACCCCGCCTGCACCTTGTCGTCGACGGCCCATCGTCGACGACACCCCCTCGCCTTCTTCTCTGCCCCAGAGAACCCGGAGAACCCCAACCTTATTCTCTTTCTTCTTCTTCTTTTTCTCTCCTTCTCTTTTCTTTTCTTGATTCACGTTTTCCGGTGATCGACGGAGCCGTGCCCGTCGCTGTTGATCCGGGTGATCCTGAGGACGTTCCCTGACAGCGCGGTCGTGTTTTTGCCGTACCTGGTTTTGTTCTATGCTCGCGTGGACACATCGCGACGTTTTCCCGATATCCGACGTGTTGCACGTACCGCTTTGATATCCGTTCAGGCAAGTAAAACTTGCTACATGCTATTTTATTTATTACATGCCTGTTTAATTGCATATTAAACCTGTAGTTTACATCTAATACCACATGTTCCATTTTTAACATTTTGATGTTCCATTTATATCATTTTTTTAGATCTAAAACCTGAAATATATCATGTTGCATATTAGATTACAATACATTGTACCCACGTCCATATTTATATCACATAGTGCTTGGTTGCATAGCCCATAATACCCTTTCATTTGTTTATAACCTTTCGGAAACCGTTTGCATCTATCTAGCCTAATATATATACAATTGCATCCTTAGATCCTT
Organism: Agapanthus africanus; assembly: GCA_030015575.1. Lineage (NCBI taxonomy): Eukaryota > Viridiplantae > Streptophyta > Magnoliopsida > Asparagales > Amaryllidaceae > Agapanthus > Agapanthus africanus. The sequence continues at coordinate 506,075,959 of JASDDO010000012.1, forward strand.
TAATACATAATAATATGATTTTACCATTCCATATTTGATAAAATGTATTTTAGTTAATGTTGAAACTATAACCTTAACCCAAATCGATAACTGTGCATCCATATGCTTTAATCTGTACCTATTTGCATACTACATCACAATGTTCCATTTTTATTGTTCCATTAGTACCCTACACTTGTTTTGTATACCCATGCTTATTTTTAGTTTGATTATGAACACCCACGTGACATGTTGTGCACCCCTGACATGACTTGATACACCATTACTTGACACGACATGATACCGTGCACTTCTTGACATGACATGTTACCTATATACTACCTGACTTGACCTGATGTACCATGGCTTTACCTGTTTCCTGATCTTGTTACTAATGCCAACAAACCTGACCCGTTGTCCCTACGGACATTTCCTGTTGTCTATCCAGACAAACCTTTAGCTGCTGATCCTGTGTTGGCATTAGCTCCAGATTTATTAATACCTGACTTGAACATATACAACTTGGGGGTATGGGGAAATTAATGATGAAACCTGACTTGTAACTCGACTGTTCGATACCTTTACTGATCAGTTTTAGAGGTTAGGCCAGCCTTGGGATGATGCTGCTGACATCATTCATCTATATATATTTCCTATTTTAGTGCTTAGCGGCATGTCTCGGCTTCAGCCTGAGAATCTTCACCGTGGTCCCGGGCACGCACGGGATACTATTGAGTTGCATCGATGATTCATCAAATTTGTCACGCCCCGCTTCCCAGAGTGTGCTAAGATAGGCACGTGACAGAGCCAACCATGCTACCTGTGGATAGGAAAAATCCCTCCACAGTCACATTACGGCTGTACAGATATCAAGAACAGGAAAGTAAACTAAACTATCTAGTACATGTCCATGAGCCAGAATAAATGAGTCAAGAAATAATATAATATGCGGAAGCAAAAGATCCAATATATAAAACACCTAGAAAGTAAAACTGGATACCAACAGGATCCTCACCGCTCGATCTAACAGCGGCAGTACTCCTGATCAGTCTGCAACAAAGGTAGAGAATCTGGGCCATGCAAAACCCAGACATCAGTGCGTCATAATATCAAGCAATAAAATAAACAGGGGTATCAATACATACAGGTAGGTGTATAAACAGTAAAACAGGTATAATGGTAATATAAAAGAGGACAGTGAAGGGTGGTGTGCAATGAGTAATCTAAACTGGTCTATTGGGTTAATTACTCTCAAGCCTTTGAAATCAATTTGATGAATCATCGATGTAACTCAATAGTATCCCGTGCGTGCCCGGGATCACGGTTTATGACTCTCGGGCTGAATCCGAGACGTGCCGCAAGGCAGTAAAGGGTAGTAGGTAATGACGGGTGATGTCAGCAGCATCACCCCGGGGCTGGCCTAGTCTATAAGACTGATCAGTAAAGGTATCGAACTGTCGAGTTACAAGTCAGGTTTCATCATTGATTTCCCCATACCCCCAAGTTATATGTTCAAGTCGGGTATTAATAAATCTGGAGTTAATGCCAACACAGGATCAAGCAGGTACAAGTTTGTCTGGATAGACGACAGGAAATGTCCATAGGGACAACGGGTCAGGTTTGTTGGCATTAGTAACAAGATCAGGTAACAGGTAAAGCCATGGTACATCAGGTCAAGTCAGGTAGTATATAGGTAACATGTCATGTCAAGAAGTGCACGGTATCATGTCGTGTCAAGTAATGGTGTATCAAGTCATGTCAGGGGTGCACAACATGTCACGTGGGTGCTCATAATCAAACTAAAAATAAGCATGGGTATACAAAACAAGTGTAGGGTACCAATGGAACAATAAAAATGGAACATTGTGATGTAGTATGCAAATAGGTACAAATTAAAGCATATGGATGCACAGTTATCGATTTGGGTTAAGGTGATGGTTCCAACATTAAATAAAACACACTTTATTAAACATGGAATATTAATATTACATTATAATGCACTAATATAATCTAAGGATGCAATTATCTATATTCTTAAAAGAGATGGGTGCAAAATGGTATCCGAAACATTATAAAGAACTATCAAATGGTAATGTGGGTTATACAACTAAGCAGTACGTGATATAAATATTGGTATGGATGCCTTGTAATGTAATCTACTATGTAACAATATTATTTTCATGATCTAGATCTAAAAATGATATAAGCGAATGCAAATGGAACATCGAAACGTGATAAAATAAAACATGTGGTATAAGATTTACGCTACTGGTATAATCTATATTTAAATAGATATAAAAAAATAATTTAAATGGTATGTAGCAAGATTAACTTGCCTGAACGGATCACAACACGGAATGCGTACGCAGCGTCCAATGTCGGTAAAAGTCCCGATGCATGCTCGCGCGTACGGAACAGGACCAGGCAATGCAAGAGAGTGACCATGCTGGTTAGGAACGTCCACAGGGTCACTTGGATCGTCGGCATCGAGCACGGCTCTGGCAGAGAACGGAAAAACCAAGATTAAGAAAGAAAGAAAGAGAAGAATGAAGAAGAAGTAGAGGGAACTAGGGTTTGCTCTGGCTTAGTGATCTGGTATTGGGACAGAGGCGAGGAAAGAAAGGGTGATGACGCCGACGGGTTTTCCGGCGATGGGGTTTGACGGCAAGGCAGTAAGGTTTCTTGGGTTCGTGCAGGGTTCGGTGCAGGGAAAAGAGGAGATCAGGGTGTAGGGTTCTGGTCTGGAGTTGGCTTAGGGTCAGAAGAGCTGACAAGGGGCGACGACGGCGATGGGTTGAAGCTCCGGCGAGGTGTGCAGTGAGGGTTCTAGGGTTTGCAATGGGGAGAGGCTCGGTTGCAGGGGAGAGGGAGGAGGCGTCGACGAGGGAAGGTCGACAACGAGGATGGACAGCGTCGGGGTCAGAGGCGATGGGAAATGATGGGTTGCTCGGTTGGGGTTCACGTCGGGGGTTGGAGCGATGTATGTGCAGGGGACGCAAGCGAAGGTGGAGATGGAGGAGAAGAGAGGGGAGGGAAAGGTGATGGTAGTGGTGACGAGGTCGACAAATGAGATCGCGGCAAGGGCGAAGTTGACGGAGATGGGTACGTAGGGTTGCAGTGGGTTCGAATGCGGGAAAGACGACGAAAGGAGAAGAAGAGAGAGGGGGAGAGAGAGAGAACGTGGGTGAGGACGAGGAGGGAAATTCGAAGATGTTGGTGATGGTGGAGGCGGGCCGGCGGCAAGAAGCGACGCGACGAGGGGGCTAGGGTTTTCTCGTGGGCGGCAGGGTTGCATAGGTTTTAAAAGGAAAGAAACGAAAGAAGGAAAGAAAGAGAAGGGATGTGACTATAGCAAGGAAAGAGGTGACCTGATCTCGCGTGAACAGTGTTCGCGAGATCAGAGAGAAAGAGGAAGAGAGAGAGAAAGAAAGAGAGAGAGAGTTGTGATCTGATGGGTGTTAAAAATTTTGGGTAAAATAATTATAATATAATATAAAAGAGGAGAGAGACAGAGAGAGAAGGAGAGAGAGAGATCGAGATGAGAGAGAGAGATAATACGAGAGGAGAGAGAGGGAGGAGAGAGATAGAGAAGAGAACGAGATCGAGAGGTGAGAGAGAGAGTGGGATGAATAGGGAGGAGATAGAATTTTGGAAGTATGTGGGGGGAGAGAGGATGGTGGGGTCCACGGCCAGTGAGAGGGAGCTGGAGTCAGTTTAGGAAAAAGATTTTAAAATTTTAAAAAGGATTTTAGTTTGTTATAAAATTTTAAATCGTAGATTATATTTAATTAAAATAATTTGGATTTTCAGGTAATTACAAATCTAGTCCAAAATACGCCCGGGTCGGGTCTAAAAATTCAGATTCAAAATATGAAAAATATACGCGACCCCAAATTTAAAAATGAATGCTCAGTTAACAAAAATACATACCCCCAAGAATGGATGCACGTACATGCGCGTAGCCATCCAAACACGTCTGTTTCACTAAACGGGACGAGAACAAGATGCGCGGATGCTACCACGGGGTTAGGGGTATCGTGCTGGCTATGAAATGCAATTTTAATTTATTTTACGTGATCTAAAATGTTATATGATAAAATGTGCGATGCCCAATAAAAATCAATATGCAGTCCACATTAAATGCACGTGTCTATTTAACAGACCAGGGTAGTTTATGAATATGAGTCAAGCAGTCCAAGCAAGCGGGTCGGGTCGAATGCAATGTAAAATGTAAACTACCATTCACACCTAAACAAGATAAATCAATAAAATACCACATGTATATAAATACAGAAACTGGAATTGGTATAACTGAACTCGGTTGTTACAAAATTGATTTCAAAGACTTGAGAGTAGTTAACACAGTAGACCAGTTTAGAATACTCACTGCACATCACGTGTGCCTTACCCTTTACTGTCACTTTTATATTACTGCTATACCTGTTTTACTGTTCATACACATACCTGTATGTCTTGCTACCCCTGTTTATTTTATTGCTTGATATTATGACGCACTGACGTCTAGGTTTTGCATGGCCCGGATTCTCTACCTTTGTTGCAGACTGATCAGGAGTACTGCCGCTTTTAGACCGAGCAGTGAGGATCCTGTTGGTATCCAGATTTACTTTCCAGGTGTTTAGTTTATTGGATCTTTTGCTTCCGCATATTATTTTATTCTTGACTCGTTTTATTCTGGCTTATGAACATGTGTCAGATAGTTTATTATTGTTCTTGATATCTCTACAGCCATAATGTGACTGTGGAAGGATATTTCCTATCCACAGGTAGCATGGTTGGCTATGTCACGTGCCTATCTTAGCGTACTCTGGGAAGCGGGGCGTGACAGCGTCCATCTGTTGCCTCGTGCACATCGCCGTTCTGGGGAGCTGGGGGGCGGTTTGCCGGGCACGGCTGGCAATTTTGACACGAGCGAGTGTCACGCCCCGCTTCCCAGTAGATAGAAACGGTGATGTGGCAAGCCCGCAACGTATTTATTATGAGAAAATCATTTCTCGAAATAAATACGCTAAGCGTCTATAAGCAGCATAAAATAACAAGAACAAACAAAAGAATGAAATCCAACTCTGATTTATTGCATTCATGATTCACAGTTGACAAAATATCTGAATACAAGATATTTAACATGACAAGCCTTAACAAGGAGGCATACATAAATAAGGTGGAATGAAATGAAAAGCTGAATGAAACTAGACGTCCGTTTGTGATGCAAACTGGTTGTACTCCTTTTCGACCACTTCTATCTTCTCTGTCTCAATGTCATATGACGAACATTCTAAAAATAGAAAGAAGTGGGTGGAATGCCCGTTAGCAAACCAGCGCTCGGTAAGTCCCCAAAAAAGGATAAGTGTAGAAATGATAATGACAAGTGTATAAATTAAAACTGCTATCATTAAGCCGTGAACGAGTAACACTAATAATTAAGTATGACAATTCTATGTAACATGACAGTTTTATATAACATGAAATATAACATGAGCTTGGAAAAGAAGTATATAAGCATGGCAAGGTATACAAGCATAGTCGTTGAGTGTAGATATAGTAAACATGAAGTGAATGTAAGTGTCCTAAAAGGTCTCTAAAAAAATAAAAGTAACTGACGTGAGTTCAAGTGTGAATGTCAACCAATCTCAAGAGTATTCTAGAACTTAAGGCTATATTCTAAGGGTAAGGAATCACGGGCCCAAAATAGCGGGATTTCAGTTGCTATTGAAGTATTCCAAACCCAACATGCTATCATCCAGGGGCTTGGAAATACGGGCCCTCATTCATGAATTCATCATTTGTATCGTTTCGGCCCGGTACCATAGCAAAATGATTTGTACCATTTCATCCCGATACTACAGCAACATGATTTGTACCGTTTCAGCCCGGTACCACAACAACATGATTTGTATTAATAGGACTCATGAGATTCCGTTGGATTCATACTCAAACTACCCTAACACCCCGTATATATTAGTCTATGATTAATATTATGAGTCTTGATCGAATGCATGAGTACAAAAGGCGATGTTTGATATCAAGTTTTGAAGATTGAGTTCATGTAGTCATGTCAAGTGCAAGTCATACCAATTGTATTCATGGTTCGAGTCAAGTTGGTTCAAGTGTATATATTGGGTTCAAGTATTCATGATTGAGTCGTGTCAAGATCAAGTCAATTCTAGCATATAATAATTTAATCACAAGTCATAAGATAAAAATAAATAAACAATTATAGAACATGATATGAGATAACTATACAAGTAACGTCCAAAAATAATGTTGTAAATATATGATATGTATGATTAATTAATCAAGTCAATCAATTTTGGAATATAAACAGAAATATAGATCTAAGTGTTTTGCACGCGTGAGTTCCAGTCTCGCCTAAATACGACTACCGGTTTGAGAGATATACCCGTTTTTATATCGTCGAGCAAAACAGATCAGAATCAGTTCAGCACCGTCATATATTTTTAAAACGCAGTTTGAGTTAATTTCCATTGGGTTTCGGATTACAAAAAATATTATAAAATTGTAGGTCTTTCAATGCACTTATCCAAAACACTAAGATTCACGTGATTTGGATTTCCGAAGCTCTATTTATGATCATTTTAATATCAGCGTTTAAAACAGAAATTCAGATTTCTAGACAGCAACTATATGTTATATTGCAAAGCCTATATTGGGCTATTTCATGCATTTCTAAGTAATCTAGTATACAGAAAATTATAGTTCTATCAATTGTGCATCTACACATCTAAAGTTTGTCACGAACGGACATCGGGAGTTCGAATTATATTCTATTTAAAAACAGTGTGCGGATCAAGATAGATTATGTCCAGATTTATCGCTTAATATTGTAACACATTTTTCTATATTTTACGTCGGTTTTCAGTAAAAACTTAAGACTGATAAAATCTAGATCTTTCGATATATATGTCCACACACCCGAGTTTGCTCAATTTGGACATCGGTATACCAAGTTACGTGTCTTAGAAGTTGACCGATAACTGCAGTTTTCTATTTTACGAACAATGAATAAAAACGATGTAATTCATAAACCGTTATGCGGTTAGATCTGAAATTTTTACTATAGATCTGAAATTCTATCTTGTATATAATTTAATTTTCCTAGAATGGTCAGAAGTCAAGATTTATTTTCTAAAAATTATTTTGAAGGTAAAGATATTTCTTCAAGGTGGTATTTGAGATTGACAAGCTCATGGTATTTATTTGAAAGCTCGTTTTCTTTTAAAACTAAACATAAATAAAATAAAATAAAAATAGCGAGCAATAAATTATGAAAGGCATACGGACAAGCATATGAATCGGTCATGATATATATACTAAAATCGATATAAAAGATCAACAAAGATTCTAAAAAAAAAAAATTTGAACACTTTTCTTTTGTTTTGAATAAATGATCGCGTTATGTGATGGTATGCAATATAGGGTGATACGATTCACATATTTTCATGATTACTAAAACATGAAACAAGATAATCACTACTAGTTAAAAATGTATCCCATTCATGAAGATAAATAAGTTTACAAAACAATTAATTTATATATTTATTTTATGTGTGTTATCTAAACAAGGAGTTTACAGACGAAGTGAGTAAGTATGGATATCGTTGGAGACATGACAAGATGATGATAATTCGATAAGAGGAGAAGAAGAAACGAAGGGGACTTACGGGTCTTGCAATATGGTATAGCAACAGTATTGCTGATTGGTGAAGAAAGTCTCGACTTGATCGGGACTTCGAAGGCTTAAGAAGATTGATGCTTCTCTAAATCTCCAAAGGAAAAAAAAATTAGAATTGATAAAGAGAGAATGGCTAAAATAGGTTGAAGAAGATAGTGTTATTTGTATTAAAAAAGATATTAAAATAGATTTAATAGTGATAAAAACTCTTCATAATAATTTTAATTTATTATCAATTCATTTTGGGAGTAAAATGAAATTGAAAGGGTGCTCATTCACTTGGAAGTTAAAGAAAATGAAAGGTCTCATGAGAAGGTTTAAAAAATGATAAAAATAATTTCAAAAATGGGGAATTGAACATATAACCTAAGGAATAACAATGCAAGGAATTAACCACTGAGCTGCAAGATTATTCATGCACATATTTAACAAGAAATAAATATATGCCGTACCTTGAAAAGAGAATGGGCTTAGAAAAAGAAAAGAAAAAATCAGATGGAATTGTCTTAGTTTGGATTTTGGGCTTTGAAAAATTATAGAATGGATAAAATAGATGAAGTGATAAAATAATATATTTACTAGGAAACAAAATATACCAAAAATAAATAATTGTAATATTTTATTAAAGAAATGATACGTGAAGGTATAAGAATTTTAGGATCGTTATAGCGAGCGCGGCCACCATCGCTGTCAGTCGGTCGATCCGTACCGTTAAGTCTTCGACGTTGTTGGGAGGAGGGGTGAAACCGTCCTCGTCTTCGTTGCGGAGGACGGGATGGCTCGTGCTAGGATTTTCGCTGTGATGATCGCTGGCCATCAAATTGAAAGCGGAAGTATTAACTTTTTAGATGGAAAAGTTTCTCGTTCCTACAGATGGCGCCAGCTGATAAAGATCGGAATCTCCCTCAGATGTTATCCTCCGTCAATCTTGTGGCCAGCGGGCTGAACTGTTGAGATATGCATTAGGAGGTTGGGTATGGATCTCAATGGGTTGTTGATTGTTGTTGACACCGAGCTACTTGCAAAGGAAGTCCCGGGGTAGGAAACCACCGTACGACCCTCCGACGATCAAGTAAGTACCGGGAAATGATTGGGCAAAGTAGCGACGTATTGAAATGAGTTCCCTCTTACCTGAATCGTCTGGTGAAGGGGTTTATATAGGGGCCACATCGGAGCGAGTCGTTGCAAGATTCTCGCCGTCAGTTCTGCCCAGGCATAACATCCGCATTAATGGCGAGACGCGCTCATTAAAGGCGAGATACGCTAGCGCGGGTCACGGGACATGGAGCGGCGGAGATCTCGTCATGGCGAGATATACGGAGCCGTTACGAGGGCGCCCGTGTTCCATGCCCATGGTCAAACAGGGAAGCAGAGGAATCTTTGCTATCAGATAGCTCAGAGACGAGCAAGGGAAGCCAAGGAAGCTCGGCTTTATGATTGCTCGAAGATGGGCCACTGACCGTTTGTTGGCTGAAGGAGGAATGTATGAAAGGGAAGCCCCTTAGAGGTCGGGGTATATTCTTCGGAATGAGATTTGGAGACGAGGCACCGAGGAGTGTTCCTTTCGCATTATTTTTATTCCAGTTCGGCAGCCTCCAGGAATCTCGGCGGCGCCCACGGAGGACACGTCATCTGCTACGTGTCAAGATCCGGGAAATCCCCAACTGTGAGCATCATCAAGTATGGCAATAAAGCGAATTTGAAATGATGTAAAGAAAACATGGGTTTGCAAATTTAACTCTGCCAGGCTGATAAAACTCTTTCCGGATATGATACATATGCTTTTTTATTCAAAGAGGATGTATATACGTTTTTATAAAAAAGGTAAATCTCGTTGTATAAAAAGTATCAAAGGACAGGCTTAACCACAGACAGTTCTTCTCTATGAAGCAACGCCGCCGCCATGAAATTCAATCGCTTCAAGGTATGTTAAATTTTCTCTTTGTTCTTGAAATTTTTGCTATTGTTTTTACCTTCGTTTTCAAGAGTTATTGTAAAATCCACGTTAATGATATGGTGGATGGAAATTGTGATCACAAGTTATTATTGATGTGTGATCCATTTACATCGTAATATTCATTATTTCTTTATGTAGCAAATAAGGCAGCGCGTTTGGTTATCGGATTTTCAACAATGGCAAAGACATATTATTATTGAAAGATAATATATATCTGACATTTAAATCAAGATTTAATCCAACATAAACAAGTCATGTCTTCATAATTTTTTGCTGATCGATTGAAAAATAGAGAATGATGAGGAAAAAGGATATCACGGAAGGGATATTTCCTTCTATAATGGTCGCCGGTCATTTATGCACGTTTTTTGGATGATGGACACCCCTATTTTGAACTTCATATACCAAAATACAAGCATACCAAATTTTATATGATTTAAAATTCTATGTGCTCACAATGTAAGGTTATCGTGTGAATTGTCCACAATACCTTTTCTATGCCATTACAATTCTATTTTAAACCCTATTTTGGGTCAAGATATTTTGGCACATACAATACACTTGATTGCATTAATTATTTCAAAATATTTATGTTCATTACTTCACCTTCTTATTAATGTATTAGATTTGAAAAGCTAGCTTTTAATTTTCAAAATATTTTTTTCCAAAATTGCAAGAATCTTTGTTGGCGCCTATCATGCTAATAATTTAATTGATAATATCAAATTGAAAACCCTCTTCCCCAGGATTTAGATAAGAGAAGCAAATTCACGAAAAAAAGTCTAAATTATAGTAAATACATCTAACCTTTATCCTAATAGCAGTCTAAATTCAATAGTTTGCACTTTGTCGGCTTGCCCCCTCTCAACTTTAGTTTATTTCCAAAATGACTTTCATTTAAATATTTAATTAAAAATGTCAAATTTTATTCTTTTCTCATTCCACATAAACATTTTATCAAAGATCATTTTCCGAATAAATTAAAGTTAAAGGGGCAAAAGTGCATGATAAAATAGCTACATTTATTTTTTGTTATTAGGCAAAAGTTGCGAGCATTTACTGTGGGGATAAAAAATGCCGGGCCCACAGAAAATGCAAAGCAAGAACGTTGGCCCCATTTCACGTGGGCCCCACGTGTCCAAGAAAACACGGTGACGTCACTCAGCACTTAAATTCTCTACGCACAATTCCTTTTATTTCTCACTCTCTGTCGTCAAAAGGACGATGCCTCCTTCGAATCTTTTCTCTTTTTCTCTTTCTCTTTCCTTCGCGAAGAGGCATAATTTATGCCCTGCCCTAAAAATCGAATTTTTACGATGAGCTCCTTCACTCCGGTGAATTTCCCAGCAACCGCCGGCGGCCAAGGGTAAAATTTCACCTGCGCCCTTTTCAATTCTTTAAGTATACTGCATTTTGCCGTAAGTTTTATGATCATTTGTTCCCAATTTTGGAGCCTTTGCACCACTTTTCAATGTGTGCAGGGAAATCTTGGGCAAAGAAGTGATCTTTATTGATATTCATATTTCATTTGAATTCTGTTGCTTGCTTATTTTTGACGAGCTGAGTCCTATAGTAAGTACCACTCCTAAAATCCTAGATGGATTATAATCATTGGGGCGCATTTTGTTGAATTGGGTTCTTGCGTCTCCAACGGTCGTAATTCTTGAAATTTTGGAAGAACTTAAACCCTTGGGGGTTTAGGAGTAACACCAAAAATATAAAGAGGAATTAATAGGGGCAAAACGTTGAAAAGAGAAAGCCATTATGTAACATGTTCTAAGGAGTTATTCTATCTTGCTCGATTATTGCCGTGAATTCAGTAAAAACACGGGAAGAAACTGGGATTCATATAATGCCTCGTATGCGAGATTGAAACATGAGCAAAACTTTTTTTTGGGGGTGGTGGTGTTGACTTGGTATTTCGAAGGTTTGCAAATTTATGCATCTTACAATATGTGAGGGTTCTGATACATATAAGAATCTCTGTGCATGAATTAAAATAGCTTATCTGAGACAATTGTTAAGTACATGGTCATCACTTGCGTTTAGGAAAAGTGGTCTTCTAACTGACCTTCCCATGTTTTAAGTGTTTGCGTAAATTAGCATATATACCTTTCACTTCCTTCTGTTGGTTCCGAACACCGAATTCTGGATTAGAAATAGCGTGCAGGCGCACACTTGCCAGAAGTTGCACCCATGTAAATCAGAAAGGAGAATGCAACACACATTTATCTGTGCAACATCTAAGATTCTGGAATTGCAAACATTCAGGATGTTCTTAACCATTGGCGATGTTTTCAGTTATCAGATAAATGTTCTTTAACTTCACACTGTTGATCAATCATATTTGAATATTTAAAATTGACTTAATTTGTCTATCATCACCAATATTTGCTAGTTTTGTTTTCTCTTTCTCTATCTCTTTGAATGTGAATTTCTTATCCATTCTCTGGTACTATATCAGCTCACCAGGTTAATAAGTTACTTTTTCCCACTCCAGGACTAAGTTTGGAGAGCTGCCTGCGATGGGATCACAAGTGCTGAATTCTTCATCAGACTCCTCTTCGCCTAGCGAAGGTTTATTCATTCACTGATCTCCAGTACTAGACGTTTTTATGCAACTACTTCAGTATATTGTTTCATCTAATCTTAATTTTTTTGTTCCACAGATGAATGCCTACGGAAAGAGCTCCATGGAACTTTAGTCCCCTCTGCACTTAGAGTACCATGGACTGATTCTGAGGTTCCAGTACATTTATATTTCTATTATATTAGATGTACTCCTATCCCAGACGACAGGCAATACAGAATGTTTGGTCTTTTTCTCAAAAGTCCTCTTCCCGAAGAAGTCGAGACAATGCAAATAGATCTCCATCTTCATCACAGTAGGATTGCTAAAACAACGCTTGTACCGTCGGGGCTGATAAAATTTGATAGAGACGAGGTTAGCTAGCACACACCCTCTCCTTTTGAGTTTTATAGTGTTGGAATATTAAAATTTATCACTCAACCCTCATTATCACTATGGAGTTTTGATGCAGTGATAGGGACATATAAGATGCTATCAGAGCAATCCAAACTCAATTTCCACTAGGAGCGTATTTAAAATTGATTAATTGGGGGGAGGGATGTCATTGCACAAAAGGCGCATGTTTAGCTGATAAAAGGGTGCTTAGCTTGAGTGGGCGTGCTAGAATATAAAAACATACTTCTCACACTCCTCATAACTTTAAAAGTTTTGGTGCAGTGGCAGGGATTGAGGGACATTTAAGTAATTGTGACCTGACCTGACTATTCTTCTTCTTGTTTCAGATAATTCTTGCGGAAAAATTTCAGGAAATGTCTCTGAAGATCATTCTTGACCGATCGATATTTGAATCTGACTATGTTCCTTTGGGGGAGATAAGTGAACCTCACAATGCTTCATCAACTTTTTACCTGTTTCTTCCAGTTAAGACACAAAGCTACAGCGACAACAAGGTTGTCGATTGGGGAACTGTGAGAAACTGTTTAGCTTCGCCAGTTTTTGGAAGTTCATTTGATTCTTGTGAAGATCTTCCGCCAATGAGTGCTACTTTGAAACTTTGTAATGGCACCTTCAAGAAATGTGACATAATAAACAGCTTAGCGTTTACTCCTCATAATAAGAGGTTTTACCTTATTTACAACATCGATCATGAAAAAAATATGTACAGCTTCAAGAGCAACAAGTTTGCAACCCATGAAGCTTACTACAAAGCAAGGCAAGTGATTATGCTGCAGCTTTTATTTAATGTGATCAAGCATTGGTTCATGTCTTTAATCTTCTTTGTGCATTGGAGGCATTTAATATCCTATTAGAAAGATTTTCACCTTTCCCTATTTCAATACATTTTTAGGGTGGGCATTTGTAATGGCCTGAACAGTTACATTTGCGCCAAATTATAGTGCGGATGAGCTATAAGAGTAATCTAAAATATTGGTTACAATAGGAAGATATCTGGGTTTCTCTGAAGTGGCGGAAATAAGGATTCGAAGAGAGCGGTTGCTGTTATCCGATGAATCTCAAGTCTATATTACAATATCAAGATAAAGAGATGTTATTGCAGGAATTGTTATATACTTATATTTTTTGCTGCATATATATTCTCAGGAATATACCCTTGCTAGTTCCCCTAATGGTAAATTTTAAATAACATGCTGTTTACCGCTGAAAACGGAGACGACTATTGAAAGCCGTTTGCCTGAATCCGGGGTAGATGCTATGGTATATATCCTTCCACCTCTCCGAAGATACCAAGGGATTATGACACCATATATTGAAGGTTTGGATAGATGCGATCGATATAACCGACTTTTAGATTCCCTCTAACGGATGAGAGGATTATTGATTGTGGGGACGTTTTTTCTGCAGGAGTAAGCCCTTACAGTTAATTACGTTATCACGAATGATACCAACTTTCTACCACTCCAAGCTTTGTTTCATGTGTCGTGCTTTAGTTTTGTTTATTTTGGGTTGTATATGGAGACTAATTTTGTCGTCGTCCGTAAGACGCGGATTAGTCCAAACCTATATATATATATATATATATATATATATATATATATATATATATTAGGTTTGGAATTTTGAGTCCATGTTGGTATCTTAGTTTGCCAATAGGAGTGAACTTAGGTTGCATCTCTCATATTTGTGAGCCCCATTAATTCACGGGTATTTGGGTTTGATCTAAGGATCGCTAATCTTGTTTTAGATTAAGATCAACTTGATAACATGGTTATAAATTTGAGAATATATTCTCTGTTGATCATTAGATCACATATGAAGCATAAGCTTCGATACTTAGTTTATCTTACTAAGTCTTCAAGGTTTGGCTTGGTATCATGTACGCTTGTGTATTGTGGATGCGCATGGCATCAGTGCACGTGCATAGCACGGGGTGCGCATGCCTTTACATAGTTCTCAATGGGACTTGACTTGATTTGAAGTCAGTGCATGCGCACGTGTTTTTCACGTGTACGCAGAGCATCATTTTCAGAGGAGAGCGCTATTGACTTATGCATACATGCATAACACGTGGTGCGTATATCTTTATAGGAAGTGCTTTCCACTTGCGCACACGTGTATAGCACGTGGCGAAGCACATGGTATAAATTTTAGGGAGTGTGCCCAAGATTAGGGTGCGCCCTTAATTTTTCAAGAAAGCTTTTGCTTTTAAAAGACCGAAGTCTATTCTTTGTGGCACTGCATTTCCATGCAGGTGCGCACCTCTATTTGGTGCGTCCTAGTTTTTGCAGAAGAGACCGCCTTTTAGGAAAACCATGTTTTCAATGAAGTCAAACCTTCGGTGATTTTCTTTTAGCGCACGTGCCCCTTTTCTAGGGTGCACATCAGGAAGAAAGCAAAGGCTTTCAAGAAAGCAATACCTTTCGATGAAGCAAAGGCTTCGAAAGATGGTTTTTCATCGAAGTTTTCTTTTTGGGTGCGAATATATGTTCTTATTGAGAACCAAGGTTCTATGTGAAGGGTTACCTACGACGGCAGCAAGGTTTCGGGAGGTATCGTCCATGCCAAATTAATATTTTGCCATTTTAGCTAACCCTAACTTGAATCGCAAACTAGAAATATACGGAATCAAAAGCAAACACTTTGCAATAAGTAAAGAGAGTAAGGAATACAACCTTTGTAGACCATTCCTTCACTTCAATAGCTCCGTGTAGTAGTCCCCTTCGCTGTGATCGTAATCTCCGGACTCTAGAGAGGCTCAACGAAGAAACGAATATGCTTGCTTCGATGACTTCAAGGCCGAAGATGATCTACGTTGACGAGACACTAACCCAAGCTATTTCTTCACTAGGTCAAGAACTTTGTGAAGAGAACACCCTATACTAAATGGCAAGTAGCTGAGGATGATGAAGTAGGAAGTGAGCTCACTTTAGAATTGATTTTCTCACATTTTATCTCATACCTCCATTAGAGCTAGAAAGCTTTTTGAGAGGAAGAAGATGATGAAGATGAACTCAAGTCAATAATTCATCCAAATGAATTATGTAACCATGGGTGGGTTAAGTCATCATGCTTAACTCATGTAGAGAATTAACCAAGGTGTAAAGTTAATGGTTGGGTTGAGAAATATCTTAAGGAATGACAAAAGAGTTGACTTTGTCAATATTTCTATAAGCTTCAATTAAGCTTGATAACTTTGACTAAGTCTTTCTCTTTTGTTAAACCTTAAGAAATAAATAAAATCCTAATTTAATCTTAACATGGTTTAAGTCTCATACACCCATCTTGTTTGTATCATCAAGCATGACACAAACTTATACACTTGCATATATCACATATATACAATATGCACAATCAAGTGAGAAAAGAAATCATAAGCGAGCTAATACTAGTTAATGTAATGTAATATATCAAATATATAATTATACATTAAATTATTAAATCAACTGTTGATTTAATAATCCGGCCATAACCAACTAATATCATAATGTACATCTTATCGAATCAACACTTGATCCGGGGATCACATATAACCATCCATGTCACACATCGCGAGAATAGAACGCGGTATCACATATCGCATTAATCTCGGTCCCGCACATATCACATATGTGCTCCTACTCCGTTTCGCTTGAGCCAGGAAACCCCTGTGTAGGACTCTAAAGACTCGTCAATACGCCGACAGTAGGTGATGATCATATCAAACACCCACAAGCCGCAAGCGGTTTGCTAAACGTAACGGCCACCCGGGTATTGAGCGATCAAAAGATCAACAAGCAAG
This sequence comes from Agapanthus africanus, assembly GCA_030015575.1. Taxonomy (NCBI): domain Eukaryota; kingdom Viridiplantae; phylum Streptophyta; class Magnoliopsida; order Asparagales; family Amaryllidaceae; genus Agapanthus; species Agapanthus africanus. The sequence continues at coordinate 506,092,373 of JASDDO010000012.1, forward strand.
CCTGCTCACACTCCTGCGAATCCAATCAGTAACACTACCGTACAGTCCGGTCTTTTCGTCTGATATGTCGCATATCTCGTCTAGGGGTGGTAAACGTCAGACCCCAGTAACTCGATAAGTCGTGCTGATATGAGGCTCATAACGGGTCGAGAAACTACTGATAACACTTACCAGTATATCTCTGAAGCAGCCTTGGCCAAGGACTTCCTGTTATAGCCAATCGAGCACAGCGCAACATCAACTCGCTATACCGGGAGAGACGAAACCCCTCCTATCGCTCATTGCCTCCATATGACTCGGGACTGTACCCAAAAGCCACCGTTTTGCACGTTCTCTTGAACGTGGTAAGGTGGAAATCAAAGCACAGTGGGAATCACACAAGACTCTATGACGATCTCGGGTCTACAGACTAACCTGTACCGGTGTCATCAGAGAACTGCCATCTGACGTGAGGTATAATACCATCTGGGAGTTCTCGGCGAGTCCGTCCAGTGTACCCAGTCTCCACTGAGCACCCGTATACTGTCTCTGATGTCAAACACCAATGGATATGGGATCATCCATCGCCCATCTTCATGGGTCGAAAGCTATACGCTAGTCTACTCTGGTATATCGATGCCCTGTCTCGATACACCATCGACTAGGAACATTTGAAGGATCTACTTAGCGACTAGACTGTCCCCACTAGTATGATCTGCATCATAGTCCTGGTAGTCAAGTACTCATCCTAAGAGCTTTATCAACATGTAACATAGAGACAATCAGAGTACATGTTAAGATAAAGTGCAACCAGATAGCATACTATCATGTCGAGCAAGAAAGTCCTCCCTATATGTGTCACAATATACATCGTATGTACAGTAATGGCCTCAAGGGCATACATATAACTAACAATCTCCCACTTGCACTAGGGCCATCTGTTGTAGTATCTCATACCCAACAATCAGCAGTGGTTGAAGTATCCCATACTCAACCATCCCATAAAGTCTCTACTGGGAAATATGCCTTTGTGAGTGGATCCGCGCTGTTGTCCTCTGTGTCTACTCTCCTAACCTCGATCTCCCTGGAGATCATCCATCTCCAAGATCAGGTGATACTGCCTAAGAATACGTCTGGATCACCGATGGGACGGGGGTTCCTAGGCCAAAGCCACAACTCCATTGTCACACAATGGTAGGAACGAAGTTCATCTCATGAACTATATACATCCAGACTACCTCTTTGGTAGCATCCTTGGTAGTAATGTATTCAGCCTTTATCTTCTAGTATGCCACGGTATCTAGCTTGGAACTCTTCCAACATACCGTCCCTCCACTGAGGGTAAAGACAATGCCTGTGACTAAAATTCAGTCGACCTTACCATCCTGGAAGCTATCCAGTGATTCTCCCCAGGATCGATTGATACCAACTCACTACACCTAGTGAGAATCCTAACATCCACTTAGATCCATATCATAAATCCAAAAACCAGGATTTAGGAGGTATCACCTTGATCATATATGGAGAATTCTTGTGATAAGAAGAGATTGACCGAGCGTAGCATAAGAAACTCCTTCCCTATCAAGAGTATGTCATCCACGTACAATTCGAGGATTACCACCATACTCCCTACTACCTTTTTGTATATACAAGGTTCATCTACCATTTTGATGAAGTCAAACACTTTGACTACCACATCAAAACAGATGCAACTCCGCGATACCTGCTTTAACTCATAAAGCAACTTGCACACGTTTCCGCTGCTCTCAGTGTCTATGAAGCCCTCTGGCTGTGTACTTATAGACGTTCTCTTCTAAATCACTCTTGAGACAAGCAGTCATGACACCCAACCGCCAGATATCGTAAGTCATGGTATGTAGCATTGGCAAGTAGGATCCGGATGGACTTAAGCATAGCCACTAGAAAATGTTTCATCATTATCCAAACCTGGTCGATGACGAGAACCTTTTACAACTAGTCTTAGCTTTGAAAGTCTCAACTTTTCCATGTACACCTAGTAATCTTCTCAAGATATACTTGCGCCTGATGGGGATTTAACCCTTCAGATAAAGCAACCAAAGTCCATACTTTGTTGGTGTATATGGATTCCATCTCAGATCGCTTAGCATCCAGCCATTCTCACAGAGTCCCCACTCCTGATGGCCTGCTCGAAACTAGTTGGGTCATCATTTTATGATGCAATCCTCGCTCCCACTGTCATAGAGAAAACCGAAGTATCTCTCAGGTGGGTGAGGAACCTACCAGATCGGCGGAGAGGCTGAGGTTCGTTAGGAACTATTGAATCCTTCGGTTCTACCAAATCTTCAGCTGCAGTTTGTATAGCTGGAACTCCTTCCAGTTCTACCTCATGACCACTAATTTCTTCACAAGAAAATCCTTTCCAAAAGGTGGCATGCTGAGAAACAAAACACCTTGTGCTCCTCAGTGTGGTAGAAGATATTCCCTTGCGAATGCTTGGGATATCCAACAAACTTCCACAGAACTGACCTTGCCTCGAGCTTGTCCGGATTTTGCTTTTAGACATAGGCCGGACAACCCCAAATCTTAACATCCTTAAGAGATGGGCTTTCTTCCCATACCATATCACATATGGAGTGGTAGGCACCTGATTTGGTTGGGACCCTATTCAATAGGTATGCAGCTTCTCAAGTGCATAACCCTAAAAGGAAATAGGCAACTCAGTAGTACTCATCATAGAGCACACCATATCACATAGGGTGCAATTGCTCCGTCCCGATATACCAACGTGCTGTGGTGTATACGAAGGAGTAATACTGAGAGAGAATCTCATTCTCCTTTAGAATAGTCCAGGATCTCCGTGCTTAAGTATTCTCCTCCCTGATCACATCAAATGATATAATACTTGTACCCGTTTTGGTTCTCTACTTCCAACTTATATTCTTTGAATTTCTCAAAAGGTTCAGACTTGTGTTTTAACAAGAACATATGTCCGAATCTTGAGAGATCATCAGTGAATGTAATGAACTACAAAGAACCGGTCCTGGCATGTGTAGACAGGAGGCTTACATACATCATCATGTATCGATCCCAAGAGTTCAATAACTCTTTCTCTGTTTCCAATAAACGGAGCTATGGTCATCTTATCTTTGTGACATGACTGGCAAGTTTCACAATATGTAAATTCAAACAGATTTAAATATGCATCTCTATGTAACTTAGCTAGTCGGGTCGCATTGATATGACCTAGTCTACAATGCCTCAAGAAGGATTAATTCATTTCTAAACTTTTCCTCTTGTGTGTGTTCTCTACGTTAAGAACCGTGGTTTGATTTAAAACGTATATGATTTTAGATAACATGCCTGAACCGATCAACTCTTGATATAGGAAATGTTCAAAACATTATCCTTCAATACAAAATTATATCCTTCTTTACTAAATAAAGAGACTAATATGATGTTGTATATCAGGTTCGGTATCTAATAACATTCGTTCAGAATCATTGTATTTGGTAATACAGGGTGATAACTGCCAACAAACTTGGCTGCAACACTTGCACCATTTCCAACTTTTGAAACTTATCACCCATTCTTAGTTCTCTACCTATCTGTAGCCCATGTAATCATATTACATATATGGGATCCTGATCCGGTATCTCATACCCAGGACGTAAAGGATACTGAGAAACAGTTCTCAGTAATGAACATACCCGAAGAAGATGCATCATCATATACTTTCTTCGTTTGGGCGGCACGGGATTTCTGGTAATCCCCTATTTCCTGCTCGGTCTTATAACAATTATAAGTTGGAGCGGGACCAACGTTCCTTACCTCAGTATAACAAGCGGGTTCGGTCAATACATCCGTATTATTATCTTGATTAAGGCGTGATATTGTCGCTACCTGGAGAAAGAGAAGAAAACACTCAGCGTATGCTCTTGCAAGATTAGATTGGTTATTAATATATCTAATCAGGATGGCTCCCACTGTTTTTAGTCAAATCTTCCTTCAAACCCTAAAGGAAAGACTAGCCGGGATTAATTACACCCTACAAGTTCACCAATCTTTCAGCCAGGCCAGTGTCGGTACTTTGAGAGAGGTTTCCCGTGCTTTCGCACGGACCTCATTAAAATAAACCTCGTTTTTCCAGGGGCGTAACCCCGTTGACACCTTTCTAGACACCTACTTGATCGGCTAATTGTAATGTGTAAAACTCTTCCAGGAGTAAGTCTTACTCGCAGTGGGTATCGGGATCCAACTATCTCATAGGAGGTATGCAATCTCATTGTAAATTTCAACACTTGAAATTCCCAATAATATTTTGCCCCTAGTGTCCTATGACCTTGACGGAGGCCAACAAACCATAGTTCACTAGTCAAGTTCAACCCGTACATTTCCTGATTGAATTAAACCCACCCGCACGACCCTTGACGGAGGCCAACAAAGTCGCACGACTACCCTAACTCAATCGCATCATATGCTTAAGCAGATAAGCATAAATAGCTACCGCACACTACGCCTTGACGGAGGTCAACAAACGTAGCACGAATACTATGAAGTACTTATCTGAAATGACGGAGGGCTACGACATGTTTTTATGAAAACCTTTTGCGTAATGAACTTATATCGTTGTAGAATCAAATGATTTAAATGGAGTGTTTTTGAGGCCTTTGCTAGTTTTGTTAAAGAGGTCACTCCCGGTGAAGGGATCTCGGCTCTTTCCTTATCGAATAAGGTGCTGGATATTCTACAAGGAATACCGCTATGCAAAGCAAGAACTAGAAAAACAATCAAAAGACAAAGCTGAGAGTTGTAGCATCTGCTAGTTATTGCTAAAGATGTCACTCCCGGTGAAGGAATCTCGGCGCTTTCTTTATCGAATAAGGTGCTGGATATTCTACAAGGAATACCGCTATGCAAAGCAAGAACTAGAGCTACCTGTTTTTGAAAATTCGATTCCACAACATCTTTAGGTTTCTTTTATTTTCATTAATCTCATTAATGAAGTCCCATTATTTTAAGTTACCTAAACATCACAGATAAATACAACGTACGCTTATGCAATCCGCATTCGTCTCGATGTCCCCTCATGCACCGTTAGGTTAGGTAACTAACGGCAGAGCGGGGCAGGGCTAGCGCGGGTGTAAAACATAAGCAACGTATATATAATATATCACATATACTATATCCTGTATTCATCTCATTAATATATCAAATGATCACATCACAGATATCGCAGCAGAAAATAACATATGAAATATTGGATATACTAGGATTTCCGGGTTTTATTTTAAGCCTGTATAAAACACGGATTCCACGGTCGTGATGAATAGCCAATCCCACACTTCTAGACCCCTACGAGAGTGGCAAGCAATCCTACCAATTCTAGAGTTAGGAGACCCGGTCTCGACTCCTCGAGATGGTTTCCCACTGGACCCTAGAACCCGGTTACTTGTGCTCCCAGCCTTGGGTCTATCCTAATGCGGAAAAGTAAATAATATACAGTGGTGGCATCATGTCACGCCCCGCTTCCCAGAGTGCGCAAGATTTGGGCACGTGACATAGCCAACCATGCTACCTGTGGGTAGGAAGTATCCATCCACAGTCACATTACGGTTGTAAAGATATCAAGAACAGTAAAGTAAACTAAACTAATACATGTCCAAATCCATAATAACAAGAATCAATAAACAATAAGTGCGGAAGCTAATGATCCAATACAATGAAATAACAGTATGTCCCATAATGCGGGCTCACATCTGGAAATGAAATGACATAAATGAACTAAACTCTAAAGAACTCACAGTTCAGCCTGCTGGCTGAAGTACTCCTGCTCGGTCGACGTCAAGGGCACGGAATCTGGGCCATGCAAAACCCAGACGTCAGCGCGTCATGATATCAAGTAATGTAGCATAAACATGGTAATAAACAATGCAAGCATGAACATGAACAAAGCAGTAATAAGAAGTAATAAACAGGGTAATGTGCAGTAGTGGCTAAACTGTCCTATCAGGTTTTCTACTCTATAGTCTTTGAAACCAATTGATGAATCGTCGATGTAACTCAATAGTATCCCGTACATACCCGGGACCACGGCCACAATATTCTCGGCTGAAACCGAGACATGTCGTAAGGCACAGAAAGGAAAGTATAGGTATCCCATACATACCCGGGACCACGGCCACAATATTCTCGGCTGAAACCGAGACATGCCGTAAGGCACAGAAAGGAAGGTGTACACTCGGTATTACCCCGTACATACCCGGGATCACGGCCACAATATTCTCGGCGGCAGCCGAGACATGCCGTAAGGCACAGAAAGGAATGTGTACGCTCGAACGGTAGTGAACTGTCGAGTTACAAGTCCGGTTCATCTTTGATTTCCCCATACCCCCAAGCTATGTATGTCAGGTCAGGTATTCAGTAGTCAGGGGCTAATGCCAACGCAAAGTCAAGTAAAAGTAGGTCTGTCTGGATCGACAGCAGGAAAGATCAGGGTTATCGGCATTAGGAACGAGATCAGGAAACAGGTCAGGTTACTTTCAACAGGTAGAGTCGATATGTACAGGGTGTTGTGTCCGGTGTATCAGTACGTGTGTCAGGTGTATCAAGATCGGTCAATATGTAATGCAATCAGGTACATGATGATAACAGGTATAGTAACAGATAATGAACAGTAGCAGGAAACAGTAAATAACAAATATTATTCTATGTGAACACGGTGATGTTTGTATTTTCATATTAATCCGGTTCACGCACCTTTGAGGTGCAAAAGCCACAAGACGAACAATATCGATAATATACGTAATGGAGTTATATGAATTTGAACTAAGCACAATAATTGTCTCATGAGTGATTTTAACAAATGAATTGGGGATGATCTACTTGGTTTGATTAGTTAAGTATGACCTAATAGCAGACCGGTTAAAGCGAGCAATGATTTCATTGATTTAAAGTTACGGATAATCGTGGCTAGCAATTCTAAGTTATAAAAGGTATCGATGTTATATTAGTTGTGTGGTTATAATATGATGATTAAGTTGTAGCATGTTAAGCAAGTATTCGGATACTTGCCTCGGCGGTTCCGCAAACCGAAACACGGATGCGGTGTCGGCAGAAACTGCGATATGGAAGCACGGGCCACGGATCAAGTCCCAACAGAGGTCAACGGAATCACACGGACCAGGGGACTTCGCTGGAGCGTCGGGTTCGTCATACGGCGCGGTCGGATTCCGGCAAAATGTCAAAAGTAACGGAGTTAGCGACAAAACTACGCATTCACGAAACGGACCAGCGGGGGGTGTTGTACCAAAAGGAAGGGAAAGAAACTTACAGGGAGACACCAGGGGGGTGACCACGGCGGGTTCGACGGCACTGGAACGCCGGCGAGGCAACGACGGCGAAGACGGTGGCTGGAACAATCTTGAGTTCGCTGGAAAGGGGGTGCTACAGCGAGTGCGAGGGTGGTGGTCGCCTCTGGTGGTCGAGAGGGAAGGGAGGTGGTCGGAGGTGGCGTCGACGAGGTCGCCGGCACGTTTCTCCGGCGAACAGCGGGGTAGGCGATGGGTTAGGGCTCGGGTTCACAGTTCCGGCGAGGGGAGGAGGGCAGCGACGACGAGGTCTCGACGAGGGGTGTGAGAGGGAGTCGTGGGGGGCGTCGACGGTCGGAGGCGACGTCGACGGCGACGTCTGCGAGGGTGGAGGCGAGGTCGGAGTTGGGTGCAGGCGCGGGTGCTGTCGAGGGAACAGGAGGGAGAGGGTAGGTGGGTGCGGTGGAGTTCGTGGTGGTGAGGGCGGCGACGGCGAGGTCGCGGTGGCGATGGCGGCTGCGCGAGTATGAGGCTAGGGTTAGGGTTACACGGGCGTTCTCGCGAGGAAGAAGACGAGGCGGAGGCTGCTGCATGCGATAATAATTAGAGGAAGAGAGAGAGAGGGATTAGAGGGAGAGAGAGAGATTTGAGAGAAGAGAGAGAGAGAGAGAGATTTGAGAGAAGAGAGAGAGAGAGAGAGATTTGAGAGAAGAGAGAGAGAGAGAGATGAGGAAAGGAGGTGGGGCCCACGAGCTCAATAAGAGCTCATGATTGGCCACGAGAAAATTTAAAAAGGGATTTACAGTTTAAACTTTGGAAAGAGGCAGTTAAGGAAATATATATTCAAAGATTTAGTTTATATATATTAAATTGAAACGGGCCCTTTTTGGCGCGAAATGAAACATTTCCAAATCGCGCCCGGGTTGCGCCCAAATGATCCAAATTCAAATTATAAGATTTTAAGCGGGTTCCAAATTTAGAAAATAGGTGTTTAGTGATTCAAATGCATGCCCCCAAGTCGGACACTTGTACGCGCGCGTAGTCGCCCAAACTTGCCCGTTTAGCCAAACGGAACGGAATCTCGACACGCGGACGCTACCACGCGACTAGTGGCGACGAGTAGGCCAACATGGACATCTTAAATTTCATTTTCGGAGTTAAAATTTGTTACGTGCCAAAATGACTTAACCGGGTAAAATTTAGCAATAAACACCAGAAAATCGGGAAAATTGGAAAGAGCAATAAATAACCCTCAACTAGTAATATACATAGTATTATTGGGCTCGGGTGTTACACATCATCCTCAACCCGGAAGTGCCCCAATAAAAGAATATCACATACAATGAATTTTACATGAATGAAAATGAAAAACTCTCATCTCACATAAAACCCCCGGCTATTCAAACACGACGATCCAATATAAGATATCACAGCAACACATAACATCACATGTCATCAACGTAAGTAAATATGCGTATCCCAATTGTCGTTGACATATAGCACCGAAACCGGCGATACTCCACATATTACATTTACGGTCGTAGAAAATAAAGTGAAAACTACAACAATTGGAATCCGCAACCACCTTAGACATCATAAACCCAACGTATTACATACTTTGGATTTCATTCCTAACCAAATGAATTCCTTAGACACCGCATGCCTAACAATTATAAACCATGCATTTTAGTCTCGATCTCGAATACACTTTTCAATATCATGTCGGGCAATTCAACAAGATTCCCGACATCCTGATCGAATGCTTGTCGGAAACTTTAGTAGACGGCTGCACCCCCGGTGCCGTCAACGAAGTGCACCAAGGCGGAACACCGCTGCCGCGAGCACCCGAACGGATGCTTTTGGCGACGGGGTTCTCCTACAGTCACTTGGTCGGGGCTATGGGGCTGGCTATCTATTAAGTTTACCCGGCGAGTATCCACGTACCCTACGTGATTGCGACGGACTTTTGATCACATCAAAATCCCATGGCAACCGCTCGTCTGAGACTAAACTGCTAGATTTATAACATTCAAACTAGTTATCTCATAACTACTTGTGGATTCCAAATATTGTATCCCATCACATAATATCCGGATGATGTTAAACTCTTCGATCGATTCATCAAAGTCCCACAATTTCCCGACAGCTCAAGACTTAAGCACAGTTTTAATAATACCCAGAAGATACCACATTACCTATGAACCAGCCGTAGAAGGGTCAAACCAACGCCTCACATGTGACAACGCTAAACTACCACAAACGCTAGGGTTCAAGTGGCAGTTTTGACGGCCACATAATCGAGTTAAGGTTTATGTTCTTCTAGAGGGTCCACAAGATCACTTGCATATTTTTTCGAATGCGTTAAACTTGGAAAAATGGGTTTTTGACATTCGATCGAACTTTTTAACTTCGCCTAGATAATACGTGAATAACCCGAAACAATGTTAAAACTACGAATACGAAATACTCCGATTTGCTTATAGTGTAAGATTACATCACATGCAAAATTAACAAAAAATAAACAACACCTGAAACACCAAATCCCAGTGACTGGAACACACCCAATTTTTTTTTACCCAATTCCCCATAAGAAGTCCGGCGTCGCCGGAATCCCTAGCTTGGTCGCCGGCCATTTCCCGAGGGGCGGGGGTGAATTTTCTTGTGTGTTCATGTGATATCACATGCAATATCTGCACTTGTTTAAATAATATTTTGAACACTATTTAAAATCGACAGAAACTGGGGTTTTCCGTTTCAAGTTTCGGAGTCGTTTCAGTTTCGTAATTCTAACAAAATCCGTATTAATTTCTAGCATGGCTCTGATACCACTGAAGGGTTACCTACGACGGCAGCAAGGTTTCGGGAGGCATCGTCCATGCCAAATTAAAATTTTGCCGTTTTAGCTAACCCTAACTTGAATCGTAAACTAGAAATATACGGAATCAAAAGCAAACACTTTGCAATAAGTAAAGAGAGCAAGGAATACAACCTTTGTAGACCGGTCCTTCACTTCAATAGCTCCGTGTAGTAGTCCCCTTCGCTGCGATCGTAAACTCCGGACTCTAGAGAGGCTCCATGAAGAAACGGACATGCTTGCTTCGATGACTTCGAGGCTGAAGATGATCTACGTCGAGGAGACACTAACCCAAGCTATTTCTTCACTAGGTCAAGAACTTTGTGAAGAGAACACCCTATATTTAGTCAAGTAGCAGAGGATGATGAAGTAGGAAGTGGGCTCACTTTAGAATTAATTTTTTCACATTTTATCTCATACCTCCATTAGAGCTAGAAAGCTTTTTGAGAGAAGAAGATGATGAAGATGAACTCAAGTCAATAATTCATCCAAATGAATTATGTAACCATGGGTGGGTTAAGTCATCATGCTTAACTCATGTAGAGAATTAACCAAGGTGTAAGGTTAAGGGTTGAGTTAAGAAATATTCTAAGAAATGACAAAAGAGTTGACTTTGTCAATGTTTCTACAAGCTTCAATTAAGCTTGATAACTTTGACTAAGCCTTTCTCTTTTGTTAAACCTTAAGAAATAAACAAAATCCTAATTTAACCTTAACATGGTTTAAGTCTCATACACCCATCTTGTTTGTATCATCAAACATGACACAAACTTGTACCCTTGCATATATCACATATATACAATGTGCACAATCAAGTGAGAAAAGAAATCATAAGTAAGCTAATACTAGTTAATGTAATGTAATATATCAAATATATAATTATACATTAAATTATTAAATCAACTGTTGATTTAATAATCCGGCTATAACCGACTAATATCATAATGTAACATCTTATCGAATCAACACTTGATCCGATAACCCGGCTATATCTATATTTGAATATATAAACTGTATATATATAAGAATATAATAATATATTTTCTTGGATTATACAACTCATATCAAAATACTCCGAAAAATACCCGGGTCTCTTCTAAAAATCTAGTTTTAAAATATGGATAATATACGTACAAACCAAAACCATAATGCGATATCCGGTTAAATAAAATGCATACCCCCAAGAACGGATACATGTAAATATACGTAGTGATCCAAACGAGTTTGTTTTATCAATCTGGACTGGAAAACGATATATGGATGCAAACATATAATATGGGGTATGATTACATGCCATGCTAGATATCAAAAATTATTATCTGGCTATAATTCGTATTATGCAGATACCAAATATATTATACAAGTGTATATCAAATCTAAATGTGCATGGATCCTTTGTACTAGCGAATATGACGTAAACTAGTACCAAGATGGGTTTCAAGCATGCGAGTCGGGTCGGATACTATCCACAGATACCAAATGCATTATCGGCACCTCAAAACAATAATAAACAAGAAGACTGTCGCAAGATTATGAAAACTCCAAATAAAATATGGTATAAATGCACTAGGGTGTTACAGACGGTATCACCTTATCAAGGAGATCATTGATCGTCGGGAGTCGAGATGCGGAGATTAGACACAGAGAACAACACTGCAGATCCACTCACAAAGGCCATCCCTCAGACACAGTTCGAGAGGCTATTCGAGATGATAGATCTGCGATACGCCAATACATGGTATTAGTGCAAGTGGGAGATTGTTAGTGATATATGCCCTAGAGGCCATTATTGTATAGTACTGGATTGTATATTATATTTTGGAAGTTTGAGATATATACAAATATATAACAGTCTCGCTCAACATAATAATATGCTATCTGGTTTGAGTCTATCTTAACATGTATATTTTCTTTTGACGTATCGCTAATACATGTTGATAGAGCTCTTAAGATCTTTGCTTGATTACCAGCGTTGTGATAGTCACTCTAGTGGGGGGCTGGGTAGTCTATAAGTACATCTTTAAACATTGTCCATAGTCGTAGGATTATCGAAACTGGGCATCGATACTCCAGAGTATACTAGTGTATACGTTTCTTATCCCCATCAGGGGAGATGACATGCCCCGTAGCCATTGGTATACGGTACCAAAGATAGTATATATGTGCTCATTGGGTTATGAGTTACATTGGACGGACTCCCTGGGAACTGCTAGGTGGTATTATACCTATCGTCGGATAGCAGTTCCCCGGTGACATGAGTACATGTTAGTCCGTTGACTTGACATCACTATTCGTCTCGAGTGTGTTCCCACTGTACTTAGATTACTATCCTACCACGGCTTAAATGAGTCGTGCAAATATGTAGTAGTTGGGTGCAGTCCTGAAGCACTTGGAGGCAGTAGGGCATAGAATGGATTCGTCTCTTCCGGTATTGGGAGTTGATATCGCGCTGTGTATGGTTGACCAATACTAAAGGTCCCTGGCCAGGGCAAGTGAGATTTACTGGTATGTACACCAGTAGTTTCGCAGGTTGTATTGGGTTCCATACTGACACGACTTGTTGCGCTATTAAGGGTCTGACGTTTACCATCCCCTTGGCCCGATATGCGGTACTCTTAGACGAACAGACCGGAAGTTACGGAGAATGTCACCTATAGGCTCATTAGGATTTTCGAACGAGTTATCGTGTCGATTTTCCCTTCGACAGATACTTGGGTAGCCGTTACGTACACCTAGTGCCACTGACGTGCTTGTGGTTAAACCCACTGCCAGCATATTGTCGAGTCTTTAGAGTTCCACACAGAAGGTTTCCTGGTTCAGGCAAAACGGTGTAGTTTGCGTATTGTTTTACATATGGGTGTTCGATTGAACACGTGTATTTATACACGTGCTTTAATCAGACGGTTTAGTAGTACTGCAGGTTTGAAAGACAGACAGTTTTGATGCTAGTATTATATTACTCTCTTTTGGGTATTTGTATTTTAACATGAATACGGTATTTATAGGAATACGTATATTTGTATAAATACAGGTATTTGTGCTTTGATACAAATACATGTATTTCTTTCTAAATATGATTACACGTATTTTGTATTTTCGGTACAAATACGGTATTCGTATTTTGATAGAAATACGGTATACGTATTTAGGTATACTTGTTTATATACATCCATATATATTTATATGTGTACGTGTATATATACTTAATGAGGTGGCCATTTTCTACACTCATTTCTTCTAGGGTTTACAAGAAAAGTGTGGGTTTGTGACTCACACTAGCGAGTCACAAGCCTAGTCACTCTTCATAGATATTTCTCTAGTTGCCCTTCCATCTTCTTCCTTATTTTCTTCACTAGAGTTTTGATGATTAAAAAAGAGCATTTTGTTTCATAAAGTACACCCTTTTAAGCTTCTTTGTCCTAGCAAGACTCGATCTTTAGTTGCTTCAGTCGAAATTATCGCTTGAATCGGCATCCTCGGGTGGATCGACTTTGACGTGGAAGATCGTCTACGAGAGCTTGTTCCATCAACCCAAGAAGCTTGAGGAGTCAACCTTTCAAGATCCGAAGGACCGTTTACAAAGGTTGTACACTAACATAGTAGCTAAAACTTCTGGTTAGTGTTTAGTTTAGTGTTTGGGCCTGTATCCTGAGATTTTAGTGTATTGTGCTCAAGATTTTAAAGATTTTGATTCCGCAAAGCCGTAGGTGTAACGGTAAGGAGCACATATGCACTTACAGATCAGTAGGGCCATAATCTGCCTCAGAGAAGATCAGCTGAGGCATGGGGATCTTGGAGTTGTTGCAGAATGCTATTGAAGTCTGCATAAGGGAGAAATCACCAGCTTCAGTCAACCTCGGAATCCAAGAGCAGCCATAAACATAATATACCGCTATTTTGTTCGCTAAAACAAGACAAATGAAGTGTGGAGTGGTAAAAGAAAAACAGTCCCACCGGGTGTGCCAGAATCTGTTTACCGCCGAGAACGGAGACGACTATTGAAAGACTTCTTACCTGAATCTGGGGGCAGATGCTATGGTACACATCCATCCACCTCTCCGAAGATAGCAAGGGATTATGTCACCATATATCGGAGGTTTGGATAGCTGCGACTGATGTAGCCGACTTTCAGATTTTCTCTCACGGACGCGAGGTTTATTGATTGTGGGAATGTTTTTTCCTGCAGGCGCAAGCCCCTGCAGTTAATTACGTTATCACGAATGATAACAACTTTCTGCTGCTCCAAGCTTTGTTTCGTGTGTCGTGTTTTAGTTTTGTTTATTTTGGGTTGCCCTTGGATTGTATACGGAGACTAATTTTGTCGTCGCCCGTAACGCGCCGATTAGTCCAAACCCGTATATATTTTTGATTTGGAATTTTGAGTCCATGTTGGTATTTAGTTTGCCAACGAGAGTAAACTTAGGTTACATTTCTCATATTTGTGATGTTCATCCATTCACAGGTACTTGTGTTTGATCTAAGAATCGTTAATCTTGTTTTAAATTAAAGATCAACTTAGATAATAGGGTCATAAATTTGAGAATGTATTCTCAGTTGATCATTAGATCGCATATGAAGCATAAGTTTCGATACTTAGTTTATCTTATTAAGTCTTCAAGTTTTGGCTAGGTATCATGTACGCTTACGTAATGTCGATGCGCATGGTATCAGCGCACATGCATAGCACGGGATGCGCATGCCTTTGCATAGTTCTCACTGGGACTTGACTTTATTTGAAGTCAGTGCGTGCGCACGTGTTTTTCACGTGTACACAGAGCATCATTTTCAGAGAAGAGCGCTATTGACTTGTGCGTACATGCATAGCATGTGGTGCGTATATTCTTATAGGAAGTGCTTACCACTTGCGCACACGTGTATAGCACGTGGTGAAGCGTATGGTACAAATTTTAAGGAGTGTTCCTTAGGTTAGGGTGCGCCCTTAATTTTTCAAGAAAGCTTTTGCTTTCAAAAGACCGAAGTCTATTCTTTGTGGCACGTGGCACCGCGTTTTCGTGCAGGTGCGCACCTTTATTGGGTGTACCCTAGTTTTTGCAAAGGAGACCGCTTTTTGGGAAAACCATGTTTTCAATGAAGTCAAAACTTCAGTGATTTTCTTTGAGTGCGCATGCCCCTTTTCTAGGGTGCGCATCATGAAGAAAGCAAAGGCTTCGAAAGATGATTTTTCATCGAAGATTTCTTTTTGGGTGCGAACATATGTTCTTATTGAGAATTAAGGTTCTATGAAGTTTATGTTTCGTATCATGATAATTATTTACATTCTTTTGGATGGCAAATTGAAGTTTTTCTCATAAGATCTTTATATCTTGTAAATAACCAAAGCTTTATCAAAGTCGATGCTTTATACGACAAGAGAGAATTTTAATCTCTTTTATTTACCCAGTTGATGCTAGGGTTTTTTGTCGAAGAAGATGGAGGAAGAAGATGGAGGCAGGTCCTTGAGAAATTTTATCTCAGTTTGAAGAGAAAGATGATAATAATCTTTCTATTTTTTAAAGGGGGCTTCTAATTATAGGAGGGGTGTAGTTAGGGTTTGTTCTTAACTATAAGATTTAAATTGATACATATTAATTAAGAATGCATGTGTACCATTGGACCGTCGATCCTAAATCTATTTGTTAAGAAAGTTAACAAAGGAATATTTCCTTCCAACAATGAAGCTCCGGCTCAACAGAAACACACGCGTCAATGGAGTGCGCTTGCGCACCGCAAGGAAGTGTGCACGTACTTTGCACGGGCCGCAGCCTATCAAAAGCTTAGCTATGCACACGTGTATTGCACGGGTCGCATCGCATCAAGAGCTTAGCCTATGCGCATGTGCTTTGCACGGGTCGCATTGCATCAATAGCTTAGCTTATGCGCACGTGCTTTGCATGTGGTGCGTATGCACGGCCGGCTTGATACTTTTACCTTGGCGTTTTTTCTTGTCTTGGTGAAGCTTAAGCTTTGAGCGTCAAATTTTGGCGGGAACACATGCGTTAATTATATTGATGACCAAATCACAATTTTATTACCAAACTTCTAATGTGATTTATTAGCATATGTACCCTTTGTTATATGAATTGATATTTTTTTTAATTTGCAGATTTCAGTTGCATTCATTATGTGTTCTTGTATTCTTGCATCAGAAGTATTTAAATATTTAAGAAGAAATAATAAAGAAAGTTTATGGGTGTTTACTAGAGAAGGTTGACAGGTTCATGGTATTTAGTGAAATTAAGCCAAACTGCAACGTACATTTAAATTGTAGGCTAGTCTTCTCTTAGTTTCTCCTAACCCAGCTTTGTAAATCATTTACAGAAGACAATCACCTGCAAAGTTGCATAAAGCACGAACAGGACTTGATCGTATATAAATCTATTAGTAGTTTCCAGAAGCTTTAGTTTCAGATGCAGAAACTTATATGATATTTACTTATTCTTTCATCATATTGATGAATGTGTTCTTCGCATGCCTCAAATTCTCGGTCGATATCTACTGTGTTCTTCATACGATGGGAATAGCGCACAATTAGTTTAAGACACATTATGCTACCAATTTCCTTACAACCTTTATTGAATTGGCAAACGACAAGTTCTATAATTACTTGACCCTCTCTTTTATAAATTGTAGTATTTTCTTTCAGTTATTAACAAGGTTCCTTGAACAATTGAAAATCATTGATTTTAGTTTGGAATATTCTTATAATTCGAAGTGTTGCACTTTTAGATTAAAGCTTTTATCATTATCTATATCAGGTGCGTTGAAATTTTGCATCCAGAGCAACCACTTCTTGTTGCTAAACAACTTCCTAGCGTGCACAACTTAATAACTGATCGAGTAAAGACAGACAGAGGTGAC
Organism: Agapanthus africanus; assembly: GCA_030015575.1. Classification (NCBI taxonomy): domain Eukaryota; kingdom Viridiplantae; phylum Streptophyta; class Magnoliopsida; order Asparagales; family Amaryllidaceae; genus Agapanthus; species Agapanthus africanus. The sequence continues at coordinate 506,109,353 of JASDDO010000012.1, forward strand.
TACCTAAATATATTAATTTCCTTATGTTAAAAATTTGTTTCTGACTTGTTTTTATTGATTATACCCACAATATTCCTTGTTGATGCCTTTGGTATTAGTTTTGATCCTAACTAGTTTATGAAGAACATTTATAATACAGTTCTTTGATCTTAATGTTAAATTTCAAGCTATGAAGCACAGACATTTCAAACGAGGTGTCATGTCTGTTTCCGACACGCATCGGACACTGACACTTACCCGACACATATCAGACATGCCATCTACCTGTCAGAGACACCGTAGACGTGCCATGCATGCCCTATACGTCTTTAGTAAAACATGTTATCATATTTTGTGTTAAACCTTGATTCATGTGTAAATTGATTGATGTTTCTTAATTTATTCATACATCTAGTTGCTAAGTTGATTTTGTTAAATAAAGTAGATTTTACTTTATTATAATTATTAGCTTAGTTTTTTTTAAACGTTCTTGTCCCTTGTATGGACATTACTCTTCTTTAAATGAGCATGTCTTTCGATTAGATAGAACTTTTATGTTTCTTGTAACATAAGAAGCGCTGTGTGACTTAAATTGTTTAGTCTAACTTTTTTAGATATAGACTATTTGTGGATGTGCGTGGATAGAGTTTTGTTTATTATAATTATTAACTTGCTTTTTTTAAAACTTTCTTTCCCCTTGTATGGATTTACTCTTCTTTAAATGATCGTGTCTTTGAATCAACCCCCCCCCCCCCCCCAAATTAGATAGAACTTTATGTTGCTTGTAACATAAGATGTGTTGTGTGACTTTAGTTGTTTAGTCCAACCTTTTTAGATTTAAACTATTTGCTGATGTATGTGGATTATGGTAATTGTTTTGTAGTTGATAATTTATTACTTGTATGTATGTATGTACGCACGTATGAATGTAAATTGTCATATCGTTGTGTCTTTGTGTCCTATATCTAGGAATTTGTTGTTGTCATATCCGTGTCTTGTGTTCCAGTCTGTATCCATGCTTCCTAGATCTCAAACTGATATGAATCCTCTCTTTTCTTACGAACAGGCTGAAGAATAAATGTTGCTTTCTTAGAATTGAGACAGATATTAAATAACTTAATGAATTGAAATATTTTTCCTTATCTCAACACGTAGGAAACACATAATTAGACTGTCTGAGGAAGTTAACCTGCAAGGCTGATAATGGGGTCGGCTCCGTTATATAAAGCTTCATGATTCAGGCAGATGAAGTTTTTTTACCCATGATGATAGAATGCAATCGACCCCAAAAAAGGCTACTTGAAATCTAGGAAGAGGAGTCTATATTGTGGAATCTTTGATACCCTGTGTTCTTTGTTTTCCAACTTGGAGTTTTAGTGCTGTAGGGAGTATAATTTGTGGTGTCACGGTGTGTAAATCTCTATAGTCTATATTGTATGTTGAGTTTACCTAGTATTCTGTGATCCCAGGAAGTTGAACCGGCTCATGACAATCTTGAGCCGGCTCGGCTCTATGATGAGACGGCTCAAGGTAAGTTTGAGCAGGCACACATGTCTGGAATTACGGATTTCTCTATGTTTGTATGAGACAATTCAAGATAATTTTGAGCCGGCTCGAAGTCTGTTGGACTAAATTCTGGATGGTTTTGGTAAATCTGATTTTTACTCTGTTTGCCCCATCCAATAAATAGCAGTTTGTAACTCTAATTGGGTAACCCTTTGCTAATCTGAATTAAGAGAGAGGAGGCTAGGATTTTGAGAGGGATTTTGTGAGAGTTTCATCCACCATTGTAATTCTCCTATTTGTTGATTAGTAAAGCGCTTCTCCTTCATCCGTGGTTTTTCCCGTAAGGGTTTTCCACGTAAATCTTGTGTTTTTTGGTTTGTGCTATATTTTTACTGCTTTTGTTTATTTGTTTGCATCTCTTGATCGTTTGTTTATTGCTTCGTGGTCATATTTGCCGCAACATGGTAGCTACGTTGTCGTTCTTTGGGATATTTGGTGTTTAGGGATTTTTTTGCTTGAACCGTTGGGTCTTTTGATCTTACGATCTAGGTTTACGGTGGGTGACGATGCTTGTGTCTTCTCCCCATCTTCTTAGATTGTGATTTTTGAAGTTTTTTAGTTTGTAAGCACTCAAGGTGTTTGTGGAAATTCCTAAGTGAATTTCAATTGGTTATTTTGATCCCGCATCATGTCTCCAACGATTATGAAGTTCGATATTGAGAAGTTCGATTGGAATATGAGGTTTAGTGTATGACAAATTCGTATGATTGCCGTATTGACACAAAATAATTTAAAGAAGGTGATTCTTGGAAAGGATTTAAGGCATTCCACTATGACGGAGGAACCATAGGAGGAGTTGGATGAAAATGCTTTCACGGCTATACAATTGTGTTTGACAAACAAAGTTTTGGAAGAAGTTCTAGTGGAGAAGACGACTCCTTTTGAAGCTATAGGAGTTATATTTGAAGAAGTCTCTCATAAATCGACTCCTTTTGAAGCGGCTTTTCCACACGCTTCGTATGTTAGAAGGCTATCTTATTAAATCTCATATCGGTGAGTTTAATTCGATCGTTACAGATCTGGGTAAGATCGATATTAAGATTGATGATGAAGATCAAGCACTTTTATTGTTATGTTCTTTGCCACTCTCTTATAAACACTTTCGTGACACTATAGTTTATGGACGAGATACTATCTCGATCAAGGATGTCGAAGAAATTTGATGAACAAGGAGAAGATCGACAAGGAGTTAACTTCTAGCGAAGACGATGGTCAATTTTCAGGCTTATTTGTTTGAGGGCGAACGAAGAGAGATCTAGAAGGTAGCAAGAAGAAGTCGAAGTCTAAGTATAAGAACTTGACCTGCAACTATTGTAAGAAGAAGGGGCATTTTAAAGTCGATTGTTACAAATTGGAGAACAAGCAGAAACAGGAAGACAATCAGGAGTCTTCAGCTGAAGCTAGTATTGCCGAAGGAGAAGGATGTCTACTTGTGGTTCTTGATAACACACATCGATCCAAGGATGAATGGATTATGAATTCGGATTGTTCCTACCATATGTGTCCCAATAGGGATCTGTTCTCCACCTATGAGTCTGTTGATGGTGGTGTAGTTTTGATGGGCAACAATAGTTCGTGTTGAGCTATTGGCAAGGGAACGATTCAAATCAAGATGTTTGATGGCGTTGTGAGAAGATTAGCGGAAGTTAGGCATGTCCCTGACTTGAAGAATCTCATCTCATTGGGTACACTCGATGTTAATGGTTATAAGGTCTCCACTGAAGGCGGAGTTTTGAAAGTAAGTAAATGTGCTCTCGTCGTTATGAAGGGCTTAAAAACGGGGTTCTTATATATGTTGCAGGGTTCGACAACTACCTGGTCGGCGGTAATTTCATCATCTAAATTCATGTTAGATTCAGATGTGATCAGATTATGGCACATAAGACTCGGGCATATGAGTGGGAGTTATGGCCGAGTTATTGAAGCAGGGTCTACTATATGGTCAAAATACATCAAAAATGGAATTTTGTGAGTATTGCATTTTTGGAAAGCAGAAATGAGTTAGGTTCGGTACGGCGGTGCACAACATAAAAGATACTCTTGACTATATCCATTCAGATATTTGGGGACCTTCTCAAGTTGCTTCCAAAGGAAGCGGTGCAAAATATCTGCTTAGTTTCATCGACGAATATTTAAGGAAGGTTTTAGTCTACTTCTTGAAGCTAAAGAGCGATTTATTTAATACATTCAAGTAATGGAAGTCATTGATTGAGAAGTAGATTAAGAGGCTAAGGACGGACAACAGATTAGAATTTTGTGGTGGAGATTTCAATGAATTCTGCAAAAACGAAGGTATCGTTCGGTATCATACCGTTGTCCACACACTACAACAAAATGGAGTCACGGAGCGCATGAATCAGACTCTTTTGGAGAAAGCGCGGTGCAGGGCTCGACAAGGAGTTTTGGGCATTTGCGGTGAACTCGGCATGCTACGTTGTGAATCGATCACTTCATATAACACTTGGTAGTAAAACACCGAAGCAGGTATGGCTTGAGAAGCACGCCGATTATTCTATACTCAGAGTGTTTGGTTGTTTTGCATATGTACATTGCCGTGAAGACAATTTAGATCCTCGAGCGAAAAAATGCATTTTTCTTGGTTATGCTATCGAGATCAAAGTTTATGATTAGCAAAGATGTCATTTTTGACGAGTTTGCTATGTTGAAACCGAAAAACGCGGAATCTCCAATTCAAGACGATACAAGGAAGGACGAGCCGGGCATTGAATTTTGAGGTCAGTGAAAGCTCGAGTTATGAGGAGATCTCTCTTTTACCATCGTTTAATAGATCAGTCCCAAGATGAGCAGTATCTACTTGCTCGAGATCGACAATGAATGGACATTAGACCGCCACAGAGATATGGCTATGATGATCTAGTGGCGTATGTGTTGTCCGTTACATAGACAGTTGATAGTAGCGAGCCTACGAGTTATCAAGAAGCTATCTCAGCCGATGTGTCAGCTCGTTGGTTAGTCGTTATGAATGAAAAGATTGAGTCTCTTCATAAGAACCAAATATGGAAGCTCGTTAAGCCCGAAAGAAGAAAGAAAGTAGTTGGTTGCAAGTGAGTTTTCAAAAAGGAGATCAAGGGGTTGTTGACACTCAATATAAGACACAGTTGGTAGCTAAAGGCTATTCACAAGTTAAGGGAGTGGACTTCAATGAAGTATTTTCTCTGGTTGTAATACACACCTCTATTTGTGTCTTGCTCGGTTTGATAGCTATGCAGGGTATGGAGCTCGAGCAGCTCGATATTAAGAACACTTTCTTACATGGTGATTTGGTAGAAAAGATATATATGCAACAACCCGAAGGTTTCGAAATTGAAGGTAAGGAAGACCGCATTTGTTTGTTAGAGAAGTCTCTTTATGGTTTAAAGCAGTCACCTAGACGTTGGTACAAGAAATTTGATTCCTTCATGAGAGATATTGGGTTTACGACAAGTAAGGACGGCAATTGTGTTTATTGCAAGAAGTTAGCCGATGGTTCTTTCATATATTTGTTGCTTTATGTTGATAATATGTCGATAGCAGGATGGTATATGGTTGATATTAGAAGCTTAAGAAACAGTTGAAAGGCAAGTTCGAGATCAAAGATTTGGGAGCGGCCAAAAAAAATCTCCGTATAGAAATTAGGCGCCGTTGGGGTCAAAAATTACACCTCAGTTGATCGAGTCAAAACCAAGGTCAACCCCAAGTCAAGTGGGCCCGAGCCCAAGTCCAAGTCAAAACCAAGCATGGAAGGGGCCGGCTCCATACCAAAAAGGAGGCAATAAATTAGTCTAAATGTAATTTTTAGAAATAAGTATATGTAAGTGGGCAGAAAGCTAAAATTTTGTAAACCCCATGGTTTATGTGCAAAAAAGAAATAAACACATAAGGCATGGGGTGACACAAGTGCCATTTGGCAAAGCCCAATGGGCTGTGTATTCCTATAAAGGCAACACGATGAAAAAAACAATGATAACTTTTTTTCTCTAAAAAAAATTAGGGTTCCGTGCATCCTCCTTCGTCAAGGTTTTAAACCTTCTTCCCCTTTTGAATTAAATCAAGAGTTTAACTATTTTTTTCCAAAAATAAACATATTTTCACCATAAAACCCTTGAAGGGGAACGCGAATCTTCCATCAAATCTCCAAAAGGGGAGATTTTTAAAATCTCACTCTCTTTTCTCCAAGATCCAGCCAATAAAGAGGAGGAAGAAAGAGACCCATCTCCAAAATCCCATTTTGGGGAAGATCCAACGCTCAAGGGAGAAAAAAGAGGCCCCTCTTAATCAGCTCCAAAAATATCTTAGGAGTTTAACTCCTCAAAAAAAATATATAAAATAATAAATCTTTCTTTTTTGGAGTACAACTTCTGGTGTAGGGGCTAAAGCCCCTTTGTCCTCTTTGTCAGGAGTTCAACTCCGAAAGTCAATCGGGAGTACAACTCCCAGTGTAGAGGTTAAGCCCCTTTTCCTGCTGACGCCCAGCGCCCATGTGCCAGGCATGTGGGGCGCTGGCGCTCACGCGTCCCTTGGACGCTATTTTCCCCTTTTTTATATACACACACTCCACGACACTTTCCCTGTGAGAAAAAATTTCTAATGGGGCGCTGTCCCGCACCCCGCAAGGGGATGCTAGCCCCTTGACCCCCAGCCCGCTATCCGGGTAGCGGGACCCCCGTAAACTCTGCGGGCCTTCCGATATCCAAAATCCCTCAATGCACAACACACGCACACTGCACATTGAGTTCGCATGACCAGTTTGACCTGTCAATCGGAGGTTCTCTCGCTCCAAAGACGAGGGGTAATTAACGGCAGCTTAGTACGCGGCTGCCGGAGATTCGGATTCCCATAATCAATAAACCCCCGCCTATCCTAGGCAGGGGGAATCTGTAGTGCGTCTGACAAGCGATGCGTATTCCCATCTTAATAGGGTGACGAAAAACACCCTACAAATTCTGGCACGCCCGGTGGGACATTTCTCTCCTCCCATATCTCGGGTCAAATGTTCATGCGAACTCATTTAACATATATATCGATGTTTGTACTGAAATAATGTTTTTTCCGTGCAGCAATCAACTTTCAACGACGATATCTCCTAAGATGAATTTAGCTTCCGACGCGACCCCGATCTCGTACGTGGTCAAGATCAATGCCCGCGTAGTTCTCCCTGCCAGTCTCAGCCGGCAATGGGAGGAGCCACCCCGTCAATTTGGTTCCGTTATCATCTACTCTGCCGGAAGCGCTCTGTTGGGGTCAAAATTTGCACCCCGGTTGACCAAGTCAAAGTCAAGATCAACCCCAAGCCAAGTGGGCCCAAGCCCAGATTAAGTGGGCCCATGCCCAGGTCGAGTCCGAACATGAAGCGGCCGGCCCTCCCCCATGCCAAAATGAAATCATATAATAAATAATTTTTATGTAATTTTTTAATTCATGAATGGAAACAAAATGGGCATAAAGCCAAATTTTTGTAAGCCCATGGCTTATGTGCAAAAAGAGATGGCACATGAGCCATGAGATGAGCAAGATGCCATTTTGTAAAGCCCAAGGGGCTATATGTAAATATGTAAGCCTATATAAGGCAACATGATGAAAATATCTAGGATACTTTTCCATTCCCCTCAAAAATCTAGGGTTTGTGCTTCTTTCCCCTTTCTGAAGGTTCTAAACCTTCTTTCTTCTGAATTAAATCAAGAGTTTCTCTTCCTTTTCCAAAACTAAGTAGTTTTTCACCACAAAACTCACAAAGAGGAACTTAGATCTCCCATCAGATCTCAAAAAGAAGAGATTTTTAAAATCTCACATCTCTTGATCTTCAAGATCATGCCAACAGAGGAAGAAGAAGGAGACCGATCTCCAGAAACCCCACTTTGGGGAAGAATTAGGGCTCAAGGGGAGAAGCCCTTCATCAGCTTCAAAACATCCTAGGAGTTTAAATCCTCATATACACACACACACACACAAAATAATAAGTGCTCCTTTCTGGGAGTACAACTCCTATTGCAGGGACCAAGTCCCTTTTGCCGCCCGAACGCCCGCGTGCTGACACGTGGGGCGCTAGTGCTCAAAGCGCTAGCGCCCTTACGCTCAAAGCGCCAACGTGCTGACACGTGGGGCGCTAGCGCACGAGCGCCCACGTGCTGACACGTGGGGCGCTAGCGCTCTTGCGCTCAGAGCGCTAGCGCCCGAGCGCCCACGTGCTGACACGTGGGGCGCTAGCGCCCGAGCGCCCATATGCCTGGCACGTTGAGCGCTAGCGTCTTCACGCTCAAAGCGTCAGCGTCCAAAGCGCTGGCGATTTTCCCCACGCATCCTTTGGATTCCCTTTCCCTTTATATATATATATATATATGTATATATATATATATGTATATATACATACACACACATACTCTAGAACACCGTCCCTCTCAAAAAAATTTGGGCCGGGGCGCTGCTAGCCCCCTTGACCCCCAGCCCGTTATCCGGGTAACGGGACCCTCGTAAAAACTCTGTGGGGCCCCCGATATATCCAAAACCCCTTCAAAATACAACACTGCACGTTGAGTTCGCATGACCAGTTTAACCCGTTAATCGGAGGTTCCCTCGCTCCAAAGGCGACGGGTAATTAACGACAGCTTAGTCCGCGGCTGCCGGAGATTCGGATCCCCACAATTAATAAACCCCAGCCTACCCTAGGCAGGGGGAATCTGTAATGCGTCTGACAAGCGCGCGCGTATTCCCATCTCAATGGGGTGACGAAAAACACCCTACACGCTCATCTGGCTGAGGTCAGGCAAACCAAGCGGCCAAACCGACCTCAAGGGGCAGGAGGCCGAACGTTGTGGTCGCCAAAGCATCCCACCCCAAATGTAAATCTGTATTCGAATGGCTCTCCACTGTTCCGACTGGGGGCAAGGCCGTCAACACCAATGGAGCTACAAAACATCTTCAGCAAGCTCAGGTGGTTCTCTTGACAATCGCACAAGCAGGCATCTTCTCTGGGCTCTCTATCAATCGGTCTACAACGTCTTCCCGAACGAAGAGCCGAAGTATGCCAAGTGCTTAAAACAGAAAAGTTAAGGCAGAAACGGCTCAGGTATCGAGCCATCAACAGGGCCAGGATTTCGGCCAAGTGGAATCTTGTGAGGTTCCAAGAGCAGGGTTACTCCGTGACGACGGCTGAGTCGGCCGTAAAAGTCAGCAATTCCTTCGAACCTTTGAAGTGGGTTCAGAAAAATGCCATGACCGCTAGAATCAAGAAGACATCGGTCCGAACAATGCTACAAAGGGACGTGTCCCAGCCCCAACAGAGAAAGCATAACACTGTCTCTTCAAGAGTTTATCAGGCACTCTGTGCCGCGCGAAAGCAGCGAGGCAGATCCAGGAAAGAGGTGCCAGCACCACTCATGACTCCGGTCAGGCCAGCCATCTTCAATCGATTGTCCGCTACCAAAACAGAAGGGCCAAGGCGGTGGTCCACAAAGTCAGCTACCAATAATGAAATGATGGACGTATATGTTGTCCACACGGTGTATATGACGGGCACGCGCCCTAGCGACAACCTGCGCAGCAAAGGCAAGGATGAGGCCACCACATCCCAAGCCCAATCTGGCTTGAATGTAGTTGCCGCTTCCCAAGATCAGCCGCCTCCACTGGATGAGGAAAATCCTCTCGATGAGGATGATAGGCAGAAAGACCCCTCAGTCCATGTAGAGTCAGGCTCGGACAACGAGGAAGAGCCGACTTTCCGCCCCAAGACCGCAGAGCAAGAGCTGCTTCAAGAGCTTCGAAAACAGCTCAGGAGCAAAGATAAAGAAATGGCCAAGCTTTACTCCAAAATCGATGACCTGACGAATGTTGTGATGCAACTCACGGCTCAAATTGCTCGAGCGCCTTCCAATCAGGTACATGTCTCTACTCATGAGTCGGGTGATGACAACCCGAAGCAACCGATGCATGTCCCCTTGGGTCCAAGATTGGGCGAGCCGCACGAAAGCCGGACACACTCCGCTTCTGGGGACGTCTTGGCCCCAGATAGCACCATCCCGCTAACACAAGATCGGATAATGGATTTGGTCGCTAGCAAGGTTAAAACATTGGTAGCCGAAGCTGAAGCCCAGAAAGAATTCGTCAGTAGTGGGCGGCCATATTCTGCACAGAACAATCTGATCGAGTTCCCGAGCGGCTATGTCATTCTTAAGTTCGGAAGATTTGACGGGACGGGAAACGCAAATCAGTACGTCGCCTACTTTAAAGCGTCGTGCGGAAATACATGGGGCAATGATGCGCTCCTTCTTCATCAGTTTGTCAACAGCCTGGCCGGTGTTGCTTTCGACTAGTACGCGAGCATACCAGACGGGTCCGTCATTACTTTTGCCCAAATGAAGTCTCTGTTTCGGCAAAAATTCATGAGTGTCGGTGATAAAATCTCCATTACCGACCTTGTGAGGACCAAGCCGGGGAAGAATGAAAGCAACACCAACTTTATCGTCCAATGGCGTAATCTCACGGTCAAGTGCGAACCGCCGCTTGAGCAGGACCAGTCCATCAGCCTTCTCATTGGGAACCTCAGCAAGTGGATGGTCTCATTCTTGTGTACAACAGGCTTCAAGACGTTTCAGAAGCTAACCAAGAAAGTCCAAATGCTGGAACGCTCGAAGCAAGAGTTTACCCCGGACTTTTAGAGAGACAAGACTTAGAAAAGTAAGAGGGACGACAACCGTAGAAGCGGGAATTCCAGCAGTACCAATGTCTTCAATGCGTCCGACAATGAAAACAAGCGAAAGACAGGCGATTCCAAAACCAACCGGTCTTGAAAGCCATTGCTGGGAGTAGAAGGGCCTTCCCTAGAGGAGAAAAAGAACAAGGTTTACTCTTTCAGAAGGGACAAGGTCCGCAAGATATTCAAAGATGCCTTGAACAATGGTCTACAATTGCCGGAGTCGAGACCCCACGAAGTAAAAATGACCGACAATCCTCTGTATTGCCCGTACCATAGAGTAGCGAGCCATGCGATCGATGATTGCTATATCTTCAAAGGCTGGATCGAGAAACAGTACAAGGCTGGAGAGATCGAGCTGTCCAAGTGTGTGTTGGTGAACAATCAAGTTGCAACCACCAACTTTCTACAGATAGAAGCTGAAGCTTTCTGGGAGCAGACAGCCGAACCCGCTGCCCTGAGAAATGAAACTGACTCACCGCAGCCTCCGTGGAGTACGCACATATCTAATAAGACGAAGAAAATGCTAAAGTTACTGCGGAAAGAGCCCAGAACAGAATGAGAAGGGCAGAAGAAGCCCACCATTCCGCTGCCAATTCGGCTCAATTAGGCTCAAAATCCAAAAAACTCAAGAAGAAGAAAAGTGCAGCTCGACGCGAAAAAGTGTCTGCAGGGAGATCGGCCATTTAAAAATATATCGATTCTCTCGAAGACTATGAACAAAAGGAAAAAACTCTAATTCAATTGAAGGAGTTCTTTCCTATAGAAGCAACTGAGATTCTGGAGGAGCTAGAAGAAGACTCCAATGAAGAGATCCCTATAGTGACCTGCTACGCCATCCATCTGGGCAGCGACTCTGAGGAGGAGCTCTGTTTTTCCGAAGAGAACGAGGAGCTCGCCACAAAGGCCAACCAAATCCAGCTCAGAAGCGGCAGGGCTCTACCGCCGAATCAGGGCAACGCCCCAAAAGGGAAGGAAAAACAAGTCGCTAATGAAGAAGATGGCGGAGAGCCGACTTATGAAAATTTGAGTCCTTCCTCGGTGGATTATAATGTCTTGGCTCATCTCCGAAAGCTTCCGTCTCTCTTGAGTATCTACGATGCCTTGGTTCTATCTAAAGAGCTTAGAGATATTCTCATTCACGCTTTACAAAACCCCGAGAGGTACCAGGCTCGCTTTGCGGAAATTGATATGAAAGAAGCCCAGTACACTCTGCATACCGCCGCGGTCACGTTTAAGGACGAAGACCTGCTACTGGGAATAGCTGAGCATAACCGGCCGCTTTACATGACAGGGTACATCGACGGAGATCGGATTAATCGCATATTGATTGATCCGGGATCCTCGGTGAACATCATGAACTTGCGGACTCTGAAGAGTTTGTCAATGGACGTCCGACACCTGTCAAGGGAAAGGATTGTCATTTAAGGCTTCAATCAAAACTACCAGCAAGTTCTGGGGTCTATAGCTCTGCCAATCAAATTTGGGGATCTGCAAACCGAAGTTAAGATATACGTGATCGACGCTGACACTTCTTATAAGGTTCTTCTAGGACGGCCGCGGCTCTACGATTACGGTATCGTTCCGTCAACTCTCCATCAGTGCATGAAATATACCAAAAACGGAGAAGAAAGACGCATTGATAGAGACATCCTGCCGTTCGGTATGCATGAATTCCGATATGAAGATTCTCGGTACTTTGTGAATCTCCAAAGTGCTGAGCCACAGCTGACCAAAGACAGAACGGTCCCGAAACTCAATGGCAAATCTGAGTCGGCTGTCACTTTCAAAAGCAAAAAACCCCAAGTGCGTCCGCATTTCGGCAGTGACACTGATGAGTCCGACACTGGAAGTTCGTCCTTCCGTAAAACTCGCCTTCATTTCGGTAGCGATACGGACGGATCTGATATTGAAGGTCCATCCGACAGCAAAATTCGTCCTCGTTTAGGCAGCGACATTGAAGAGTCGGAGGAAGAGAACCTGCCTTGCAACAGCTATACAGATTGGGCCCACATGCAACAAGCAAAGCTGCGACAGACCTTCGAAGTTGCAGAAGGGTCCCTAGCCGTCACAAGGGTGCCGGAGCAGATGTGCAAAGAGCTTGATGCATTGTCAGTCTCTACCGTGGACCAGCTGAAAATTTTCTACGTTCCCGAAAGGAAAAGTGGACATAAAGGCATCATGTTTTATGGGTTAAATCCTGTTGTGCACCCGGACGATTTGTCTGTCGCGTGCCTTCCCTATGAGAGAGGCATAAGAGCCGTCCTCAATCCCAGATACTATACGTCCGAGATGCGGGAATATTTTAAAAGGTGCGGATGCCAGTTTTATCAAACGGAGTCCGAAGCAAAGTTTTATGAAGGGCTGTGGCATCCGCCTCAGGTCCGAGCACTCATCGATGGACGAATTCCACATAGCCGGGGCATAGGTTTCATCCAGCCTGATTCCAAAGTATGCTACATGATCCATGTTGGTGAAGCCAGTGAAAGGTCAAATGATGATGACGAGATAGCCAAGCCAGAAGAAGCTCCTCAAGAGCTCGAAGATGGCGGACAAGCAACCTTCGATGAGCTAACCGAGATTGATTTGGGAACGCCTGATAATCCAAGGCCGACCTACATCAGCTCACTCTTGTCAGAGAAAATGAAAGAGCAGACAATTGCCCCGCTGTATGAGTTCACCGACTGCTTCGCGTGGACGTACAAAGAAATGCCTGGCCTCTCCCTGAAGCGGCTGTACATAAGCTGGCTATATCTCCTGATGCCAAGTATGCCAAATAAGCTCCTCGAAGAATGAGAAGGGATCTGGAAGAAAATGTCATCGAGGAAACTAAGAAACTTATCGATGCTGGCTTCATCAGGGAAGAGAAATACGCAAACTGGATCGCATGCATTGTCCTAGTAAAGAAGAAAAATGGGCAGATCCAGGTTTGTGTCGATTTCAGGGACCTTAATAAGGCATGCCCTAAAGATGATTTTCCGCTTCCGGTCATGGAAATGATGGTCGATGACACCTCAAATTATGAGTTGTTCACCTTCATGGACGGTTCGTCTGGGTACAATCAGATAAAAATGTCGTCTGAGGATGAGAGGCATACAGCATTTCGAACCTCGATCGGCATATACTGTTACAAAGTGATGCCGTTCGGACTGAAAAACGCCGGTGCTACATATCAAAGGGTAATGATCAATATCTTTGATGATTTAATCCATAAAGTCGTCGAATGTTATGTTGATGATCTGGTCGTCAAGACTAAAGCCAAGGCCGATCACATCCAAGATCTTAGGACCGTTCTCACTAGAATGAGGGAATACGATCTGAAGATGAATCCTTTGAAGTGCGCTTTTGGCGTGTCATCGGGAAAATTTCTGGGCTTCATAGTCCGACATCGAGAGATCGAAGTTGACCCATCCAAGATAAAGGCCATCATGGAGATGCCCCCTCCGAAGAATCTGACGCAGCTAAGATCTTTTCAAGGCAAGCTTACTTTTATACGAAGGTTTATCTCAAATTTATCGGGAAGATGTAGGCCCTTCTCAAAGCTCATAAAGAAAGGAGCTCCTTTTGTCTGGGATGCCGAATGTCAAGAAGCGTTCGAAAGCATCAAACGGTACCTGTTGCACCCTTCGGTGCTTGCTGCTCTTATTCTAAATAAACTGTTGATTCTCTATACTGCCGCGCTAGATGAGTCACTCGGTGCACTCCTTGCCCAGAACAACGAGGAGGGAAAAGAAAATGCCCTCTACTATCTCAGTCGAACTTTAGTTGGGGCGGAACACAACTATTCCCCGGTCGAAAAGGAATGCCTGGCTCTGAGGCACTATCTGCTCGCTCATCGGGTTATGCTGATCTCCAAGGTCGTCCCGCTCAAACACTTGATCACCAAAGCAAGCCTAGCCGGTAGAATGGTAAGATGGGCTGTCATGCTGCTTGAATTTGACATAATCCATACTCCTCAGAAAGCAGTAAAAGGGCAAGCCTTCACCGACTTCCTTGCTGCTTATATCATACCAGAAGGGTCGCCACTCAATTGCGAGTTGCCCGACGAACAAGTGCTGCACCTCGAGGATGATGAGCCATGTTGGGAGCTCTATTTCGACGGAGCCTCATCATTAAGATCCACCAGTAAATCAAGCGTCCTAGAGATAAAAGCGGGGATAGGATTGGTGTTCGTCACCCCATCGGGAGAAACCCTACGACGTTCTTTCGCTCTCACCGAGCCTCGCACAAACAACGAGGCCGAGTACGAAGCTCTGATAGCTGGTCTGGAGTTCGCCATAGAAATGGAAATCCTTCGGCTACGGGTTTACGGTGACTCCCAGCTTGTCGTCAGCCAAGTAAGCGGCGACTATAAGATATACAAACCCGAGTTAGCTCGGTACAGAAGTCGGGTGATGGAGCTTATGAAACAGTTCACCCATATTTAACCGATGAGAGTTCCTAGGGCGTTGAATGGAAAATCTGACGTACTCGCTCGCTTAGCCAAGGAGCTGGCTGATCTCGATGTGGATGAAATTCTGATAACAGTCAGAAGCCGGCAAATTCTACCTCCGGTCTCTCTGCGTGAAGAGGGAAGCGTAGAACAAGAGAACAATCCTGCCGAAGAAGCTCTAATCATCCAAGATGGGTCCGATTGAAGAGAACCCTTCATAGAGTACCTCCGGTACGACAAGCTGCCCGAAGAAAAATCTGCGAGGATTCAGCTGAAGAAGAGAGCTCTTCGATATGTGTTTGTAAATAATAGGCTATACCGCAGATCATATGACCAATTCTGGCTCAGATGTCTGTCATTGGCCGAAGCCTAAAAAGTCATGAAAGAAGTTTACTCAGGCGTCCGCAGAGCTTACCAATCTGGCCCCAAAATGCGGCTTCATATTAAACAGCTTGGGTATTACTGGCCTACTATGATAAGGGATTGCGAAGAGCATGCGAAGAGGTGTTATCTCTGCCAAATTCACGGTGACTTTTTTCATAAGCATCCCAATCCACTGCATCCTACGGTGGCGTCATGGCCCTTCGAAGTTTGGGGCACCGACATAGTTGGTCCAATTGATCCTCCGTCATCCAAAGGCCATCGGTTTATATTGGCTGCAACAGACTACTTCTCCAGATGGACTGAAGCTGTCCCACTAAAAGAAGTCAAGACAGAAGATATTTTGACATTTTTCCGGCATAATATTTTATACCGCTTCGGTACACCAAGAAGAATCATTTCTGACAACGGGCTTTCTTTCAAGAGCTTCAAAGTCTCAGGGTTCGCTAGTCAGCACAAGATAGACTGGAGATATTCCTCCATCTATAATCCAAGAGCCAATGGGCTAGCCGAAGCCTTCAATAAGACTCTATGCAAGTTCTTGAGGAAAAATGCTTCAGCCAACAAGAGAGACTGGAATCTCAAACTTCATGAGGCGTTGTGGGCATATCGTACCACGTACCGTACTTCAACTCAGTCCACTCCATACTCATTACTCTTCAGAGTGGAGGCGATCCTTCCCCTCGAAGTCGAAGTTCCAAGCTTAAGAATGGCCGTTCAGCACGAGTTGACGGAGGAGGAAAACATGCTCTTTCGGCTCAAAGAGCTCGACGCCGTCTAAGAAAAGAGGCTCGCAGTACAGCAAAATCTGGAGCTGTGCCGAGCCCAAATGTCATGGGCCTATGACAAGATGACCAGTCTCCGCGCTTTCAAGAAAGGCGAATTGGTGTTGGTCCTCAAAAGACCGATCATCCCCAATCGACATGCCAAGGGAAAATTCGAGCCAAACTGGGAAGGACTATACGTCATCGAGAAAGTGTTTGATGGAGGATCCTACCAGCTGATAAATGCCGAGGGAGAAAGGCCCATGCCACCCATCAATGGCCGATATCTCAAGAAATACTACGCGTGAATGCTCCAAGTCGCAGGCGAATTGAGCACACCGGCCCTACGGTCTGGATCATACATCCTGTAAAATCGTATACAATCCACGGGTATAAACGACCCATCTCTCCCAAGTCCTACTGGCGACACTACATTTAAAGTCCCACCAACAATGAGGATTCGTCAATGTAAAAAAAGGTATGTCCACAAGCAAAACAGGCACGGATGAAAACCCGAAAGGGCTCCGTGAGTAAAAACAGCAGGACTGCCGGCGAGTTTGTGAAAACCCGAAAGAGCGCAAACTCGTAAAAAAAGAGATGAAATACACTCACAAAGTCCTCTCGACCTTGTGAGGAGAAAATCCCCGCATGAGATACTTACGACTCACAAAGGAGCAACACACTATGATTCCTAAGGAGAAATATACCTGCAAGATCCTCTCGACTCGTCGCGAGAAAATGCTTTTATGAGACCCTTACGGCTCATAAAATTGAAAAGTCTTAGATGATAGAGATCTAAACCTGTCTCCTAAGCCTTCGCTCTCCAATGGGCAACGGCAAATGATGAGTCGCTCCTGGCATTGCTTCAGTGTCAATGCTGATGCCAAACAAAATCCAAATTCCAAATTCCTCTCAAATTCAAAAGTCCCGCCAAATAAGGTAGAAATCAAACAGAACAAATTAATGTCCCACCCGGTAGCGTTTCTAAACTCAAAAGTCTTGCTGGACGGGAAGGGAACTCCTAAAATAAATCAAATCAAACAAACTTCAATCCCGACACCGCAAGAAGCGGAGCAAGTCAACTTCAACCCCGACACCGCAGAAAGTGGAGCTAGTCAAATCAAATCCCGACACCGGAAGAACCGGGCAAGTCATCGACCGTCCATGTCGCTAAAATGGCAGCACCGACCGTCCACGTCGCTAATATGGCAGCACCGACCGTCCACGTCGCTAATATGGCAGCACCGACCGTCCACGTCGCAAAAAGGGCACGTCATCAAAACGGTAACCAAATCAAGTCAACCACCACGCGAAAGAAGATCCATCAATTTCATGCACACAACCCACATATGTGGTGTGTATTTATTGATGAGGGGCACTTTGTTGGGGTAAAAAATCACACCCCAGTTGACCAAGTCAAAACCAAGGTCAACCCCAAGTCAAGTGGGCCCGAGCCCAAGTCCAAGACCAAGTATGGAAGGGGCCGGCTCCATGCCAAAAAGGCGGCAATAAATTAGTCTAAATGTGATTTTTAGAAATAAATATATGTAAAGTGGGCAGAAAGCTAAAATTTTGTAAACCCCATGACTTATGTGCAAAAAAGAAATAAGCACATAAGGCATGGGGTGGCACAAGTACCATTTGGCAAAGCTCAAGGGGCTATGTAAAGTGTGTAGCCTATAAAGACAACATGATGAAAAAATCAATGATAACTTTTTTCTCTCAAAAAAAATTAGGGTTCTGTGCCCCCTTCTCCTTCCTCAAGGTCTAAACCTTCTTCCCCTTTTGAATTAAATCAAGAGTTTAACTCTTCCTTTTTCAAAAATAAACATTTTTTCACCATAAAACCCTTGAAGGGGAACGCAGATCTTCCATCAAATCTCCAAAAGGGGAGATTTTTAAAATCTCACCCTCTTTTCTCCAAGATTTAGCCAATAGAGAGGAGGAAGAAGGAGACCCACATCCAAAATCCCATTTTGGAGAAGATCCAGGGCTCAAGGGAGAAGAAAGGGGTCCCCTTTCATCACCTCCAAAAATATTTTAGGAGTTCAACTCCTAAAAAAAAATATATAAAATAATAAATCTTTTTTTTTGGGAGTAAAACTCCCAGTGCAGGTGCTAAGCCCTTTTGTCCTCTTTGTCAGGAGTTCAACTCTAAAAGTCAATCGGAAGTACAACTCCCAGTGTAGGGGTTAAGCCGCTTTTCCTGCTGACGCCCACGCCCGCGTGCCAGGCACGTGGGGCGCTGGCGTCCACGCATCCTTTGGACGCTATTTTCCCCTTTTATATATATACACTCTACAACACTTCCGTAAACTCTGCGGGGCCCTCGATATATCCAAAACCCCTCAATGTACAACACACGCACATTGCACATTGAGTTCGCATGACCAGTTTAACCCGTAAATCGGAGGTCTCTCGCTCCAAAGACGATGGGTAATTAACGACAGCTTAGTCCGCGGTTGCCGGAGATTCGAATTCCCACAATCAATAAACCCCTGCCTATCCTAGGCAGAGGGAATCTGTAGTGCGCCTGACAAGCGACACGTATTCCCATCTCAATGGGGTGACGAAAAACACCCTACAGACGCGATCGCAAGGGAGATAAACTTTACATGCTTCAACAGCGATACATTGAGAAAGTTTTGGGGTGTTTTGATATGACAGACGTTAAGTCTGCAAGTACCAATTCGGCAGCTCATTTTAAAGTTTCAGCTCGTTTATCACCGCAAACCGATGAAGAAATTAAGTATACGTCGCATGTTCTTTATTCGAGTGCGGTGGGTAGTATTATGTATGCTATGGTATGTACCCGACCCGACATTTCACATGCAGTTAGTGTTAGTCGTTATATGGCATCTCTTGGGAAAAGCCATTGGCAAGCAGTGAAATGAATTTTACGATACCTACGAGGTACGTCTGAAATGGGGTTGGAGTTTGGAAGAAACAGTGACTGTTTGGTTGGTTTCAGCGATTCTGACTATGCAGGTGATCTCGACAGGCAAAGGTCAATCACCGGTTATGTATTCTCTTTAGGAGGATGTGCCATTAGTTGACATGCTTCGTTACAGTCTACGGTAGTATTATGTACGACAAAGGCAGAATATATGACCGCTGTTGAGACTGTTAAGAAAGCAATATAGTTGAAGGGATTATTTTTGGAACTTGGTATTCAAGAAGATATAATAGTCTATTGTGATAGCTAAAGTGCGATTCATTTAATGAAGGACTTGATGCATTATGACAGAACGAAGCACATCGATGTTCGGTATTGGTTTATTCAGGATGTCGTTGAAGAGGAAGAGATAATCGTAAAGAAGGTTGGCATAGCGGAAATTCGGCCGACATGTTGACTAAGTCTCTTTCGTTTGTTAAATTTGAGTATTGCTTGAACTTAATTGGAGTGCGTCGCACTCATTGAGCCCTTTAGGGGTTTTGTGGAGAAGGTGGAGCTATAACTAATATTATGGAGTAGTTTTGTGGCGAATGTAAGGCAAGATGGAGATTTGTTGGGTTTACCTCGTATTCTTTGATCCCTGAAAGTTGAGTCGGCTCATGACAATCTTAAGCCGGCTCGACCCTATGATGAGACGGCTCAAGGTAAGTTTGAGCCGACTCACAACATGTCTGGCAGATTTCTCTCTGTTTGTATGAGACGGCTCAAGGTAATTTTGAGCCGTCTCGAAGTTTGGTGGACCGAATTCTGGGCTGTTTTGGTAAATCCGATTTTTACTCTATTTGCCTCATCCTATAAATAGCAGTTTGTAATTCTAATTGGGTAACCCTTTGTTAATCTGAATTAAGAGAGAGGAGGCTAGGGGTTTGAGAGGGATTTTGTGAGAGTTTCATCCACCGTTGTAATTCTCCTATTTGTCGATTAGTAAAGTGCTTCTCTTTCGTCCGCGGTTTTTCCCGTAAGGGTTTTCCACGTAAATATTGTGTCTTTTGGTTTGTGCTCCATTTATATTGCTTTTGTTTATTTGTTTGCTTCTTTTTATCGTTTGTTTATTGCTTTGTGATCTTATTTTCCGCAACACTGTACTTATCGTACTTTAATTTCATTAAAATCAGACGGACCCTTGTGAGTTCAGATTTTCTTCAAAAATGGTAAGTCTACTTTAAAATTTTGATGCGTGGATATGAGTACAGGAATATGATTCAATACAATCACAAAAATGAATATTTCTTTTTTTTAAAAATGAAAATCATACAAGAGGATACCTCAAAACACTTGCAAACTTTTTTGTTTTATTTATGTATTATGTTCTTTATCTATGACATGAATTAACAACTCTAAGATAGTTATATAAGACTATTAGGACATAATAAATTAGATGTGAGTTAAATTTGATGTTTATATAAATCAAGAGTTATCCGAACCATTCTTGTCTTCGTGGTTTCTCATTTAAATGCATCTACAAATCAAATAAATTGCGAACTCCATTTATGTATTATATTGTAGATATTTACCCTTGGATGCGACCAAAGGAGCATAGCCCCGTGGTAGAGACTTTCCACTCCGGACTGAGCGGTTGCTGGTTTGCTTTCTTAGTGGAGGTCAATTTCCGGAAAAAAAAAGAAAGAAAAATGGAAAGAACAGGGGAAAAATCTTGGTTGTATACATCCAGGACATGTAAACAGAGTTTATTTCTCAATTTTTTATGCATACTGGATATGCTAGTAAGATCTTCATTTGAATATATCTCTCAAATAAACCTTGAAGCTCAGTTTGTGGACCTTGTGGTTACTCAGTGCCACTGATTTAGTTTTACGATCCTACATCAATATTTATTCATGGACTACACTTGGACTGATCCAACACCTGATTCTCGATTTTTAGTTTAGTGTATTTTAATAGTAAAATGATGAGATTGAGATCAGCTCACTTTACACGAACATATTCACCATAACCTCGATACTGAACCTTGTTGTCCCAAAGATTTGACTAAGGGCAATCCTTCTTATTTAAAGATTTGACTAGCTCTTTGATACATATTCTTTCTGCAATCTTGGTTTATGTGAAAGGTGCTATGCTAGGCCTAATTAATGTGATGGAATTCCTCACATATTTGGATCAATTATAGTTGATCCTTATGGAATCAATGGATTTAGTTGCAGGAAGCTGGATAGCTTCTAGAATGTAGTTATGCTTAGTTTTCTTAACCGAACATAAAATCATTATCTAGTCTTACCCTTTTCGCCCATAAATGAATATGATATATGTAAATATTATGTTTTTGCATTAATTTGGTACTCGTGAAAATCAGAGGTCCGAGGAAGGGAGGAGCATTTTGTTTATTTCCCTCCTGAAGTATGTGTACTAAAAATAAAGGGGTTCTCCAAAGATATTGCGAGCTCCTCGACTTTGTTTCCGTCTCTCATGCATCACGTGGAAAATTTGCTTGTCGCTGTTGAGCTGAAGGAAATGTTGTCAACAAGCATCCCAGAGATCTCTGAAATAAGGGCTGATACAGTAAGGCCTTCATCCATTTATTATTTATATTATTCAAATTGAATCGAAGAATATATGTTTATATCAATTAATTAATTGAAGACATCAATCTATTTTGGCAGTTATTATAGTTACATTGCTATACTTGTACTTGTGTTGACAAGAAGAGGATGTTTCCGTTACAGATCCTGCAAGCACTCACTACACAGAAATGCTCAGCACGTTTTTCTCTCGAGAGATTTGAAGTGCTCGGCGATGCTTTCTTGAAATATGCAGTCGGGCGCCACAGTTTTCTTTCATATGGAACCCTTGATGAAGGGCAGTTAACCATCAAGCGTTCTAGTATCGTAAACAATTTATATCTCTATGAGCTAGCAATTAACAATAACTTACAGGTGAAAAATCTTCCCATGTACTTGAGTACTTTTTCTTGCATGGCTATGAGATGTATGTGCTAATTTTCTTTCTACCTACATAGTAAAGCATGCTGTCAAATTTTGCGTTTGCTGTTCTTGGGCTTAGCTTTGTAATTGAGTAGGTTACACTTTGAGTAAGCCAACATTAATTAGAATCATATTTAGCTGTTTGCTATCATCATAAAATATTTGAGAAAGTCTTACTACTGACTGCCGATCTGATGCCAGCTATCTAACCAAGGACTGTCATAGGATAAGAACTTACCATATGGTTCATGTCATAGAATGTGACAAAGTTTTACGTTGGCTATCACAAGCCTACCACAACCATCACCCTTTCTCATCCGGACTTGGGACCGGCAACGGTGGGTTTAGGATAAGAACTTACCATAATGCTAAATAATTAACAGTGCCCTCCAAATTCTCATAGACTGGGTGGAAAAGGCGAAAAGAAGGGGGAAGTTGTCAGTGATGATATGCAACTGTTTACAAAGGGAGCTATTAAAATATATAATTGCCGCTGGTGAACATTTACCATGTTTTGTTCATGAGTAAAAGTACTGCCTCAGTTTATCTTTAGTCTGTAGAAATTAGAAGGTTTGCTTCTTGCTAGGGATCCCAAGAAGAAAATAATTGATGCGAACTATGAAGTTGATCATGTGTTACTGATTTATATTCAATATTAAACAATGATACAAGTTTTCCTGCTTAAATAGATAAATTACATGATATTTTGTTTTAAAAAAAGTAATAATCAGTTTTTTCATGCACGGGTTATGTTCTCCGGATCAGTTGTTTTTTCCTATTGGATCTAATAACCGCAGCATCAATGGCCGGGTTCGGATGACCGGTATGGTAGTATAACTAAATATTAAAATTAATATAATATCTTTTAAAAAAAGTATTTTGAGCCCTAACCCTATAAAACTATATTTATTCCTGCAAAAATAATTTTAAATAAATTAACATAGTATAGAATGCCGGAATACCAGTTGACGTTGACTGGTATACCCGTACATGACCAGTACCAGTAAAATCAGCCGGTATACCACCAGTTCACCAGTTTCTTTGAACGATCCTGCATGCAAGAAGCTGCAACCTCTGACACCAGACCCTGCAGTGGCTGCATATTGTGTTAGAATATAGAATATATTCCGTAAACCCTCATCATAACTCCGGAGTTTTGGTGCAGTGGAAGGAACATTTCACATGGTATCAGAGCAACCCAGGTTCGATTCTCACCGGGTGCGTATTAAATGCGGTTTTATTTAAATTAAAAATACTGCTGCGCAAAAGTCCAGGTTTCGGCCCAAAGGGCCTTCGACCTGCGGGGGCATGTTAGAATATAAAATATATTCCATCAATCCTCGGCATAACTTCGGAGTTTTGTTGCAGTGGAAGGGGCGTTTCACATATTGATTTGCCTACTTATATCATACTTGTTTGTAATGCACTTGTAATGGTTATATGGTACACATATATACAAGTATTTATTTGGAAGACCATCAATTTTTCCTTTGTCAGGTATATATACGTGATGTATCGTTTCAGGCATGCCAATTCTACGCACTAGGCCGGCCCTGTAAGGTCGTTTGCAGTGTAGATACAGAAACAGCTATTCACTCAAACAATAACAATAAAGATGAAGCTGTTGATATAAAATGCACCAAGTCTCATCATTGGCTGAGCAGGAAAACCATCGCAGATGTTGTGGAATCACTCACCGGAGCATTTCTAGTCGAGAGTGGATTCACAGCTGCAATTTCATTTCTTGGATGGATTGGAATCCAAGCAAATTTTGAGCTTTTGGATATGCAAAGGGTTTATGAAGCAAGCAAGAACCACATGTATCTCGCAGACCCAACTTATTTTGCTGCGTTAGAGAAATTGATAGGATATAAATTTCAACATCAAGGTCTTCTTATGCAAGCATTTGTACACTCATCCTTCGACAATCACTCTGAACCATGTTACCAGGTTAGATTTTCATATTTTAAACAATACCGTCTTTGGAAAATATTAAATATTTACATTCAAAATTAAAACCTATGCACAAGGTTACTTCTTTGCATCCGTGATACCCTCTTATCAACTTACCTACCCATACAAGCAGCTGTTCGCTGACAAAGGTTGGGTCAAGAAGTCACCTTTTTTTCTTTTTCTTTTTTGCTAATTAGGAGGAAAATCCTACTTTTGCCCATATAACATGAAACTACCCTTATTTTAACCACCCTTATTTCTGTTAATTATTCCCAAAAAATTCCCTGAAACTTCTATCAATTTTCTGCCAATATTCAATAAAACTGGTTGTATTTAATATTCTGGCCTAGGGGTAGTTTAGGAATTAAAAAATTAATAGGAACGGGAAAAGGCGACGGTCGTTAAAACATGATGTAAAGTAGGGTTTTCAAACTGAGGATGGTTTCTTGCTAACCGGGCAACATTTTTTTAATCCTTTTTTTGTGTGGGGAAGGTGTGTGTGTAGGGGGGGGGCTCTGCAATTTAGCCCTTTCTTAACGGCGAATTTGCTTGTGATGGAAACTTTATCCTAGTGTCATGTCTTTAATATGCTTCGAAGGTTCATATATGTTTAGATTGCAACTGTATGCTTTGATTATATGTTTAGATGAATGCTAATGAAAGGTGATAAAGGGTAAATAACAACTTATCTATCTAAAAAAATTTCAGTAAGTTTCTAATTGCTATTTTCTTAAACAGAGACTAGAGTTTCTTGGAGATGCAGCATTAGAATACTTGATTACATCATACCTCTACTCTGCTTATCCAGAAATGAATCCTGGTCAAATAACAGACATGAGATCATCGGTCGTTAACAATAAATCGTTTGCATACGTAGCAGTTGGAAGATCGTTTCATTTGTATCTTAGGCATTCTTCTTCTGCTCTCACAGAAGCAATAAACAAGTTTTCGAGGTTCGTGCAGTTACCTGACTCAGAAAGGGATTTTACTGAGGAGCCGGCATGTCCAAAGGTATTTCTTTTAAAAAAATCCAATTAAATCGACTTATTAATTATTATTGGTACTCGGTGCTAAAAGAGCATCATGAAGCTGGAATCTCGGTCTCATGAGTTGTTTTAATTGAAAAAAAAGTTAAAGTGGGACCATAAGTCGTTATGATAGGAGGTTACCCTTTCGGGTAAACTACATAAGCCGTCTACTTTTCCCAGTTTTTGCACAGAACAGCATTGAACTATGCTGAATTTGAATATTACCACTGAGGTGGTGTTTCATGCAACTTTGGGATGGTGTTTTATGTAATTTTTAATACACATTTTAAGCATTTAATGGTGCTTGGTGTAATTTTGAAAGTTTGATGGTGTTTGATAAAAAATGGGAAAAGTTAAATAATGTTTTATGCAATTTTCCCTATCCTTTTTTGGCCGTGGCATCTGGTTCTTAGTTCTTACATCTATTTCCTTCACATTTTTGAAGATACAATCTAGATCTTTGTTTACACTCAGATACTTGGTGACATAGTTGAATCTTGCATCGGTGCTGTACTTGTGGACACCGGATTCAACCTAAACATCGTATGGCAAATCGTGCTTAGGCTCCTGGAGCCAGCCTTGGATTTCTCTAGCTTGCAGCTGAATCATGTCCGAGAACTTAGAGAGCTTTGTCAATCAGTCGGTATTACATTAAGTCTTCCTAAACCTTTGAAACTAAAAGAAGGCTACTCTGTCACTGTGGAAATTGATGTGAAAGGTGAACATTTAACCTTTAGGGCGGTAAATACCAATTCAAAAGCTGCTCAAAGAATGGCTGCACAAGAAGCACTCTCTAAACTGAAGGTATGCCCAAGCTCAATCGGTGTGTAAATTTTTTGATTTATATTACGAAATTTATATTTTGTTATATATATTTTTATTGCCATATGTTTTATCCATATAATTTGTTTGTCGCATACTAAAATACCGCTCCATATATTGACGACAAGTTAAGCCAAATTCTTTCTCATTCCAAGAATTAATGGTTTTGTCAGCGATCTGGTTTTAGTTCGCCGTAGTGTTTTCATCATTGTTTTTTTTTTTTTGAGGTCAAATGGTGGGCAAAGCTCCCCCGCGTTTTATTAAAATAGCTTAATGAAACTTACAAGAGAGAAGAGACACAAAGGATAGAGAAAGGAAAAAAATACACAAAATAAACAAGCCTACAGATCCATTCCAGTTCAAGTCCTCAAATCCCCACATCTAGTTGCATAATAGTTAGTACAACACCACATCCTCTAATTCATCATTGTTAACTGCAGAAGAGCCCGATGTTATCCTTTTCTCGTATTTTATTCTATAATTGAGTAATAAGTCCTGACTATTCTTTTTCCCTACAAATTGAGTTTCCTTCCTATTTTTATTTATTTATTCAAATGAGCATAACCTATAAATTTCTCTTTTACAGGCCCTTGATTATAATCATAAAAGAAGGTCACTGCAAGAAATTGTGCGATCGACTCGGAAGGAAGCAGCGAAACTTATAGGTTATAATGAAGAGTATATTTTGATACCAAACTCTGATTCCTTTTCGAATGAGTTTTTGCGAGAACCAGAAACAACTCCTCCTAAATTGTCTGAAGACTCGGAAAAGACTCCAGATTTGTGTTGGGACCCAGAAGAGACTCCAGATTTGTCTAGGGACCCAGAAGAGACCCCGAATATGTCTCAGGACCCAGAGAAGACTCCTTCAGAATTGTTTCGAGACCCAGAAATCACTCCTTCCAAGTTGAATAACCGAACAAAGATCGCACGTCCCCTCACAGCAAGATCACGACTTTACGATATTTGTGCTGCTAACCATTGGGACCGTCCGATATTTGTCATGTGTAATGAAGAAGGGCCGATCCATCAAAAAATGTAAGCATGTAATAGATACGATCAAATATTTATTTTCACCTACCATGCATAAGATTCACCTCTACAAAATTTGGATATAGATTTCATGGCATGAATGACTTTGGAGAGGAGAAACTTCCTTTGAACATATTGGTATGGATAAATTGCATGATACCCCTCTCACTGTTGCTTGTGTTGCAGAATACCACCTTAGCTTTAAATCCTATAGTTTATTTTTAATTTTAACAGCTGTTAGGATTCAAGAATTCTGCATCTGCCACTATATCTCTCCAAATTACCTCCTTTCCTACCAGTTTCTTCACTGGCATTGCATGTTAAGTATTTTATCGAGGGGGCTCTAGGAAATAAAATTGAGGGTAAAGTGCAAGTTTTAAAGTATAGGGCTTGTGTTGCTTATTTTTAGTTGGAAAAATGGTCTAATCAATGTTATCGATACTCAATTAGAAAATGATGCTTGTAGCTTACCGTCCTCAAATCGAATCCATGTAATTTTTATTATCTTATCTTACAACTTTATCATCTTTGAAACTTTTGCAGGTTCACCTTCAAGGTTTCTGTTCAAATTGAAAAGATAAACCCCACACATTTGGAATGCATTAGTGAGCCGAAGCAACAGAAGAAAGCAGCGCAAGAGCATGCAGCCGAAGGGGCTCTCTGGTATCTCAAGCAACTCGGATATTTGCCCAAACCTTAAGAAGCCGTTCTCAAAGTCCTCTCGCATTCAAATGAGCTAGTATGTATTCATGTTGTACCAATAATAATATTTATAAATTATAGCATCGCCATGATGTTAGGGGTAGAGAATGAGTTATATCTCATTTTTTCTTTTCTTTCTGGTATAGTGTCAATATGTTGTGGATATTGTTCATTCATTCGTGTTTCATGGTGGTTACTATAATGTGATGGACTTTCTGTGATGTAATGATTAGAGGTTAACAGGGCTGTGAAGCCCCATGGCTGTGAACAGTAGGGTCTCCCTGTTTAAGTTGCAGACCGCACAGCCCCGTTTTTCCCATGATGATAACATTATTCTTTCAAAAGTGGTTAATCAAATATGAATCCGTGGACTGCGAGCCATCATGTTGAATCATGCAAATTGTTTGTTTGTTGAGGTGATCTGTTGGATTTTTGTATTATGAAATTCGTTGGTTGGATATGGATCAATTATCGTTTCGGGCATACAGGTGCGTAGATTATCAAAACTTGGATAGAAGTTTAATGAAGTTCTGGGATGCAACTATTTACAAGCTGTAATTTATTATTATTAATCAACATATGTTATGTATTAATATTTCCGTTAACATGACTAGTATTTATATTACTTGAAATGCATATTTACCATGTAAAATTACCAAGATAAATACAATATGTCTTTTTTCATCATTGTACGCTCTATGGGTTGATAAATTATCGAAGTACGTGTCTGAAATTTAAAACGCTGGAAAGAAAGACTATAATTAGATGTTTTCTCAGACTCCATCACAGACAAAAAAGAAATAAAATACATACAATAGGCATAGGTAATTTCAGAATATCGTAACTTCTTAGAATTTTTATTCCCCGGTTTGAAACCTCCAACCTTAGGAATTGTTGTGTAACAAAACTATAGCTTCTTATATTTTAAAAAAAAATTAATAGGCTAGATAGCAGGAAAATTGCTTTGCATTTGCCCGATCAGCAGGAAACCACCCTTTTTTTGAGAAACTTGCGCTTTTCCTCCATGTTTTAACCATTCTTGGCTTTTCTCCTACTTCAATAGAAATAAAACGACCCAAGGGAATAATGAATGGAAATTGTAACGCCATTACGGCATGTTTGGTTATAGGATTTTGGGAGGATTTGACGCTGTTTGGATTCACGAATCCAAAAAGATTCTTTTTGTTGTTTTACGAGGGCCCATAAAAAAAAAGTCTTCATGAATCCTTAAAAAAATGTTCAGGTTTTCAACAACTAAGGATGGCCTTCACCTATTCGGGCAAAAGTAAAGGGTTTCTCTGATATTTAAGCCATCTAAAGAAACCACAAGCTATACATAGGGGCTGCGGCCTGCCCACAAACAAAGCCCATCACCCTCCTTCCATTTTCCCGCCAAAATCCATCCCCCTTCCCGCCAAAACGCGCCATAAGTCTCCCAAAAAAAAAAAGAAGCAGCCTTATTTCACATCACTATCATCATCCCGAATCTCGATCTCGAATTCAAGTAAAAATGTCGGGTTGGGACGAAGGAGCGGTGTTCTACAGCGACCACGCGCAGTTCCCCCATGGCGCCGGCGATCCCGACGCCGGCGGCGGCCTCAGCCGCCACTCCGCCCTCCGCAAGTTCAAGGAGTTCATCCGCAGCTTCACCGGACTCACGGGCGACTTCCCTTACCGGTAGCTCACCTCACCGCCTTCGCTCCTCTCTCTTGTTACCAAAAATTTCTAGGGTTTTGATATATATTTTTTTATCCTTTTTTCTTCGATCAGAGAGAGCCTCGTTCACAACCCTGAGCATCTGTCGGTGGCGATCGAAGATCTCGATGCGTTTGATGCCGAGTTGTCTGATAAGCTCCGCAAGCTCCCTGCCGATTACTTGCCCTTGGTAAAATTTTATTCTTTTTAGACCTTTTTTTGGAGTAATTTTAGGGCTTTAGTGTATTGAGTTTTATAAAAGTCTGTTTTCCCCTTTGTTGGTATTATTTCCCCCAAAATCTGGACATGGGCCTTTTGAAAGGCGATCGCTTTTTTGTTATTACCAATCTCACGTAAATTTTTGGGGATTTTTGGTTTGATATGTCTCCTTAGCGCATGGGGTTTTATAGGCTTTTAGGCACATAATATTCTGTAGTCAATAAATTTCCCTTCTTGTTATTGCCAATTTTCCTCTAATTTTTGATGTTTTAGATCCTTATGTTTCTCAAAAGGAATCTAATTCTTGATTTTTGCAGTTTGAAACTGCAGCTGCTGAGGTGCTTGCCAGTCTCAGATCGAAGGTCGCTAACGAGACTGGTGAAATGGAGGAGCCCGAGACTGGAGATGTGCAAATTTTTCTATCATCCAAAGAGAATTCGGTTTCCATGCGATCTATTGGGGTCAGTTCTCAAATTTTGCTGTCATGCCATTTATCCCTTGTTTATATTTGTTTTGTGATTTAAATTTGAGATTTTTTAGGCAGAGTACATGTCGAGGCTTGTAAAGATTGCAGGGATTACGATTGCTGCTTCTAGAGTGAAAGCGAAGGCAACTTATGTGACTTTAATGTGCAAGAATTGTAAGAGTATTAAGACAGTAGCTTGTCGGCCTGGGCTTGGAGGTGCGATTGTTCCAAGATCTTGTGATCATGTTCCACAGGTTCTAAATTACTTAAATATAATTGTTTTGACAACCTAGCATCCCTGCCTAGCCCGGGGTCCCATGACACACCCATACACGCTCCGGATCGAACCTGGACATGCACATTTAATTAAAGAAAGAGAGGAAGGGGAAGGGAGAAATATCTTGTGCGAGTGGGGTCTCGAACATGAGACCTCCTGCCCCGCACACCCATGCCACAACCAACTGGGCCATGAGTTATATATATATATATCTATATATCTATATATCTATCTTGCTATTGTAAGGTTTTCTAACTTCATTGTTGGTTTTGTATCTATAGCCTGGGGAAGAGCCTTGCCCATTGGATCCTTGGATAGTGGCTCCTGATAAAAGCAAGTATGTTGACCTGCAAACACTCAAGGTGCAGGAAAATCCAGAGGTTAGGGATTCTCTTTGACAATGAAAACTCTATAGATTTTGCTGCGAAGACGTTTATTTCTTGTAGAGAAGTGAATTGAAATGGTTTGTTTTTGTTATAAGGATGTTCCAACTGGGGAGCTACCTCGGAATGTGCTTCTCTCAGTCGATCGCCACTTGGTTCAAACTATTGTTCCGGGCACGAGGTTGACTGTTATGGGAATTTATAGTGTTTTCCAAGCTTCTGCCACGTAAGGAGCTCATGATTTGCTAACTTCTCCACTCTCATTTACATATGGATGTTTCTATTTAATATCTTTTCCACTTATATTTTCTTTGATATGGAAAGTAACCTTTAGGAAATGAGATAGACTGCCTAGTGTCGTCAGGTTGTATAATATGTAGAGTTCTTGAAATTGAATTGGTATAATGATCAAATCAAAATCGTCAAGTTGAACATTCCAATTAAGTAGAAGCCTTCTCTTCAAGTTAAAGATATTTGGCACCCTCTCATGCTATCCCACATATCAGTATTGTTTTAAAAAATTCCATAAAGCAGTAAATTCACAGGACCTTGTGGTCATCTTTCCAATGAATTGGTTGATTTTGTTTATTATGGGTGTCTGATGTTTATGTTATTTTTTTGCAGTCAGAAAGGAGCAGTTGGAGTTAAACAACCTTATATTAGAGTTGTTGGGCTGGAGCAAAATCGGGAAACAAATACCAGTGGTCCCTCGACCTTCACATTAGATGAGGTAAGTCTTGCATGATGCAAAGAAAAAAGAAAAAAAAACACCAGTATGGTTCCAATGTGCTATTGGAAGACTGATGGTTGTTGAGCAGGAGCTGGAATTTAAGGAATTTGCTCAAAGACCTGATGCTTATGAGAAAATATGCTCCATGATTGCTCCATCAATATATGGCCATGCTGATGTCAAGAAAGCTATAGCTTGCCTATTATTTGGGGGATCAAAAAAGGTATGCAACCAATTGCTTGCAATTTTATGTTATAAGTTAAAGGAACGCTCATAATATGTTTTCCCCTCTCCATCTCCATATTTATAGAGGTTACCTGACGGTGTGCGATTAAGAGGGGATATCCATGTCTTGCTATTGGGTGATCCATCCACTGCAAAATCACAGGTTGGTAAATCTAAGTTTCATTGAGTATTACTATTTGCAAAATACATGCTTTATAG
The DNA here is from genome assembly GCA_030015575.1 of Agapanthus africanus. NCBI lineage: Eukaryota > Viridiplantae > Streptophyta > Magnoliopsida > Asparagales > Amaryllidaceae > Agapanthus > Agapanthus africanus. The sequence continues at coordinate 506,140,807 of JASDDO010000012.1, forward strand.
TGGTGATGTTTCTGTATGCAGAAATTGTAAATAAAATTAGCACATCCTTGATTAAATTGAAGGTAAGACTCAGGAAATATAATGTTGAGAAAAAAATTGTAGACTTTTGCTAACTATTTGATATTTGAAACCCGTTCTCCATCAGTGTAAGTCGGAACTTTTCAACTAGCGTTTCTGACTTAATTGGGAGTTTCAGCGAAGGTTGATAGATGTGCCTCATACATTTTGATATTTAATTACAGAAGATTGTAATCTCTATCGGAAAGCGAAATACATTTTAGTTCCTTTTGTTTGGGCGGCCCATTTTATATTATTAGGGACCTTAGCTCAGTTGCCTGTTGACTGCCATAGAAAAAAATTGTGAACTTTACAATCCTTGTCTATCTAAGCCTTTTCTTTATACTAGCCACATTGTTTAAGCTCATTCAATTGACATACAAATCTTTTATTTTGTGCAATATAGATAATAGTTCTGATCTAATAGTTTTTTATCCTTTTATTTTAAAGTTTCTCAAGTTTGTGGAAAAGACGGCTCCAGTGGCTGTTTATACTTCAGGAAAAGGGTCATCTGCTGCTGGTCTTACTGCTTCAGTGATTCGTGACAACAGCTCAGTGAGTTTCTGTACTTCAATTGCTATCTATGAAGTGGTATTATTAGCTGTTAATGCCTAAGCCTGAGAATTTTAAAAATTATCCATTTCAGCGGGAATTTTATCTGGAAGGTGGGGCCATGGTTTTGGCAGATGGAGGAGTCGTCTGTATTGATGAATTTGATAAAATGAGACCTGAAGACAGGTGGGGAAAAAGTTTGAACAAGTAGAGATTTGTGTCTGATAGTAATACACTTGTTAATCAATAATCTTTTTTGCAGAGTTGCAATTCATGAAGCAATGGAGCAACAAACTATTTCAATTGCCAAAGCAGGAATAACTACTGTGCTCAATTCAAGAACATCTGTACTCGCAGCTGCTAACCCTCCATCTGGACGCTATGACGATCTTAAGGTTCGAGGGTTAATAGTTGTTATTTAATGTAATTTAAAAGATTTTATTATTGCTATATAAATTTTCTGTTTCAGACCGCACAGGATAATATCGATTTGCAGACTACAATTCTGTCCAGATTTGATTTGATTTTCATTGTGAAAGATGTACGAATGTATGATCAGGATAAGGTATATATATCGAACAAGTTATGATTCTGGCTTAATTATTTATATGGTACATAACATTTTTGATTTTACATGCAGAGAATTGCTAGCCATATTATTAAAGTCCATGCCAGTGGAGCTGCAGCCTCCAAAAACACGGATTCTTTTGAAAGCGAAAACTGGCTAAAAAGGTACATCTTACTGTTTTTCAAGACGTTGGATAGCGCCAATAAGACCCCAGCCAAATAAAAAATTTCTTAAAAAATATGAGATAAGGAGAGTTCGAAAATAGAAAAAGCAAGTTAAAAATATACAATAAGCATCTTCAAGCATCAAATTTCAACCATGAAAGTATAACAGTTATGTATCAGGTTTGCCAACATGCTCTTAATCTTGTATCAGCAGCAAACTAGGATATCTTATTGAAAAAATCTGTCCTTTGTGTATTGGATACATATTGCTGTCCTGGTTATAGGAATATTGTATCATAAGGAATTTGTGTATTGTATAATTCCTAGTTTCTTTTTCCCCCCCAGATACATTGAATATTGCCGGATCAGCTGTCGACCACGATTATCTGAAAAAGCTGCTGAAATGCTACAGAATAAATATGTAGAGATCAGACAGGTATTATTATTGTTAATATCACTTCACATTACTTGAAAATTTGTCTTGAACCAAATGTCCATTTAATGTCTTGCTCTTTTTGGTGTTGTAGAGAATGAGGCAGCAAGCTTATGAAACTGGGAGGTCGGCTGCAGTTCCTATCACAGTGAGGCAGCTCGAAGCGATAATAAGGCTAAGCGAGTCTCTTGCAAAGATGAGGCTGTAAGTATTCATATTAGATATTTGAAAACCAAATATTTTGTTCTACTGAATTTGTCAAGTCTTTTTTAGTTTGGCTTGGATAAGTTCAAATTAATATTTGGTTTCAATTTTGGATACTATAATATAGAGAAGCTGCCCGCCCATCCCAACCCCAACCCCCCAAAAAACCTTCATTGCAGTGGTCAGGACTTAAGATAGTTCCATTGCTACTTAGGTTGAAATCCCATCCAGGCAAATATATTTTCTTAAACTTTATTAAAAAAGTATCGTTGTGCAAATGCCTAGGTTTCGGCGCTAAAAAAGGCTATCGATCTGCATGGTTACTACTTTTTGTATATAAAAATATTGCTGAATTTCACTAAACTATAAAAAAAAATATCCTTTTTTTCCACTGAACTACCAAAATTTTATAAATTACAACTGCCAAAAACTTTCATATTAATGCTACCCATTTTTTCACTAATATACCATATCAGCATAAATTGTTGGCACCATTATACTAGTTTAGTAAAATATGAGTATAATTGCTAAAAGTTGTTAACTGTTAGTATGAAGCTTGTGTTTTAGGTAAATCATAAAGTGTTGGTAGTTTAGTGCAAAATGAGTGTAATTTTTGGCAGTGGTAAAATTAAGCCTAAAATTATTCTAACTCTTCTCTTAACTTCAGAATTGTGGCGCAGTGCCAGGGACTTTAGTATATCATTTGAATGCAAATTGAATTTTTTTGAATCTCAGGACCCTTGTTGCTACACAAGAGCATGTCGAAGAGGCGTTTAGATTGTTTAACGTTTCCACATTGGACGCAGCACGATCAGGAATCAATGAGCATTTGAATTTGACCCCTGAAATTGCAAATGAGATCAAGGTTGAGCCAAACCTCTTCCCTCTTAGATGTTTAATTGTATATTTGAAGCAAGCTAATTGTCTTCATAATTTCTTTTTATATCAGCAAGCTGAAACACACATAAAGAGAAGAATGGGCATTGGGAGTCACATATCAGAACGGCGATTAATCGATGACTTGACCAGAATGGGCTTGAACGAGTCTATCGTGAGGATCATATGCTAATTTTCTTTCATGCTTCTTTTTGAATATGTTATCAATCACTGCAATATGCTGACATTATTACATTTTTTCAGATAAGGAGAGCTCTATTGATTATGCATCAGAGAGATGAAGTTGAATACAAGCGAGAAAGGCATGTTATTGTCCGCAAAGCTTGAAGTTTAGTCTGTTCTAGCTTTTGATGCCAACGATTCGAAAGAAGATGACATTGAAGGCAAAATTGCCACATTTGGAGCTGAGCAGTGATGATACCCATATGTTCTCTGCTTATTTATCTTTTTATCCTTAATAGTGTACTTTTCCTTTGCTTCAATGGTGAATCATCTTGTGCAATGTATTTGTTGTCATGGTAGCACTGTTAACTTGAGCTCGAGTAGTTTATGCCAACAGAGGTAGTAAAATTTCTTTGATTTGCTAAGTTTTGTTCCAGTTTGAATTTTATACGATAAAAGTTCTGTTGCGATTTTTCATTGTGAAATGGAGGTTGCAATGTTCCATTGATTCTTATTTGAATTGTCTATTTTCCTTGGGAATAAATGGATGCCTCAGTTATTTAGTTTGTAAATATCTATGCCATATCTTACATAGTTTTGAAAAATTTGATAAGGATTTGGATTTTTCAACTTATCAGTGGGAAAATAACTAAATGAGTTAGCTTATCAAAATATAAAATTCATCGACTAAAATGCGGCCTATCATGCCTAAATGACCTATCCAAATGAAAAGCATATGATCTTGGGACCGGTCGATACAAGTATCCATCTGCACAGCTTACAAAATGTAATGTATATTGATCATGATGCTAAAAAGTTTTGAATCACATGTGATGCAACCCGCAATTGAATCTCAGACCTCTTCCACAGCAAAAAGAGGTTTTCTCATTACACTATAGCGGCGCTCACATTTTAAAAACTTGTTTTAGATTTTGATACTTTGTCATATGTTTTCCACATAATACGATTTGAATCCAAATCATATAAAAAGCATTTTGATCAAAATCGATACAAATATTGTAAAATGCTTGAATAGTAATGATTCCATTATTATTTTATTTTCTTTTGATGAAAAAGAGAAATAATATGTTGAGCGAAGTACACAATGCCTCTCCTCATAATTTCCTAGGTAAATCATACTAAAATAACCTTAACCGTCATGGTTTTTCTTGAAATACCATAAGTTTTTCTATATAAAAAGTTATAGTTTAAACTGTTGTTCTTATAATATTTTTTCGCCGCTAAAATACTTTCAAAAGTAGCAAGGTAACCTTGATAAAAGAAACTCAAGGTATTCTAATGAGAAATCGTGAAAGTTAAAGGTATTTTAGTGTAATTTACCCTAGTCTGTAGTCTTAATTTCGTCTAAGAGATGAGTGCTCCCCAATCCTAAGATTCAACCAAAACCCTTTCCCTTCATCGCTTCCTCATTATCCTCCTCCTCCAATATTTCGCCATGTCGGTAAGTCGTCTGTCCAAACCCAAACCCAAACCCTAATTTTACTTTCTAATCTAATTTCGAATCTCTCTAATGGCTTTGATATCTCAATCGCTGGCAGATCTTCGAGTACAACGGCAGCGCCGTGGTGGCGATGGTGGGAAAGAACTGCTTCGCGATCGCCAGCGACCGCCGCCTCGGGGTCAACCTCCAGACCATAGCCACCGATTTCAAGAGGATCTTCCAGATCCACGATAAGCTTTACATCGGCCTCTCTGGCCTTGCCACCGACGTCCAAACGCTGTAATTAGCTATACGAAACCCTAATTTCTTCTGACTTTTGTTGATTTTGATTTGTGATTTGGTGTTTTTGATTTGTTTTTTGTGAGGGGTTGAAGGTTTCAACGGCTGGTGTTTAGGCATAAGCTGTATAAGCTTAGAGAGGAGAGGGACATGAAGCCGGAGACTTTTGCTAGCCTTGTTTCGGCGATCCTCTATGAGAAAAGGTTTGAATTTTGTTCAAAAATTGAATATTTTGGCATCCTTGTATATAATTGTATGCATCAATATTAACTTTGTGAAGGTAGGTTTGTACTCGATACTATTTAAGTTACCTGAATTGCTGTTGGTTTTATTGAAGGAATGAAGGTTTGGTTTTGTCATTTGGTGCAATTGGAGGCTCTATTGCTAATATTTGTAGTTTGCTAAGTATTGTAAGGGTTAATGTGGGCTCTAAAGTTCGGGGCCTCTATAGAAGCATTGTGCTTATACTATAGAAGATGATTCTGTAGATACATTTGTCCGTTTAGGTGAATCTAGGGTCTTACGTTATAAAGGGCAATCGTACTATGATCGTGTGTTTACCTGTCCATCCTAATTTCCCCCCGAATCATATCTAAAATCCAATCACCAGATTGAAACACGAACAATTCAAAAGTGTTGCTTTGTTTTCCTAGTGCAGAAATCTGGTCTTTAACTCTTTGATGCTGTTTTCTGAATGTTTTAATGTACTAATTCTATTTAACCATTTCGATAATACAAAAAAATACATGTACAACACAGTGGAAATGGGAGGCATGTTATTGGCCTGTGACTCTGTACATACATTAGTCTGCAATATCTAGTCCTTTTAGGTCTTGTTTGGGTATGGAGTTAGGAAAACTAAAGTTTTTTTTAACAGGAGGTACAGGGGATGCAAACTATGGTTTATAAGCCCCAAACTCCATTTTCAAATAAACTATGGTTACGTTTGTAGATATGTGTTTGGAAAAATAGAGTTTATTAATTAGATCATATTGGAGTTGAGACTACCGTAGTTTCTAAACTCCAAAATGGATGCCAAACATGGAAAAGCTAGCATTTTGGGGTTAAAGTGCTGCTAACTTAATGAAACTCGGTTTAGAAAACTTAACTCCATTCCCAAACAGGCCTTTACTTGGTTCAGATAGTAGTGGAAACTAGTTGAACTATATAGGCACTTCTTCATAATTTTTCTTAGTGAAGAATCTTTATCATCTTGGAGATTTGTGGGTTACTCATGAACTAAGAATAGATGGATCCTATAGCTTGCAATTTCTTGCTCCATCTGGCTACAAAAATGCTTGGATGATTTTAAAGTTGAATCCATATCAATGTCATGTATCCTTATCGTTTTGTCTTTAAACTTTCCATCGGCGGATAATTTTCCTTACAATTAAGCACCTTAGGCAGGAGAGCCACAGCTCATGTTACTCTGTTGGGAAGAAGTATAAGATGGAAATAGTTGAAATCAGTACTAGACTATAAAAAGGAGTGATACTTAAAAGAATACTAATGGACTCGACTACAATATTTAACCTCCAGCATTGGCTCAAAAATACTGTCTGTATTGTTGATAGGGTATCAACCCATAAATTATGGGAGATCGGAGAGTCAATCTTCGGTGCCTTTTTTCAGATTTTCGAGGCACCGTACGGATTGGATATTCACCGTCGGGATCCGAACTAAACCGATTCAGCCGGTCACGTTCTGACAACACAAAAAAGTTAAGAGCACGTGCCAATCAAATCAAAATTGCTTTTTTTAATTTAAAAAAATCAAATCAAGACATCATACTCTTCATCAACCTCTTGCATCCTTGGGCTGTCTATCCCACTTCTCTCTCCTCTTCACCGCCTCAGCCACTCCCTCTCCAAATTCCATCTCTCTCAAATCCAATTTCCTCCAATTTATTTTCTTCAAACCTCCATTAAAATCCATTGTCCACAGATCCTAATTCTTAAAATATTTATGAAGATGTTATTATGGACGAAAAGGAGAGCTGTGGATATCTTGGCACCAGCGTGTATAAGAGAAAGAATGAGACATCTAATGGCACTCCGCCGGAAAATTTTCCATCGCCGCATGACGTTTCGTCGGATGATTTGATTGATTGGTTTTGGTCTCTTCAACTATGATGTTTAGTAGATTTTCGGTCTCCCTCGCCGCCCAATTCACGTTCCGCCAGAAAATTCCTCGTCTGAATGTGTTCTCAAAAGAAGTTCGTTCAAGCTACTACTCTTGCTGCCGAGATCACACTTGATTTCAGCTCGACCGATTTGATCAATTGTGTCTCTTCTTCTTCATGTATAGTTCTTATGAAATTAATGATCTTATGATTATGATAATATATGTGAGTTTTGAATTATAATCGGTTACTTGCTTGAATTTAATTGTTGCAATAGTTGTGTTATATTATGGGTTTTGTTTTGATTATGATTGCTGTAATGCGAATAGGAGGAAATTAGAAAAACAAACATAAATATTAGAAGAACAGAGGCGGAAGAAAAGAACATCAATTGGTTTCTTTGAGTTTCAGCAAAAAAGTTATGGCTCAAATCCCTTTTTCTCCTTCAGTTGAAGTGTATTTTGTTTAATTAATGGTATTTTAGTGAAGCTAGCATGGATCACAACTAGGGGTGGTAATTGAACGAGCCAGCTCGGGTTCGATTGAGGTTCGGCTCGGTATCAGCTCGTTCAAATTCAGTTCATTTATTAACGAGCTGGACATGAGCCAGAAAGCCTGGCTCGTTTATTAAACGAGCCGGACTCGAGCTCGACCAGGCTCATTCGGTATTGACTCGGGTTCGGCTGGATTACACAGTTTGAAAAAAACAGTAATATGTAATATATAGCAGATTCTATACAACTCTCAGGACACTTAATTCAATTAAATGACAGTATATAAAATGTACTGAGATAAATATAAAGCCCAGCACTTAGACCCATTCAATGTCCTAGATGTTAATGTTTTTTAATTTTTCCATATCTCAAAACCCTGAGTTTTAAACATTATTGTTAATTATGTGTTTTTCTTGGAAGATACTATTAATATGAGTAAATGAGCTGAAAACGAGCCGAACTCATCGGCTCGTAAACTCGGCTCGTTTAGTTAATGGGCCACAAATGACCGAACACGAGCTGGGCATGTTTAATCGAGCCAGACTCGAGCCGAGTATCTCTAGCTTGATTAACTAAACGAGCCGGACTAGGGCCGACAAAAAGAACCACGAGCCGAACTCGAACCGAGCTTGGCTGGCTCGAGTTCGGCTCGTTTACACCCTTAATCACAACCATTAGCTTAGCAAAGGAAAAAACTTGCTATTATATCTTTAAAGTGTAAACCAATATTTATAGTTTGATTAGAATTAGAAAGCATAGGATGATCGAGTGGGGTTTAGATCTTAATAGATTTGAAAACGAAAAGGTAGAATAAGAGGATACGAGTTAGACGAAGAAGATGACGAAGAAGTCGAAGAAGAAGACGAAGAAGAAAGGAGGCTAATTAATATATAGATAGAACCTGACCCATGATTACTAGAACAAAGGAGTGAGCCTTTCCTAGATAATCAAATCAATCAAAGATCTACCTGACTTGTTGGGAATTTTGATTTGACCTGAATTATACCAGAATGGACCTATTGATTCTAATAGAAACCCCTTCCATCCTTTGAAGTTTTAAATAAAGGCATAATATGGGTGCAAGCATGGTTATATGTGTGTCATTGTACACACAGCTAAAGTTAATGAATCAATGAAACATGTCTCGGCTGCTCAGGTCAGGGTAAAAGCTCTAATATCTTATTTTCGAAAACCAGTAGAACTACAAGCTATAGATTGTTTTTTGGGTGCCTTAGCTGCATGGGGTTTGACTTGATTCATCATTCGTCATAATTGACATTTATTTGCAGTCACAAAATCAGAATGCCTAAAAAATATAGTTTCTGCCTGATGGCAGTGTTGTGTTTACATATTCTGCTCGTAACTTAAAAGGTTTTGTTTGAGATGTTTGACTAAGTTGGTTTCATTTTTTTTTTAAATATGCATCTGACCTAATATTAAAATTATTACTACTGACAAACAATTCTTGTCGTAGGTTTGGCCCTTATTTTTGTCAACCAGTTATTGCTGGGTTAGGAGATGATGATGTGCCATTCATCTGTACCATGGATTGCCTTGGCGCCAAGTATGGATACTTCTATCCCTTTTTGTTTAGCGATGAGTTTGATATGATGTTGAATGTGTATCAATAGTTTTAATGTAGACTTTATGGTTTTTCATGTTATGTACCTCCACCTAACTCAAATCTCTCCATTCATACTGCTTGAAGAACTCCTACTCTTGATGCATATATTTGTTACTTGGGATGCTTTCATTTTTTAATAGAGCAGGCTTGAGTTCCTGAATTTTTTTATAGTACTTGCATGTATCTATGATAGTGGTGGTTGACACGAGAACTGTTCTTGATTTTATAGATTCCAATCTTTTGCAGCTAATGAGGGGTTAAACATCATTTTTATTTCTAAGTTCTCTGCAGATCAACTATGTTTTGAAAATTCTAGGAGTTTTAAAGTTTTAGATTTTTCTAGCGGCCGATTACAAAAAATTAATACTGGAAGTTGCTTTGCATCAATATACATATGAGAATTCCTCTCCAACTGTAGTATTTGATTCCTTGATTGAAGAACTCTTTCTCCACATTAAACCCTTACAGATTCTTTTTGGAAACCAGTAGAATTCCATGTCCCAAAGGGACAAAGTTTAGCCTTTTTAGGCTTTTGTTCTTGGGATCTAGTAATAGTTTTGCAGTGTTGTACATAACGGACATCTGCCGCCATTATACAGTTAATAAAATCTACTTCAGGTAGAAGACACCGTACTGAGAAATAGCAACATACTTATAGCTATGATTTATATGAAGTTGCACCAACTAATTAAAAAGCTTGCTTAACTTTTGCACTTAATTTTGCCATAACTAATCAAGCTTAATGTCAGAATTCACTATACTATACTAGCTTGCCAGATTAACTATCTTCCGACCTCCTATCCCTTGGTATTTCTGAGTGTTTTTTTGTTGTACTTGTATGCTCATTTAGTTATATTCTTGTATGCAGGGAACTTGCCAAGGACTTTGTGGTTTCTGGTACAGCATCTGAATCTCTTTATGGAGCTTGTGAGTCCATGTTCAAGCCCAACATGGTTTGTGGATTATCCTAGCTCCTACAGTTGATTATTGTTTATCGGTTCTACCTTTTTAAGGCTAGCTCTGTACAATTGAGTTCTCATCATATTCTTCCTAAAGAGAAAAATCTACTACCCTCGTCTTTCAATAGCAAGGCTATGCAATTTGGGGCTGGAACAGTGATCACCAGTCTAATGGTTAAACAGATGGATATGTTTCTTTCCCCATGGAAGTCCTTGTTTGGTTAGTCTAAGTTACCTTTGACATGGAAAGATAACATGGAAAGATAGTAAAAAATATAGTTTCAGGGAAGAATGATAAAGTTTTAATTAAATGTGTTGTGCTAATTAACTCGTAGGACCTGGAAAGTTTCTGGTTAAATTAATTTGCATGGTTGCATTCTCTTTATATGCATGTCAATCACAATAACTTCTATAAATCATGAAAAGAGAGATGTATGACGGTAAGAGGAAATAATTTTACTAACACAAATGTTTACCTTCACACAAAAAATTCTGTGATATGCTTTGGATGGAAACCCTGGTTGCCAAAGCATGACCTTTCTTATGTGTGAAAATTGCATTATGTATAAAGATAATGAAGCATAGGTTATTCTTATTTTATTTTCTTTTCTTATGGTAAAATGCTCTTGGTATATTAAATTATTTTATAATTTTTATTATATCAATGAAATTTCTCTTCTCATTGCTAGGAACCGGATGAATTATTTGAGACCATCTCTCAAGCACTATTGTCATCTGTTGATCGCGATTGTCTGAGCGGTTGGGGAGGACATGTGCTCCTTGTGTAAGTACAAGCTTTTGTTTACTTTCTTTTCTTTTTTGTATCAGCCTTCTCAGATTTATTTCATTTGATCTGTACCTTGTATATTAGCTGGTATTTTATTACTGTTTGCTGCAATATATATTATGGAAAGGAAGAGATTATGTTTTGAAGAATTACTGTCCAAGTTAAACTGCCATGTTTGGTACAAATAGATTGGTTTTTCTATAAGGCATTTCCTTTGGAACCTATCGACATTGAACAACATTTAGGAGTAATTCCGAGTCTTCCCTTTGAGTATGGTAAAGGTGTTTAGTGTTCTCTTTTCAACTATTCTCCAAAAATGAGGTTCTATTGTCAACTGATAGGATGATCATCTTCTATATCATGGATATAATCCCTAGCTTTCCGAAAATACCTTCTCCTTTTTAACTCTTTTGCTTTATATTTTAGATTGTTATTGAGTTGCCATCACTAATTGGAGGAAGATTCTAGACTCTCTTTGAGTTATATACCATTTCCTGCCCGCCGTAGTGTTTGGAGCCTGCAAAAGTATCTTTTGTTTTCCCCCTTCAATTATTCATCCGGTGCCAGGCTAAATTGTCTTATTCGGCGACATATTTTCTCGTTTCATGCAAGTTTGTTTTGAATTTCGATGAATACCAGTGCAAAGTTCTTGCATCCCAAAATTCTACTTGATTCATTGCTTGTAATTAAAATATTTTTATATAAGATCCCTTTAGGTTATGAGGGGTAGGAGGGGTAGAATATTTCTTAGGCAGTCGAAACGATTTGCCTGATTCAAAAAATTGCTTCTTTTTATAGTAGATCACTTAACTTTAATTTCTTGTTTGAGCACCAATATGGCTAAAAGATCTCCGCTGCCTGCTCAAACTACTTAGGCCCTGTTAGGGAATGGAGTTTAGATAACCATGTTTTATTTTTAAGTGAACATAGAGAGATGCAAACTGTGGTTTGCAAGCCTCAAACTCCCAAAATGGAGTTTTCTAAACTTTGATCAGATTGGAGTTTGGATAACTGCAGTTTTCTCACTTTCAATTATCTCAACTCCAAAATGAGCCCCAAACAGCGGAAAGTTGGATTTTACAGGTGAGTCTTTCTAACTTTGTGAAAGCACAGTTTAGAAAACTTAACTCCATTCCCAAACAGGGCTTTGTTATCTGAATTTACTTTATGGAGATGAAATGACTACCACTGCTGCTACTGTTTGATTACTAGTTTTGGTTATTTGGTGTCGCCGTAAGTTTGATGTAATGAATCGGTTTTGTATTTTGTTACCAAACGACTTGTCATCAAATATTCGTCACAATATATGTATCGTTTATAATCTGCAGGACACCAACAGAAGTGCAGGAGAGAACTTTGAAGGGAAGGATGGATTAAAACTCAAATGTGAATCAATAGCTTTCTGCTGCTTTTCGTTTAGATGAATGTGAGATGAGAATAACTAAAATTTATAATTTATGTATACTCATGAAGAAGAAATTTATTTCAACTGTTAGACGCAGTATAACTGGTGCAAGAATATGAATATCAATTCTGTCTTGTTTCAACATTCATTTTCCGTTAGTTAATCTATAGACTTTGAATCGGATTTGAGAAAAAGGCTTGTGCATGCACTTTGTAAAATGGATGCTGTAGAATTATCTTAGCATATATACATGGTCATTGAGTTTAGCTCAGATTACAATTGTTTGTCCAAGAAGAATCTGAGATCACTGATTTCAGTTGCGTCATTGAACTTCAAACTCGGATTCTAGATTGGAACACGTATGCATATGAATGAAATACTTTTATCTTGAATCCACGTGTGTGTGCAGGGAAGTGATCTCTATTGCGTACTGGTCCGTGTTTTTAAAAAACAAACTTTCGATCTAAATATGTTCCCATCCGCCGTACCTTCGAAACTATGTGCATTAAAAATAATGCATGTGCATTAAAAATTAAAAATCAAAGGGTTTAAAGACTTTTAATCAATGTATTGGATGAAAGAAGTTTATAATGCATAATTGAAAAACGTTTATTTTTGCATCCATCGATGCATAGGTTAGAGGTCTTTAAATTCTTTGATTTTTATGCACATACATTTGATGATATGGCGATCAACTTGAACGGATCAGATCGTGCAAATATGTCGTGGATCGGGAGTTTCTGTTTTTTAAAAAAAAGTATCGGTTTGCACTATAGCGCGCTTATATATATGAAAGAATATTCTTTGAAATATTTAGGTTGAACTCCAGCGGAAAAATTATTGTTTAGCCTTTATTTTATATTTTATTATGTTTGGGTTATGAAATTTTTTTTATTGGTTCCTACTATATATTTATCGCTTTTATCTTATATACCGGGAGAGACGAGTCCTCTCGACCGCTCACTGCTTCCACGTGCTTCGGAACTATACCCAACAAAAACCTGTTTGCACGACTCTTTTGAGCCGTGGTAAGATAGAAGTCTAAATATAATGGAAACATACATAAGACACTATAGTGATCTCAGGTCCTAAGGACTACCCTGTACCCATGTCACCAGAGAACTGCTACCTAACATTGGTATATCACCAACTAGGAGTCCTCGATGAGTCCGTCCAGTTTAACTCGTCTAATGAGCACCTGTATACAATCCTTGATGTCAAACACCAATAGCTGCAGGATCAGCTATCGCCCGTCAACTGGGTCAAGAAACGTACACACTAGTCTAAACTGGAGTACCGATGCCCAGTCTCAATACTCCTACGACTAGGGATATTTAAGAATGTGCTTATCGACTACCCAGGCCCCACTAGTATGATCTCCATCATCGTCTTGGTAGTCAAGCAAAATCTTAAGTCTATCTCATGTCTAAATGATATGTGATAATGAATAAAACGCATCACATGAAAGATAAAGACAAATCAGATAGCATACTATCATCTCGAGTAAAATTGTTCTCTCGTATAGGTTCTCCTTTAATTACAATAATTGCCTTGAAAGCACTTATATCCAACAAATAGGATGCCCGCCGAACTTCCTGAGTCGACGAGGAGTCTCTTGACTTCGTACCTGTTCACCCAGGGCATGATCACAAGAGGATCATTATGTGGAAAAGATATGCCATGCAGGTTCTCGTCGGTGAAGGTGATTGGGGTAACCATCTTACCCTTCTTGGAAAGGGAGCATCTAAGGTCATGATCGGCTGGATGCGGCGGGTATCCTAGTTGCTCGGACTTGAGCCAACGGAGATGACCATGATCTGTTCGACAGTTAGCTCTCCTGTAGGTTGTTGCTCGGTTTGCTCCCTATCCGCTTGACGTTTGTCTCGCAGGTATTTTGCCAAGTAACCGGAGCGGATCAGCTCTTCGATGTAGTCGCGCGGCTGTTTACAATTCTCGGTCGGGTACCCTTACGTCCAATGATAGGCGCAAAATGGGCCACGGAGTCGTTTGCCTGGCCTTTGCATCATCGGTGGCAACTTGAAGAATCTCTCGCTCTTCACTTCTTCTAACAGGTCGGCTTGCGAAACGCTTAGAGGCGTGCAATCGTGAAACCTCGGAGAATAAGGTTTTGGATGATCAGGCTTCTTCTTTTCTTCTCGGACCCTTTCCTTTCGATCTCCTCGGCCTCCTTGGTGGAGATTAGCATTGACCTCAGACTCGAGTTGGATTTCTCACTCGGTCCAAACTTTCACCTCAACCATGGTCTTGGGCTGCGCCAATGCAAAAGAGTGGAGCCACTCTTTGTGCCTAAGACCAGTCCTCAGGACGGTTATGACCGTCTCGTCCCGGTGCTCGGGTACCTTCAGAAGAGCATTGTAGAACCGGATGATATAGCCCTTAAAAGACTCTATGTCGTCACCCTTGAGATGAACACGTAGTCAATCGATTTCTTCTGTCATTGGTTATCGACGAAGTGGCTAAGGAACTGCATGGCCAATCCGTCGAAGGTCGAGATTGAGTGCGGAGTCAGACCGGGGAACCAGTCTCGTCCTGCTCGGATGAGTATGGTGGGGAATGCTCGGCACCGAGCAGCGTCCGAGTTATTCTAATAGCTCATGGACACGGTAAACGCGTCCAGGTGATCCTTCGAGTCGGACTTACCATCGAACAGAGCTACCTTGGACGGTTAGTTCCGGGAAGAGATGCGTGTTCTCAGCATGTAACACCTTAGAATGTGTTTTGTAGCTAATTATATTTTTAAAATGTGGTTTTTAATAAAAAGTTTACCAAATTAAGTTTTAAATATTTTATCTTATTTAATGTGTATTTTATTAGAATTTTATTAGGCACACACACACTTGTGCATGTTAACTTGGGTTGTTTTTGGGGTTAAGCCATGATTGGTAACCATGGTTAACCAACCATTTCTTCCCTAATCTAGTTTAATATTTGTTTAAGTGTTTTGGTTGTTATTAGTATGTGTTAAAGTGTCATGATAGTTTTAAATTTAAAAATGAATTGAAAAAGGGGTTTTATTTTGTTTTGTGCTTGGTTGACTTTGTGAGAGAGAGAGAGAGTGAGCATGGGCATCATGGCTTTGCCCATGCCTCATTATGAGAGAGAGAGTAAGAAGGGGGCCCTTGGGTGTGCTCATTCTCCACCTCATTCCTTTTCTCTCATTCTCTCACTCTCACATACACACACACTCACACACACACACTGCTGCACAGAGAGAGAGAGAGAGAGAAGAAGCAGCAGCAGCAGCAAGCCTTGGCAGCAGCAGCAACAGGCAAAGGCAGCAGCAGCTGCAGGGATCATCATCCTCATCATCAACAGCAACAACATCATCAGCATTATCATCATCTTCATCATCAGCATCATCATCAGTAGCAGGAGCAGCAGCAACAGCAGACATCAACAGCAGCAGCTAGCAGCCCCAGTTCTTGCAGTAGCTCCACACACCTCTTCACCAGCTCTCTAGGGTCCAATAGGGTATACTTCTGAACCCCAATCCCTAGCTTGCTTGCTTATGTGATAATTGGTGTCGGTTAGTGTTTAATTGCTAGTTTAGTGCTAATTGAGGTGTTTAAGTGGAATTGTGGTAAATTGTTAATTGTGTTAGCTACCTTAGGTTAATTTAGTGTTGTTAGGGCCACTTAACTGAGTTTAACCCCGGATTACGCTAAAATACCATAAGGTTTCTTACTTGAGCAAATTGTCGTTTTTAAAGTGTTTTACTGGACTTTTGTGATCTGCTATAGACCCGATGCCTTCAGGTAAAAATTGGGGAAACTGGGGCATACTACCTAGGTCTAGAGAACACCACATGAACACGAGCCCCAAACCCCATGTTCCGGCCGCCAATTTTGGGATTCTGGCCGCAATTTGCGGCCAGGAAGAGGAGATGGGTCTTGGGGTTTTGGGTAGGGTACTCTGCAGTGTTTTCTAGGTCATTGGCATGTCTAGTTTTGTAATATCTTACCTGTAGGAAAATCTGGGACTATATGTCGCTTTTGTGTTTAGTTGTGTTTGCGCGATACGCGCGATACGTGAGTGGGTTCTGTGATCCAGCGTATCGCCGCGTGTCGCGATGGGTTTTAGACGCGTACACACACGATTCAGCGTATCGTGCACACGCGCGTTTAGTTCGCGACGCGAGTTTCTCGTTTCGATTCGATATCGCGCTTCGCGAGATATGTGGCTTATATGTGATTTTCATGTTATATTTACAGGTTTGCAGGCAGGAGATACGGACACGGCTACAGGGGAGCAGGTGATAGGATTCACCCAGCGTGGAGTTTTAGGTGAGTAGATATAACATCTACAGGGGAATCGCCCGCATGGCGTTATGCGTCTGGGCTAGGATTCACTTTCCTGTCGCACATTCTACGTCATTGTAGAATTGCGCCTTACTGCATTTCCTAGATATAGCTATATATTGTGACTAGCAGCCGTAGGACACTGCACACATTATTGACGGTCCATGTTGCACGAGCACGGATTGCATGCTACACACACACCGTCAATAATTGCCATGTCACACACTACCCCTTATAGCTACCATTGCTTACCACACTTGACATCTAGCTTATCGGTATACCTATAGTGTATCATACCTTTAGTGATAGGTATATTTTCACTTGCGATACAGCTACAGGTATACCTCCTACATATTTTACCTATACAGGGAGGGATTTCCTATATATGTTACTATACCCAGGGGGGTATACGACATCAGTTCCTATAGGTAGATACCTATACTTTGCTACACCTATATGTTAGATACATATTCAGTGGTTGTCGCATATTCACATTACTGATGTTACTTAGCTGTACCTTATCATGATTTCGCATACATCTGGTTCAGTTATATACTTGTGTTTACCTGCTCGCATTCAGATATATCGCATACATTTATTCCTGTATTTATGCATTGTTTATCTGGATTTTATATGATGTTTTCGGGATTTGGGAACCGAGGGAGTTCATGAAATTATGCATACATGAACAACCCGGTTTCCTTGATATGATATTTCGAGCGTCCCCCATGAGTTTTATCGGTGCTGATTACCTACTCCATACGAGGTGTGGTTGCCGTATGAGAGTACATGGCGGGGCCCGGTATGGTTCCCCTCGGCAAGAAGATCGATGGGTTTGCCGATTGAGCCTGGAGGCGGGCGAGTACCTACCGGTGATTGTTTTGACCTGGCAGTTGTCTGGAGGCTACTGGCCAGAGTAGAGAGATGGATGCGGGATGACCTGTACTGTCGAGGCCGAGGGCCGACACTACAGACGGACCCCGTGGGCTGTCCGGACCGACGGAGCCCCATATACGAGGATTTCTGTGTCGATGCTTGGCACATGGTTTCATGATATTTCTTTAACCCCCTTTTTGTATATATAACAGGGGACTTAGCCGTTGTTATATATACCCTTACACCAATATTAGTGGAATGGGACGCTAATATATGTGTATTGCCCCCATCATATTTATTCTGTACATATATTTATCTTTAGGATGTTAGAAACTTACTTGAGATTGGACTTGGGATACTAGGTGATTCATTGGTGACTTGTACATTCGGGATATAGGAGATTACTCGACATTGTACATTGAGGAGATGTGAGACTTATTGGATATGAGTGCCCAGTGTGGGGCCTGGTCTGAGGATTTGGGATTGGAGTATCTTAGTGGATTGTGATCCTGCCACGACGTCGGGTTTCCGTGGAAAATGACCTATTCCACCCTACACCTCACCATTACCTATCTTATGCACGGATTCATATATTGGTAGTACTTGTGGTGTACCCTTATGATAGTTGCATATTTGCTTTCTCATATCTCTATTGCACTGACATTGCATACCACTATCATGCCGTCATTGCTTCACTTATTGATCATACCTGCTAGGGTACTCTCTTTATCTCAGCACTTCATGACATATTGTTACTACTGTAATCGCATATCTTAGATTCATGCTGTACGTGCATTCCTGCGATTACCTGCATATGTTTTATACTATTCACGAGTTGGCAACTCACCCCCGTTGTGCCACAGGTGTTTCAGGTTATTCCCCAGAGTAGTCGAGGCAGGCTATTCCCCTATCCAGCTATCCAGCTACCATCTTTTGCTACAGATACCGCATCAGCTCACAGTACCATTTTGCATAGGTGGGTTAGACGGTTATCTGTATTATATTTTGTACCCTCGTTGTATTGTACTCTCCATCTACTGTTGTATTATTGACATAGAGACTTGGTGAGGACGTAGTGTGTATATTGGTGGATTTGGTGTCTTTATATATATGCAGCTTTTTCTCTACTGTCCTTATTCTTCTGTTGTATTCATATTGACTAGTCTTTATAAAAAATGGGGTGTTGCTAAAATTTTAAAGAAAGAAAGTGGGACTTTTAAAGAATTTGGGTTGCGATTTCAATTGTTTCTAAACTTGTATTATCTTTTCCGTATTTTTCTTGGTTTAGATTTCTGGGTTTGGCTTTCTTTTACTACGTTGCGTCTTTAGGCGTTGCGTAGTATTAGGGCCGTCACGGGCCATTTTTGGGTCGTGACAAAGTTGGTATCAGAGCGTGGTTTTACCTTTCGGAGTGTAGGATGACCTTAGTATGATGGAGTAGGTAGCTTAAGCAGAGTAACGTAGTGTGTGTATGTCTGCAGCATACCCACAGCGCGGTACCTTGCATTAAGTGACCTAAGTACAACTTGCTTGACATTCCTTCCTTGATGATTCATATCCTTGAGATCTGATTTCCTCATTCTTATCGAATCTCATCTTATATCTCTTTATAGCCTTGCCGCCGATGACTATGGGGACTCAGAGCGATGCAGCGAGGGCCGAGGTCAGGGTTAGCTCGGGTGAGACGAGTACTGACCCGGATGGCACTCTAGTTGCACAGGTGCAGACGGATCAGCCTACGATCTATACTATGGATAGACTTTTGGTAGAGATGCAGGACTTCCGCCAGACGATGAGTTCCTTGGTTGATGTCGTTCGGGAGCTACGACAGGAGGTTGTCACCCCTGTTACTCAGCTGTCCCTTACGATCAGCATGCAGCAGTCCGTCACCTACACAGCACCAGTGGTTGCAGCTCCAGTTGACGAGGCACATATTTCAGAGGCTCAGAGAGTTCCAGGACAGTGGAGGACTCGTACCAGCGTACCAGCCCAGAGACAGAGGTTTGGCCGTCGAGACAGATTTCGTGGCCACTACGGGAGTAGCAGAGGCTTAGGACGAGGACAGTCGTTCAGCTCTTATCCCCAGGATGGTCAGCAGTCAGCACGTGGATGTTTTCGATGCGGAAGCCTTCAGCACTTCGTCAGGGATTGTTCCTTAGCACCTCGTCATGATCGTTTTCGGAGAGGCCGTGGACATGAAGATTTGCTCAGAGGGCTCAGGCTACCAGAGGAGTTCATCCAGCTGCGAGTAGAGGGCAGACACAGGAGTTTGCTTCTACTCATCGGGACGCGCAGACGTCCAATGTGGAGTTTTCAGGTACCCTTGAGTTATATTTTATTTTCTCTTGGTGTATTTGCTTGTTTCTTGCTTGTACTGTGGTTGGGAAGATTAGTCGTAGTTGTTTTAACTTCTGTCAGCGATCCTTGGGTTGCGCGACACATATTCAGTTGTGTGCCAATCAGATAGGAGATAGAGATTTCGTCCGTCGTTTTGATCCTTCTAGAGATGTTGGATTTGACGTTCTCCTGGGCACGGACTGGTCAGCTATGTGTTAGGCGTCTGTGGACTACCGTGTGGAAACAAGTTAGATTTTGTTTTCCCCGGCAAGTCAGTTCTTGTTGTGCAGGTGGATAGTTGTACCGCCTCTCACAGCTTGAATTCAGCCTTTTTCGCTAGTCGGCTACTGAGGAGATGGCGTGGATTCTTGGCGTTCATTCGTGATACCGGAGCCGCCGTGGGATTGCTGGACCGGGCTCTTTTCGTGCGAGAGTTTTTCCGACGTTGTTCCGGATGAGCCGGCGAAGCTGAGGGAGCTTAAGGATCAGCTGCAGAGTTTTGGTTTGGGGAGTTTTGTGCGTCTGAGTGTTTCGCTTTTGGAAACTCCTATTTCTGTTCGTCGAGGGGGAAAGACGGCAGTTTAGGGTTGTGTATCGACGGATCGTCAATTGAACCGGCTTACGGTGCGGATAGGTATCCTTCATCTCGCCGTGACGATTTCTTCGATCCGCTCCAGAGTGCGAGACATTTCTCTAAGTTTGTTTGGGATCAGGTCATCATTATTGCGGATTCGGGATGATGGCATTCCGAAGACTGCCTTATGCGTGCTACGGGCCTTGTGTGTTTTGTGAGTCGTTGGATTCACTGTCGCCCTAGCAGCATTCGTAGATATGATGAACCAGATTTCCGCAGGCCGTTCCTCGACCAGTTTCTGTTGTGTTACTTACGACACTCTGGTCTATTTAATGTGTCTCGAGGGACAGGAGTAGCACTTGAGGATTTGTTATATAGATGCTGGGAGAGCACCAGCAGTTTGCTAAATTCTCAGGATGTTTCTTCAGGCTTGTTTGTGTTGACTCCTAGGTCTTGTAGTCACGGGAGACGGTTTCGTATGGTTCCGAGGGAGATCGTGGCCGTACAGCTTAGGCCCAGACTTGTGTGCAGGACGGAGATCCGCAGATTGTTGGGCTTAGCAGGTTTTGCCGCCGTTTCATGCAGGATTGCTAGAGTAGTGCTGCACCGTCGACTGAATTGACCAAAAAGGAGGTTTCTTTTCTTTGAACTGAGGCACGTGTACAGATTCTTCAGCAGTTGAAGATTCAGTTAACAGCTGCATCAGTTCTTCCTTTGCTTTTGGTTCGGGCGACTTTGTTGTTTAACTGTAATGTTTCTTGAGTGGGCTCGAGTGTGTACTGAGGTGACACTATAGAGTTATCGCTTTTGCTTCCCTACATTTGGAGGAAGTACGAGGAGGATATTCCACTCATGATCTGGAGATGGCCGCGGTGGTTTTTGCGTTGGAGATTTGGAGACACTACTTGCTTGGGAGTCGTGTCAGAATTTCCACGAACCACTAGAGCTTAAGGTACATCTTCCTGCAGCGGATTTGGATTGTTGTGATGGTCTTCTGCAGATTTACAGTTCTTGTGTGATCGTTGAGTATAGCTTAGTTCGTCTCTACGGAGGGGACAGCTTGCTCATGTCCGCGCCCGACCACTTTCCTTAAATCGATTCCGCGAGACACTGCCCGTCGAAGCTCGTACGTTAGAGATACTTGAGCATATTCGGCTGGGTAATGATTCGGAGACCTTGATTGTGACAATGATGTGCTAAGTTAGGGACACGTTTGTGTACCTGGTTTCATCGGGTAGAGACGTGAAATCCTAGAGCATGCACATCTGTCAACTTCCTCTGTACATTCAAGTTCCACCAGCTTTGGCGTGACTTGCGAGATAGTTACAAGTGGACAGGAATGTAAGGAAAAGTTTCAGGTTTCGTTTCAAGTGTCTGTCTTGTTGTGTGCTTCGGGTCGAGCATCTGAGGCCGGCTGGAGAGTTGCAACCTTTTACCGTTCCGAAGCAGGAATGGGAGCAGATCTCCATGAATTTCGTTATGGTTTCTACCCAGGTTTGGATAGGGTGTGATTCCATTCGGATTCTTGTCATCCGGTTATTCTCAGTTTGCTCAGTGGTTTTGTTAAGTTTGTGTGTTTGTTGCTTTGTTTGGTCGTCAGCAGCTTGGGATCGTCACTCGCCATCGTTAGGGTTCTCCTTCGATAGCTGTTATCAGGAGACACTCCAATTGGCCACCCTTAGGCTTAGGGGTTAGGTCATGTCGATCGCCAGCCTGTTGTTTTCTGACTCTGCGTAAGTAGGACTTTGGACCCCAGCTAGTCTAGAGACTTCGGAGATAGTCCAGTGGTGTTAGGTCAGGATGGGGATTGTCCATTTCGAACTGAGGTCTTATGACGACGGTGTTAGTCATAGACTCGAGTTCGCAGGGACAGATCATGTATTCCTATGGACTTTCCGATGAATGACGTGTTGGGTGTTGGGAAGCTTATCCCAGGATTTAGGTCCTTCCGAGATCCTATAAGCGAGTTAGTTTCGTTGCCTTCAATTTGGCACTTCCGCCCAGATTATTGGATTTTCACCCCGTATTCCTTGTGATGATACTTTACAGTTACCTTCATGACCTTTCTCACATGTTTTCGCACCAGACCATTTAGCTTGACGCGATCTTTCGTTCACCCGCAGCCATGTGTGTTAATGGCTCGACAGGTGGAGGGACGTCGGTCAAAGGTCTTGCCATCTGTGAAGGGTTTTCTCGGGCGTAGCCGTGTAGTGAGATAGTCACTTGGGAGGCTGCGAACGAGATTTGAGGATTTTAATCTTCTCTTTGAAGGTACATGTAAAGGTATAATTTTTAAATTCGGGGACGAATTTCTTTTAAGGGGGGGAGATTGTAACACCTTAGAATGTGTTTTGTAGCTAATTATATTTTTAAAATGTGGTTTTTAATAAAAAGTTTACCAAATTAAGTTTTAAATATTTTATCTTATTTAATGTGTATTTTATTAGAATTTTATTAGGCACACACACACTTGTGCATGTTAACTTGGGTTGTTTTTGGGGTTAAGCCATGATTGGTAACCATGGTTAACCAACCATTTCTTCCCTAATCTAGTTTAATATTTGTTTAAGTGTTTTGGTTGTTATTAGTATGTGTTAAAGTGTCATGATAGTTTTAAATTTAAAAATGAATTGAAAAAGGGGTTTTATTTTGTTTTGTGCTTGGTTGACTTTGTGAGAGAGAGAGAGAGAGTGAGCATGGGCATCATGGCTTTGCCCATGCCTCATTATGAGAGAGAGAGTAAGAAGGGGGCCCTTGGGTGTGCTCATTCTCCACCTCATTCCTTTTCTCTCATTCTCTCACTCTCACATACACACACACTCACACACACACACTGCTGCACAGAGAGAGAGAGAGAGAGAAGAAGCAGCAGCAGCAGCAAGCCTTGGCAGCAGCAGCAACAGGCAAAGGCAGCAGCAGCTGCAGGGATCATCATCCTCATCATCAACAGCAACAACATCATCAGCATTATCATCATCTTCATCATCAGCATCATCATCAGTAGCAGGAGCAGCAGCAACAGCAGACATCAACAGCAGCAGCTAGCAGCCCCAGTTCTTGCAGTAGCTCCACACACCTCTTCACCAGCTCTCTAGGGTCCAATAGGGTATACTTCTGAACCCCAATCCCTAGCTTGCTTGCTTATGTGATAATTGGTGTCGGTTAGTGTTTAATTGCTAGTTTAGTGCTAATTGAGGTGTTTAAGTGGAATTGTGGTAAATTGTTAATTGTGTTAGCTACCTTAGGTTAATTTAGTGTTGTTAGGGCCACTTAACTGAGTTTAACCCCGGATTACGCTAAAATACCATAAGGTTTCTTACTTGAGCAAATTGTCGTTTTTAAAGTGTTTTACTGGACTTTTGTGATCTGCTATAGACCCGATGCCTTCAGGTAAAAATTGGGGAAACTGGGGCATACTACCTAGGTCTAGAGAACACCACATGAACACGAGCCCCAAACCCCATGTTCCGGCCGCCAATTTTGGGATTCTGGCCGCAATTTGCGGCCAGGAAGAGGAGATGGGTCTTGGGGTTTTGGGTAGGGTACTCTGCAGTGTTTTCTAGGTCATTGGCATGTCTAGTTTTGTAATATCTTACCTGTAGGAAAATCTGGGACTATATGTCGCTTTTGTGTTTAGTTGTGTTTGCGCGATACGCGCGATACGTGAGTGGGTTCTGTGATCCAGCGTATCGCCGCGTGTCGCGATGGGTTTTAGACGCGTACACACACGATTCAGCGTATCGTGCACACGCGCGTTTAGTTCGCGACGCGAGTTTCTCGTTTCGATTCGATATCGCGCTTCGCGAGATATGTGGCTTATATGTGATTTTCATGTTATATTTACAGGTTTGCAGGCAGGAGATACGGACACGGCTACAGGGGAGCAGGTGATAGGATTCACCCAGCGTGGAGTTTTAGGTGAGTAGATATAACATCTACAGGGGAATCGCCCGCATGGCGTTATGCGTCTGGGCTAGGATTCACTTTCCTGTCGCACATTCTACGTCATTGTAGAATTGCGCCTTACTGCATTTTCTAGATATAGCTATATATTGTGACTAGCAGCCGTAGGACACTGCACACATTATTGACGGTCCATGTTGCACGAGCACGGATTGCATGCTACACACACACCGTCAATAATTGCCATGTCACACACTACCCCTTATAGCTACCATTGCTTACCACACTTGACATCTAGCTTATCGGTATACCTATAGTGTATCATACCTTTAGTGATAGGTATATTTTCACTTGCGATACAGCTACAGGTATACCTCCTACATATTTTACCTATACAGGGAGGGATTTCCTATATATGTTACTATACCCAGGGGGGTATACGACATCAGTTCCTATAGGTAGATACCTATACTTTGCTACACCTATATGTTAGATACATATTCAGTGGTTGTCGCATATTCACATTACTGATGTTACTTAGCTGTACCTTATCATGATTTCGCATACATCTGGTTCAGTTATATACTTGTGTTTACCTGCTCGCATTCAGATATATCGCATACATTTATTCCTGTATTTATGCATTGTTTATCTGGATTTTATATGATGTTTTCGGGATTTGGGAACCGAGGGAGTTCATGAAATTATGCATACATGAACAACCCGGTTTCCTTGATATGATATTTCGAGCGTCCCCCATGAGTTTTATCGGTGCTGATTACCTACTCCATACGAGGTGTGGTTGCCGTATGAGAGTACATGGCGGGGCCCGGTATGGTTCCCCTCGGCAAGAAGATCGATGGGTTTGCCGATTGAGCCTGGAGGCGGGCGAGTACCTACCGGTGATTGTTTTGACCTGGCAGTTGTCTGGAGGCTACTGGCCAGAGTAGAGAGATGGATGCGGGATGACCTGTACTGTCGAGGCCGAGGGCCGACACTACAGACGGACCCCGTGGGCTGTCCGGACCGACGGAGCCCCATATACGAGGATTTCTGTGTCGATGCTTGGCACATGGTTTCATGATATTTCTTTAACCCCCTTTTTGTATATATAACAGGGGACTTAGCCGTTGTTATATATACCCTTACACCAATATTAGTGGAATGGGACGCTAATATATGTGTATTGCCCCCATCATATTTATTCTGTACATATATTTATCTTTAGGATGTTAGAAACTTACTTGAGATTGGACTTGGGATACTAGGTGATTCATTGGTGACTTGTACATTCGGGATATAGGAGATTACTCGACATTGTACATTGAGGAGATGTGAGACTTATTGGATATGAGTGCCCAGTGTGGGGCCTGGTCTGAGGATTTGGGATTGGAGTATCTTAGTGGATTGTGATCCTGCCACGACGTCGGGTTTCCGTGGAAAATGACCTATTCCACCCTACACCTCACCATTACCTATCTTATGCACGGATTCATATATTGGTAGTACTTGTGGTGTACCCTTATGATAGTTGCATATTTGCTTTCTCATATCTCTATTGCACTGACATTGCATACCACTATCATGCCGTCATTGCTTCACTTATTGATCATACCTGCTAGGGTACTCTCTTTATCTCAGCACTTCATGACATATTGTTACTACTGTAATCGCATATCTTAGATTCATGCTGTACGTGCATTCCTGCGATTACCTGCATATGTTTTATACTATTCACGAGTTGGCAACTCACCCCCGTTGTGCCACAGGTGTTTCAGGTTATTCCCCAGAGTAGTCGAGGCAGGCTATTCCCCTATCCAGCTATCCAGCTACCATCTTTTGCTACAGATACCGCATCAGCTCACAGTACCATTTTGCATAGGTGGGTTAGACGGTTATCTGTATTATATTTTGTACCCTCGTTGTATTGTACTCTCCATCTACTGTTGTATTATTGACATAGAGACTTGGTGAGGACGTAGTGTGTATATTGGTGGATTTGGTGTCTTTATATATATGCAGCTTTTTCTCTACTGTCCTTATTCTTCTGTTGTATTCATATTGACTAGTCTTTATAAAAAATGGGGTGTTGCTAAAATTTTAAAGAAAGAAAGTGGGACTTTTAAAGAATTTGGGTTGCGATTTCAATTGTTTCTAAACTTGTATTATCTTTTCCGTATTTTTCTTGGTTTAGATTTCTGGGTTTGGCTTTCTTTTACTACGTTGCGTCTTTAGGCGTTGCGTAGTATTAGGGCCGTCACGGGCCATTTTTGGGTCGTGACAAAGTTGGTATCAGAGCGTGGTTTTACCTTTCGGAGTGTAGGATGACCTTAGTATGATGGAGTAGGTAGCTTAAGCAGAGTAACGTAGTGTGTGTATGTCTGCAGCATACCCACAGCGCGGTACCTTGCATTAAGTGACCTAAGTACAACTTGCTTGACATTCCTTCCTTGATGATTCATATCCTTGAGATCTGATTTCCTCATTCTTATCGAATCTCATCTTATATCTCTTTATAGCCTTGCCGCCGATGACTATGGGGACTCAGAGCGATGCAGCGAGGGCCGAGGTCAGGGTTAGCTCGGGTGAGACGAGTACTGACCCGGATGGCACTCTAGTTGCACAGGTGCAGACGGATCAGCCTACGATCTATACTATGGATAGACTTTTGGTAGAGATGCAGGACTTCCGCCAGACGATGAGTTCCTTGGTTGATGTCGTTCGGGAGCTACGACAGGAGGTTGTCACCCCTGTTACTCAGCTGTCCCTTACGATCAGCATGCAGCAGTCCGTCACCTACACAGCACCAGTGGTTGCAGCTCCAGTTGACGAGGCACATATTTCAGAGGCTCAGAGAGTTCCAGGACAGTGGAGGACTCGTACCAGCGTACCAGCCCAGAGACAGAGGTTTGGCCGTCGAGACAGATTTCGTGGCCACTACGGGAGTAGCAGAGGCTTAGGACGAGGACAGTCGTTCAGCTCTTATCCCCAGGATGGTCAGCAGTCAGCACGTGGATGTTTTCGATGCGGAAGCCTTCAGCACTTCGTCAGGGATTGTTCCTTAGCACCTCGTCATGATCGTTTTCGGAGAGGCCGTGGACATGAAGATTTGCTCAGAGGGCTCAGGCTACCAGAGGAGTTCATCCAGCTGCGAGTAGAGGGCAGACACAGGAGTTTGCTTCTACTCATCGGGACGCGCAGACGTCCAATGTGGAGTTTTCAGGTACCCTTGAGTTATATTTTATTTTCTCTTGGTGTATTTGCTTGTTTCTTGCTTGTACTGTGGTTGGGAAGATTAGTCGTAGTTGTTTTAACTTCTGTCAGCGATCCTTGGGTTGCGCGACACATATTCAGTTGTGTGCCAATCAGATAGGAGATAGAGATTTCGTCCGTCGTTTTGATCCTTCTAGAGATGTTGGATTTGACGTTCTCCTGGGCACGGACTGGTCAGCTATGTGTTAGGCGTCTGTGGACTACCGTGTGGAAACAAGTTAGATTTTGTTTTCCCCGGCAAGTCAGTTCTTGTTGTGCAGGTGGATAGTTGTACCGCCTCTCACAGCTTGAATTCAGCCTTTTTCGCTAGTCGGCTACTGAGGAGATGGCGTGGATTCTTGGCGTTCATTCGTGATACCGGAGCCGCCGTGGGATTGCTGGACCGGGCTCTTTTCGTGCGAGAGTTTTTCCGACGTTGTTCCGGATGAGCCGGCGAAGCTGAGGGAGCTTAAGGATCAGCTGCAGAGTTTTGGTTTGGGGAGTTTTGTGCGTCTGAGTGTTTCGCTTTTGGAAACTCCTATTTCTGTTCGTCGAGGGGGAAAGACGGCAGTTTAGGGTTGTGTATCGACGGATCGTCAATTGAACCGGCTTACGGTGCGGATAGGTATCCTTCATCTCGCCGTGACGATTTCTTCGATCCGCTCCAGAGTGCGAGACATTTCTCTAAGTTTGTTTGGGATCAGGTCATCATTATTGCGGATTCGGGATGATGGCATTCCGAAGACTGCCTTATGCGTGCTACGGGCCTTGTGTGTTTTGTGAGTCGTTGGATTCACTGTCGCCCTAGCAGCATTCGTAGATATGATGAACCAGATTTCCGCAGGCCGTTCCTCGACCAGTTTCTGTTGTGTTACTTACGACACTCTGGTCTATTTAATGTGTCTCGAGGGACAGGAGTAGCACTTGAGGATTTGTTATATAGATGCTGGGAGAGCACCAGCAGTTTGCTAAATTCTCAGGATGTTTCTTCAGGCTTGTTTGTGTTGACTCCTAGGTCTTGTAGTCACGGGAGACGGTTTCGTATGGTTCCGAGGGAGATCGTGGCCGTACAGCTTAGGCCCAGACTTGTGTGCAGGACGGAGATCCGCAGATTGTTGGGCTTAGCAGGTTTTGCCGCCGTTTCATGCAGGATTGCTAGAGTAGTGCTGCACCGTCGACTGAATTGACCAAAAAGGAGGTTTCTTTTCTTTGAACTGAGGCACGTGTACAGATTCTTCAGCAGTTGAAGATTCAGTTAACAGCTGCATCAGTTCTTCCTTTGCTTTTGGTTCGGGCGACT
The DNA here is from genome assembly GCA_030015575.1 of Agapanthus africanus. Lineage (NCBI taxonomy): Eukaryota > Viridiplantae > Streptophyta > Magnoliopsida > Asparagales > Amaryllidaceae > Agapanthus > Agapanthus africanus. The sequence goes on from JASDDO010000012.1 coordinate 506,169,537, forward strand.
TTGTTGTTTAACTGTAATGTTTCTTGAGTGGGCTCGAGTGTGTACTGAGGTGACACTATAGAGTTATCGCTTTTGCTTCCCTACATTTGGAGGAAGTACGAGGAGGATATTCCACTCATGATCTGGAGATGGCCGCGGTGGTTTTTGCGTTGGAGATTTGGAGACACTACTTGCTTGGGAGTCGTGTCAGAATTTCCACGAACCACTAGAGCTTAAGGTACATCTTCCTGCAGCGGATTTGGATTGTTGTGATGGTCTTCTGCAGATTTACAGTTCTTGTGTGATCGTTGAGTATAGCTTAGTTCGTCTCTACGGAGGGGACAGCTTGCTCATGTCCGCGCCCGACCACTTTCCTTAAATCGATTCCGCGAGACACTGCCCGTCGAAGCTCGTACGTTAGAGATACTTGAGCATATTCGGCTGGGTAATGATTCGGAGACCTTGATTGTGACAATGATGTGCTAAGTTAGGGACACGTTTGTGTACCTGGTTTCATCGGGTAGAGACGTGAAATCCTAGAGCATGCACATCTGTCAACTTCCTCTGTACATTCAAGTTCCACCAGCTTTGGCGTGACTTGCGAGATAGTTACAAGTGGACAGGAATGTAAGGAAAAGTTTCAGGTTTCGTTTCAAGTGTCTGTCTTGTTGTGTGCTTCGGGTCGAGCATCTGAGGCCGGCTGGAGAGTTGCAACCTTTTACCGTTCCGAAGCAGGAATGGGAGCAGATCTCCATGAATTTCGTTATGGTTTCTACCCAGGTTTGGATAGGGTGTGATTCCATTCGGATTCTTGTCATCCGGTTATTCTCAGTTTGCTCAGTGGTTTTGTTAAGTTTGTGTGTTTGTTGCTTTGTTTGGTCGTCAGCAGCTTGGGATCGTCACTCGCCATCGTTAGGGTTCTCCTTCGATAGCTGTTATCAGGAGACACTCCAATTGGCCACCCTTAGGCTTAGGGGTTAGGTCATGTCGATCGCCAGCCTGTTGTTTTCTGACTCTGCGTAAGTAGGACTTTGGACCCCAGCTAGTCTAGAGACTTCGGAGATAGTCCAGTGGTGTTAGGTCAGGATGGGGATTGTCCATTTCGAACTGAGGTCTTATGACGACGGTGTTAGTCATAGACTCGAGTTCGCAGGGACAGATCATGTATTCCTATGGACTTTCCGATGAATGACGTGTTGGGTGTTGGGAAGCTTATCCCAGGATTTAGGTCCTTCCGAGATCCTATAAGCGAGTTAGTTTCGTTGCCTTCAATTTGGCACTTCCGCCCAGATTATTGGATTTTCACCCCGTATTCCTTGTGATGATACTTTACAGTTACCTTCATGACCTTTCTCACATGTTTTCGCACCAGACCATTTAGCTTGACGCGATCTTTCGTTCACCCGCAGCCATGTGTGTTAATGGCTCGACAGGTGGAGGGACGTCGGTCAAAGGTCTTGCCATCTGTGAAGGGTTTTCTCGGGCGTAGCCGTGTAGTGAGATAGTCACTTGGGAGGCTGCGAACGAGATTTGAGGATTTTAATCTTCTCTTTGAAGGTACATGTAAAGGTATAATTTTTAAATTCGGGGACGAATTTCTTTTAAGGGGGGGAGATTGTAACACCTTAGAATGTGTTTTGTAGCTAATTATATTTTTAAAATGTGGTTTTTAATAAAAAGTTTACCAAATTAAGTTTTAAATATTTTATCTTATTTAATGTGTATTTTATTAGAATTTTATTAGGCACACACACACTTGTGCATGTTAACTTGGGTTGTTTTTGGGGTTAAGCCATGATTGGTAACCATGGTTAACCAACCATTTCTTCCCTAATCTAGTTTAATATTTGTTTAAGTGTTTTGGTTGTTATTAGTATGTGTTAAAGTGTCATGATAGTTTTAAATTTAAAAATGAATTGAAAAAGGGGTTTTATTTTGTTTTGTGCTTGGTTGACTTTGTGAGAGAGAGAGAGAGTGAGCATGGGCATCATGGCTTTGCCCATGCCTCATTATGAGAGAGAGAGTAAGAAGGGGGCCCTTGGGTGTGCTCATTCTCCACCTCATTCCTTTTCTCTCATTCTCTCACTCTCACATACACACACACTCACACACACACACTGCTGCACAGAGAGAGAGAGAGAGAGAAGAAGCAGCAGCAGCAGCAAGCCTTGGCAGCAGCAGCAACAGGCAAAGGCAGCAGCAGCTGCAGGGATCATCATCCTCATCATCAACAGCAACAACATCATCAGCATTATCATCATCTTCATCATCAGCATCATCATCAGTAGCAGGAGCAGCAGCAACAGCAGACATCAACAGCAGCAGCTAGCAGCCCCAGTTCTTGCAGTAGCTCCACACACCTCTTCACCAGCTCTCTAGGGTCCAATAGGGTATACTTCTGAACCCCAATCCCTAGCTTGCTTGCTTATGTGATAATTGGTGTCGGTTAGTGTTTAATTGCTAGTTTAGTGCTAATTGAGGTGTTTAAGTGGAATTGTGGTAAATTGTTAATTGTGTTAGCTACCTTAGGTTAATTTAGTGTTGTTAGGGCCACTTAACTGAGTTTAACCCCGGATTACGCTAAAATACCATAAGGTTTCTTACTTGAGCAAATTGTCGTTTTTAAAGTGTTTTACTGGACTTTTGTGATCTGCTATAGACCCGATGCCTTCAGGTAAAAATTGGGGAAACTGGGGCATACTACCTAGGTCTAGAGAACACCACATGAACACGAGCCCCAAACCCCATGTTCCGGCCGCCAATTTTGGGATTCTGGCCGCAATTTGCGGCCAGGAAGAGGAGATGGGTCTTGGGGTTTTGGGTAGGGTACTCTGCAGTGTTTTCTAGGTCATTGGCATGTCTAGTTTTGTAATATCTTACCTGTAGGAAAATCTGGGACTATATGTCGCTTTTGTGTTTAGTTGTGTTTGCGCGATACGCGCGATACGTGAGTGGGTTCTGTGATCCAGCGTATCGCCGCGTGTCGCGATGGGTTTTAGACGCGTACACACACGATTCAGCGTATCGTGCACACGCGCGTTTAGTTCGCGACGCGAGTTTCTCGTTTCGATTCGATATCGCGCTTCGCGAGATATGTGGCTTATATGTGATTTTCATGTTATATTTACAGGTTTGCAGGCAGGAGATACGGACACGGCTACAGGGGAGCAGGTGATAGGATTCACCCAGCGTGGAGTTTTAGGTGAGTAGATATAACATCTACAGGGGAATCGCCCGCATGGCGTTATGCGTCTGGGCTAGGATTCACTTTCCTGTCGCACATTCTACGTCATTGTAGAATTGCGCCTTACTGCATTTCCTAGATATAGCTATATATTGTGACTAGCAGCCGTAGGACACTGCACACATTATTGACGGTCCATGTTGCACGAGCACGGATTGCATGCTACACACACACCGTCAATAATTGCCATGTCACACACTACCCCTTATAGCTACCATTGCTTACCACACTTGACATCTAGCTTATCGGTATACCTATAGTGTATCATACCTTTAGTGATAGGTATATTTTCACTTGCGATACAGCTACAGGTATACCTCCTACATATTTTACCTATACAGGGAGGGATTTCCTATATATGTTACTATACCCAGGGGGGTATACGACATCAGTTCCTATAGGTAGATACCTATACTTTGCTACACCTATATGTTAGATACATATTCAGTGGTTGTCGCATATTCACATTACTGATGTTACTTAGCTGTACCTTATCATGATTTCGCATACATCTGGTTCAGTTATATACTTGTGTTTACCTGCTCGCATTCAGATATATCGCATACATTTATTCCTGTATTTATGCATTGTTTATCTGGATTTTATATGATGTTTTCGGGATTTGGGAACCGAGGGAGTTCATGAAATTATGCATACATGAACAACCCGGTTTCCTTGATATGATATTTCGAGCGTCCCCCATGAGTTTTATCGGTGCTGATTACCTACTCCATACGAGGTGTGGTTGCCGTATGAGAGTACATGGCGGGGCCCGGTATGGTTCCCCTCGGCAAGAAGATCGATGGGTTTGCCGATTGAGCCTGGAGGCGGGCGAGTACCTACCGGTGATTGTTTTGACCTGGCAGTTGTCTGGAGGCTACTGGCCAGAGTAGAGAGATGGATGCGGGATGACCTGTACTGTCGAGGCCGAGGGCCGACACTACAGACGGACCCCGTGGGCTGTCCGGACCGACGGAGCCCCATATACGAGGATTTCTGTGTCGATGCTTGGCACATGGTTTCATGATATTTCTTTAACCCCCTTTTTGTATATATAACAGGGGACTTAGCCGTTGTTATATATACCCTTACACCAATATTAGTGGAATGGGACGCTAATATATGTGTATTGCCCCCATCATATTTATTCTGTACATATATTTATCTTTAGGATGTTAGAAACTTACTTGAGATTGGACTTGGGATACTAGGTGATTCATTGGTGACTTGTACATTCGGGATATAGGAGATTACTCGACATTGTACATTGAGGAGATGTGAGACTTATTGGATATGAGTGCCCAGTGTGGGGCCTGGTCTGAGGATTTGGGATTGGAGTATCTTAGTGGATTGTGATCCTGCCACGACGTCGGGTTTCCGTGGAAAATGACCTATTCCACCCTACACCTCACCATTACCTATCTTATGCACGGATTCATATATTGGTAGTACTTGTGGTGTACCCTTATGATAGTTGCATATTTGCTTTCTCATATCTCTATTGCACTGACATTGCATACCACTATCATGCCGTCATTGCTTCACTTATTGATCATACCTGCTAGGGTACTCTCTTTATCTCAGCACTTCATGACATATTGTTACTACTGTAATCGCATATCTTAGATTCATGCTGTACGTGCATTCCTGCGATTACCTGCATATGTTTTATACTATTCACGAGTTGGCAACTCACCCCCGTTGTGCCACAGGTGTTTCAGGTTATTCCCCAGAGTAGTCGAGGCAGGCTATTCCCCTATCCAGCTATCCAGCTACCATCTTTTGCTACAGATACCGCATCAGCTCACAGTACCATTTTGCATAGGTGGGTTAGACGGTTATCTGTATTATATTTTGTACCCTCGTTGTATTGTACTCTCCATCTACTGTTGTATTATTGACATAGAGACTTGGTGAGGACGTAGTGTGTATATTGGTGGATTTGGTGTCTTTATATATATGCAGCTTTTTCTCTACTGTCCTTATTCTTCTGTTGTATTCATATTGACTAGTCTTTATAAAAAATGGGGTGTTGCTAAAATTTTAAAGAAAGAAAGTGGGACTTTTAAAGAATTTGGGTTGCGATTTCAATTGTTTCTAAACTTGTATTATCTTTTCCGTATTTTTCTTGGTTTAGATTTCTGGGTTTGGCTTTCTTTTACTACGTTGCGTCTTTAGGCGTTGCGTAGTATTAGGGCCGTCACGGGCCATTTTTGGGTCGTGACACAGCAACTGCTCGGTGAAAGGCTTCGTGAGAGAGTCCGAGGAATATTTCACCGTCTCACCAGTTTGGCGGGTGGCGAGCTGCATGTTCTCGATCTTCTTCTCGAGGACATTGTTTACCCCAATCAGAGCAAAGCTCTGTTCAAATTCCAAGGTGGAAAAAGAAGCAATGCTTCTGTTCTTTCTCCAATCAGAGCAAAGCTCTGTCTTAAAAAAAAATAAAAAAAATAAAAAAAAAAGTTGCGCGTGCTACGCGATACGTGTCAGCGCAGCGCAACTGCGCGCTGCGCGACACGTGTCTGCGCAGCGCACAGTTGCGCTGCACAGCAAATTAGAATAAGAAAGAAAAAAAAAATTACGCGCAGCGCGACACGTGTGCGCGCAGCGCGACACGTGTGCGCGCAGCGCAACTGCGCGCTCGCGACACGTGTCTGCGCAGCGCACAGTTGCGCTGCGCAGCAAATTTTAGAAAAAAAAAAATTGCGCGCGCAACGCAGCTGCGCGCTGCGCGACACGTGTCAGCGCAGCGCAGCTGCGCGCTGCGCGACAAAAAAAAAAAGTTGCGCGACACGTGTCAGCACAGTGCGACACGTGTCACGCGCTGGGGTATCTGCGCCAAACAGAATTAAAATATTCAAGAAATCTTTTCTGTTCTTGTTAAAACAAGAAGATTTTCTTCTGCAAAGCAGAAGCCCTTGAATCAAAGATTCAACGGTGGGGAAAATTCCCCAAATCACTCAGAGAAAGATCTTTTTAACAAATTTAACTAATTTATGGGCACTATAAAAAGGACCCCAGACCTCAATTAAAAGGCATCAAGATCTTGCTAAAAAAAAAAGAGAAGAGAACTCTTGAGAACTCTTGAAGAATAAAAAAAAGGTAAAAACCTTTGAAAGAAGAGAGATTTCTCTTGTGAACAAGATCATGGATCTTCATTAAATAAATAAATAAACATAAAATAAAAATAAAAATAGTGCCTTGCACTTGTTTTATGAACCATCGGTTCTTGAACCTAAAAGGTTCTTAAATTAATAGTGCTTTGCACTTTCATGATTGGTTCTCTGAGATAAGAAAAACAAGAAAAATTTGTTTTTATATCTAAATAAAAATAGTGCCTTGCACTTGTTTTATGAACCATCGGTTCTTGAACCTAAAAGGTTCTTAAATTAATAGTGCTTTGCACTTTCATGATTGGTTCTCTGAGATAAGAAAAACAAGAAAAACTTGTTTTTATATCTAAATTAAATAGTGCCTTGCACTTGTTTTATGAACCATCGGTTCTTGAACCTAAAAGGTTCTTAAATTAATAGTGTTTTGCACTTTTATGAACTTTTGGTTCTCTGAGATAAGAAAAACAAGAAAAAACTTGTTTTTTCTTAGATCTAAATCAAATAGTGCTTTGCACTTCTTTTTTTGAACCATCGGTTCTTTAATCTAAAAGATTCTCAAATTAACAGTGCTTTGCACAAATGCAATGCATTACTAAGAGGGTCAGGCCCAAATCAAAATGACCTGACAGGCCAAAATAAATTGCAAGGCAATAAATGGGCAGAGCCCAAATAAATCGATGCTTTGCATCCTTTATACAAGGGCAGAGCCCAAATAAAATTGATGCCTTGCATCATTCCTAAAAGGGCAGAGCCCAAAACAAATTGATGCTCTGCATCCTTTCTGGGCAAGGCCCAAATAAAAAAAAAAAAAAAAGAAATGCAATGCAAAAGCAAATAAAATATTGATCATTTCAACTGGACTTAGCCCAATTTTGGCCATAAGTCCTTAAATTAAATTGACTGAGCAAAATTGCTCTTCTAAATCAATTTACATCCGGTTCGAGGGTACATCTCCGAACTCCTTTGACATCCGTCGTTGTAATTCCTCAACGACGTCAAAGAGGTGACGGGTCCCAACGACCACACATCGATATGGACTGCGGGGTCCTTAAACTCGTGGACCGAAACGTCCTTAAACTAACATCGGACCGAAACGTCCTTCAACTAATATCGGACGGGAACGTCCCTAAACTAATATCGGACCGGAACGTCTCTAAACTAATATCGGACCACCACGTCCCTAAACTGGAATATGGACCACCACGTCCCTAAACTGGCACAATAGAGCCCAAATGCTCTTTTGTCGAATCTAAACGGTCCCGTTAAGTTGATCTTAGTCTCAAACTGGACTAACGTATCCTTAACAAACGTTTGAGTCGATCTTAGCCTCAAAAATGGCTAACGTATCCTCCAAACAGACTTTAGTCCCAAATTGGACTATGAATCTCCCAAACTGGAACAATAGAGCCCAAACGCTCTTTTATCGGATCTAAACGATCACGTTAAGTTGATCTTAGTCTCAAAACAGGACTAACGTATCCTTAACGAACGTTTAAGTTGATCTTAGCCGCAACGCGACTAATGCATCCTTAAACTAAAAACACTAAACCCAAATCTAAGTAAATACGGATTTGGACTAATCCACGTCCTACGGGCGATGGCATTACGCGGTCTCCGTATACAATCCACGAGCAACCACAAACAAAACAAACACACACGACACGAAGTGAAATTCTGGAGAAGGAGAAAGTTGTTACCGCGATGCGGTAGCGTAATTAACTGCAGGGGCTTGCGCCTGCAAGGAAGAGCGTCCCCACAATCAAAAACCCCTCAAGCAAGGGGGAATCTGACGAAGTCTGCTACATCGGCCGCATCCGTCTAAACCTCCGATACACGGTGCCATAAATCAACTTGGCATCTTCGGAGAGGTGGACGGATAAAACCAAATAGCATCTGCCCCGAATCTCAGCGTCAGGACATCGCGATCCTGTGCGCCGCCTTTCGGAGGGGAACAGATTCTGGCACGCCCGGTGGGACCTCTTCCTCTTTCCACTCCACACTTCGTGTGTCGTGTTCGCAAACAAATCGCGGTTTGCTGTGATTGCCTGTGGATTCAAGGTACTAAGATTTGGTGTCTTGCTCCGTGCAGAAAACAGAAGATCAATGGCTTCGAACTGCATCGTCCGCAGCGATAACTCTCGCTCCGTCATTGCTGGAGGAGCGACTTATGGGCCCCAAGCGGCCTCCCTTTTCAAAATGCCGGTGGAGCAGGTGGCTCAAGCCACCACTGGACTATTTTTTGGGACCATGCTCCCATCAATGAGCTTCAACGCCCCAATGACATTGCAAGAAGCTCCAAAGAAGTCGGTCTTCGATCGACTCACCACTGCCGCGACCCCTCTCAACAGGTCACCCAACTCCACTGCTTCAGGTTTTAATGGATTAGGCCAGAGCTCCATCGGGCCCATGAAGAAGCCTGCCATACCAGAAGGCGTTATCCCGAAGCGGATAGCCATCCCAACTCCCGTTCCTAGCAAAATCACCAAGGTTGCTTCCCATGTTCAGAAGTCCGCTTCTGACAAGTTGGTCGTCCCCGTTCAACGGACGTCGATCTTTAAAAAGCTGGTACCGGTATATTCTGACCAACACAGGGGGCATGAGGAGGTCACCCCTATAGCTGAAACAACTCCATCAGCACGACATGCCCGACGTCGCTACTGGCGCCGAGTGAAGAAGGCTGGGGGCAGCTCCCCCTCTGGACTTACTCCTCCAACTCTAATGGTGGAGATCGATACTGCTGTTCCAACCAAGAACAGCTTTGAGTTGCTGAACTCGGTGCGCAGAAACTCTCCTACTGCGGTGCTAAAGCGAACTCATTTATCTGTGAAGAATATTCCAGAGAAGAAGCTAGAGCAGCCCCTTCAACGGCTGTCCTCTAAAATTTACAAAGTCTGGCGACAGGTTCAAGAGTCGGTGATCGACCAAGACTGCCTCCGACGACAGGAAAAGATGAAGGTTCGGCAGGGGAAGGATTACTCTGTCAAACCACAAAAAGCAAAAGCTACTTGGGTGCCCACTACAACGGCTCCCTTAACTCCAATCACTCAAAAAAGGAGGCCGCAAGAAGCCCCTGTATCTTCGGCAAATCGCAAAGACACCGAACACAAACGCCCCAAGTCTGGGGGCATGGTGGTGCACACTGTTTATATGGCTTCTGGAAAGGAGGAAAGCCGCACTTCTACGGGCCACCGACCGCTCACCCGATCCGTGACGAAAGCCCAGGAGCAACAGCAAAAGCTTCAGGAAATGATGACTACAATGGCTGCACTCACTGAGCCAAAAGAAAGCTCTGAAACGTCTTCGGATGAGCGTCAAGAACAAGAAACCGACGCTGACTTTTTACGCAGAGTCCTCGAAAAGAGGGACAAAGAAGCTGCAGAGCAAGCGGCTAACATAAAGCAGATGGCGCTCCTCTTCCAAGATATGGTAGGGATGATGTTACAGCCGGACCCTCCTGCTGAAGATCCTCCGATCGTCCTTGAAGACGACAGGGGAGAAACGTCAAATCCTCCGCCGGCTCTATCAACAGCCAAGGAGGAGGCAATCTCCAAAGTCGACCTAGACGAATATATAGCTCAGCAGATCCGGGTTCATCAGGCGAATGAAGCGGCTGGGCAAATTGTTAGAACCGGACGACCGTATCCGAGCTGGTATGACCAAATCAATTACCCGCCAGGATATACGATCCCTAAATTCCACGTATATAAAGGGACAGGGAATCCGCATCAGCATGTCGCTCAATTCAGGGCCTTATGCGGCAATACTGGAGGCGATGACAAATTGTTGCTACGTCAATTCGTCGGCAGCTTAGCAGAAACAGCCATTGAATGGTATTCGGAGTTACCTAACGACTCTGTCAAAACATTTGCAGAGATGGAACTGCTGTTTACACAGAGATTCGCGAGTGCTAGTGGACGCACCCCGATAACAGCACTGATAAATGCCAGGATAAGGCCCGGCGAAACGTGGGTCCAATACGCAACACGATGGCGGAACCTATGGTCGAAATGCGAACAACGCATAGAAGAGGCTCCTGCGGTAGGCATGTTTGTGGGCACTCTCGATCCGCAGGCGACCATCTCGCAATTCATGATGTTCTTCAGGCTGACCACCTTCCAGGCCTTGATCGATAAATTACCCCAAATGGACCAGATGGGCCATAGACCGTCTCCTCCAAGACCCGATCCCCGAAATGAGAAAGGAAAAGCGATCATCGTCGCCAACGCTCAGCAGCAGTCGAGCAACTCAAAGCCGGTCGCTCGCCAAAACAACGTGCGTCCACGCCCATCCCTCGAAGAGAGGCTAGGACGTCCTTACTCGTTTCCTCAGAATAAAACGAGAAGACTGTTTGAGCTGGCAGTGCGTAACAGACTCATCAATCTGCCAAGTCCAAAGCGTCTGTCGCAGCCAGGCGATCTTAATAATCCCAATTATTGCCCTTACCACCAAACGGTAAGTCACCCGATTGAGGATTGTTTCGTCTTTAAGGGATGGATCGAGGATCAATACCTGCAAGGCAAGTTCACGCTGTCTGAAAGCTGGAAAGTAAACCCCCTACAGCCGCACTCTCCAAAGAAGACGGACACGCCGGGGGCAACTTGTTCTTTCGTCGAGGATGAAAACGATGGAGAAAACTTATCGGATGAATCCGAAGACTACGTAGCGACTTGTCATGTGATTTCTCATTCACTGACGGATGATGAGGAGGATCCTTGCGCTGAGAAATCAATGGCGGACCCTGAAACAGAAATTCCGCGGCCGTCAGACAAGTTGATCGATGCCTTCCTAAATGAAATTCGTCTGAAAGCAAAAGCCAATCAAGAGCATGAAATGGCCATACTGGAAAGAACCAAGGTATTCCCGTCAAATCAAAAGTCATACACTGCGGGTAAAAACAAATTCAAGACGAGGAAACGGTTCAACAAAGCTCTATCAGTAGGAATGAAGCTACCGCCCTCTGAAGAAAATTCTTTCTCTGAGGTAGAGATGTGCCCTAACTTCTGTTTATATCATCAGAAGATCATACATCCTACCGAAGACTGCGAATCCTTTAACTGTTGGTGGCAAGGGTATGTCGCTCAAAAGCGACACTTCGACAGGACAAAGTGTGAAGCTTGTGGACATCGGAAAAATGCGATAGATGAGCGCAAAAGAGCCGCCGCCGACTGTCATATAGCCGACTTCAAGGGATCACAAATTATCACCTTTGGAAGCGACTCTGACGAAGAAGCTACCCCCAACTCTTCCCTCGGGGAATCTATTTCAAAAATAAAGGAATTGAGAAGCTGCGAGAACGTTCAGCCGTGCAATCGCATGCTACTCGGAAAAAATCTCGGCCCCGTAAACAAAGGATCGAACAAAAAGGATAAAGGAAAAAGAAAAACGGCCCTCGTCGCCAGCACTCAACAATAATCAGGTGACCCTAGGTCGGTTGCTCTCCAAAGCAACAAGCGGCAACCCCTCCAGGAAAAGTTGAAACGTCCTTACTCGTTTCCGCAAGATAAAACAAGGGGACTGTTCGAGCTGGCAGTGTGCGACAGACTCATCAATCTGCCGAGTCCAAAACGTCCGTTGCGGCCAAGCGATGTTAATAATCCTAATTATTGCCCTTACCACCAAACAGTAGGTCACCTGATCGAGGACTGCTACGTCTTCAAAAACTGGGTTGAAGACCAATACCAACTGGGCAAGTTTGCGCTGTCTGAGAACTGGAAGGTAAGTCCGCCACAACCGCACGCTCCGAAAAAGATGGATACGCCGGAGGCATCATGTTTATTCATGGAGAAGGACTCATAGACCGAAAAGTCAATAAACCAGATATTCGCCTCAAATACGGCGACAACGGACCGAAACGTCCTTAAACTAACAACGGACCGAGATGTCCTTAAACTAATGATGGGCCGCAATGTCCTAAAACTTGCAAATGACCGAAATGTTTTTAAACTACTACCGCAGCATTCTCAGGCTGACGAGAATATAAAAAAATAAATAAAAAAAGATAAACGGTATGTCCATAAGCAAAACGGGCATGGATGAAAACCCGAAAGGGCTCCGTGAGTAAAAACAGCAGGGCTACCGGCGAGTGTTCGTGAAAACCCGAAAGGGCGCGACCTCGTAAAAAAAAAAGAAAAAAAAGAAAAAATAAATAAAAAGAATAAAAAAAACGGTATGTCCATAAGCAAAATGGGCACGGATGAAAACCCGAAAGGGCTCCGTGAGTAAAAACAGCAGGACTACCGGCGAGTGTTTGTGAAAACCCGAAAGGGCGCAACCTCGTTGAGAAACACTTATAGGGTCCTCTCGACCCTGTAAGGAGAAACCACCTGCGTGAGATCCTTACGACTCACAAAGGAACAACACACTTAGGGATCCCCACGATTCCTAAGGAGAAAATACACTTGCGAGATCCTCACGACTCGTAAGGAGAACTCTCTTGTGGGACCCTTATGGCTCATAAGATTTGAAAGTCTTAAGTTACAGAGGCCTAAATCTGTGCTTAAGCAACCCCCACAACTTTCGACATTGCCCTACAAGTGGTCCGATATTGGCCATTGTATACAATCCACGGGCGCGAATAAACATTTCCCTAACCAAGTCCCTTGACTAGGGATATGCTTGTACAGCAAACAACACTTGTAAGTCCTCTCGACTTATAAGGAGAAAACCCTTTTGTAAGATCCTTACGACTTACAAGAGAACATGCACTTAGGAATCCTCACGATTCCCAAGGAGAAAACACACCTACAAGATCCTCACGACTTGTAGGGAGAAATACCTTTGTGAGACCATTACGGCTCATGAAGTCAAAAGCCTTAGCCGACAGGACCCTTAATCCTGTTTACTAAGCCACCTTTGTTCGGGATCGACAGAGGCAAATGATGATTCGTTCCTGGCAATATTCCAGTTGTAGCGATGCTGATGCCTAAATCGGTATCAAATTCCAAGTCCTTTCATGGCAAATGATGATTCGCTCCTGGCAATATCCCAGTTGCAGCGATGCTGATGCCTAGACTGGTATCAAATTCCAAGTCCTTTTACGGCAAATGATGATTCGCTCCTGGCAATATTCCAGTTGTAGCGATGCTGATGCCTAAATCGGTATCAAATTCCAAGTCCTTTCAAGGCAAATGATGATTCGCTCCTGGCAATATCCCAGTTGCAGCGATGCTGATGCCTAAACCGGTATCAAATTCCAAGTCCTTTCAAGGCAAATGATGATTCGCTCCTGGTAATATTCCAGTCGCAGCGATACTGATGCCAAGATTGGTATCAGACCCCAAATTCCCTACTCGCAAAAAAAAAAAATCAGCGAGCCCAAAAAAAAAATGCATACGAAATAGCCGAAATGATGGGGCAACTTGCAAACAGAATCAGCAAGTAAAAATGTATGTATACAAAACAGCCGAAACGATTGGGCAACTCGCAATAAAAAGCAGCGAGTAAAACATAATAAATAGCCGAAATGATTGGGCAACTCGCAATAAAAAGCAGCGAGTAAAAATAAAGTAAACAGCCGAAATGATTGGGCACCGCGAAAAATAGCCGAAATGATTGGGCAATCGCGACCTTCGCGATATAAAAGCTGAAATGATAGAGCATCGCGGAAAGAATAAAAAAAAATGAAAGAATGAAACTTTTGCCCTATAGGTGAAATCACATCGATCCCTGTATATAATCCAGGGGCACAGATAAAAAGGGAACAATACCTTCCCAACAGGCTCCACCAGAAAGCGAAGCCAAATCTCGACGGTTCATAGATAACCTAGAGACCATCTCGACATTTGTCGCAATATTACAGACACGATGTCAATAAATGAAGCAAAGGAAGGTCCCTAACTTTAGGGTCTCGACGTCAATATCGACAACTTAAAGATCACCAACGGCGTTTCTCCTCACTCCAACTAGATGCAGACATGACGTCAACAACTGACCTCAGAATCGCAACGAAACGGAACCATGACAAAGTCCCTAGTTCCAAATCTCAATGGCCACGTCTACAGCCTGGAGACCAACAACGGTGTGCCTCCTCATTCCAACAGGACATAGATGTTACACCATCAAGCGGAGTAACGACAAAATCCCAACTCCACCTTAGCATTCGTCTCGATACAGTAGACGCAATGTCAACAACAGCGTTCCTCTGCAGTCCAGCTGGAGGCGGATGCAACGTCAACAAAAGACTTCACGGTCGAAACAAAGCGGAGTAACGGCAAAATCTCAGCTTCACCATAGCATTCGTCTCGATACAGTAGACGCAATGTCAACAACAGCGTTCCTCCGCAGTCCAGCTGGAGGCGGATGCAACATCAACAAAAGACCTCACGGTCGAAACAAAGCGGAGCGATGGCAAAATCCCAGCTTCACCTCAACATTCGTCTCGATACAGTAGACGCAATGTCAACAATGACGTTCCTTCGCAGTCCAGCAGGATGCAGATGCAACGTCAACAAAATCCCCCATGGTCAATAAAGCGGAGCGACGGCAAAATCCCAGCTTCACCTCAGCATTCGTCTCGATACAGCAGACGCAATGTCAACAACGACATTCCTTCGCAGTCCAGCAGGATGTAGAAGCAACGTCAACAAGAGACCCCATGGTCGAAACAAGCGGAGTGACGGCAAAATCCTAGCTCCACCTCAGCATTCGTCTCGACACAGCAGACGCAATGTCAACAACGGCATTCCTTCGCAGTCCAGCAGGATGTAGAAGCAACGTCAACAAGATACCCCAAGGTCGAAACAAGCGGAGTGACGGCAAAATCCTAGCTCCACCTCAGCATTCGTCTCGACACAGCAGACGCAATGTCAACAACGGCGTTCCTTCGCAGTCCAACAGGATGTAGAAGCAACGTCAACAAGAGACCCCATGGTCGAAGCAAACGAAGCGAAGGCCACATTCCTAGCTTCAACGTCTTTACGGTAACTCACATAAAACCGAAAAGACAATCGGAGATCATCTCGCACCAGCACAGATTGGTCACCACCTTGACGTTCGTCTCGATACAGCAGACAAAATGTCAACCCTAGCATTCTTCTTCCAGCAGGGATTCGGACGTGACAAAGCAAACGAAGCGAAGGCCACATTCCTAGCTTCAACGTCTTTACGGTAACTCACATAAAACCGGAAAGACAATCGAAGATCATCTCGCACCAGCACAGAGTGGTCACCACCTCGACGTCCGTCTCGATACAGCAGACGAGATGTCGACCCCAGCGTTCTTCCTCCAGCAGGGATTCGGACGTGACAAAGCAACCGAAGCGAAGGCCACATTCCTAGCTTCAACGTCTTTACGATAACTCACATAAAACCGGAAAGGCAATCGGAGATCATCTCGCACCAGCACAGAGTGGTCACCACCTTGACGTTCGTCTCGATACAGCAGACGAAATGTTAACCCCAGCGTTCGTCCTCCAACAGGATTTGGACACACCAAAGCAAACGAAGCGAAGGCCACATTCCTAGCTTCGACGTTTTGACGGTAACTCATATAAAACCGGAAAGACAACCGGAGATCATCTCGCACCAGCACAGAATGGTCACCACCTCGACGTCCGTCTCAATACAGCAGACGAGATGTCACCCCAACGTTCGTCTCGACACAGCAGACGCAACGCCATTAAACGAATGGAGCCACGGCAAAATCCCTAGTTCCAAACCTCGACGGTTCACCAGCAACCTAGAGACAACCTCGACGTCCGTCTCGATACAGTAGACGAGATGTCACCCCAACGTTCGTCTCGACACAGCAGGCGCAACGTCATTAAATGAATGGAGCCACGGCAAAATCCCTAGTTCCAAACCTCGGCGGTTCACCAGCAACCTAGAGACAACCTCGACGTCCGTCTCGATACAGTAGACGAGATGTCACCCCAACGTTCGTCTCGACACAGCAGGCGCAACGTCATTAAACGAATGGAGCCACGGCAAAATCCCTAGTTCCAAACCTCGGCGGTTCACCAGCAACCTAGAGACAACCTCGACGTCCATTTCGATACAGTAGACGAGATGTCACCCCAACGTTCGTCTCGACACAGCAGGCGCAACGTCATTAAACGAATGGAGCCACGGCAAAATCCCTAGTTCCAAACCTCGGCAGTTCACCAAACCTCGGCAGTTCACCAGTAACCTAGAGACAACCTCGACGTCCGTCTCGGTACAGTAGATGAGATGTCGCCCCAACGTTCGTCTCGACACAGCAGACGCAACGTCATCAAACAAATGGAGCCACGGTAAAATCCCTAGTTCCCACCATGACATTCGTCTCGATACAGAGGACGCAATGCCAGCAAATGAAGCAAAGGCCAAATTCCTAGCTTCAGGGTCTTAACGGCAAGTCATATAAAGCCTGAAAGACTATCGGAGATCATCCCACACCAGCGCGGAGTGGTTATGACTCATCGGGGCTGTCCAAAATGAGCCTAACCTCAAGTAAAAAGCGGCATGGCAAATTCCTAGCTCTTGCTCTTCCGACGGTCAAACTGCCAAGGAGGATTGCTTGAAGACGTCTTGTCCAGCCCCCGAAGGGATCAGAGACACGGCAGTCGCAGGGCTACTCGAACAGCACGATTGCCTATCGAGGACTATATCAGCTTATGCGACGGTACGATGGCCAAAACCCTAAGTACCACCAACCTTAACGGGCTTCTGTCGTAAAGAGCAGAGGTTAAATGCGACGTTAAGATGTTCTTGCGAGAAACGTTCGATTCGTCTCGACTTATGAAAAATTGTCGAGGCGGCTCGACTCGTGAGATAAAGCCTTAGGCAGTGGGCATAAAAGAAGCCTGTTTCCTAAGCATTGGGACCCCGTAAGTTGGCCCAAAACGGTCTCTTGCATACAATCCACGGGTCTCACTCTCCAACGTCGAACTTCGACAAGGAGGGAAACAACCGCTTACAAGTCCTCTCGACTCGTAAGAGGGAAAAATTCTCTTGTAGGATCCTTACGACTTACAAGAGAAAACCATACTTAGGAATCCTCACGATTCTTAAGGAGAAAAACCCGCCTACGAGATCCTCTCGATCCGTAGGGAGAAAAGTCTCTATGAGACCCTCACGGCTCATAGAGTTGAAAAGTCTTAGGCAGCAGATCTGAACCTGCGGCCTAAGCCCTCGCTATCTCATGAAGAAATCAAGAAGCTTACTCTATTACCTGCTAATTGTGACGACATGCTGAGAAAGAGGAAAAGCAACAGAAAGAGCACCCGATTTACGTTTGATCAAGCGTCCAAGACGTATTCATTCATGCATTGGCAAAAAGACTCAGGACAAAGATATATAATAAAGACAAGCTGAGATAATTTTTTTTTTTTTTAATATTGCCCGAAGTTCTTACAGTCATAAAAACAATAAACGAAAGTTACAATGGAATAACCTCAGATCTAGGGCATGGATTGAGGAATTCAAAAGCGATCCTATCTATGACTTTCCAAGCCTCGCAGACCATCCTAGTGTGCTTCCTTTCGTGAGCACAAGTGTCAGGGTCCCTCCCGATGTCTTCCACCCTCTGATAAGCAGCGAGTATGGCAGACTGTTGAAAGATCTCGTGCAAGAGGTCAATAAGACTGTCTCGCCGTCTCTTCGAGATAAAGTTCAATAGGTACACAGAGTGCACCTTGTCCTCAGCGGCATCCAACGCCCTAAGCGGCACGCCGGAACAGAATAGGGGAAGCGCTTCCCAGATAGCTCCCACGATAAGTTTAAGAAGAGAGGAACGTTGGGGAAGCAGTGGACCATTGTATGCGTCCAAGCGACTCATTATTTCAGCACACTCCTCGTTTGTGAACTCCCGATTTTGAGAGCGGCCAAGTCGGCGGATGTCCTCATAAGAGATGATCTCGTTAAGAGCATATATGTGGGCGTTCATTGTTCCTGTGAAAGAGGATCAACAGAATTATCAGAAAGACTGATTAAGCAAAACGATATAATGCACTGAGGAATAAAATGCCATCTTTGAGTTCCAAGATCCGCGAAGAATTCTTAAGAGTTCTTCTATATGATTTGGGAGGAGCAAAGCTCCATTAATGAATTAAGAAAATCCAAGGAAAATCTTTCAGAGAGCAGAGCTCTATGGAACCCTAGTAGGGTCCCCTTTAGTTCTCTTTAGATCCTTTTAAGACCTGTAGAGCAAAACTCTGCTAAGTGAAACCCTAAATAGGTTTCCTTTAGATCAGAGATCTATTGAGAGCGAGGCTCTATCAATGAAAATTAATTTAATTTAATTTAATCCAAATTAAAATTTTCACCTAAAAGTTTTAAGAGTTTAACTCTTAAAGTTCTTGAAAATAAAGAGCAGGGCTCTGAGTTCTGAAAGTAAAATTTTAGAGATAAGAATTATCTAAGGGACCAAAGGTCCTATTTATAGGCATCAAGTGCCCTTTCAGCTTCCAAGGGATGGCGCGACGGTTCGGAGTCTGCCACTGCTCCGCTCACGTTAGGAGGACACGTAAGCGCAACGGTGGGGGGGCATTTGTTTACCCCAATCAGAGCAAAGCTCTGTTCAAATTCCAAGGTGGAAAAAGAAGCAATGCTTCTGTTCTTTCTCCAATCAGAGCAAAGTTCTGTCTTAAAAAAAAAAAAAAAGTTATGCGCGCTGCGCGACACGTGTCAGCGCAGCGCCCAGTTGCGCTGCGCAAGTAAAAAAAAAAAAAAAATTGCGCGCTGCGCGACACGTGTCAGCGCAGCGCAACTGTGCGCTGCGCGACACGTGTCTGCGCAGCGCACAGTTGCGCTGCGCAGCAAATTAAAAAAAATAAAAATAAAAATAAAAAAATTGCGCGCTGCGCGACACGTGTCAGCGCAGCGCAACTGCGCCGCGCGACAAAAAAAAAAGCTGCGCGACACTTGTCAGCACAGCGCGACATGTGTCACGCGCTGGGGTATCTGCGCCAAACAGAATTAAAATATTCAAGAAATCTTTTCTGTTCTTGTTAAAATAAGAAGATTTCTTCTGCAAAGCAGAAGCCCTTGGATCAAAGATTCAACGGTGGGGAAAATTCCCCAAATCACTCAGAGAAAAATCTCTTTAACAAATTTAACTAATTTATGGGCACTATAAAAAGGACCCCAAATCTCAATTAAAAGGCATCAAGATCTTGCTAAAAAAAAAGAGAAGAGAACTCTTGAAGAATAAAAAAAAAGGTAAAAACCTTTGAAAGAAGAGAGATTTCTCTTGTGAACAAGATTATGAATCTTCAATAAATAAATAAATAAATAAAAATAAAATAAAAATAAAAATAGTGCCTTGCACTTGTTTTATGAACCATCGGTTCTTGAACCTAAAAGGTTCTTAAATTAATAGTGCTTTGCACTTTCATGATTGGTTCTCTGAGATAAGAAAAACAAGAAAAACTTGTTTTTATATCTAAATAAAAATAGTGCCTTGCACTTGTTTTATGAACCATCGGTTCTTGAACCTAAAAGGTTCTTAAATTAATAGTGCTTTGCACTTTCATGACTGGTTCTCTGAGATAAGAAAAACAAGAAAAACTTGTTTTTATATCTAAATTAAATAGTGCCTTGCACTTGTTTTATGAACCATCGGTTCTTGAACCTAAAAGGTTCTTAAATTAATAGTGCTTTGCACTTTTATGAACTTTTGGTTCTCTGAGATAAGAAAAAACTTGTTTTTTCTTAGATCTAAATCAAATAGTGCTTTGCATTCCTTTTTTTGAACCATCGGTTCTTTAATCTAAAAGATTCTCAAATTAACAGTACTTTGCACAAATGCAATGCATTACTAAGAGGGCCAGGCCCAAATCAAAATGACCTGACAGGCCAAAATAAATTGCAAGGCAATAAATGGGCAGAGCCCAAATAAATTGATGCTTTGCATCCTTTATACAAGGGCAGAGCCCAAATAAAATTGATGCCTTGCATCATTCCTAAAAGGGCAGAGCCCAAAACAAATTGATGCTCTGCATCCTTTCTGGGCAAGGCCCAAATAAAAATAAAAAAGAAAGAAATGCAATGCAAAAGCAAATAAAATGTTGAACATTTCAACTGGACTTAGCCCAATTTTGGCCATAAGTCCTTAAATTAAATTGACTGAGCAAAATTGCTCTTCTAAATCAATTTACATCCGGTTCGAGGGTACATCTCCGAACTCCTTTGACATCCGTCGTTGTAATTCCTCAACGACGTCAAAGAGGTGACGGGTCCCAACGACCACACATCGATATGGACTGCGGGGTCCTTAAACTCGTGGACCGAAACGTCCTTAAACTAATATCGGACCGAAACGTCCTTAAACTAATATCGGACGGGAACGTCCCTAAACTAATATCGGACCGGAACGTCTCTAAACTAATATCGGACCACCACGTCCCTAAACTGGAATATGGACCACCACGTCCCTAAACTGGCACAATAGAGCCCAAATGCTCTTTTGTCGGATCTAAACGGTCCCGTTAAGTTGATCTTAGTCTCAAACTGGACTAACGTATCCTTAACAAACGTTTGAGTCGATCTTAGCCTCAAAAATGGCTAACGTATCCTCCAAACAGACTTTAGTCCCAAATTGGACTATGAATCTCCCAAACTGGAACAATAGAGCCCAAACGCTCTTTTATCGGATCTAAACGATCACGTTAAGTTGATCTTAGTCTCAAAACAGGACTAACGTATCCTTAACGAACGTTTAAGTTGATCTTAGCCGCAACGCGACTAATGCATCCTTAAACTAAAAACACTAAACCCAAATCTAAGTAAATACGGATTTGGACTAATCCACGTCCTACGGGCGACGGCATTACGCGGTCTCCGTATACAATCCACGGGCAACCACAAACAAAACAAACACACACGACACGAAGTGAAATTCTGGAGAAGGAGAAAGTTGTTACCGCGATGCGTTAGCGTAATTAACTGCAGGGGCTTGCGCCTGCAGAAGAGCGTCCCCACAATCAAAAACCCCTCAAGCAAGGGGGAATCTGACGAAGTCTGCTACATCGGCCGCATCCGTCTAAACCTCCGATACACGGTGCCATAAATCAACTTGGCATTTTCGGAGAGGTGGACGGATAAAACCAAATAGCATCTGCCCCGAATCTCAGCGTCAGGACATCGCGGTCCTGTGCGCCGCCTTTCGGAGGGGAACAGACATCGATTCGCTGTTTGTACCCCGAGGATTCTCCCTGGTCGGAGTCTCCGCTGTACTCGCTTCGGGCTTAGGCGACGGAACGGCTTCTGCTCCGTTCTATGACGTTCCTCAGATCTTCGCCATGAAGCCTTTATGGCTCCCCCCCCCCCGACGAGTGCCATGCACGCGGTTTCGGTGGTTGTGGCGACGCCGGTCTTTCCTGGAATCAGGAGACCTGACCGACGTTGCCTCGGAGTGCGAGGGTGCTTGGTGAGCATTGAAGTGATAACTCGGTTGATCTTAGGACCGAGGTGACAGACTGTTTGATGCTCATCGAGTCGGGGAATCTTTGTTCCTTCCTACGCTCGATTGTACGTGAGTCCTTCCTCGTACGCGAGGGATCCAATCTAAAGTACGGAGCGCCGAGTTATCTCTCGCAGCAAAAGGAAAATAATGGCGAAAGTGTGGACCATAGGGGATCCCACCCCTATTTATACTACTTGGGCGATACATCCAACGGCTCAGATCATTTCCCGCCAAAACGAAGTTTTGTGCCTGCTAGCCGTCGACGCCCCATGTGTCAAACGACCATTGGAGACGTCCTTTCGGGCGCAGGCGATAGCGACAGCCCCTCACATCTGCCAATCCGCGGCGGACATATGGCATACACCTCAACAGACGTACAAGCGAATCGGCGCTCGCTCTTTAATGTACGATCTCCCCCCTGATCCGCTGACGTCATCGAAGATACGCCCATCCGCCTCAAAGATCCGCGCTGATAGGTTCTTGACTACAGGCTAAGCCCGGAAGACCGGTCAGACCACTCTCGACCCGACCCATAAATAGGTCGGGATGAGAGCGGGGGCTAACGATGATGCTCACAAGTGGGAACTCCTCAGATCATGAAACGTGGCAGATGACGTGTCCCAGAGTTCACGCAAATAGGGCAAGCACTATGCATTGGAGGCTCTCCCCGGGCTATCGTCTCAGGATGTATCCCGATCTTCTATGGGCCTCCGAACGCTCTTATGCACACCTTACAAATGACCAAGGGCTCGTCTCCGAGCCCCCCTACGTGCTGAGCTTCCTCAACCTTCCCAGCTCGCCTTCGAGCTATCACAAAACCGAGCGCCCTCGGCCTCCCTCTCGTCTTCGAGCCTCCCGCCGAGCTAAGCTGTTCTGGTTCTGCCGAGCAACCAAGGACGCAGAGCTCAAGCGCCTCCACCGCGGCTCCATGTATTTCTCCAGAAGCGAGATATCCGCCACCCAACATCCCGTGTTCCACGCCGCCGTATCCCCCCATTAACGAGCGTACCTCGTCATTAATAGATGGATCTCGTCATTCACGCAGGCGTAACGCCTGGGGCGTAACAGCCGGCAAAGATCTTGCGCCAGCTCGCTCCAAGCGACCACTAAAAAAAACCCTGTCCCGGATGACTTGGGTAACGCAATTTCAATCCAACAAGCTGCTACTCTGCTCAAATATCTCGGCTAACTTGATCGTCGGAGGGTCCACGGTGGTACAACCATCCCGGGACTTCTTTTGCAGGTAGATCGGCTTCACCTCGAACCAAGACCACTGCAATCCACAAGCTTAGGGAAACGACCCCCAACACCAATCTCGGTCGTTTATCCACGCTCGCGACAGATCGACGGAGGACATCTGAAGGAGATCCTAACTCCATCAAATATGGATTATAGTTTGAATTAGGACTAATAATATTTAATAAGGTTTATGATTTATCAACAACGATTTAAGGGACAAAAAATATGGTAAATATTTGAGAAGTGGGAAGCACAGTCAAAAAAATTTGGAGTTTGGGGTGTGGGGTGGCGGCGGGGGGGGGGGGGGGGGGGGGCGCCGTGGTTGGGGGTCTGAAGTGAAAGAACGCTTTTCTTCTTTGCCTAAATAAACGGTGAAAGTTTCATATAAGTTCAGATATAACCGTGATACATGAAATTTAGAGCTGCCAATATGATGTTGTGTATGTGATAAGTTCAGTTCTAAACTTTTGAAAAAAATTCCTAGAGATGCATTTTGATAGAAGAAGTTTTTTTTTAGTGAAACGAGAGCTTGAAAGCCCCCGCGTTTCATTAAAGGTATTTTAACAAAACAACAGGAAAAAACCATAGAGATACAAAGGCAAAGCAGAAACAGAGAAGGTTGGGAAACAATCTCCATACATGCCAAATCCAAAATCGGGGAACAAACCCCATATCAGACAAATAAACATAAAAACAACAGAGTATCGGTACTACGACATGTAGATACAAGATGAAAAGTTATATGCCTAAATCATGTTCCAGTTCAGTAGACTCGTCTATGTCTCTGTATCCTGCGGCTCATTTGCAAAGGTTGATGGTTAAGGTAGTATGTAATACTGGCTGGGTCTAAGCAAATAAAAGTACCTCCATGGGCTGGGCTTTAATTGGGAGGCCAGGGCCTGCTTGTGGAATACCAACTTGTAATTCAACATTACTTTTTCACCAAGTCACCATTCTTTAGGGTTTGTGCTGATTTCACCCTATACATCCATGTACCGTATGTCATGACAGAAAACATGTTAAAAAGGAGAAAAGGGGGCCTAGAGTGTCACCGTAGGTTCCCAATTACAGCGACAAGACAAGAATCATAAGGAGTGGACCCAAGAGGCTATTTGCAAGGGGATTCGGGACCTGCATGCTGGGCCTGCAGTGTCCAGACCCATGGACAATACAGGCCAAGGAGCCTATATATATATATATATATATATATATATATATATATATATATATATATATTCTGCAGGCCCCTTCTAGCTTATTTGAAAATGGTAAAACTTTCTTTCCCATAAGCCTTGTCATTATACTTGGGAGCCTACAGTGACATTTTAAGCTCCGTTTACTTCTTAAAATTTCCCGGCCAAATTTAAGTTTAGACGTTAAGCGCCTA
The DNA here is from genome assembly GCA_030015575.1 of Agapanthus africanus. NCBI lineage: Eukaryota > Viridiplantae > Streptophyta > Magnoliopsida > Asparagales > Amaryllidaceae > Agapanthus > Agapanthus africanus. Next base: position 506,193,881 of record JASDDO010000012.1, read on the forward strand.
TTAGGTTTATTGCTTTTCCTTTTTCTTTTTGGAAATTCACAAATAATGTTAGCTAAGCAGCTCAAATGATAACTTGAATTGATAGGTTGTGATTAAATTACATTTTAATTGAAATAAATGTAGTAGCAATTACATTAGTTGGGAAAAAAAAAGTCTGGATTGCTCTCTTTCAATTGGGTCTCTAAACCGTATTAGGTCAAAAGGTGACACGTGAGGCGTAATGCAGTAGACCAAAGCCGGCCACAGCCCTAAAGGATACACAAATACATTGTTTGAGAATATTTGGAGTTGGCTACTATTGTTTGATGAGTATAAGATTTCTCACATCATCCGAGGAGGCGGGTTATTATATGACTACTGGTGCTTCTAAAAGATTATGCTCGAGCTCCCATAGTAGCTATGTCCATAGAGTTTGCAAATCTAATTAAGGACGAGCGTTACAGGTCGTAGTAAAATTTGGAGGATCGGATAATATATGAGACTTTCGCTTACCAAAAAAATAGGTCTCCCTTATCCAAAATAGCCACAATTAACATATTATACGGTTGAAGATACATCAACTTAAACAATACTGTATGTATACGTATAGCAATCAAGTAACACACGATTTAAAACTACATGCATGTATCCAGCTTAACAAATTTATGGCTCTAGCCGAAATTATTTTTCCTTTTAATTGGAGAGTCACGGGTTCTAATTCTGAAAGAGTCTCATCCGGTAAAAATAAATTAATTAATAAATGCATCTAACCATTTTCTAAGAAAAAGAATTGTTCAAAAATAAAACAAAACAAGCTACCAAAAGCAAGTACTTAATTTATGCCAGAAAGAATAAAAAATCAACCCATTTATTCCCGAGTAAGGATACTAAAAATCCTCATTTGACATTTTTCGATAAAAGCTAAATATTTACCGTCCATAATATGATACATAACGGTCAAGACATGATATGAGAAAAATAGTATCCTAAATAGCAGGGTAAATTTCATTAAATGACCCTCAACTTTCAATGTTTTCCAGAAAAATAGAATAATGGAATAATTTCAGTTATTCGGGGAATGTTGGCCACAAACAGATATGTGTTTTGCACGTAATAATTAACTTTAATGGAGAACAAGCCGTTGGGAGTTTTCAGGAAAAAAAATGGAAAGTTAAGGGCGGAGTAATGAAACAAGTTTATGATAGTTTACTGAGAAACACTGGAAGTTCGAGATGGTTTAGCGAAATTGACCCTTTAAATTTATGTTTTGATTTGTGTATTTAAATCTCAGTCGTCCCTTGTGTTACACCATAAACAATAGACAGCTCATTTCTATATAAAAATGCCAAACGGAAATTCCGCAGCATCCTTACCCGTCCTTCTACAAACATACTTGCATACATACTTTACATAGTTTTATGATAGGATCATTAATATGAAATATGCTTTTGTTTTTAGATTCAAAGAAAACCAAAAAAAGGAAAAGGAAAAACAAGAAGAATGATATTGGTCAATGCAAAGTTGTGGACAGCTACAACCTAAGATCATGTCACTAATGATAAGCAGTCATATCTTAGCTTTCCTTCAAATATAAATATATATACCATGAAATGCGGATCGATGAAGGAAAATTTTGGCTAAGGACAAAACCCTAAAGAATTTTAGAGCAGTTAATAAAGCAAACCGCGTCTCAAACATTATTATCAATTAACTGTAAACAACATTTTTTTGGACCAATGTCTCTTTCATTGCAAGTTATTTGCTAGCTAGCTGCAAAAATTCCACCCAAAATGCTCGTCACATGCTTTTTTTTGTTGTTGTTTAAGATGAAACAGTATTTTTATTGTTTTTGGATACGATGTTCTTTGTTCTTTGGTAGCTAGTTAGAAACCCGTGATTAAATTTTAGGCAAAGTTGCGGTAAATATTCTTTACTTTTGTCCCATAGCAGGAAATGCTCTAACTTTATAATAATAATTCTCATCTCTCCATCCATTGTACGTGGAACTATTTATCTCCCACTCCTAGATGTTAATTGCAACTGTATCTTTTCCAAGACAGTTAGTACAAATAAAAGAAGGCATCTCTCGATTTAAAGCTTTCATTACCGTGTATATATTGGTGTCCTCGTATTAAACCAAAAATTTTGTTATAAATTTTAAATACACCACACATATAATCATAAAATTAAGGGATAAATATACACTACTTAAATGACAAATACAGATATACAGGGGATTTATATATATAGCTTCCAATGCAAATCAAATTAATCAATCAATTCAAATAGAGACAACTAAAAAATATAATATAGAGTAAAACAGAGAGAATTCAAAATAAAAGCTAAATTACGAGAAAGTTATAAAAATAGAGAAAGAGTTCCTCTTATATGAACTTGAATTTTTGCTCATGTGGGGAGAGAAAAATTTGTAGGATGAAAAGTTATGCCATGCTAATTTTGATTTGTATAAGAATTTGTAACAGCTTAGAAGAATTTTTTTTCAAGAAGATTGCAACTAAATTATCCGATGCATTATCTATTTTTTGAATTTAAAAGATGATGTGGACATCACTACTATTAAATTGATTGTTGACGGGATTTCTTGTTTATTCAGGGAAATCAAACAAAAAAAAAACACAGTTAATTTATACGCAACACACGTAATTAAATACCACGTTATTATTATTTTATAAATGTGATGCACGTAACAAAACTGTCACAATATTATTATTTTACAAGTGTGATGCCCGTAGTTTAAATGTTTAAAAACTTCATGGTAAAAATTTTTATACCGAAAAGCTAGTCCTGATAGTTAAAAAAAATTATGACGCTTAATTTTTTCTTTGAATTGAAATTTAATGTGTCAGGGTGACTACATGTGTCCTAGTTATCTCAACTATTATTGGGTAAAAGGAAGGTTCCTTTAATTTTGAAGCCCTTCCTTTAATTTTAAAATTGATCGGTAATATGGCTTCTTATTTTTTTATATAAATCAAATAAAAAATATTATTGATTTATATGCAATGCATGTAATTAAATATCACGTCATTATTATTTTACAAATGCGATGCATGTAATCAAATTGCTATGAAATTATTATTTTATAAGTGTGATGGAGATGGTTAAATTAATAAAGAATGGGGTTGTAATTGGGATCAGAGTTTTTTTAACTATAGAAAAAGGCCTAGTTGTTATTACACAAGTTTGAAGTGGGTTCGGGGTCTTTTTGATAATTTACCCTAAATCTTTTTATGAGTTTGATTTTTTCTAAATGAAAATTATAAATCCCATGCTTGATTAGCCAACTACTAAAAAGAAATAATAGAAATTTATAAATATTGGTAAGATATTTTTGATAAGAAAATATAGATTTAAATGAATACATATTCTCCCATGATCGGGTATGTATGTTCAACTTACATAATAACTTTATTTTTCTTTTTTAAAAATAAAAATCTAATTTTGTGCGGGGGTTCTCATCACTTTGCATGAACTCTAGTAAGCATGCAAATTATGGCAAAACAACAAATTATGTATGCTTTCAATAATATACAGTTTCCTATTATTCATAAATTCCAAAGGCTAGATATATGCCTTTTGAATTAAATCTATGGGACCCACCCAGCAATGTTGGACAAAATTTGGAGAATGCAACTGCTCATTTGCTTTGATAAATTCATCGAAAGAAGTGTGACGTGTGTCGAATCACGTCAAGATGTTACATTACATTGATCTGTTGTTGGCGATGATGGACGGCTGAGATTTGAGTTGGAGGGCTGGCTCCTGAAGCGTGTGGATCTCAATGGGTTTGAGGTGGTTGAGGCCGAGCTACCTGCAAGGAAGTCCCGGGATGGTGGTACCACCAGGAACCCTCCGACAATCAAGTTAGTGGTGCAAGTCGAGAAGAGTAACAGCCTAGTGAGGAAAGAATTGATTACCCGAATCGTCTGAAAGAGGGGTTTATGTAGCGGTGGCAACAGGCAGCCAGGTGCGAGAATCATGTCGGCCGTTACGCCCCCGACGTCACGCCCGCGTGATAGGCGTGATCCCGTATTAAAGACGAGACAGGCTCGTTAATGGGGGATCATGATGGCATGGAACGCGAGACGTGGCCGGTGGATATCTCGCGCATGTCGAGATTCGCGGAGGTGAGGCGGATGCGCCTACGGTCGGTGTCGTTGGTCGGTCGATAGAACCGAGGAAGATGAGCTCGGCGGGAAGCTCGGGACCGAGCGGGAGGCCGAGCTATCTTGGTTCTGCTATAGCCCAAAGACGAGCTGAGAGGGCCGAAGAGGCCAATTGTGCAGGGGGCTCGGAGGTGAGCCAGCGGTTGTTTGTAGGACGGGCATAAGAGTGGTCTGGTCGGCCACTGCAGGTCCTTTCTTTCAATCTTCGGGACACGTCATCTGCCACTTGTCACGATCTGGGAGATCGCCGATATCGAGCATCATCATTAGCTCCCCACTCTCGTCCCGACCTGTTCACAGGTCGGGTCGAGAGTGGTCTGCCGGGCCATCCGAGGTGAGCTCCTTGTCATAAATATCGTGAGCGTGCATTCCCGGGCAGTCAACTGTATCTTCTTGATGATGTCAGCGGATCATAGGTCAGATCTCGCATTAAAGAGGATGCACCGGATCGTGAGTACGTTCACCGAAGTGACAACCCACTTGTCGGGCGCTGGTTGGCCGACGCGACGGGCCGCAGATTTCTGGCGTCTGATGGGATACGACCAATGTGCGTGCGACAGGTGGAGCGATCGTGGCCGTTGAATTCAATGAGTCGTTTCGGCGGGAGATGGCTGTCGCCATAGGATGTGTACGCCAGCAGCCATAAATAGAGGTGGGGTCCCTATCATGGCCCGTACCACTTCATATTTTCCTCGCCTTGGGTCTCATTAGCTCGGCGCTCTCTTTTTAGGTCGGATCTCTGCGTTTTCCCTTCCAAGGACTCATCCTCTCAATCGGGTTAGATGTTTTCTTCTAAAGAGTTTATAGAAATAGATCGGGCAGGGTCTAGGGAGCGCCCCGTAGATTCTTCTTCTTCTACTACTTCTTCTTCCATTGAGTTGAAGTCTTCCCGGGAAGTTAGGGTCAGATCCTCTTCTCGGGGTCGCGAGATGGGGGCTGTTCCCAGAGCGGATGTCGCGGATGCCCCTGGTGTGTCATCCATGGTGAGGTACGAGTATGAGCTCGCCACCATTCGGGCTCGTTTCCACATTCCTCCCGGCTATACGCTACGTTTGGCCGAGGAAGGGGAGAGAGCAGATCAGGTACGAGGTAAGGAGATTGCCCTGTACCTGGAAGCTTTTTGGGCCGGAATGCGCTTATCCTTCTCTCCCGAGGTTGTTAGAGCGCTGAATCATTTTGGGTTAGCCCCAGGCCAGTTAGTGCCAAACTCCTGGAGGATTCTCCTTGGGTTCTTGGTCCGTTTGAAGTTGAGCGCGATCCCTTTCAGGCTGAGCAGCCTCGCCTCTTCTCTCTCCTACAAAAGTCACTCCGGTACTCGCACGGGCGAGCCGAGGTGGGTATACATCTCCTTTAGGAAACAGCGGGGAAGTTCTCCCTGATCGGGGGTCGTCGTCGTGCCTTCTTCCATCCACGATTGGAAGAAGAAGATTTTCTTTGTTGGGCCACCCGAGGGTGAGGACTGGCCCGTGCCTACCCAGTGGTCTAGGGATAGGTGTCGACGAGAGAGTCAGTCGAGCGATCCCGACGCGCTGAAAGTGGCGGAGTGGGAGCCTATTCCTCGGGCCGACGTGCTGCTTTCAGAGCAGGCCCTTAGTTGGGCTGGGCTCAGCCCAGCCCAATTCGCCGGTAAGTTAGGAGTTTACAGGCGATCTGTTAGATTTGCGTTTATTTTACTTTTACTTGTGTTGCTGACTCCATTGTACCTTGTCTTTTGCAGAACCCATGGACGTGGGAAAATTTCGAGCAGCCATGCTCGAGCAGAAGAAGGGATCGAGGGCTGGAGGTGCCAGCTCCTCTCGTCTGACGTCGACCCCTGTTCCCCCGGCAGCCTCTCCACCCAGGCGTTTGAGTTTCCCCGGAGTCCATCCAGGCGCCAAGCCAGAAGCGGGTTCGGGAACAGGAGGCCCAGGCTGTGGAGGTAGAGACTGGTTCCCCGGCGCCGTCTCTCAAGAGGTTTCACCGGACGGTCCCGCGCACCCCGGCCTCCCCGATCCTGGTGGATGAGGGGAATCTCCGCTTTGAGGTGCCCTCGAGGCTCTCTATTGCTGACATCCTGCTGGCCGAGATGGAGAGGTCGGCCGAGGGCAAAGTCCCTCGGGGTACTCTCAGGGCGCAAATGGCGGCAATCGCCCAAGAGGCCATGCAGGTTAGTGCTCGCCCCTCACTTGGTTTTCTTCTTAGCGTCTCGTTATTCATGAGATTTGGTACCTCCCTCTTCCTTCTGATACTTATCTGATTTCTTCAGGTCCTCCAGCACGTCGCTCTTGTCGTCCAAATGGAGGACGAGGAGATTGCCCCGGCGATGTGAGCCACGGGCGAGTTTTCCTCGCTGGAGGAGAGCTCAAAGTTGGAGCTGGAGACGGCGATGGCAAGGGTTGTTGTCCTTGAGGAGGAAGTTGCGGCCTGGAAGCAGGAGGTGGCGGCCGGGAAGCAGGAGGTCCCCAGGCACCGTGAGGCTGCCCGGGCTGCCGAGGCCAAGCTTCAGGACTCCCAAGTGCTCGTCGTCACCCTGAAGAAGTCGGCGAGTTCCCTCCGAAAGGAGCTGGAGGCGGCGGTAGAGAGGACGAGGCGAGCCGAGCTCAGAGCGTCGAAGGGGGTGGAGAACTACAAGAAGTCGGACCACTTCTACTCCGACCTAGCTGCAGCCTTTACCCTCGTCTAGCACGATGCCCTCGACGCCGTTAAGGCTCGGATGCCGGAGTTTCCTGATGAAGAGCTCCGGGACGAGTATCCTCGCGAGAATGATGCGCAGGCCGATGCCCCTGGAAGCGCTGCCGGGGAAGAGGTCCCCGGCGAGGGCGGCGCCTAGGCTCCTGCGATGGGCGCCTACCCTCAAGACGTAGCCCCGGTCGTGGTGGACACGGTGCTCCTTGAGGTTGCCCCCGGCCCTGAGGCCTGAAACCCCTCGTCTTTTTATATATATTTTTGTTGCTTTGGGAATCATGTAAGCCTCCGGGCACTTCTGTTAGGCTGGGGAGCCTATAATACCTCTGTAGAGACTTGATTTTTGTGAATAAAAATCTTACTTTTGCAGTTTCTTTGCATGCCCATTATATAGAAATGTTTGTGGAGAACATTCGTATTTGCACGGTTCAGCTTTCATGTCAGGTCGGTTCACCGTATGGAGATCACACATCGAGTTGAATTCGACCATTTTCTAAGTGTGCAAAGACCGGAGGAGGGTCGGTATCTCCATGGCCCCGAAATCGAGGTGGGGATCGCTTAGACGTGGATGGCCTCTCGGCGAGGGCTTGGACCATGGCGTCGGTGGGTAGTAACACCAGCCATGGATGACCAAGCAGGGTAGCTGCTCGATTTCCTCTTGGCGAGGGCTTAGATCCCTGGCGTCTTGGGGTAAGGAACTACCAGCCATGGATGACCGATCAGGGTAGCTGCTCGGTTGCCTCTTGGTGAGGGCTTCGATCCTTAGCACGGGAGGGGCCGTAAGGGGCCTGCTAAGGATAGGCTGGGCAGGGTTACTGCCTGGTGCCTCTTGGCGATGTCTTTGATCCTTAAGGACGGGCCGAGCAGGGTTACTTCCCGGTGCCTCTTGGTGAGGGCTTTGATCTCTGGCGTTGCGGGTAAGGAACTACCAGCCAGGGATAGCCGAGCAGGGTAGCCGCTCGGCTGCCTCTTGGTGAGAGCTTTGATCCTTAGCGCGGGAGGGGCCATAAAGGGCCTGCTAAGGACAGGCCGAGCAGGGTTACTGCCCGGTGCCTCTTGGCGAGGGCTTTGATCTTTAATGAAGGGCCGAGCAGGGTTGCTACCCGGTGCCTCTTGGCGAGGGCTTTGATCTCTGGCGTTGTGGGTAGGGAACTACCAGTCAGGGATAGCCGAGCAGGGTATCCGCTCGGATGCCTCTTGGTGAGGGCTTTGATCCTTAGCGCGGAAGGGGCCGTAAGGGGCCTGCTAAGGACGGACCGAGCAGGGTTACTGCCCGGTGCCTCTTGGCGAGGGCTTAGATCCCTGGCGCCGTGGGGTAGGGAACTACCAGCCAGGGATAACTGAGAAAGGGCGAGCCCGGTTGCCTCTTGGTAAGGGCTTTGATCCTTAGCGCGGGAGGGGCCTGCTAAGGATGATCCTTAGCGCGGGAGGGGCCTGCTAAGGATGGACCGAGCAGTGAAGCTGCTTAGTTTCCTCTTAGCGAGGGCTTTGATCCCTGGCATTGTGGGGTAGGAAACTACCAGTTAGGGATAACCGAGCAAGGACGAGCCCGGTTGCCTCTTGGTGAGGGCTTCGATCCTTAGCACGGGAGGGGCCGTAAGAGGCCTGCTAAGGATGGACCGAGCGGGGAAGCTACTCAGTTGCCTCTTGGAGAGGGCTTTGATCCTTGGCGTTGCGGGGTAGGGAACTACCAGCCAGGGATAACCGAGCAAGGGCGAGCCCGGTTGCCTTTTGGTGAGGGCTTCGATCCTTAGCGCGGGAGGGGCCATAAGAGGCCTGCTAAGGATGGACCGAGCAGGGAAGCTGCTCAGTTTCCTCTTGGCGAGGGCTTAGATCCCTGGCGTTGCGGGGTAGGAAACTACCAGCCGGGGATAACCGACCAAGGGCGAGCCCGGTTGCCTCTTGGTGAGGGCTTCGATCCTTAGTGCGGGAGGGGCTGTAAGAGGCCTGCTAAGGATAGACCGAGCAGGGAAGCTGCTCAGTTGCCTCTTAGCGAGGGCTTAGATCCCTGGCATTGTGGGATAGGGAACTACCAGCCGGGGATAACCGAGCAAGGGCGAGCCCGGTTGCCTCTTGGTGAGGGCTTCGATCCTTAGCGCGAAAGGGGCCGTAAGAAGCTTGCTAAGGATAGACCGAGCAGGGAAGCTGCTCAGTTGCCTCTTGGCGAGGGCTTAGATCTCTGGCGTTGCGGGATAGGGAACTACTAGCCGGGGATAACCGAGCAAGGGCGAGCCCGGTTGCCTCTTGGTGAGGGCTTCGATCCTTAGCGCGGGAGGGGTCGTAAGAGGCCTGCTAAGGATGGACCGAGCAGGGAAGCTGCTCGGTCGTGGCGTGAGGTTCTGCCCGACCTTCCCGGTGTGAGTATGGGGAAAAGGGACAGTCGCGGGCAACCCGTAGAGTGAACGCGTGGGGAAGGCGAAGCGCCGGAGCCGCGTCATTTCGATTTCGCCAAGAAAAGCCCCACGTCTGACGCATGGCGGCACAGTTGTGGGTGAAACGAGCGACTGTTAGGCTCCCGGGGCGTTGTGAGCTATAAAAAGGAGGGAGCGTTGAGCACTCCTTCCTCTATATCAAACGTAAGAATGGAGGACTTTCCTTTTACCATTCCCTTTACCATTCCCGAGATCGTGAACTTCGAGGACGTGTACCTTTATGATTAGCACCGCACCGAGGGCACGGTGCAGTTAGTAATAGGCCGTATTGAGGATCATTTCGGCCGACTGCTCCCCCGGTGCTCTCCCATGCTCCAGCTGTTGATGTACTCCATCTGGAGGGCGTCGCCGGGGATCTAAAACCCTTTGTCCGAACAGCTGAAAGACGAGGCGGTTGGCAAGCTGAGGTCTTTGCAGTTTTTCGGCCTGATCTCCGCGGGTCAGCGGGATCGCTCGGTGGCACTCATCCTTGAGTGCTACCAATTGAGGCACGATGCCGATGTTCGCGGGCGGCACCAGAGGCAGAGGACCGAGGCTGCGAGGGCTCGGCTGGCGGAGATATCCTCGGAGTACCACGAGCAATGTTCTCTGCACCCCTTCCCCTGCTATTGTAATTTTTCTTTTTCGATGTACGGCTGAGGAGCCTATAGTACCCTTTTGAATAAACAAAACTCTTCTTTTTGCAATGTTTTATTGATCCCTTTTATTATATAAACAAAAAGATCTTGAAAAAAGTTTACATTGCCTTAGTAAAAAGAAATACACGCTAGTAGATGTTTTTTTTATTGGTGCAGCTTGAGCTCTGTTCATAACATAATATTGCATTTTGTATGCCCCATTCTTATGCATTTAAGAATAAAAACAGGTGCTTTTGACCCATGTCTGCTACATGTTACAGGTTACAGATTCCTGGAGCAAAAACAGTGAAAAACACAAAAGACGACACAAAAGAAGGACTTTTGACCAACAATTAGGAAGATCTTAGTAAAGCCTAGCAGAAGAACGGTTCACCATCACCAAGGCAACGCAAGATCCAAATTTGCAAGAAAAAAGGTTAAAAGATCCATTGCAAAGTGTTCACTGAAGTTCTGGAATCACTGCAGAAGCCCAACTGATAAAAAGAATAAAGAAACAAGAAGCCCAGAAGAACCAAACCAAGCCCAAGAAAATCCAAGTGATGAACCCATCATTGGGCCGCGGAACCGCGGCCCAAGAGCTCCAATGCCGCGGTTCCGCGGCTGTCCTGTGCCCTAGTGCGTAGAAAATTTTGCCATAATTTTTGGCGGCTTTGGAAAGATTTTTCTAGGGGTATATTTGTAATTTTAGACATGCGGGTTAAATGTAACCCTAGGGTTTCCTATTCTTTATAAATAGGAACTCTAATCATTGTAACTCTTTATGCCTCCTTTTAATAAAAATTCAGAAATTCTTTTGGAGAGCATCGGTGTTTCTTTTCCATTCAGAAATTCAGATCTGACAACCCTGCATGGATGATTGGAGGGATGCATCTGTAAGTAATTTAATTTCTTGCCTTAGATGTTAGCTTTGGGAAAGGTTTTTGAGAGATGAGATCTCTCATCCCTTTCTTACTCATCACATAGAATCTATAGGACTCCATGCATACATGCACATACCGCTCCCTACGGCACCCTATCCCTCGAGGTAGCGGTGATACCATAGTATAAAGGCCCGGATGTGATGTTTTCCATGGAGGTTAGGGTAAGGATCTCTAAAAGAAGGACAAGAACCTAGAGGAAGGAACACCTTCCCGAATGGATCCAATCCCCTTTATTGATAATTACCATAACTCCTTTTAGATCCTAATTTGGGTATAGAAAGCGTTGAGATTTATTTACATTTCCAAACCATTCCTAAACCTAACCCTAGCAAGATTTAGATCTAGATTAATTTAGTTTTTAGATAGAATCAATTTTTAGATTTAATAATCAACCGAACACCCTTCGGAATTAACTCGTAAGAACGAATCGGAAATTCACAAAATCCCTGTGGACCGACCCGTACTCACCGGCTAGCTGCAAAGCGACGCCGTTCTTGATTGCGGTTACAAATATTTTTGATCTATCTTTTAGAAAGCGCAAGCACGCTAAATCACACCAATCAAATGGCGCCGTTGCCGGGGATGGCGTAGAATTTTATTTTCGCAATTTCAGGTTAATCATAAAATTTAAAAAAAAATCATAAAAATCTGAAAAATCAAAAAAATATAAAAATATATATAATTTGTTATTTTTGGAAGGGATACTTTGTGGTTGAATTTTTGCAGGATATACAAATTCGGATCTGGAGATTTCCAGAAAGCAAAACAGAAAACGGGATATCGGAACAGAAGGGATATTAAACAACAGAACAGTGCAAAAATTTTGGAGCAGTGAACCCCCCATACCGCCGCGATTCCGCGTCCAAAACCCACATTAGGCCGCGGAAACGCGGCCGTCTTGACGAATCATCGCACTGGAAAATTTTTGGGGAACCGATCCTCTGAAATAACCGCGGAAACGCGGTCTGAAGGGCCATAGTGCGGCGGAAACGTGGTGGGCCTGGTGCCTCTTCGTGTGAAATTTGCACTGTAAGTTTCCTGTCTCTCTCCTCTGTAATTTTTGAAATATATTTTCTGGAAATTCCTGCAAGATTCTGTGAGCTATAAAATATATTGCCTTCCATATAACAAGTCTTGTGCAGGATTTTTGGGCCCCGCTTGAACTAAATTGATTGCAAGAAATATTTTGTTGTTGCATATCTTTTCTCGAATATCTTTTCGCAACAATTTTTTCCAAATAAAGATTCTTGTGATATGCTTCAAATAATAACCAATTACAAGTAATATTTTGCTGTTGCATATCTTTTCTATAAAATATTTTGCTGTTGCATATCTTTTCTCTAAAAATCTTTTTTGCGACAAAATTTTTCCAAATAAAGAGAAAGAAAAAAATTAATGAAAAATGAAAATAAAAAGGACAAATATTTTATAGAACTTGCAAAATGTTTTAGCCCCAAATAAATCCTTGCACCATCCAACCTTCCTTCTTGTCACCTTTCTTCTTACAACATGGGTACCCCACATAATAAATCACTTGCCGAACTTTGGTATCCCGAACCTAATTTTGCGTCATATGTCAATGTGTTCGGTCAATTTAAAAACGATCCCTCCAAGCCTAAAAAATCTCTGAAAGATCACATAGAGGAGTCTAGGAGAAACAGTTTGACTTTTCAACCCACTTTGTGTCAACCTAGTCAACCTTTACCACCTACATATGTTGACACTAGTTTTCCAATTCCTGCTGTAACTCCTAGGCCGATGTCCATTGCTGAGCATATTGCTCAAGCTCGCAGTCGATCTTTCACCCCTCTCCACTCATCTAGTTCTAGGGATCCACACGACTATTCACCTTCTTATCCATATGTTGACCCTACCCCTATCCAACCACCCACTTTCTACCAGTCATACCCAACCTTCCCACCTTCACTAGACACTGTTTCGACACAGCCATTAGGGAGTTTCACATATCCAACCAATTTTGAATCTTTTACTGAAACCCTCTCACCACCTAAGTCTAGTTTGGAAGAGGCGTTGGAGGCGTATATCGCAGCAACAAACAAAATGGTTAGGAATGTGGAAGCGTCCGTGGCCACCCTTATGCAACCTAGTGAACCGGTAGCTAGTGTCCCGCTAGCTCCAAATTTTTCAATGTATGAGGCGGCAGTTGGACAGAATGAGAATGAGAGAGAATTTCCAAATCACACCTACCCTTACCCAATTGAAGCCCACAACTCCTGTTTTCCATCGATTGCCCTAAATAGTTCACCTGCTGAAAATAAAAATGAGTTGTGTGATTTTGTAGTGTTTGATTTGCCAGATTGTGAGGAACCCCTTTCGAGTGAAACCGCACCTAATCCGTTTGACCTTTACACTTCCACTTTAGAACCTAAATCGATAGATATCCATGCTTTTGAGGAGGTGTCTAAAGAAATTGATTTTCACTTGATTGAGGATATAGACGCCGGGAATATTTCGGATGATGAACCTGTCGATTTACTTGAGATTTTATGTTCAAATCATCATCCCGAGTTATTAAATGTTTCTCCCGAATCTCATATGCGTCTAGATTTTGATGATAATGGCATGAATGGGTTAAATATTGAGGATAGTATTGAGGAGAGTCTTGAGGATAATATTGAGGTTGAATCATTTTTGTTTGATGTGTCTGATTTTCCAATTCATCCTCCTGAACCTTTGACTGTTATATCACCCTCTCTCCTTCCCATCGTTCCGACCCCGCTTGAAGACTGTGAGCTTGAAACCTTTTCCTTTAAATCTGACACAGATCTCACAGATGATAACACTTACGAGTATTTCACTTTTTCGGACGATGTTGATGACTCACCGCCCGAGTTTGAGTCCTTTACATTTTCAGATGAGCCATCAGACTCGGTTGATTATAGTAGTTTCGAACCATTAATGGAATCTTTCAAGTTCGAAACAGTTTACTACGGTGAGAAAGATACCATCCCTAATTCACTCCCTTTCGTCTTTCCCATTGTTCCGACCGAACAAATGACCGTTACGCTTTCATCTCCTATACCAAGTTCGGCGTACCCAAGTTTTCTTGCGAATCTTGAGGGATTTGATCCTATTTCCCGACGGGTTGATAGGTTAGCGCAATCGCTTATAACATATCGGTCATCACATATTGTGCTAATTTATTCACTCGATTTACAACCTCAAGATCGTACTCCACTTCCTTCTTCTTTTCGCCATTCTTCTCCCCCACCGAGACCATATTCTACCATTCTTCTTTCCACACGGTCTCGCGTGCTTCTCATTTTCTTGCACCAACTATACCATTTCCACGATAAGATTTTTGAATGGTTGGTGCTAACCTTTGGCTTGTGTAAGGCCAAGCTTAAGTTTGGGGGAATCTTTGTATATATGTATATATTTTTTGTTTTCTTTTCTATAAAAAATAAAAAAAAATTCAAAACATTAAAAATATAAAAAAAATTATAAATAAATAAACAGGGGAGTATCGGTATTTTGACCCTCTTGGTTTAGCATGACAGTGAGGACACTGTCAAGTTCAAGTTTGGGGGTATGATCGGTACGTCTTCTTCCTTCGCATTCATTTGTACATATTTTTGCATTTGCATACTTATTTGAAAACCCATAAAAATTGAAAAATTTGAAAAATTATAAAAATTATTGTATTCAATTTTGGCTTATTTGACTTGAGTTTGACAAATAGGTTAACTGGTTAGAAACAACTAGATCTTAGACTTAGTGAATTAAAAACCCTAAAGATAATATTCCTTAAAGTTTAACGGTAGAAAGTATATGCCTTGTAGTTTATTTAGAAATAGGCAAATTTTGGGTTCACTTCTTGGGCTAAGTCAAAATGAGGGAAGAGTATTGATATTCTTATTAGAGTATAAGTTTGAAAAATAGTTCATAGCTTAAGTCTAGATTCTGAAAACGTATACCCTACAATTTGCACAATCACGCACCTTGAAACTTGGAATAGTAGAAGAGACCTTGAAATGCTCTTGTCTAAAGTCCTTAGTACAATGAAAATAAAAGAAAAAAAAAGTGAATAAAGGAAAAAAATGGACACTGGTTTTTGTGATTACTTAAGGCTGTAAAAATAGAAAAAATATTTAGCGAGGGTGCTTCATCACCTAGTGCCTTAGACCAACTGGTTTGGGAGTCACTGCTAAAAGCCTTGGGTGTTGCAAGACTAGGAATTACGCTTTAAAGTGCAAACGCATTTTGTAATCGGTCGTTGGTACCTCAAGAAGTATTAACGGTCGCATGAAGGATGTGTAAGCAAAATTCATTTAAAAATTCACCAATTAATAAGTACTTTGGACAACGGACGAGAGTACGATTGCTTGATTTGAATTTCCAAGTGTAGGGGTGATCTATACACACACGTAGGGGATATGTGATTGGAGTTTAGATGAGAGAAAGGAGTGAAGAATAGAACTTGTATCTTTAATAGAGTTGATAAAAATTCCTAAGTGGAGATGGAAACCCTAGAAAGAAAACTTAAGAGATGCCGAAAGCTAAGTAGGTCTACATAACATATATAATCTTAAGTTAAATAATGAGGAAGTGTGAAGAATATGGGTGGATAGTTTACAAGTCGATGATAATAGAATTCCTTGTTAGAAAACCTAATTGAAGAACAAAAGTCGAAAAACCAAATTGATAGGATTTTGTGGGTGTAATCCGCTGAAAACCCTCAGGAGACAACACTCTTCCTACTAAGGACACCTAGAGGTTTAACGGCTTGTTGCACGAGCTCAGTGCAATCGCGTTTCCCTGCGAAAGTGCGGCTAGGTTAGATTTTTATCGAGAATAAATAAAATAATAAGTTTGCTCGAGGGCGAGCAAAAGAAGCTCCTCGGATGTCTGTTGGCCTCCACGACCGGCGTGGGGTGCTGAGCCTCATAGGCACCCGACGTACCCTCCACTGACACGACCATGATTTGGCCGATTGTCATCTTGTCAGGAGGGGACGCTACTCCTGCTCGCGGTCAGCTTGCCGCTTGTCCCGCAAGTACGCTGCGAGGTGACCCGAACGGATGAGCTCCTCGATGTAGTCTCGGAGCTATTTACAGCTCTCCGTGGAGTGGCCTAGTGTCACGACCCGAAAGAGCACGTGACTGGCACTTGAACCATATGAAGTCTATAGGACTCCATCTGATCCAAGTAAGCCAAAAGCCCAGAAATCTAAAACCATTTTAAGAGTAAGTAAAGAAAACTGGTTTAAAGAAGTGAAGGAAACGTATTTTGAAAATCAAGGTTTTTAAATAACTAAGCCGAATATGCATTTTTAAAATGTGTAACCTTTCCTGAAAATTTCGGCAGAGTTTCCTTTGTAAAAACTGGCCCCGAACGGGGTACAACATGAATAATATATATAACATGATAAAACGCATCCCCAAACGGGAGCTAGCTCTTCGTCAATCGACGGTCACAACCACGCAAGCAATAAGAATATACAACGCCAAAGGGCGAGGATCAAACTCAAAACCGTATTACTACTAGCGCGACTCTAAGGTCGAAATAATACAACACTGTCTCTAAGTCTGAACAATATACAAGTTTTTGGTTGATGGAAATTTTAGATACAATAGATAATACATGAACAATGGCGGTTCTGATACAAAAGAACCCACCTACCAACGCAAGTCACCCATATGGAAGCAGTGTGCCAGAAATGCCGCTATGGAATCTGTACGGCAAAAACCTGCAAGAACTGGGGCACAACGGGGGTGAGTTGCCAACTCGTGAATAGAAAGATATCTACAAGCAGAGATCGAATGCATGACCATCCTAGGTCAATACGATCAGATATAAATAAACCTCAATATGAATAAAGCTGAAGCATGCTAAACTGGCAATGTAATCTCTATACATGAGTGTAGTACCAAGTGCTCGTGCTAGTGCCTCAGGTAATAGCATGTCATGAATATGAGGTATGATCAATGTAATCAAATCTGCACACACGTGGATCCCGTCCACTCGTCACCCACTGACGATAACCATCATGCAAGTAAATATCATAACCTGTGTATGGAAATATAAGGATATAATCCATCCGTGTCCCTCGCGACACATCAATATCATGGAACCGGAGTGCCCAGCATCGGCACTCGAAAACATCATGAAAACTGTGCCCAGCATCGGCACAAACATAAGTCTCAGTATCTCGATACCTCTGTATCTCGAAATCTCAATGTCTCAATCACAAAATCTAGGGCACCGTCAGTCCAGATCGGCCCCTACCATCCATCTCATGACTACGACGGTATCCTCCGGATATCCGACGTGTCGGGTAATATCACCGGTAGGTAGTGCTCCCCTGCACAGGCTCAACGCCATCATCTGCGATCTTCTTGCCCCGGGGTACCGCACCGGGTCCACCATGTACCCGCAATCGGTCTCATCCGCCTCCTCGATTCGGGTTTCACATGTCGCTCTCAGCACCGAGAAAACACATGGTGGACGCACTGAAATATCATATCAAGGGTAACCGGGTTTTTAAAGAAATGACATATCCTCTTTTGAAACAACCTCGGTTCCCAAATCCAAAAATATCATAGAAACAATATATCTCAATGCGTATAATCAAAAGCATGAAGTATGCGACATGTAAAGGAAGGTATGCACATCATCATGTCATGCAAGGATCATATACTGAATGTAATAGTACTACAGTGTAGTGGCATGGCAATTATCGATGATGAGTGTGTGAGCCGGCAACAAGTGTATGTGGAACATATACATCATCGATAATGGTGCTGGTGTCCTAGCAGCATGACTGAAATATAACCACAGTACAAGCGATGCAATGCAGATAGCATGAATATGCGGAATCGAATAATCAACGCAAAAGTACATAATCTACACCAATATGTATGTCATGCAATGGTGCCATTTGAAATAAGACGAATCGGGTTTTTAGTAAAACAAGGGCTACGGTATTTTAGGAAAAGATGCATCATTTGGAAATATCCGTATAACCCTTCTTCCTATCTTAAGAATATCCCCGATTCGTTAGTTTTGAAATAGGTATATCTCGGCTCAATCTAAGGTCTACTAAGAAATCTAGACAGGAGGGATATGAAACCACCTAATCTGAGTCAATATATATAGATATAATAGTCGGTGATCCCGCCTCAATATCATATCGTAAGATATCCTCGAGTCATGAGTGCGGATCTATCATCAATATCGGCTCGTACGGTAAATCGTCGTACGGCATCCCAATAGCTGGGTACGGGTCAATATCACACCATCTCATCACATATCAGGTATCACTTATCATCAGATCACACCATATGGGGTACTACTGTAAGTCTAGTACAAATCGATACCATCTACAAAAATATGAATGCGGGTAAAGCACATGTCCAAAGGCCCGCTAAAACTATCATCTCGCACCTCAAAGACAAGCTATGTCACATCGCCGATCTC
Source organism: Agapanthus africanus (assembly GCA_030015575.1). NCBI lineage: Eukaryota > Viridiplantae > Streptophyta > Magnoliopsida > Asparagales > Amaryllidaceae > Agapanthus > Agapanthus africanus. The sequence continues at coordinate 506,212,141 of JASDDO010000012.1, forward strand.
ACGGCCTCACATCAGGTATCATCTCAAACCCACGTATCATCCTCAAATCCCGTATATAAACACATAATCCCAAACCCATGTGTAGATATACGCATCATCATATGCACATAAACAAATGAAAGAATGTATGCAAGTATGTGTGTAAGTGTATGTGTGGGTGCAACCACTACTCTAGGGTTCGCACTATACTAAACCAATACATTCCGATCATCAATAATACCATTATTACCATCACTAATCTAAACCACACATAATAAATATACGTGTGTATACGTATTCGTATACAACACCATGGACTGCGGGGGTGCTATACGCCATCCACCCGACTTCTCCCCGTAGATATAAATCTACTCACCTGTATCCTGCGTGTCGGTGTCGATATCACCGTCATCTTTTGCATCGCCTCGGATCGTCGCGGGGTACCTACACATATCACACGTATCGCATCGCATCAAAACCAAATCAAAACTTGAAACGATACGCTAAAACCAACACGAAACGCTAAAAGGCTTATAGGTTAGAACCTACGGTTAGCCTTCGCAAAACAACCCGAAATCACTCGATGCAGTCGTACAAACGTCACACGATCGAGATAACGTACAAACACCAAAATATGGAAATCAAAATACGTAACACCAAATACTGAAATTAAGGCAGCAACCCATGAAAACGATCCCAGATTTCGTCTCAGGCCAAATTTAGTGAAATCAACAAGTCTAGGGTGCTATATATGATGTATTTGAGCTACTGGACCAACCCCGAAGCATTCCACCTTCACTTGGCCGGCCACAAGCCTCCCAAAACCGGCCTCGCCGGCCCCCCTATGCCCAATGGGCTCCGTTTGGTCAGGGTGGCCTCCTATGGTCTCAATTTGGTCCCTGGTATTGTTGAATTTGCCTGAAACAGTCCCAGTACATTCCAGATTTCCCTGCACACTCTAAATACTCACAAACCGACATGAAAAGTTCCGTAATTCCGTATTCTTGGGTTTCAGGTTGTGTCAGGTCAGGGGCTTGGTCAAAATAGGGTCTAAGGTTATCATTAGAGTCTAATTGCACAGCCACATCTCAACTTTTCCCTAACCCTCTCTAGTTTTGTCCAAAGTGCACAAAATCACACGATATCGATATGAAACTTGAATTAAAGCCTAAGCACAAGAATTACATCACTTAATGTGAAGAAAATACCTCAATAAACTCTCATGAATCCATAACAGCGCCAAAACACCATCTTTCTTGGTCCATTGCGTAGATCTCAAGCTCGTGCATGTTTTTAATGAAATGGGCATGTGGTTTTGGGGTTGTTTTTGAGATGATTTGAGGGATTGAAGGTGGAGGAAGGGGGGGGGGGAAATGAATGGCAGGAGCAGCAGCAGCAAATGGTGGGAGAGGGAGACAAATGAGGAGGAGAATGAAGATAAAAGTCTAAGTTTTATGCCAAAGTCCTCACCTACCCTCTCTTCTTACCATACCTATTTCTTACCCCTTTCTCTTTTCTTTTTCTTTTACCTTAATCCAAATTCTTCTTACACCAATAGTGAACCCAAAGTAACATGGTAGAACATGCACAAGTGTAGGAAAAATGATATGTGCAAGTTTTGCACAAAAACCCGAAAAAATCCGATTAGCGATTTTTAATCGCGATTAGCACTAAATTAGCATATAATTGATCACAAACACTTAAAAATGGCATAATTCCAATAAATACCCCATTTTAGAATTTTCCATAATTTTCCATAATTTTTCTTCATTTATTTGCATTTAATTATAAATTTAATATTAAAATAATCAATAAAATAATATTAAATTATAAAAATTCCGAAAATAATATTTTATTATTTTGGAAATGTTACAATCTACCCCCCTTAAAGAAATTCGGTCCCCGAATTTAAATTTAACATCCCCAAGTACTAAAACATTTCAATACAAATTTCCAAGTCGTCGGGGCTCCGAAATCATCAATACATAAAACGTCAGCGCAATGCATGCGCGGAAGTAATGAGCAGATAACTCAAAAGCAACACTCCATCAAGCATCCCGCAATCATCGGAGTCAGGGTAAAGACACGAACGTCAAATCCAATACAAAACCAATATGATATGGATTAGAACTACACATGTAGACATCCAATCTATACATGTAAATAGCTGATGTAAAAGCAAGCCAAATCTTTTTAAGTCGTTGTGCGATGCACGTAACACTGCACAGTGGCGGACGTTTTTCATAAGAAAATAACTGTATACGTATACATATATCCTTTGTTTAATAGGTACGTCCCGCCGTTTTAAAAGCAATTTAGAAGGGTTTCCTTGTTGTTAAAACATTTCGTGTCATATCGGACACGTAAGTATATATATATCGAGACTATAGCTCGCTCCTTGGAAATCCCTTCAAACTATCAATGCATGCAAAATATATCCAGGTACTGTCCTCTGACTAGTCCTGCTCAGTATGAAAACAAATATCCAATATCATAAAAATGTACTGCTCCAAAGGGAATAAATCCCAAAAATACACACAACACAATCCTGTGCGTCTGGTGCGCACGGAAACCAAAATCCATATATGTGCCAAATAGGTGCACAAAACAACATCTAGGTGCAACGGGTGTGCATGAAGCCTCTGTCATAGGCAACGCATGTGCCTGACAGCCAAAAATCCGGTGCATCTGACATGCACGAAGAATCTCGATTTAGTGCATCGGGTGTGCACCAAAATCGTATCTCAAAACATGCGCCCAACATGCGCGAAAATCCAAATCGGTGCATCCATCGTGCACGAATGAAAATCTAAACCCTGCGCACTCAACATGCACGGAATCCCGAATCCAATAGCAACCGCCGAACATGCGTAAGTCAAATCAAAAGCACGGAGTGCAAAAGTCAACCATCCATATCAGGGTCAAAATCAACGATATAATGCGGCTCAAACCAAAATCAAGTGTACCGCAAAGGAAATCTCACAACCGTGTGCATCAGCGTGCACAAATCAAATCAAAACACTAAAGTGCATGAAAACTATGCTGGAAGCGTAAACCAAATCACCGGCATGCAATAGGCATGAAATCACAATCAACACCTCAAGGATAATAATGACGCGCCAGGTATAAATGTCCAATAAGTGCAACCATGATGCACGAAAACAGAAATCATAGAACTCAGTCATCAACATCAATCATGCAAATAGATTGCCAAAATACCGAAATCCCAACTGACAGATACGTGATAATCGAATCACAAAATCACAATCATAAATACTGTCGTCGGTATATCCTCCCTCGAAGTCGAGAAGGTGCCGGTACATCCAATTCTAGTGGCGCAAGATCTCCACTTGCCTCTTGCTTGCGGCTGGCGTCCTATGCCTCTGGTTCCTGATCCTTCCTGTAGATTACCAATCTCGCAATCCCTCGGCTCACCGGCCCGGTCAGGAGTGCTGACAGGAACGATTCCGTTTTGGCACTTCTTTGTCACCTCTCGGTCAATCCTCACGACCGCTCGTAAAGCAATATTTCACTGGCGTCGGCCTCCGGCTCTCCGAATGCACATCACACGTCTGATCCTGGGTGCAAACATCATTGCGGCAATGTCCTGGAAGGAATCCTGCTCAAAGTCTCTGCCGATCTTGCCTATGCCGATCTGTACGGAGGCTGGTACTCTCACATAGTCTCTTCTCGTCCAATGGACATCCGTGTCCTCAGCACATCATTTCCTCGGAAATTGGTCGCATCCCTATGCCTCTATAAGCATATCTGACCTCTGGTCTCGACGGGAAGTAATGACAGCTCATCAGCGTCTCGCACTAACCTCTTGTTCCGCTTATCTGTATCATCGTCCATTTCGACATCGCGCCTCTATCTGCGCACTGCAATGCCTTCGGCTACGGTCCATCCGAAGTCCCTCATACGGATTCGAAATCACAACTCGGTATCTTCCTGACTCAGTAGGAGATATCTAGCCGAACACGTCCTCAGCGTGCACATCACATCTCTAATGTCCGTAAAGTGGAATGTCTTCTCGTCGAAATCTCATGCGAACTCTTTACTCCACCTTGCTCCGATATCGACTGATTCGGACTCATCTCATCATGGCTACACGGACTGCGCTCCGACGGCTATGCTCATATCTGGAGTCTTCCAAGCAGTGTCCCATCACAATATCCGAAAGATGTCAAACCATTCGATCGACTCGTCAGAACCTCACAATCCCCCAAGAGCTTAACATCTCGGGTATATTTTAATAGTATCGAGTACATACCACAGCATCGGTGGTCCAGCCGTAGAAGGGCAAACCCAAGCCTCACTAATGGCACCGTAGAACCGCCGCAAACCCTAAGGTTCAAAGGCTTTCACACGGTTATTAAGTCGAGTTAGGGTTTCATTCTTCTAGAGGGTCCATAGAATCACCTGCATGTCTTTCCGTATACTTTAAACTTGGAAAATAGGTTCCTGACATTCGATCGTCCCAATCGACTCTCAACGAATCTGCGTGAAGTTGCCTCTAGCTGGAATCAATCTATTTGATGACCTCGCATCGGGGTAAGCGAACTCACCACACGTCCTAGTCATTCCTCCTCGGTGACTAGCGACTCACCATCATATCTCAAAAATATGCTCATGCTGCAGTAGCTCCAATCATCTGGGCGATATCTCATCATTCGCAGCAACAACTGGCTCATTCGCCTGTACACCGAACAACGCCTCAATCCCTCAGAAAAGGCGATACATAAGCGGTCATCTCTGAATCGGTCTGCTCTAGATCTGAGCAAGACTCTCTACACTGGAGATCTTCAACACAACTGGGCCCGCTCCGGCGCAAAAATCGGACGAATCACCTTCGTCTCTCAAATCGGATAGACTAGCTATCATCTGTCGCATATCTACCTGAAAGCTCCGGCAATCTCAGCTCGTAAGCTCCGAAAGCAACATCCTGTCAATCTCAGCAACAGCTGGTCCATCTGTCTGTACGGTAGGCGACATCACAACTCTGAGGTATGCTGTACATCAACAGTCCTCTCTCAACGGGCAGCTCTAACAATTTCCCGATCATCCGGTGCAAGACCAAGCACTCGCCTCCACTAGAGGTCACAATCACCAATACTAACTCGAGACGTTCCCATGTCACCAGAAAACACAATGGTCGGCCCTCGTACCAAACGAGCTCACACCGGCCGTAACCCTAGCAGCAGCCCAAACTGCGCTCAAACATGGTAACAGGAACCTCAATCGAGTATCAAGAGAGCACACCAGTGGCAAGAAGGGAAACAACAGATCCAGAGTGGATACATGATCATAGGAAGGAACAACATCAATGAAGGTATGATCATGAACTAATAGAATCGGGTATCTCAAATGGATGTATAATCCAGGATATGAAGAGAATCACTGATCTCGAAAGTATGTACATCCTAAGGTTCCTTAAGCGGAGTGGCGTGTCGTAAGTATGCCGCGGAACATACCAACGGTACGTCACTCTACTTTAGTCACCTATTCCATCAACCAAGGGTCATGCTAATACGACGAAAGTTCGGGTCGAATACCCCCTCGACCAAGTCTAAGTTCCGTAAGGTCAAGCCTAAGTTCCGTATATAAACAACGCTCTAGGCTCCACATAGTCAAACTCAGCCTCGAACCAAGGTCAACCTAGCGCTCTGATACCAACTTTGTCACGACCCGAAAGAGCACGTGACTGGCACTTGAACCATATGAAGTCTATAGGACTCCATCTGATCCAAGTAAGCCAAAAGCCCAGAAATCTAAAACCATTTTAAGAGTAAGTAAAGAAAACTGGTTTAAAGAAGTGAAGGAAACGTATTTTGAAAATCAAGGTTTTTAAATAACTAAGCCGAATATGCATTTTTAAAATGTGTAACCTTTCCTGAAAATTTCGGCAGAGTTTCCTTTGTAAAAACTGGCCCCGAACGGGGTACAACATGAATAATATATATAACATGATAAAACGCATCCCCAAGCGGGAGCTAGCTCTTCGTCAATCGACGGTCACAACCACGCAAGCAATAAGAATATACAACGCCAAAGGGCGAGGATCAAACTCAAAACCGTATTACTACTAGCGCGACTCTAAGGTCGAAATAATACAACACTGTCTCTAAGTCTGAACAATATACAAGTTTTTGGTTGATGGAAATTCTAGATACAATAGATAATACATGAACAATGGCGGTTCTGATACAAAAGAACCCACCTACCAACGCAAGTCACCCATATGGAAGCAGTGTGCCAGAAATGCCGCTATGGAATCTGTACGGCAAAAACCTGCAAGAACTGGGGCACAACGGGGGTGAGTTGCCAACTCGTGAATAGAAAGATATCTACAAGCAGAGATCGAATGCATGACCATCCTAGGTCAATACGATCAGATATAAATAAACCTCAATATGAATAAAGCTGAAGCATGCTAAACTGGCAATGTAATCTCTATACATGAGTGTAGTACCAAGTGCTCGTGCTAGTGCCTCAGGTAATAGCATGTCATGAATATGAGGTATGATCAATGTAATCAAATCTGCACACACGTGGATCCCGTCCACTCGTCACCCACTGACGATAACCATCATGCAAGTAAATATCATAACCTGTGTATGGAAATATAAGGATATAATCCACCCGTGTCCCTCGCGACACATCAATATCATGGAACCGGAGTGCCCAGCATCGGCACTCGAAAACATCATGAAAACTGTGCCCAGCATCGGCACAAACATAAGTCTCAGTATCTCGATACCTCTGTATCTCGAAATCTCAATGTCTCAATCACAAAATCTAGGGCACCGTCAGTCCAGATCGGCCCCTACCATCCATCTCATGACTACGACGGTATCCTCCGGATATCCGACGTGTCGGGTAATATCACCGGTAGGTAGTGCTCCCCTGCACAGGCTCAACGCCATCATCTGCGATCTTCTTGCCCCGGGATACCGCACCGGGTCCACCATGTACCCGCAATCGGTCTCATCCGCCTCCTCGATTCGGGTTTCACATGTCGCTCTCAGCACCGAGAAAACACATGGTGGACGCACTGAAATATCATATCAAGGGTAACCGGGTTTTTAAAGAAATGACATATCCTCTTTTGAAACAACCTCGGTTCCCAAATCCAAAAATATCATAGAAACAATATATCTCAATGCGTATAATCAAAAGCATGAAGTATGCGACATGTAAAGGAAGGTATGCACATCATCATGTCATGCAAGGATCATATACTGAATGTAATAGTACTACAGTGTAGTGGCATGGCAATTATCGATGATGAGTGTGTGAGCCGGCAACAAGTGTATGTGGAACATATACATCATCGATACTGGTGCTGGTGTCCTAGCAGCATGACTGAAATATAACCACAGTACAAGCGATGCAATGCAGATAGCATGAATATGCGGAATCGAATAATCAACGCAAAAGTACATAATCTACACCAATATGTATGTCATGCAATGGTGCCATTTGAAATAAGACGAATCGGGTTTTTAGTAAAACAAGGGCTACGGTATTTTAGGAAAAGATGCATCATTTGGAAATATCCGTATAACCCTTCTTCCTATCTTAAGAATATCCCCGATTCGTTAGTTTTGAAATAGGTATATCTCGGCTCAATCTAAGGTCTACTAAGAAATCTAGACAGGAGGGATATGAAACCACCTAATCTGAGTCAATATATATAGATATAATAGTCGGTGATCCCGCCTCAATATCATATCGTAAGATATCCTCGAGTCATGAGTGCGGATCTATCATCAATATCGGCTCGTACGGTAAATCGTCGTACGGCATCCCAATAGCTGGGTAGGGGTCAATATCACACCATCTCATCACATATCAGGTATCACTTATCATCAGATCACACCATATGGGGTACTACTGTAAGTCTAGTACAAATCGATACCATCTACAAAAATATGAATGCGGGTAAAGCACATGTCCAAAGGCCCGCTAAAACTATCATCTCGCACCTCAAAGACAAGCTATGTCACATCGCCGATCTCACGGCCTCACATCAGGTATCATCTCAAACCCACGTATCATCCTCAAATCCCGTATATAAACACATAATCCCAAACCCATGTGTAGATATACGCATCATCATATGCACATAAACAAATGAAAGAATGTATGCAAGTATGTGTGTAAGTGTATGTGTGGGTGCAACCACTACTCTAGGGTTCGCACTATACTAAACCAATACATTCCGATCATCAATAATACCATTATTACCATCACTAATCTAAACCACACATAATAAATATACGTGTGTATACGTATTCGTATACAACACCACGGACTGCGGGGGTGCTATACGCCATCCACCCGACTTCTCCCCGTAGATATAAATCTACTCACCTGTATCCTGCGTGTCGGTGTCGATATCACCGTCATCTTTTGCATCGCCTCGGATCGTCGCGGGGTACCTACACATATCACACGTATCGCATCGCATCAAAACCAAATCAAAACTTGAAACGATACGCTAAAACCAACACGAAACGCTAAAAGGCTTATAGGTTAGAACCTACGGTTAGCCTTCGCAAAACAACCCGAAATCACTCGATGCAGTCGTACAAACGTCACACGATCGAGATAACGTACAAACACCAAAATATGGAAATCAAAATACGTAACACCAAATACTGAAATTAAGGCAGCAACCCATGAAAACGATCCCAGATTTCGTCTCAGGCCAAATTTAGTGAAATCAACAAGTCTAGGGTGCTATATATGATGTATTTGAGCTACTGGACCAACCCCGAAGCATTCCACCTTCACTTGGCCGGCCACAAGCCTCCCAAAACCGGCCTCGCAGGCCCCCCTATGCCCAATGGGCTCCGTTTGGTCAGGGTGGCCTCCTATGGTCTCAATTTGGTCCCTGGTATTGTTGAATTTGCCTGAAACAGTCCCAGTACATTCCAGATTTCCCTACACACTCTAAATACTCACAAACCGACATGAAAAGTTCCGTAATTCCGTATTCTTGGGTTTCAGGTTGTGTCAGGTCAGGGGCTTGGTCAAAATAGGGTCTAAGGTTATCATTAGAGTCTAATTGCACAGCCACATCTCAACTTTTCCCTAACCCTCTCTAGTTTTGTCCAAAGTGCACAAAATCACACGATATCGATATGAAACTTGAATTAAAGCCTAAGCACAAGAATTAAATCACTTAATGTGAAGAAAATACCTCAATAAACTCTCATGAATCCATAACAGCGCCAAAACACCATCTTTCTTGGTCCATTGCGTAGATCTCAAGCTCGTGCATGTTTTTAATGAAATGGGCATGTGGTTTTGGGGTTGTTTTTGAGATGATTTGAGGGATTGAAGGTGGAGGAAGGGGGGGGGGAAATGAATGGCAGGAGCAGCAGCAGCAAATGGTGGGAGAGGGAGACAAATGAGGAGAAGAATGAAGATAAAAGTCTAAGTTTTATGCCAAAGTCCTCACCTACCCTCTCTTCTTACCATACCTATTTCTTACCCCTTTCTCTTTTCTTTTTCTTTTACCTTAATCCAAATTCTTCTTACACCAATAGTGAACCCAAAGTAACATGGTAGAACATGCACAAGTGTAGGAAAAATGATATGTGCAAGTTTTGCACAAAAACCCGAAAAAATCCGATTAGCGATTTTTAATCGCGATTAGCACTAAATTAGCATATAATTGATCACAAACACTTAAAAATGGCATAATTCCAATAAATACCCCATTTTAGAATTTTCCATAATTTTCCATAATTTTTCTTCATTTATTTGCATTTAATTATAAATTTAATATTAAAATAATCAATAAAATAATATTAAATTATAAAAATTCCGAAAATAATATTTTATTATTTTGGAAATGTTACACCTAGTGACCTATGGAAACCGCAGAAGGGGCCCCGGGTTCGCTTTGAGGCCATTCGCGAGATCGGGGGGGAGCTTGAATAACCCCTCGCCCTTAGCCTCCTCTAGCGGTACTGTCTGGGAGACGTTGAGCGGGGTGTACTCCTGAAACTTCGGGGAGTAGGGTTTTGGCCGCTCAGGTCCCCTTTTCTCTTCCCTCACCCTTTTCTTTTGGCCGGCTTGATCTACCTGGGGGATATTTGCGTTCACCTCAGATTCGAGCTGGACCTCACGCTCGGTCCAGACCTTTACCTCGGCCATGGTCTTAGGTTGCGTTAATACAAAGGAGCGTAACCACTCCTTGTGCCTAAGACCAGACCTAAGTGCTATAATTATTGTCTCGTCCCGATGTTCTGGGACCTCGAGAAGGGTGTTGTAGAAGCGGGTGACATACCCTTTGAATGTCTCTTTGTCCACGCTCTTAATTGTGAAGAGATGGTCGACTGTCCGTTTCTGCCGCCTGTTCCCGACGAAGTGGCCGAGGAATTGGGTGGCCAGCTCGTCGAAAGTTGAGATCGAACGTGGCGCGAGTCCTCGGAACCAGTCACGTCCGGAGCGGATGAGAGTGGCCGGAAAATCCCGGCATTGGGCGGCGTCAGAGTTGTCTTGGAAGCTCATTCCTGCGGTGAATGCAACCAAATGGTCCTTCGGGTCAGACTTACCGTCGAAGAGAGAGACCTTCGGTGGCTTGTTCTGGGAGGAGACATGGACGGCGAACAGCTCCTCAGTGAAGGGTTTTGTGAGTGAGTCGGCGGCGTACTTAGCCCCGTCGCTCGAACGATGACCTTCCTGATGCATAACTTCGATCTTCTTCTCGAGGGCGTCGAGTCGGCCATGGTATCCCAACGATTCGGCACATTCTGATCTTTCGCCTCTGCCGTTGGAGACCTGTGTCTGGCCGCGGCCCCGGTTCCTTTCAATGAGGTTCCTTAGATCCCCTGGCGAGATAGTCTTTGAGCTGCCATGACGAGTCCCGTCCGCGCGACCCCGTCGAGGGAGGGGGTGTCGGTCATGCCTGGGAACAGGCAAGCTGACCGACATCTCCCTGGGAGGGATAGAGGCATGAAGAGGCTCGGGGCGAGGCGCTCTGGCGACGGACCTTGGCGTTGAACTGTGGGGCTCTCAGCGGGTCGCAGAATATATTGGCTCCGGAGATCTGCGGCCGTAGGAGGTAGCGAGGCGGTGGTCGGCAGTGCCGACGCAAGCAGAGTCTTCTCTCCCTCTGTAGGGGTCCCGGTCTTGGGGTGGGGGAGCGGAGACCTGGGGAGCTTGCCCCGCCATTTGGACACGGATGAGCGCGTCCACGAAAGACGCGAGTCAATCTATCCGGTCGGCTAGGGCGTTGATGGCGTTCGGGGGAGGAGATTCGTCCGTGCCTCCGTTGTGGAGGAGGCGGCGGCTAGCGCTTGGATCGTCGCGGTGATCGCTGGCCATTGGGTTGAGATCAGAAGATGAACTTTGTTGAGTGGAATCAAGGAGTTCCCACATACGGCGCCAGCTGACGTGTGTCGGATCATGTCAAGATGTTACCTTCCGTGATCTGCTGTTGACGATGATGGATGGCTGAGATTTGAGTTGGAGGGCTGGCTCCTGAAGCATGTGAATCTCAATGGGTTTGAGGTGGTTGAGGCCGAGCTACCTGCAAAGAAGTCCTGGAGTGGTTGTACCACCGAGGACACTCCGACGATCAAGTTAGTGGTGCAAGTCGAGCAGAGTAACGGCCTAGTGAGGAAAGAATTGATTACCCGAATCGTCTGAAAGAGAGGTTTATATAGCGGTGGAAACAGGCAGGCAGGTGCGAGAATCACGCAGGCCGTTACGCCCAACGCCACGCCCGCATGATAGGCGGGATCCCGTATTAATGGTGAGATAGGGTCGTTAATGAGGGATCGTGATGACGTGAAACGCATGACGTGGCCGGCGGATATCTCGCACATGGCGAGATTCGTGGAGGTGAGGCGGATGCGTTGGTCGGTCGATAGGACCGAGGAAGATGAGCTCGGCGGGAAGCTCGGGACCGAGCGGGAGGCCGAGCTATCTTTGTTCTGCTATAGCCCAGAGGCGAGCTGAGAAGGCCGAGGAGGCCAATTGTGCAGGGGGCTCGGAGGTGAGCCAGCGGTTGTTTATAGGACGGGCATAAGAGTGGTCTGGTCGGCCACTGCAGGTCCTTTCTTGCAAGCTTTGGGACACGTCATCTGCCACGTGTCACGATATGGGAGATCGCCGATATCGAGCATCATTAAAGTGGGACTTGGATAATCTTTAACCATACACTCGTCAAAAACACCGATGTTCATGGCCCTTAATGCCTTATCTTATAAAAAAAAATATCACTAATGCTATTATTTTGTAATAGACAGGGCTCCGGATTTGTTGGTTGGTTAAGAAAGTATGGTGTTGGAGTATAAAACATTTTCCCTTAACCCTCGTCACAAGTTCGAAGTTTTGGTGTAGTGTAAGGGGCACTTCACATGGTATCAGAGCAGCCCAGCTTCGATTTTCACCCGTCGCATATTAAATACAGTTTTATTTAAATTAAAAATATCGCTGCACAAAAGAACAGGTTCCGGCTCAAAGGGCCTTCGACCTGCGGGGGTGTTTTAGAATATAAAATATATTCGCTCAGCTCTCATCATAACTTCGGAGTTCTAATGCATGCATTTCACATATCTGAAGCCAAACCCATGGGCCACTTTGTTCAAGGTAATTGAGATATCATTTTGTCCATTCGGATTCCTCTCCTTTAGAAATGAGGTCTCATCAATAAAGGAATTATTATAAAGGCTTGAATATTCTTCTTTCCATCGATATGAGTCTTGAATGCAGAGCAGATTGTTGAGGAGTATATGTACTGTTTGGAGCGACATAAATCCAAACGTGCAAATTGGAAGCTCGGTTTTTTTGGTTCATCTTCAATAGGCTGTAATCTCTCAGGTCCGATCGAAATATTCTTTCGCCGGCCATTTAGAAGCGGCAGGATGAGCTTTATTCGGAGGCCTGCTGGATCTCGATCTAACATCAGGTCTGCAATGACTCTGAAGTTTATACTGCAGTTTTTTATAATTTCCTAATGTAGCTTTCTTTTAAAAAAATCCATCTTGAATGAGAGTTTTTAAAGTAATTTTCCATCATCAGGTTTTAGCCTATTTAAAGGCTTTAGCTTAATTGGTATGCTCTTTCCCTCCGGGTTAAAGTGTAGGGTTATCCCAGGCACGGAAATGGTCATAAATTATCGCATTAGGAAAAAATTAGTGAGCCCCCTATGCGCGTGGGTGTGTTGAGTGCATGAGTTAGATTTATGGGCCAATTAAAGAAAAAAGGTTTTAGGGTTTTCTTTTGTATTCGGGTTTTGATTTAATAAAATTGAGGTTTTCTTTTCAGCTAGATCTAATATAGATATAGGGTTTATTCGTCTGCAGAAGATATTTTCCCCTCATGTCTTTGCTATGCTAAACTATTTATATTCACACAAATATTTACAAACTATCAAGAAAGGGTTGCGTCTCCCCCTTGTGATATGAAAACAAGAAAGAAAAGACGAGGCAAGTTGAATGGTGTGAGATTTCATATATTTTCTCATATTAATAGAATCTTCGTGCTCATATTTTGCTCCATAAATATAGACCGGTTTACTGTCACGTCCTGCTTCCTAAAGTATAGGGACGTAGGCGCAACACGGCTCGCGACGTATTTATACAGATAAACACCTTATCGGTACAAATACGCTAAGCGTCTTCAACAGATAATAAATGTAAGAATTTAAAACACACCAACAATCCATGCTTATTACAAACAAATCCAAATAGCTGTTACAACTTTAAATAGTTCAAAGAGCGATAACAGAAAGCTGAAATAAAAGCCTTTACATTAGGCTGATGAAATATCATCCTCGGCTTCCCAAAAGACAAAAACGGTGACGTGATAAGATCCGCAACCTAACTGTATTAAGGGTGGTCTAACTCAATACAGTTACGTTAAGCGTATATATATAACATGCAGACAATGCACTAAAACAAATAATAAAAGTCAAAAACATTTATTTCCATTAACTGATAACTTTATTATATCACTGGGTACTGAAATAAAAAGATTGTTTATTACATCAAAGGAACGGAAAGAAAGCCCTAAACAGGTGGGCAACAGGAAAACTAAAAAATCTAGTCCTAATAATCGGGTGTCTGCTCCACATAATCCTCGTCGGTGGGCTCCACTCCTTCGTCGTCTTCTTGGACCTCATCCTCATTTAACGGACATCCCGGGAATAGAGAAAAGGAAAAGGAAGTCCGTCAGCGAGTTGCACTCGGGTAGGATTACCTCATAAGGAATAATATGTAGAGAAAATATGTGTGTGCGGAGTATGATGTCGTGTAAATGTACTCCCATTAGGTATCCACTAGGTTTTGTTATTATTATAATTTATTTAAACACAGGTACCTGGTTAGTATGATCAATCTGTTGTAATCAGTAATTACGGATTAGTGTTAGCGTGTATATCATCTAAGCATGGAATTTCAATAGTTGCACAAGTCACCCGTAATAACGGGATCTTCTAAATTAGGTCACCCGTAATATCGGGATCTTTTCGCAATCAGGTCACCCGTATATCAGGATCTTCTAAAACAGGTTACCCCTAATAATGGGATCTTCTTTAAGTATTCCACACCTAGGTTCGCGCTTCTAACTCAATCCGAACTCGATATCATAAGTTGTGTTCAGTATAGTATTGTTCAAGTGATTAGACATTTATTATTAATATCTTATTACGGTTATATAAGGAACTATGGTGTTTTATTTGAAGTTACACAATTCATAACATTTATTCCAGTATGATAGAGACCAAGAGTTACTTAGAGTTCTTTGTTAATCGATTTTCCCGTGAGAGCGTCACTATCAATCCTGCTATGCTCGTAGAGTGCGATAATCCGCACATCCACTAAGGAGTCTGTAGGGTGTTTTTCGTCACCCCATTAAGATGAGAATACGCACCGCTTGTCAGGCGTACTACAGACTCCCCCTACATGAGGTAGGCCGGGGTTTATTGATTATGGGGATCCGAATCTCCGGCAGCCGCGATCTAAGCTACCATTAATTACCCCTTGCCTTTGAAGCGAAAGAACCTCCGATTGACGGGTCAACTAGTCATGCGAACTCAATGTGTGGTGCTTGTGTGTATGTTTTTGGACGTATCGGGTGCCCCGCAGAGTTTACGGGGGTCCTGCTACCCGGATAGCGAGCTGGGGGTCAAGGGGATTAGCAGACCCCTTACGGGGTGCTTAGAAGCTCCCCGTTAGAATTTTTTTTCTAACGGGGAATGTATTTTTAGTGTGGAACGTGTGGCAAAAGAGGGGTGAGAAGCGTCGTAAGGATGCGTGCGTGGCGTGTGGGCGCTGGGCGCCCGCGGGCCATGTGAGAGGCGCGTGGACGCTGGGCGTCAGCGCCTCACGCGCCCGGCACATGATCAAGAGTTAAACTCCTGCAGAAAAAGGGGCTTAGCCCCGAGATTAGGAGTTAAACTCCCGAAAGGATCTTAAGTGGAGTTAAACTCTAAAAGATTTTGAATGGAGTTAAACTCCTAAAAGAATTTTATTTATGGAGTTAAACTCCCAATGATTTTGACAAATAGAATTGAATTCCCTGAAATCTTTGAAGATGATCAAAGGGGACCCCTTTCTTCTCCCCTGAGCCCTGGATTCTCTCCTAAGACTCAGATCTTCCCCAAAGTGGGATTTTTGGAGATGGATCTCCTTCTTCCTCCTCTCTGTTGGCTGGATTTTGGAGAAAATGGGGTGAGACTTAAAAATCTCCCCTTTTAGAGATTTGATGGAAAATCTGAGCTCTCATTCATAGGTTTTATGGTGAAAAACTATTTCTTTTTAGAAAAGGAAGAGTTAAACTCTTGATTTAATTCAGAAAAGTGAAAGAGGTTTAGAACCTTGAGAAATGAGAAGGAGGCACAAACCCTAGTTTTTTTAGGGGAATCAATTATTGTCCTTTATTTCATCATCATCTTACCTTATATAGGTTTATAAGTTTACACTTAGCCACTTGAGCTTTTCAAAATGGCATTTTGCCCATTCCATGTCTCATGTACTTATTTCTTTTGCACATGTGCCATGGGCTTTAAAAAAATTTAGCTTTATAACCATTTTTCTTATATTTATTCATAAAAATTTTATCAAAATTATTTATTACATAATTTTCATTTTGGCATGGGGGAGGCCGGCCGCGGGGCTCGACTTGGGCATAGGCCCACTTGACCTGGGCTTGGGCCCGCTTACTTGGGATTGACTTTGATTTTGACTTGGTCAACCGGGGTGTAATTTTTGACCCCAACAGCGCCTTCATAAAGAGTTGCAGGCTTTCAATATTAGAAATGCTAAAATAATTATTTGACACAGAAAATTTGAAAAATCATTTATTATGTGTATGAAAATACCAAATGTTACAAGAAATCTAAAAGTCCGCGTTGCTCGCGAAATCTGACACATCCTTCCTAACTGGGTTGAGCTAAAATGTAGCGTTCTCGATGCTACCTATGTCACCTAAAGGACATTTCAAAGAAAGAAAGAAAAGAGAGAGAAATGTCAGCCGGTGAACTAGCGCTCGGTAAGCCCCACATTTAAATATTGTTATAAAGCAATAAAAGCAGTATCATGCGAACAACGAGAGAAATAACAATAAGCATGTATTGTACATACAGAGAGTTAACATATCATGTGAACTGTATAATGAAGCATATAAAGTGATCTTGCTATCTTAATTTTAAGTTCACGTACAGGGCGTTCCACTTACTTCGAAAATATTCTGTTTGCCCCACAGAACAACGGATTTACGGATTCATGAGTTAGCGTACTGTTCAGGCTCGGTACAAAAATAACACGGTTTACGGATTCATGTGTTAGTAAGAGGACTTCCGAAGCAGATGTACATCCTATTCCCATACTACCCTAAAACCCCGTCCTTTTCTAACATGTGAAGATGGTCTAAGCAGTTCAAGAAAGAGTCAGAATACAGATACTCAATATAAGTACAATTTGAGCTCACGGGTTCATGAGATTCACGATGTTCTAGTCTGAGGACCGGTGTGCATGCAATCATGTCGTATCATGGATATAAGTAAAATTAAGGTTTTCAAGACCCCAAGACATTCCGTCAATCGACTGCAGAAAATTATAGTCTACTGTGCTATTGTGGTATCAATACTGTTATAAGATAATAGGTCAGTGAATTACGGTCATAACGCATCTGAGTTTGCCTTGATCCGAATTCGGATGCAAGAGATATATCTGTTACACTGTCAATGCGTAAATTTGTCCAGAATGTTTTTCAAAAAACACCATCAACTTGATGTGCAGTTTTAAGGATTATTGGTGCAGAATTAGCAAATACATAACATATAGTAAAACATGAGTATTTGAAGTACGGTTATAACGCATCAGAGAATGCTCGATTCCAACTTCCAGAGCAATAGTTAAAGCGTTTACGGTGACAATATGCTTGCTCAGTCCATTGTCTTTCAGAAAACAATCGGAATATTTGTTAGTTATATGTATGCCCTAGAGGCCATTACTATACATGAGATGTATATTGTAGTGGATGCTTGGACATATATAGGGAGGACTTTCTTGCTCGACATGATAGTATGCTATCTGGTTACTCTTTACCTTAACGTGTATATTGATTGTCTCTCTGTTACATGTTGGTAAAGCCCTTAGAATGTGTACTTGACTACCTGGACTATGATGCGGATCATACTAGTAGGGATATGGTAGTCCATAAGTACATCCTTTAAGGTCCCTAGTCGTGGGTGTATCGAGACGGGGCATCGATATACCAGAGTAGACTAGCGTATACCTTCTCGACCCATACAGATGGGCGATGGATGATCCCATATCCATTGGTGTTTGACATCAGAGATGATATACGGGTGCTCAGTGGAGACTGGGTACACTGGACGGACTCGCCGAGAACTCCCAGATGGTATTATACCTTACGTCAGATGGCAGTTCTCTGGTGACACTGGTACAGGTTAGTCTGTAGACCCGAGATCGTCATAGAGTCTTGTGTGATTCCCACTGTGCTTTGATTTTCACCTTACCACGTCCAAGAGGGCGTGCAAAACGGTGGTTTTTGGGTACAGTCCCGAGTCACATGGAGGCAATGAGCGATAGGAAGGGTTTCGTCTTTCCCGGTATTGGGGGTTGATGTTGCGCTATGCTCGATTGGCCATAACAGGGAAGTCTCTGGCCAGGGCTGGTTTAGAGATTTACTGGTAAGTGTTACCAGTAGTTTCTGGACCCGTTATGAGCCTCATATCGGCATGACTTATCGGTTATTGGGGTCTGACGTTTATCACCCCTAGACTTGATATGCGACATATCAGACGAGGAGACCGGACTGTACGGTAGTGTCACTGTCAGGCTTTTTGCAGGAGTTGGAGCGGGCTTGCTTGCTGATCTTCTGATCGCTCAATACCCGGGTAGCCGTTACGTCCAGCTAGTATCGCCGACGGCTTATGGGTGCTTGATATGATCATCACCTACTGCCGGCGTATTGACGAGTCTTTAGAGTCCTACATAGAGGTTTTACTGGCTCAGGCAAAACGAAATAGGAGCGTATATGTGATATGTGCGGGACCGAGAATAATGCGAGTATGTGATACCGTATTCTGTTCTCGCGATGTTTGTGTCGATCGATTATATGCGATATAACCAAGTTATCAAATCAAGGGTTGATTCAATAAGTCGATACATTGAATGTTAGTCGGTTATATGTGATATAACCGGATTATTAAGTCAAGTGTTGATTTAATAATTTAGTGTATGATTGTATATGTAGATATACTAATTTACATTAACTAACATTGGTTCACTTAAGCATTTGTTTTTCTCACTTGTGCACAAGTTAATATATATGTGATATATATTTATTTGTGTTCTTTTTTGTATCATGGTTGTTGATACAAATATCATGGGTGTATAAGACTTATACCATTATAATTATATTGGTATGGTTTTAATATTCAAAGTAAATACAAAATTAGTGGATATTTGTGTTGGGTCCACGTTACCCACCCAAGTACTTTCGGGGAGGCGGAATAGGTAAAAATCGAATTTTTTCTCGATAGGTAACATGGACCGTTCATGAAGAATCTTTGCTAAACAAAAACTAACAAAAGAACTACAAGTTCTAACTACTATATAGAATGGTTATACCTAGGTCTTGAAGTCCTTCTCTTCTTGCTCCTTGGAGTGGGATGAACGGGTCGTCCTTGTCGCCTTCTCTTGCCGAAGAAAGATCCACCCGAGGGCCTCTACCTTTGGCTCCTACCTCAAACTAGAAGTAACTAAGGTGCTTTGTGTGCTAAACCTAGAACCTTAGAAAGAGTAGATAATGATTTTGGTGTTTTATCTCAAAAGCTTAATGGTTCTCAACTCATGAGAGGGAGAGCTTTGAGAGAGAGGAACAGGATGGGAGAGAATAAGAAGATAATATCAACCTTCTCATATATATGTGAATTATGATAATTAAATAATTAATCAAAAGATAATTGCGATGGTTAACTTGAAATGACCATTATCATTTCACATTAATGAATTTTGCAAGAATCAAAGAGCATCTTTCATATGAAATGATGATGGTCAATATGTCAACATAGGTCAACAAGTCAACCATAGTCAAATGGTCAACAACCCTAACCATAACACAATTATAATTAATTAATATTAATAATCATATTTCACATAAACATTAGGGTTAAGGAAAAAGACAACGGTCGTCAACCCTAATGAAAGTCCTCTGCCTCTGCCTCAGTCAACTGTGCATACACATCCGTATCCGTGTTCCGAGGAACACAAATACAATGAGATAAAACCAATCCCAAAACATATACTAGGATCTGGCTTAAACCAAAACCCGCCAGTATAAGCTGTCCGGACACTAAACGTGCACAAGTGCGCGGATGTGAACGAACCCCGTCGCAAAACCATGCGACCTCTACTCGGTTTTGCCTAAAGGCGAATAACCCTCTGTATGGGACTCTAAAGACTCGACACTACGCTGGCAGTGGGTTTAACCACAGACCGCAAGCGGCACTAGCTGTACGTAACGGTCCCCAGGTAGATGCCGATAAGAAGACTGACGAGGTGAACCCATCTGAACTCCTACTGAGCCTGAATGTGACAGTCTCCGGACAGTCCGGTCTGTTCGTCTAAGAATATCGCATGGCGGGCCTAGAGGGGCGGTAAACGTCAGTCCCCTAATAGCAGTACAAGTCGTGCCGGAGTGTAGCCCATAACACCCTGAGACATCACTGGAAACCTACCAGTATATCTCGCTAGCCCTGGCCAGGGACTTTGTATAATGGCTCTCCTAGACACAGCGCGATATCAACCCCCAATACCGGGAGAGACGAATCCTGTCTAACCGTCACTGCCTCCAAGTGCTTCGGGACTGCTCCTAACTACTACCTGTTTGCACGACTCAGTAGAGCCGTGGTAGGGTAGTAATCAAAGAACAGTAGGAACACATTCGAGGCGAAGTGACAGTGTCAAGTCAGCGGACTAAGCTGTACTCATGTCACCTGGGAACTGTTAACTAACGATAGGTATAATACCAACCAACAGTTCCCGACGAGTCCTATCCAGTGTACTCGTAACCTAACGAGCACCTGCATACTATCTCCAGTACGACGTACTGATGGCTGTGGGACAGACCATCTCCCATACTGGGAAGAGAAGCGCATACACCAGTCTACTCTGGAGTATCGATGCCCTATCTCGATAATCCTACGACTAGGGACCAAGAATAAGGATGTGCTTATAGACTACCCAGCCCCCACTAGTGTGATCGCCATCACAACGCCGGTAGTCAAGCAAAGATCCTAAGGGCTCCATCAATATGTTTCAGCGATATGTTAAAAGAAACATATACACATATTAAGATAGAAACAAACCAAGTAACATACTACTATATCGAGAAAGACTGTCGTAAAACCGTATATATATCCCAAGCTTCTAAAATTTATTATACAAACTAGTACTATACAATAATGGTATCCAGGGCATACAGATCTAACAATCTCTCACTTGCACTAAAGGCCAGTAATTGGTGCACCGCATACCCAACGTCTGCACTAGGGCCAGCTGCTGGCGTACCGCATACCCAATAGCTCAAAAAGTCGCTCGAACTGAGTCTGGGGCAAGGCCTTCGTGAATAGATCCGCCGTGTTGTCTTTTGTGTCCACTCTCCGTACCTCGATCTTCTGGCGATCAATGATCTCCCTGATCAGGTGATACCGCCTTAAGATGTGTCTGGATTTCTGATGGGACCTTGGTTCCTTCGCTAAAGCTATAGCCCCATTGTTATCGCAATACAAAGGTATTGGGTCAACAATGGATGGAACCACCTGAAGTTCACTAATGAACTTCTTCATCCAGACCGCCTCTTTTGCGGCATCGCTTGCAGCAATGTATTCAGCCTCCATCGTCGAGTCTGCGACGGTATCCTGTTTGGAACTCCTCCAACATACCGTTCCTCCGTTGAGGGTAAACACAAAACCCGAGACAGATTTGCTGTCATCTTTGTCACTTTGGAAGCTTGAATCGGTAAAGGACTCGACCCTGAGGTCTCCATTACCGTAAACCAGGAACATCTCCTTAGTCCTTCTCAGGTACTTGAGAATGTTCTTCACTACCGTCCAGTGGTCCTCACCTGGGTCTGACTGATACCGGCTCACCATGCTCAGTGCGTAAGCTACATCTGGTCTTGTACATAGCATCGCATACATTATAGATCCTACCGCCGAAGCGTAGGGTATAGTGCTCATGCGAACCCTCTCCTCGTCAATCTTAGGAGACATCTTCGTGGAGAGGGTAATTCCGTACAATGCGGGTATGTTACCATGCTTGGAATCCTCCATACTAAATCTCTTTAGTACGGTCTCTATGGACCTGGACTGCGAAAGTCCCAATAGTCTCTTGGATCTATCTCTGTAGATCTTGATCCCCAGAATGTACGAGGCATCACTCAGGTCCTTCATGGAGAACCGTTGTGACAAAAATAGCTTGACCGATTGTAGCATAGGAATGTCATTTCCTATCAAAAGAATGTCGTCCACGTACAAGACTAGGAATACGACAGTTCGTCCTACAATCTTCTTATAGACACAAGGTTCATCTTCGTTCTTGATGAAATCAAATTCCTTGATTGCCTCTTCAAAACAGATGTTCCAGCTCCGCGAAGCCTGCTTTAATCCATAAATGGATTTAAGCAACTTGCACACCTTCCCGCTGCTCCCACTGTCTACGAAACCTTCTGGCTGATCCATGTAAACGCACTCTTCTAAACAGCCGTTTTAACGTCCATCTGCCAGATTTCATAGTCATGGAAGGCAGCAATGGCAAGTAGGATCCGAATGGATTTGAGCATAGCCACTGGAGAAAAAGTTTCGTCATAGTCCAAACCAGGTCTTTGACGAAAACCTTTTGCAACGAGTCTAGCCTTATAGGTTTCCACCTGCCCATCTACACCAAGTTTCCTTTTGTAGATCCATTTGCATCCAACGGGTTTTACCCCAGGTGGAGTAATATCCAAGGTCCACACTTTATTGGCGTAGATAGACTCCATTTCGGATTGCATTGCTTCCTGCCACTTATCAGAGTCTCTACTGATAATGGCCTGCCTGAAACTGGTAGGGTCATCTTCTTCCAAGATGCAATCCTCTCGATCCCCGTCTATGAGAAAACCGTAGTATCTCTTGGGCGGATGAGAAATCCTACCAGATCTGCGGAGTGGCTGAGGTTCGTCTGGGACTATTGAATTTTCTGGTTCTGCTAAATCCTCAGTTTGAGTTTGTGGATCAGATATTTCATCCAGTTCTACCGTGCTCCCACTTATTTCTTTTGCAAGAAATTGCCACTCTAAAAAGGTGGCGCGACGAGCAACAAACACCTTCTGTTCCTCAGTGTGGTAGAACAGATATCCCAGAGAATTTCTAGGATATCCCACAAACTTGCACAAAACTGATCGTGCCTTAAGCTTGTCCGGATTTTGTACTTTTATATAGGCCGGACAACCCCATATCTTAATACGTTCAAGATACGGTTTTTTACCACTCCATATTTCATATGGAGTCTTAGGCACAGATTTAGACGGAACCTGATTCAGTAAGTATGCCGTTGTTTCTAGCGCAAGTCCCCAGAATGAAAGAGGTAACTCAGTATTACTCATCATGGATCGAACCATATCCAATAGGGTACGATTCCTTCTCTCCGATACACCATTGTGCTGTGGTGTATAAGGAGGAGTAAGTTGAGAGAGAATACCATTCTCTTTTAAGTAATCTCGGAATTCCGTGCTTAAGTACTCCCCTCCTCTATCAGATCGGAGGATCTTGATACTTTTGCCTGTCCGGTTCTCTACTTCGTTTCTGAATTCCTTGAATTTCTTAAAAGTTTCAGATTTGTGTTTCATAAGATATACATATCCGAATCTAGAGAGATCGTCAGTGAATGTGATGAAGTACGAGAACCCACCCCTTGCATGTATAGACATCGGACCACATACATCACTGTGTATGAGTCCCAAGAGCTCTGTTGCTCTTTCTCCATGTCCGGTGAACGGAGATTTGGTCATTTTCCCTTTGAGACAAGACTGATAAGTTTCATAAGATGAAAACTCGAACGTATTCAAGAGACCATCTTTATGCAACTTACTTAGTCTTTTCTCTCCGATATGACCAAGTATACAATGCCACAAGTAGGATTCATTCGTATCTGAATTCTTCCTCTTGCGCGTGTTTTGTATATTGAGAACTGTATTCTGATTTAGAACGTAGATACCATTACACAGTGTACCTTCTGCAACCAGTACCTTATGAAGGTAAATGTTCATGATATTCCTATCAAGAACAAAGTTATATCCATCTTTATTGAGTAAAGAAACTGATATGATGTTGCAAACCATGGAAGGTACATAGTAGCAATCGTTCAAAATCATAGTATTGCCATTTGGCAACACTAGGTGATATTCACCGACGGCTGCAACATTAACTTGTGCTCCGTTCGCTACTCTGAGCGAAATATCACCAGGTGCAACTTTCCTACTTTTTCTCAGTCCCTGCAATAAATTACAGATATGAGATCCTGATCCGGTATCAAGTACCCAGAAGGTAGGGCTGACCGTAAAGCAGTTCTCAATTACAAGAACACCTGAAGTAGATGCAAAACCATGCTTCTTCTTCAACTGGGTATCCTTAGAATCCATACAATCCTCTTTCCCTTGCTCATACTTATGACTGTTGTCACAAGTTAGAGCCGAACCAACGTTCCCCAGCCCCGAATAAGAATTCGGATCGGTCAAGCGATACATTTTATTATCTTGATTAGGGCGTGAAATGGTTGCTACCTGGAGAGAGAGAAAAGAAACACTCAACGTGCGCTCTTGCAAGATTAGATTGGTTTATTGATTTATCTAACTAGGATGGCTCCCACTGTTTCCTCAAATTCTTCTTTAAACCCTAAAAGAAGAACTAGTCAGGATTAATCGCACGTCACAATACTTGCTTAACCTTTCAGCCAGACTGGTGTTGGTACTTCGAGGGAGGTTTTCCAACGCTTTCGCGAAGTTCCTTAATTAAATAACCTCTTTTCCCTGGAGGCGTAATCCCGCTAACACCGTTCTAGACACCTACTTGGTTTATAGCATTGATTGTTAAGTGAAATAATCTCCCGAGAGTAATCCAACTCATCAGTGGGATCGGGATCCAACTATCATTGTGCGATGACCTAGATGGAATCCACTCTAGTCACCACACTCCAGAAGGTATGCTAAATCTGCAAGTTTCAGTTTCTTTAGAAACTCCCGATGTGGATTTCTGCCCCTAACGGTTTATGACCTTGACAATGCCAACATATCATTAACCGCTAGTCAAGTTCGGCCCGTCATTATCTTGATTAACTTAGACCCACCCGCATATCTCTTGACAATGCCAACATAGCTATGCGACTGTCCTAAATAATCCGAAAAATAAAACTGCAAACAAGCAATACTTAGCTACCGATCACTACGCCTTGACAATGCCAAAATACGCAGCTCGAATACTAAGTAGTACTTGTAGGAAATGACGGAGGGCTACGGCTGGGTTTTGGCGAAAACCCGTTAACGTAATGAACTTGATATCGTTGAAGGAACGTGATACCCTTTTTGAAAATATAGTGGCAAAACTTTTGCTAAAGAGGCCACTCCCTGTGAAGGGATCTCGGCTCTTTCCTCGTCGAATGAGGTGCAGAATATTCTAAACTGAATACCTCGATGCAAAGCAAGAATAATCGACTATAGTGAAGTTATTACCCTGACGCAAACTTTTGTCCAAGGGGTCACTCCCGATGAAGGGATCTCGGCCCTTGCCTCGTCGAATGAGGTGCTGGGCATTCATAACCGAATACCTCTGTGCAAAACAAAAGTGACCGTCCTTGCAATAACATCTTTTTGAAAATTGTTCCAACAACGTCTTTTAGGTTTATTTTCTTGCATTAATTTAATGCGTCCCATCAATTAATCCTACCATTGCAGAAAACAACGAAAATATGACGTACGCTTATGCCATCCGCATTCGCCACGGGGTCCCGTCATCACCCGTTAGGTTACTTAACTAACGACAGAGCGGGGGCTGGACTAGCGCGGATGCAAAACATATGCAACGCCTAAATAGATATCATATATAGATATATAAATCCATTCGTCAGATGCAATGATAGCCATTCCAGATCACAGATGAATACTTTGGATATACTAGGAATCTGCATTTCGTTCGAGCCTGCAACGAAAGACAGATAACACGGTCGCGATGAATAGCCAAATACCCCACCCTAGACCCCTACGGGTGCGGCAAAATACCCTCCAAATACCCGAAGTGAAGCAACCTCCCTCAACAACGTGAGTAGGCCACTCGGCACTTCGAGGTACCCGGTAGTTTGTGCACCCCACCTTGGGTCTATCCTAGGAGCAAAAACAGTAAAAGAAATTATACAATGACGGCTACAACCCCATCCCGGTTGTGCGGCCATATAAATAATATTATATCAATTTACATATTACATGAATTGAAAGATAAAGAAAAACCCTCATCTCACAACCCCCGGCTATTCATCCGCGACGATCCAACGAATTCATATACACAAACCATCAACATTACAGATCACAGATATGTATAACCCCCACTAATCGACGTATAGCGATTAGCAGACGTTCAATACATATATCACATCACAGATATAACCATTTAGTCAAAGTTTGTAGAACTCCGATCAAAATACGAATTTGTAACTACCCCCAAAAATAACATTTTTCTCTGGACAACCTAGGCAGAAACAAAATATCTCAAAAATCCCAAAACACAAAAATAAGAATTCTGCAACAAATTTGAGCCGCGGCCGAGTCAACTCGGCCGTGGATCCGCGGCGGAACGCATAGTTCCGCCGCGGTTCCGCGGCGAGTTGGCCGATTCGTGGCCTCAAATTTCTTGGTTATTCCTATAAAACCCTGCTTGTATTTTTCAGACATGTTAAATAATTTTTAGAGCAGGTTTTAAAAACGGCAGAAAGCATGGGTTTCGGACATCGTTTTGGGATTTTTGCCGGATCGAAGTTCTAAAAACCTTGCTAACTGTTAGTTGTTGTTTAGTTAGTCTCTGATACCACTGTTGGGTTCACGTTACCCACCCCGGTACTTTCGGGGAGGCGGAATAGGTAAAAATCGAATTTTTCCTCGATAGGTAACATGGACCGTTCATGAAGAATCTTTGCTAAACAAAAACTAACAAAAGAACTACAAGTTCTAACTACTATGTAGAATGGTTATACCTAGGTCTTGAAGTCCTTCTCTTCTTGCTTCTTGGAGTGGGATGAACGGGTCGTCCTTGTCGCCTTCTCTTGCCGAAGAAAGATCCACCCGAGGGCCTCTACCTTTGGCTCCTACCTCAAACTAGAAGTAACTAAGGTGCTTGGTGTGCTAAACCTAAAACCTTAGAAAGAGTAGAGAATGATTTTGGTGTTTTATCTCAAAAGCTTAATGGTTCTCAACTCATGAGAGGGAGAGCTTTGAGAGAGAGGAAGAGGATGAGAGAGAATGAGAATGAGAGAATGAGAAGAAAATATCAATCTTCTCACATATATGTGAATTATGATAATTAAATAATTAATCAAAAGATAATTGTGATGGTTAACTTGAAATGACCATTATCATTTCACATTAATGAATTTTGCAAGAATCAAAGAGCATCTTTCATATGAAATGATGATGGTCAATATGTCAACATAGGTCAACAAGTCAACCATAGTCAAATGGTCAACAACCCTAACCATAACACAATTATAATTAATTAATATTAATAATCATATTTCACATAAACATTAGGGTTAAGGAAAAAGACAACGGTCATCAACCCTAATGAAAGTCCTCTGCCTCTGCCTCAGTCAACTGTGCATACACACCCGTATCCGTGTTCCGAGGAACACGAATACAATGAGATAAAACCAATCCCAAAACATATACTAGGATCTGGCTTAAACCAAAGCCCGCTAATATAAGCTGTCCGGACACTAAACGTGCACAAGTGCGCGGATGTGAACGAACCCTGTCGCAAAACCATGCGACCTCTACTCGGTTTTGCCTAAAGGCGAATAACCCTCTATGTGGGACTCTAAAGACTCGACACTACGCTGACAGTGGGTTTAACCATAGACCGCAAGCGGCACTAACTGTACGTAACGGTCCCCAGGTAGATGCCGATAAGAAGACTGACGAGGTGAACCCATCTGAACTCCTACTGAGCCTGAATGTGACAGTCTCCGTACAGTCCGGTCTGTTCGTATAAGAATATCGCATGGCGGGCCTAGGGGGCGGTAAACGTCAGTCCCCCAATATCGGTACAAGTCGTGCCGGAGTGTAGCCCAGAACACCCTGAGATATCACTGGAAACCTACCAGTATATCCCGCTAGCCCTAGCCAGGGAATTTGTGTAATGGCTCTCCTAGACACAGCGCGATATCAATCCCCAATACCGAGAGAGACGAATCCTGTCTAACCGTCACTGCCTCCAAGTGCTTCGGGACTGCTCCCAACTACTACCTATTTGCACGACTCAGTAGAGCCGTGGTAGGGTAGTAATCAAAGAACAGTGGGAACACACTCGAGGCGAAGTGACAGTGTCAAGTCAGCGGACTAAGCTGTACTCATGTTACCTGGGAACTGTTAACCGACGATAGGTATAATACCAACCAACAGTTCCCGATGAGTCCTGTCCAGTGTACTCGTAACCTAACGAGCACCCGCATACTATCTCCAGTACGACGTACTGATGGCTGTGGGACAGACCATCTCCCATACTGGGAAGAGAAGCGCATACACCAGTCTACTCTGGAGTATCGATACCCTGTCTCGATAATCCTACGACTAGGGACCAAGAATAAGGATGTGCTTATAGACTACCCAGGCCCCACTAGTGTGATCGCCATCACAACGCCGGTAGTCAAGCAAAGATCCTAAAGGCTCCATCAATATGTTTCAGCGATATGTTAAAAGAAACATATACACATATTAAGATAGAAACAAACCAAGTAGCATACTACTATATCGAGCAAGATTGTCGTAAAACCGTATATATATATCCCAAGCTTCCAAAATGTATTATACAAACTAGTTCTATACAATAATGGCCTCTAGGGCATACATATCTAACAATTTGTTAAATGCATGAAGCTTGTAGAAGCTTGTGAGTGCTTTGATAAATTCAACCATTTTTGTTTTGCTTTGGATATTTATTAACCTAACCAATATATTTAGCCATGGTTATGTCTCTACATGAGTTTATATATGATATAAACTCACCCATGGTTAAAAGTCTCTCTCTTGATTAGTCTTCATTCTCATTTTGAGCTCATCTTCTTCCTCCTTCAATTTCTTTTTAGGGTTTGAAAAAGAGAGAGAATGAAAGTGAGAAAAGAAATTCTAAAGTATACCCATTTCCTATTTCATCATTCTCTACTAGACTAGCACTTTAGTTTAGGGTGTTTGCTTCACTAATTCTCTAGTTAGTGAAGTAGAAGCTTGAGTTCGTATTCTCTCGACGTAGATCATCTTCGGCCTCGAAGACTTCAAGCAATACCGTTGCAATTTTCTCATGGAGCCGTCCGAGAGTCCGGGAGTTCGATGATCGCAGCGAAAGGACTACTACAAGGAGCTTAAGAAGTGAAGAACCGATCTACAAAGGTTGTATTTCGCATTCTCTTAGTGATAAAGAGTTTAACTTGCTAGTTTTCGCCTAATCTCTAGTTTAAAGATCTTGTTTAGAGTTATTCGGCACGGCTAAAATTTTAATCGGGTATGGTTGATGCCTTGTAGAACCTTATCAGAGTGCCTAGTAACCCTACAATATTGCGTGCAGTTTAAAGGTATTTCAATTCGGAATTAGAAAAACATATCCTACAAAAAAAATTGCGTCTTGAGTTACGATTATAATGCATCAATGCCCCCAATCCGCTTACCGCGGTAGGGGATATGGTCATTCTACGATGGCTGTGTATAGGGATTGTGCAGACACTCCAGATTTACAAAGTCAATTTCTAAGGCCTATTAGGTATGTTTTAGTTTGTTCTTAAGTGAAAATTTGTAGGAAATATTTGTAGGTCTCTTGGTTGTGATCGATTTGCACATAAGGTTTTCTTGAAACGGGTTACAAAAAGGGAAGTTATGCCTATTTCCGTCTCGCTGTGCTGAATCAGCTAGCAGCAGATCAGATTTTAGATACAATCTAAAAGTGCCCAAAAACCGTATTTTAAAATGACTTTAGGGAAAAAATTTAAATATAGAAACCTGCATCTTTCCTAGTACTTGTAACTCAAACGAAAATTTATTAAAAACGGTTATAGTTCTAAATGTCAAGCCTACTCGAAGTTAGAGTAATAGAAGTGGTAAAAAATGTGTGACAAAAATACAATTTGATCTAATCCTTATGTTCATACATTCGCTTCATAATAGATTCATACAAAAGATTAAAATAGAGCAACACGGTCCACCCGTGACCTGAGATGCACCTAAAATTACCACAAGCATGTAACCATTCAAGAGTAAGCAAAACAATGTACACAAGTTATCTAGTCTGATATCACGTAAGTAACATAAACTTTGTATGTTAAGTTATAGAATTATGGGTTAGAATTGATTAGGACTAGGTAGAGTTCAACATAGAAGTGTCAAGTGAGGAGGGAGAGAGAGTTAAGGGACTTACCATTTCCGCTCATACTAATACGAGCGAAAGAAGAAGAAGAGGAAGTCTCGATTTGGAGAACCAAGACCACTCGAGCGAAGAGGAGAGCGAGCTTAACCTCTCAACATTCCTTCGACGATTTGTATAGCACCGGAGAGGAATGAAGAAGCTTGGGCTGCAAGATCTCAAGAGGAGGAGGAAGAAGAAGAGGACTGGTGGACATGAAAAAGATATGAAAAGAAAAGAAAGAAACTTATATTTTAAAAAGGAAAAGATGGAATTAATATAATAATATGCATACTTTGAATTTTAAAATTCAAAAGCCCTCCTCAGAATCCTATAGCATCCAACAAGATTGATTTCGCCTCAAAGACCAAGTCAAAATAAAAAATTAAAAACGAATAAAAAGAAATGGGCCACTAGGATTTAAATTTATGACCTATAAGCTATGATTCTTATACTAAAACCAACTCAACACAAGAGACTTCTTAAATCAAAAAAACATAGCAAAAGAGTTAAGCCACCCATAGAAGAGAAGAATTTTAATTAAAATAGCATTAAATTCAAATGAAAATAAGAAAAACACAATATCTAGATTTGATCATGTACCCTTTAGAAAAAAGGTTCATCATGGCAACCAAAGGGATACTAATATGATTATGCTTACAATTAAAAAGAAACGAAATATATCGAATTCAAAAGAATGGGTCTTATTATAAAGAAAAGAGTACATGAATTTTACGGTCATTACATACTTGAACCACGAAAGTCTGGTGTTCTTTCTTTTTTGGGGTGATGTCTAATGTGTGTGCTTAACGTAACGAGGGGATGAGAACCCCCAACACAAAGAAGTTACATTAAAGAGGATCATAATGGGAAAAAGAAAACTCTCTTTAGAAGAATTTTAAGGTATAATTGAGGATGGTTTAGTAAACTTTGTTTCAACTTTTCGTAGACTAGCAAATGCCTCAGTACCGTGCACGGGCACACAAAATTTTCCAATAATTTAAGAAATATGTTATTGCAATAATGATCAACATTTCAATTAAAATCCATTGTCTCGCTAATCTTTGAAACTTCAAATTCTTTTCAAACAATTTTGGAAATTTTCTTTTTTCTTTTTTCTTTTGAAAAAATCTCATAAAAGTCTGTTAGACTTCACACCTTTATCAAAACTTGACCAAAATTCTCTCAAAACAATTTTGAAAAGTTTTCTTATTTTCTTTGAAAACAATTTCATAAGAGTCTCTTCGACTATACAACTTTATTTATTTTTTACATTTATTGAATGGATGCTAAATCGCATTTGAAAATCTCTAGATGAATCAACGTGACTTAGGTGGAGATTTCAATTCTTTTTACATATTAAAATAGATCAGAAATTATTATTTTTAAATCTATTTGCAGACATCGTTATTCTTTTGAAGAAAAAAATTACAATATTATGGCTTATGAGATTTCACCAAACATGAAAAACCTTACACATAAAGTAGCATATAGAACAGTTATAATCACGCAAAATTTATATTAAAAAGTATAAGATGCATAAGTTTCTCTACGGTGTTATTGCTCATGAGATTTCATTAAAGAAAACATAAAATAATGCAAATTCATAATAGGCTAAATGGCAAGAAATACCTTTAACTCTTGTCTCAATAATAGGATATACCACTTGCTTTTTGAAACTAGCACTTCGCCCCCTTAGCTTTATTATAATTGATTGATTCCCAAAATGATCTTTATTTAAATATTTAATTAAAAAAATATACGAAGGGTTTTTTGATATACTCCTAAATTCTATAATGATTTGATGTACCCACATTATTCTTCAATATTACCTACCTCTTTAAAATTCTTTAAGTTATTTTAAATATCTCCCAACACCATTAAATGATGGTTAATTTTGACAGAAATCGATTAAAAACGTAAATATTCTCTCGGTCTCTTTTGTTCCTCACATTGCTTTGAAATTCCCAAAAATAAAAGGATTGCTTAATCGAGCTGGGTTTTATTATAAGATTTGATTAATTTATGTTTTCTATTTTGTTAAGGTGTGATTGATTTAGATAATTTTAGGTTAAGATTTGCAAAATTATAAGTTTCTTTTGGGTTAGAATTTACTAAAACTTGGATTCTTTTATATTAAGGTTTCTTAATTTGGGAGTAAAAAGAGATGATGAAGAAAGTGTAAGAAACAAAGAGCTTATTAGAACAAAGAGAAAGATAAGAGAATTAGATTGAATGGGACAAAAAAAAGATGAAGGTGGAATTTTGTTGGGTTATGATAATGAAAAAGACGATGATGTTGAAAATGATAGAAGGGTAACATTGGTATTTAATACATAAATTAAATTGAAAAAATAAACTTAAAGTCATCTTAACAGTTTGGGATGTTTGGAAAAAAAAATTAAAGAATTTTGAGAATGTTAGTAATTTCGTAAAATAATAGAGGGTATATAAAGAAGAGAGAAAAAGAAATGTTTTTTAATTTAACATTTTTAAAAGGTATAACCGGAATCAATTAAAGTTGGGGGGCGGCTGGTTTTAGAAAATTATGGGTATTTCCTATTATTGGGGTAATTATGAAGGGTAATTCCTGTCATTTTGCCATGAAAAGCCCTCAAAATAAAAGCTACGAGATTTCATCAAATCTAATTTGCATTTTATTGTTAATGAGAAGTAAAGAAAGATTATAGCAAAACCTAGATAAAAGTTAAGCGGCCGAATACAAATTTAAATCTCGAAAAGGGTGTAGAAAATTACGAAAAACTATTAATGACAGTTGAGGGATCACATTATAAGTTAAAGCCCACTAAAGAGAATTTTGAAGATGATTTGATTTAAGGCTGAGTACAAAAATGGCATTAATGCATGAGGGGGCAAATTTGAAAATACCAAAATGCTTGATTTCAATCCCAAAAGCTTGAGGCAGGGTTTTATAGTATTATATATAACAATAACAATAGATTGATTATTAGACTTGGTCCAATTTGCATGTTGCATTCTAACTAACAAATGCAACTTGGTATCCCATTTTGGGAACGAGCTGTAATTTTTACTTCATGAAACCCATAAAATCCAAGATAAAGAAAAAGGAGCAAAAAGATCACAATTAAAATAATATAATAAGAGAGCAGAGCAGTCATTTTCCAAACCTCTGTTTTCACAGTGAGAGTATATAAATTATTGCGGGCGAATCCGTTGAATTGGAAGCCAATTTATTTTATTTTATTTTATTTGCCCACTAAAACACTCAAAGGGGTCACATGCAGCCTTTTGTTTTGGCCTATGGACCTCATCACTCTTCATGTGCTCCTTGGGCATCATTGATGTTGATGGAAATGAATGGAAGTCATCCCCTTTGGGATTTTGCAAAATTTCATTAAAACTAAAAATTATTACATTTTCCATTTATAGTTAGATATGATACAAAGAAATTGATGGAAGTCATATAGGACAAAACTAGATCCATGTATCTTAGTAAAATATCGGAACGACGATTGGTTCTGCCCAGAGCATATGGCGTAAGTTTCGAACATATTATTAGTTGCATGTCATGAGATAGTCGTTTATTATTACAAAAGCAAAGTTTCATAAGGCGTGAGCTTTAAACCTCTTTAACATCAGTTTCCGAGTGGATGGTCTTTACATGATTTGAATATGAATATTTTGAAGCCATAACTATATTCCTTAGTAACATTGTATATAAGAAAAACCCACAACACAAACAAGTAGTGGATCCAATTAAATTGATTCCATCCATTCATCTCCCAAAGGCATTTACCAAGTACATGTGTCCAGTCATGAGAGAGAGAAAATAAACATATGGTCCTCATAAAGCCACCCAATAAATGTCAGGAAAACTCATCTCTTCTGTTTGGATGTGTTGCACCCGGTATAAGAAATAATTTCTCAAGAATCAAACCATTAGAACATGCGATATCGCATGGTAGCTCAGGTTGAACAAATTTGGAGAACCAAGACCCCAAGCAATATTTTACAAGTGCATATACCAAGCCTACGGGTTCACAGATCCGTTTTGACAGCTCCAAATGAAGCGGTCTTAATTTCATATATTTTGGGTAATTTATTACTCACTATTGTATCCGATCTTTCAGCTCATGAATATTAATATCCATATTTGTTAGAAGAAAAATAGGGGGAAACCTGGACACAACCAAAAGAGTAGCTAGCTACTCCAACCTAATTAGATACATGGTCTTCACTCCAACTCATGGCATCACAAGTGTCAAACCCTATAAGCATTGCATGTGCGTAGGATTTGGTAGCATGGCAAAATTAACAAGCATATATATTATTCCAAATTGGGAAAGCATGGCCATAACATGTGGTGGGCGCCATTTATCACAACCACCATATAGAGATGCACTTTAACATGAGATACCTACAAAGCCTGCATTTCATGTCCATGTGAAATTTGATTTTAAATAATTGATTCAGGGGTTGAAGGGATCATTGCCTCATGCAATCAATGTTTGTTCAGTGAATCTTGTGCACTGGTTTTGGGAGGACAAAGAAAGAGAGAATAACGGTGGAAAGGCATTTTGCATTAGGTGACGACAAAAAGTACACCCTCCAACATTTTATTCGACGATCGACACCTTCCAACTTGATAACCATTCTTTAATTTATCAATACACCAAATTTCATATGATTACAACATCATTTCACCGCTTTTCTCCATTATTCTCATGTGTGTGTATAGAGAAAGAGTGTGAGTTCGACTAAGATCTTATCGGAAGGATTCAGAAATAAATCCTTCCCGCTTTTTCATTATTTGATTAATTCTGGGATTTGTGCATTCAATTATGTTATGTTTGATGATATATTGATCATGCCATATGTTTGAATGTAAAATATATCCGCTTAACTCTCATCATAAGTTCGGAGTTTCGGTACAGTGCAAGGGACATTTCACATGGTATCAGAACAACCCAACTTTGATTCCCACTGGATGCGTACTGATGATGCTCAATATTGGCGATGCGAGATCAGGACACGTGGCGGATGACATGTCCCAAGACCCAGAAGAAAGGGCCCACAGAGACCGACCAGGACACCCTTGTACCCGACCTGCAAGCACAAGCTGGCCCTCCTCGGCCCCCCCTGCAAATTTGCCTCCTCGGCCCCTCAGCTCACCCCGAGCTGCCACAGAACCAAGACTCCTCAGCCCTCTTTCTCGGTTCCGAGCTCCCCAGCCGAGGCCGTCTTCCTCGGTCCCTCCGACCGACCAACTCCACCACTCACAAGCGTAACCGCCGCTCCGCAAATCTCGCCACGCGCAGATTCTTCGCCAGCAATGTCCCACGTTCCACACCATCACGATCCCTATTAATGGGCAATCCGCTCTTTACGCGGGCGTGACGTCGGGAGCGTAACTGTCGGCGAGATTCTCGCACCTGCTGCTGCGTGCCGCCGCCGCTATATAAATCCCCATCACAGAGGGGTCAAGTAAGCGATTCTTGATTCCACTTAGCCATTACTCTGCTCGGATCTAGTACTAACTTGATCGTCGGAGGGTCCTCGGTGGTACCAAACCACCCCAGGACTTCTTTGCAGGTATTCGGCGCTAAACTTCTCAAATCACCAATCTCCTCAAAACTCATTGAGACCCATACGCAACAGAAGATCACCGCCGAAATCCACCGGGAGATCAACGGAAGACAACATCTCACGAAGACCCGAAAAGGACTTCCATCAGTTGGCGCCGTCTGTGGGAAATAACTCCACAAAACATAAAGTTGGCCTTCCGATCTCCGTCCACATCGCAACCGATCCCCCTGAAGATCCAAACATCCACTATCGTCTCCCTCTCAACAGAGACGCGGGCGAGCCCTCACCGAATGTTGTCGGCTCCCCCGCTGGCTGCCGTTTCACAGGCTCCCGCGACCGCCCGAACAAAAGGGCCAGGGGCCATGAGCTTATCACCTTTGGCGACGGAAACCTCCACGGCATCTCCATGCCCCACAACGACCCTCTGGTGATCACAGCCCGGATCCACCGGTACGAGGTCCACCGAATACTTGTCGACTCGGGCAGCTCGGCAGATATCCTCTTCTACGACTGCTTCCTGCGTATGGGACTTACCCCAGCGGACCTGAGGCCAACCTCACACGTCCTGTCAGGGTTCACCAACTACTCCATTCCCGCGCAAGGGGTGGTCACCCTGCAGTTCAACATCGGTGAGCCCGGCCGCACCCGTACATTACCTGTGGACTTCATCATAGCAAAGGTCCCATCTGCCTACAACGTCATCCTCGGCCGCTCGACGCTCAACTCACTCCAGGCCCAGATATCGACCTACCACCTGGCGATGAAGTTCCCTCTCGATCAGGGCGGAACAGGTCGAGTCTACGGAAACCAGCGGATCGCGAAGATATGCCTTACCGAAACATCTTCATCCGAGCAACTGACTGACAACGCTGAAGGAAAAGATGACATCAAGGGTTCTTTGGACACCCGAGACGAGCAGAAGGAAGTCCGGGGAACGCCGGTCGAACCACTGATCAAGGTGCCCCCTCACCGAAGGAGACAATAAATAAACCGTCCAGATCGGATCACTCCTGACAGGGGCTCGGCGAGACGACCTGGTCAGCTTCCTCAGAAATAACTCCGACGTGTTCGCCTGGGCGCCCGCCGACATGCCCGGGATCGACCCTAAAATCATTTCACACAGGCTCGGAGTTGATCCTACGACCCGACCCATCATACAGAAAAAGCGGAGCTTCGCCCCCGTCAAACAGAAGGCTATCGAAGATGAGATTGACCGACTTCTCGCCGCCAACTTCATCCGGAACGTACCGTACTCGGAATGGCTGGCAAACGTAGTTCTGGTCAAGAAGTCAAGCGGGAAGTGGCGCATGTGTGTCGACTTCACCGACCTCAACAAGGCCTGCCCCAAGGACAACTATCCGCTCCCTTGGATAGATCAGCTCGTCGACGGCTCAGCCGGCCACGAGCTGTTAATTTCATGGATGCTTTCTCCGGCTACAAATAGATCCGCATGAATCCGGAAGATGAAGATCTCACCGCATTCACAACGGACCGGGGGGTATATTTCTATAAGGTGATGCCCTTCGGCCTTAAGAACGCCGGGGCCACGTACCAGCGGTTGGTCAATCGCATGTTCAAGCCAAAAATCGGTAGGAATATGGAGGTCTACGTTGACGATATGCTCGTCAAATCCGTCTCGACGGCAGACCATGCCAGGGATCTGGGCGAGGCCTTCGAAGTGCTTCGCAAGTTCAAGATGAAGCTGAACCCCGCCAAGTGCGCTTTCGGAGTCACCGGGGGAAAGTTCCTCGGGTTCATGGTTACTCACCGTGGAATCGAAGCCAACCCAGAGAAAATCGACGCTATCCTCAACATGGTCACGCTCAAAACCAATGTCGAGATCATGCGGCTCACAGGACGAGTCGCCGCTCTGAGCCGCTTCATGTCCAAGTCAAGAAAGAAATGCCTCCCGTTCTTTAAGGCCCTGAGAAAGATCCCGAGGTTTGAATGGTCGGAGGAGTGTCAAGCCGCCTTCGACCAATTGAAGAAGCACCTCGCGACGCCGCCACTGCTTACCCGACCCGACGAAGGAGAAGAGTTGTCGCTGTATCTGGCGGTATCCGATCAAGCAGCAGGCTCGGTGCTCGTCCGGGAGGTCGAGAGAGCGCAGAAGCCGGTATACTATGTGAGCCACGTATTTAAGAACGCGGAAACGAGGTACCCGGCCATAGAGAAGATTGTCTTAGCCCTCGTGGTGGCCTCAAGGAAGCTGCGGCACTACTTCCAAGCACACACCATCATCGTCCTTACCGAGCGCCCGTTGGGGGCCATTCTTGCATCACCAGAATCCTCGAGCCGCTTAGAAAAGTGGAGGTGGAAGCTATCCCAGTTTGATGTGAAATATCGCCCGAGGCAGGCCATCAAGGCACAGGCCCTGGCCGACTTCATCATTGAGTACACCATCCCCCTCAAGGGACCAGAGTCCACGTCGCCCCCCTCGACTCAGTATCCCGTCGCGGGGAGGCCTGGCTCTGTTTCTGAGTGGATCATCTACGTCGATGGATCTTCAACCGAAGAAGGGTGTGGTGCTAGCCTCATTATCCGGGGCCCGAACGAAGAAGAAATGGAGTACTCTCTGAATCTCGGTTTCAAGGCCTCGAACAACGCGGCAGAGTACGAGGGCCTCCTGGCCGGACTGCGCATGGCCGCCAGGCTAGGGCTGAAGATAATTCGAATCCGCAGTGACTCGGCCCTTGTTGTCGGACAAGTGACTGGCCGCTTTGAAGCTCGGGAGCCTCTGATGGTGAAATACCTGGACGAGGTGAGGAAAGTCTGGAGAAACTTCGAAGAAGTCCATGTAGAACAAATACCGAGGCAGCTGAACGCCCAAGCCGACGCCTTGAGCAAGCTGGCTTCATCATACTCAGCCAACAATAAGCGGTCCATCCTCTTCGAAACCTTGCCTCAGCCCAGTGTGGAAGACGGAGCAGCCACGCTCCACGTGTATGTGGCGCAAGAAGGCGACCAAGATTGGAGGAAGCCCCTCGTGGAATTCCTGAAGGACGGTGCACTCCCGAATGATCGGAGGGGGGGCGCCCACCGCCTCCGGGCCAAAGCCCGCCACTTCGTCTGGAGCAATGGAAATCTTTACAAAAAGTCGTTCACTCAACCCCTGCTCCGATGCTTTAATCCCCACGAAGCCGACTACGTCTTCCGAGAAATCCATGAAGGGGTTGGCGGTGCGCACCAAGGGGCCCGAACCATAATCCAAAAGGCGTTGCTTCAGGGGTACTACTGGCCCGCTATTCACGAGGACGCCCAGAAGCTAGTCAGAAGATGCAAGAGTTGCTAGCTCCACGGCAGCATCCCACGCCTCCCCGCCACCGAGCTGACCGCCCTAACATCCCTATGGCCATTCGTTCAGTTGGGATTCGACATGATCGGCCAGTTCCCAACCGGTACGGGCGGTCACAAATACGTCCTCGTCACAGCAGACTACTTCACCAAGTGGATCGAGGCCATCCCTATCAGAAAACCGGACGCCACCACTACCATCAAGTTCCTGCAAAACAATCTGATACTTCGGTTCGGCATCCCGAGATGTATCATCACCGACCACGAGACGAACTTCGAGAACGAGAAAGTGAAAGACTTCTGGAAAGAATACCATATTCTCATGAAGTTCGCCACGGTCGCGCATCCCCAATGCAATGGGCAGGCCGAAGTCGCTAACCGAGACGTCCTTCGGGGCCTCCGAACCCGCATGGAAGGATGACAAGGCAGTTGGGTCGAAGAATTACAACGGGTCTTATGGGCCCTGTGCATGTCAAAGAAGACCCCCACCGGGGAAACTGTAAGTCTACGGTAGCGCCCTGGCCGTCTGTCCGAGGCCAAAAAGCGGAAACGAAAACTTTTTCTAAACTAGAAACCGACGCTATCGCAGACTTTAATCCCGGATCGAACCATTAACATTAACTAGAAACTAGAGAAAAGTTAGAAAGTGGCTATACCGATTGTTTCGCCCAATCAGAGCAAAGCTCTGTTTGAATTCAAAATTCGAATTTGGAAGCAACGCTTCAAGTCTCGAGCGCAACGCCCCGCGTGTCTGGCGCTAATACGTCAGCGCAGCGCCCAAGAAGGCGCATCCAATCAGAGCAGAGCTCTATTTGCCTGAAGCAACGCTTCAGTTGCGCTGCGCTCTGCGCTGCGCGACACGTGTCAGCGCAGATGCGCTAGCGCACTTGCGCTGCGCTCTGCGCTGCGCGACACGTGTCATGCGCTCGGGCATCTGCGCCAAACTAAATTAAGATTTTATGAAATCTTTTCTGTTCTTTCCAAAACCAGAAGATTTTCTTCTGCCTGTGGATCAAAGATCCAGCGGTGGGAAAATTCCCAAAATCACTCAGAAAAGATCCTGTTAACAAATTCAACAAATTTATGGGCACTATAAAAAGGGCCTTAGACCTCAATTCAAAGGCATCAACATTTTTCTTGAGAACTCAAGAACTTTAAACAGAGAGAACTCTGAGAAGATTTCAAGAAAAAGGTAAAGAACCTTCATGGATTAGAAGAAATTCCTTCTAATAGATCATTGGTCTAAAAACAAGATCAATGATCTTTACATAATAAACAGTGCTTTGCACTTCTTGTGAACCCCTGGTTCTTTAAAAACAATAAAAAAAAATATAATAATAATAATAATAGTGCTTTGCACTTTTATGAACCTCTGGTTCTTCAAATAAAGAAAAATTTATTCTTTGATCTAATTTGGATCAAGAAATTAAACAGTGTTTTGCACTCCCCTTCTTGAATCTAAAAGATTCTTAGTGCTTTGCACTTCCAAACTGCGCTGTTGCGCTCTTAAGAGAGCGCCATGTGTCGGCTATAGAACCACTTGCGCTAAGCGCCCTTAAGATAGAGCTTTGCTCTCTGGAATTGGCGCAACTCGCTGAGAGCGCGCCACGTGTCAGCAGCGCAATAGCGCAGCGCAACAGCGCAGCGCACTGCGCTAGTGCGCTTGCGCTCACCAGAGCACGACACGTGTCATCACCATATGAGCTTGCGCTCATTACTTAGCGCAAAGCGCAGATGCATTGTATTGCTTACAAAAAGGGCCAAACCCAATTAAAAGAAGGCCTAACAGGCTTAATAAAATGCAATGCATTATTTTAAGGGGCAGAGCCCAAACCAAAACAGATGCTCTGCATCATTTATAAATGGGCAGAGCCCAAACAAAATATTCAGAATGCTATGCATTTTAAAAGGGGCAAAGCCCAAACAAGGTAGATACTTTGCATCATCTACAAATGGGCAGAGCCCAAAATAAATTGATACTCTGTATCTTTTGTGGGTAGAGCCTAAATAAAAAAATGCAATGCAAAAGCAAATAAAATGTTGAACTGGACTTAGCCCAATCGTGGCCATAAGTCCTTAAATTAAATTGACTGAGCAAAATGGCTCTCCTAAATCAATCTACGTCCGGTTCGAGGGTACATCTCCGAACTCCTTTGACATCCATCGTTGTAATTCCTCAACGACGTCAAAGAGGTGACGGGTCCCAACAACCACACACCCATATGGACTGCGGGGTCCTTAAACTCGTAGACCGAAACGTCCCTAAACTAATAATGGACCGAAACGTCCCTAAACTAATATCGGACCGAGACGTCTCTAAACTAATAATGGACCACCACGTCCCTAAACTGGCGATGGACCACCACGTCCTTAAACTGGCGATGGACCACTATGTCCCTAAACTGGAACAATAGAGCCCGAATGCTCTTTTGCCGGATCTAAACGGTCCCGTTTAAGTCGATCTTAGCCCCAAACACGGCTAACGTATCCTTAAACATTCACATGGATTATAAAATTCCCAATCAACTCTGGTTCGAGGGTACATCTCCGAGCTCCTCTGATACATGTCGTTGTAATCCTTCAACGACGTCAGAGAGGTGATGAGTCCCGATGGCCATACACTAAATTAATCACTACGTCGAGTCGATCTTAGTCCAAAACAGGACTAACGTATCCTTGACGAACGTTTAAGTTGATCTTAGCCGCAACGCGACTAATGTATACTTAAACTAAAACACCAAACCCAAATCTAAGTAAATACGGATTTGGACTAATCCACGTCCTACGGGCGACGGCATTTCTCAGTCTCCGTATACAATCCACGGGCAACCACAAACAAAACAAACACAGACGACATGAAGTGAAATTCTGGAGAAGGAGAAAGTTGTTACCGCGATGCGGTAGCGTAATTAACTGCAGGGGCTTGCGCCTGCAGGGAAGAGCGTCCCCACAATCAAAAACCCCTCAAGCGAGGGGGAATCTGACGAAGTCTGCTACATCGGCTGCATCCGTCTAAACCTCCGATACACGGTGCCATAAATCAACTTGGCATTTTCGGAGAGATAGACGGATAAAACCAAATAGCATCTGCCCCGAACCTCAGGCACGGACGCCTTAACGTCCAGGCCGCCGTTCGGAGGGGAACAGATTCTGGCACGTCCGGTGGGACTTTTTCCTCTTTCCACTCCACACTTCGTGTGTCGTCTTCACGAACCAATCGCGGTTTGTTAAATGGTTGCCTTCGGATTTCAAGTTGCTAAGATTTGGTCTTTTGTCTGGCGCAGAACTCAAGATTCAATGGCCTTCAACTGCACCAGCTGCTCGAAATGCCACTGCAATGGACGCTCCACTTCACCAGGAGGTGTGACATATGGGCCCCAAGCGGCTTCCTTCCTTACTCTGCCGGTAGACCAGGTGACCAAGGCTACCACCGGCCTGTTTTTCGGGACCATGGTCCTACCTACAAACTTCTCTATGCCGATCTCCATACCGGAAGCGAACAAGAAGTCGGTGTTCGACCGGCTCACTGCTGCCACAACCCCTGTCAACGGGTCGTCCGCTACTAAACCGACAGCCTCCGTTTTCACCAGGCTAGGTCAGAACTATAGAGTGGCCGTCCCAAAGAGGGCAGCGGCCGCTGCTTTGGAAGTCGTTAAAGCGGCTTCCCCCATCAGAGAGTCGGTCTTCACAAGATTGACGGTTCCCACTCCTCCCCCAGCTGGTCAAAAGGCATCAGTCTTCGATAGGCTGACATCGGCAGTTACCCCATACTCAAACAGGGGGCAACAAGAAACCATCTCGATTTCCGAGCCAGTCCCAACGGATCATCGTGCGCGACGTCGCTATTGGCAACGAGTAAGGAAAGCAGGGGGCAACTCCCCCTCAGGGCTAACCCCACCTGCTCCAGTGGTGGAGGTCAACGCTGCTGTTCCAACCGGGAACAGCTTTGAATTGCTGAGGAAGGTGAGAAAGAACTCCCCAATTGCTGCATTGAAAAGATCTCCTCCGTCTATGGAAAAAGCTCCGGAGACAAAGCAGGAACAGCCCTCTCAACGGCTGTCGTCAAAAATTTATAAAGTTTGGCGGAGGGTTCAAGACTCCGTGATTGACTCAGACCACTTTCGTCGCCAGAAAAAGGCAAAGGGGGAAAAGGACAAAAACCGCCCCATTAAACAGCAGGGGACAACAAATGCTAGGATGCCCACTCCAACGGCTCCTTTGACCTCGATGGCCCACAAAAGAAAAAGGCCAGAGAAAGCTCCCGTGACACTGACAAAGTTTAAAAGCGGTGAACCTAAACGCCCCAAGTCAGGGGGCATAACAGTTCATACGGTTTATATGGCTTCTGGAAAGGAAGAAAGTCGTACTTCTACGGGTCACCGACCGCTTACCCGATCAGTGACCAAGGCTCAGGAGCAGCAACAAAAGCTCCAGGAGATGATGACTACAATGGCTGCACTCACGGAGCCAAAAGAGAACCCTGAGGCGTCCTTAGATGAACGCCAAGAGGAAG
The DNA here is from genome assembly GCA_030015575.1 of Agapanthus africanus. Lineage (NCBI taxonomy): Eukaryota > Viridiplantae > Streptophyta > Magnoliopsida > Asparagales > Amaryllidaceae > Agapanthus > Agapanthus africanus. Next base: position 506,255,676 of record JASDDO010000012.1, read on the forward strand.
AGACCGACGCCGAGTTCCTCCGCCGAGTACTGGAAAAGAGAGACAAAGAGGCTGCTGAACAAGCAGTCAATATACAGCGTATGGGCCTCCTCTTCCAGGACATGATAGGGATGATGATACAACAAGATCCCCCGACTGAAGAACCCCCGATTGTCCTTGGGGATGATAGGGGAGAGACATCAAACTCTCAGCCCGTTCTATCAACGGCTAAAGAGGATACAATCTCTAAAATTGATCTGGACGATATATAGCCCAGCAAATAAAGGTTCATCACGCGGCCAAAGCAGCCGGCCACGTCGTAAAAACGGGGCGACCGTATCCAGGCTGGTATGACCAAATCAAGTACCCGCCAGGTTATACAATTCCCAAGTTTCATGTCTACAAAGGGACCGGCAATCCCCATCAACATGTTGCCCAGTTCAGGGCGCTTTGCGGTAACACCGGCGGCGACGACAAGCTTTTGCTTCGCCAGTTCGTTGGAAGCCTATCAGATACGGCCTTCGAATGGTATTCTGAGCTCCCCAATGACTCTATTAAAACCTTCGCGGAGATGGAGCTGCTCTTCACCCAACGTTTTGCAAGTGCCAGCGAGCGTACCCCGATGACGGCGCTGATTAACGCCAGGGTAAAACCCGGCGAGACATGGGTTCAGTACGCTATACGGTGGCGTAACCTATGGTCGAAGTGTGAGCAGCGCATAGAAGAAGCCCCTGCGGTGGGAATGTTTGTTGGAACCCTTGATCCACAAGCAACCATCTCACAGTTTATGATGTTCTTCAAGCCGACTTCCTTCCAGGCTTTGATCGACAAATTAGCGCAGATGGACCAGATGGGCCATAAACCCCCTCTCCCGAAGCCGGACTCCCGAAACGATAAAGGGAAGGGAAAAGCGATCATTGTCGCCAATGCCCAACAACAACCAAGCGACTCGAAGCCGGTTGCTCGTCCAAACAATACACGCCCATATGTACCCCTTGAGGACAGGATGGGACGTCCTTACTCCTTCCCCCGCGATAAAACAAGGAGGCTATTCGAGCTGGCGTTGCGCAACAGACTCATAAATCTGCCAGATCCAAAACGCCCGTCGCAACCAAGCGACGTCAACGAGCCCAACTATTGCCCTTACCATCGAGTGCTAGAACATCCGATCGAAGACTGTTACGTTTTCAAAAATTGGCTTGAAAACCAGTACCGCCAGGGCAAATTTGCGCTATCCGACAAATGGAAGGTGAATCCCCCGCAGCCCCACACCTCTAAGGGGATGAATACGCCGGGGGCAACATGCTCCGTCATTGAAGAAGCTCCCTGGGAGGTTGTATTATCAACCGAAATGAGGAGAATGCTAAACGATCTTCAGACCTGTCCAGCGGTCAAGTGGAAGAACCCCTTGGAGCCGCAGATTATTGAGGGGATGTTGAAGCCACGTCCGACTCCAAAGGCCGATGGTGGTGGTTCAAGCGTTCATAACCAGCCGTCAAACTCTTCGAAAAAGAAGAAGAAGAAATCTAAGAAGCCCGTGAAGCCTGGCGACAAGAGCACGGACTTACAGAAGCAAATCGACGCACTGGATGAGTACAACCAAAAGGCGCGGACTCCTATTACGCTCCAAGATTTCCTTGATCACGTCTTTCAAAAAGAAGATGAGGGGGAAAGTTCATCGGATGAATCCGAGGAATATGTGGCGAGCTGTCATATGATCTCTCACTCGACCTCGAACGATGAAGGGACTTCCGGCACTAAAACGCCGGGGGCAAATACTGAGTCAAGGGTTCCGGAATTATCAATCGAAATGATTGACGCGTTTCTTAGTGAAGCTCGATTGAAAAGTAAAGCTGATCGAGAACGCGAGACGGCTATATTCGAAAGAGCCAAGCGCCAGCGACTTGAGGAAAGAGCTGAGATGATCCCGCTGAAGCAAAATGCCTCCACCGCTGACAAAAGCCAATTCAAGATAAAAAGGAAGTTTGCTAAGGCCATATCGATGGGCGTGAAGCTACCACCCTCCGAAGAAAAAGTTACTGGCATGGTAGAAATGCACCCCTCTTATTTCTTATATCATCAGAAGATCTCGCATTCCACCCAGGATTGCAAAGCTTTCAATGGATGGTGGCAAGGATACGTCGCCAATCGACAACGCTTTAAACGGGAAAAGCGTAAGATTCGTCGGGAGCAAAGAAACACGACCAAAGAGCTTGAAAGAACTGCCAACAATTGTCACATGATTAACACCGCCAGGTCACAAGTTCCTACATTTGGGAGCGATTCCGATGAGGAGCTAGAGCTTGGCCCCCTCTTCAAAGAATCCACTTCGGGAAAAGAAGAAGAACCGAAGTCTTGCGAAAATATACAGCTGCGAAATCGGACACTGCCTGAAAAGAATCTCGGACCCTTAAACAAGAAAGACAAAGGGAAAGAGAAGGTCTCTGAAGACATCGCTTTGGATGACCAAGTCGCGGAAGAGTTAACCGCCAAGAATCCGCCAAAGAGGAGTAAAGTGGATTACAATGTCTTGGCGCATCTGAGGAAGCTACCCTCACAACTCAGCATTCTCGATGCCTTGTTACTATCAAAGGAGGCGAGAGACTCTTTGATTAAGGCGCTACAAGATCCGGACCAGTTCCAAGCCTTCTTAGCCGAAGAAAAGATGAAAGACGAATTAGAAGAAGTACACACAGCCGACGTTGCTTTTGGTGATGAAGACCTTCTTCTCGGGAAGTGTGAACACAATCGCCCCCTTTATGTCTCAGGATACTGCCATGACATAAAGATAGGCAAAATCCTGGTCGATAACGGATCATCTGTCAATCTACTTAATGTGCGGGTGTTAAAAGAAATTTGCATGAGCGTCCAACACCTCGTCCGGGACAAGATCACTATCTCCGGTTTCGACTCTCAATCCTCAAAAACTCTTGGATCTGTGATATTGACGCTACGCTTCGGGTTGCTCGTCACAGATATCAAATTCCATGTTATAGACGCCAAGACATGCTACAATGCTCTGCTCGGCCGACCATGGCTACACGAGTACAATATCATCCCTTCTACACAGCATCAGTGCATGAAGTATTCTAGGGATGGCCTCGAGTACACAGTGGCGGGAGAGTTGAATCCGTTTTCCGTAAACGAAGTTCGCAAGTATGAAGTTGCCAAATACTTCTTGCCGAGTTTCGAAGACACGGAAAGGTGTCACAAACCGGAGAACAAAACTAACGCCACCATCCCTGTCTTCGGCAGTGACACCGAGGAGGAGGAGGATATAATTTATTCAGGTCCATCCCAATCCACCAGGCCAGGACCATCCGTTCCTTCATTGATCTTCGGTAGTGATTCAGAGGATGAAGTTCATGCTGTATTCCCTGCTCGGCCTTCGATACGGGTTTCCGCTGATGAAGAGCGAAGTCTGCAGATAACCATGGTGCCGCTTGAACATTACAAAGAACTGGATGCACTCGACACCAACAGCGTAGAAGAATTGCAGATATTCTACATCCCTCCCGGACGAAAAGGCCAGAAGGCAATCCTATTCTACCGTTCTGAAGAAAACAAGGCGAAAAAAGAAATTTGGCATGGCGCGGATCCCACGCTCGATAGGCTTCAGCCTATCAGCCTTCCCAGATATTATACCGAAGGTTTGAAGAAACTGCTGAAACGCCAGGGGATATCCTTCACACAGACCGTTAGAAAAGCCAAATTCTATGACAAGGTCTGGAACATTCCCGGGACTCAATGCAAACTGCCTAATGGGAGAGTAGAAACAAAAAGGCTTGGGTACATCCGGTCAAAGAAACGGGAGCTAGTAAACAGCTGTTATGTTATGTATGACTTCGATGAAGAGACGGACGCTCGATGGGAGGATGCTAATCCTGAGCCAGCAAAAGTTCGTGATACAAAACCGCCCAGTCCATCGTTTGAAGACCAGATGAGCAAACTTATAAGGGATGCGAGTCAAAAAGCCCGAGATGATCACGATCGTGAAATGGCAATCTATGAGAAAGCCAAGACACGGCGCCTCCTTCAACAGGCGGCGAAGGATGAAGATGCTGCCCCATGTCAACCTGATACAAAAAGGGCTCGACGCGGAAGCAAAAACAAGTCGAAAGGCAAGAAAGGCGCTCGACAACTACAAAGCAGAGCTAAGAAGCCACGCATCCGAGAGTCGAGCGTTATTGACCTAGCTCTCATGAAGAAAATGGGTCGAACATACTCATTTCCTCGGAACAAAACAAGGAAAATACTTGATCTTGCTCTAAAACATCAAATGCTTACACTGCCGGAGTCTAAACACCCTGAGCAAGCGGGCGAAGTCTCCAACCCAAATTATTGCTCGTACCATCGAGTAGTAGGGCATCCGCTTGAAGATTGCTTCACCTTTAAGAATTGGGTTGAGGACCAATATCAGCTTGGCAAATTCGCATTGTCTGACAACTGGAGGGTAGCGCCGCCACAAAAGCACGAACCCGAAAACACGAGGATAGAACCAACTCCGCATTGGGATTGGCAGGAAATTTGCACTTGCCACGTGGTAACAATATTAAAAGAAGAGTCCGAGGACATGAACAGCCTTCCTTGGTGCTTTGAAAACGGCAGCGATGAGGTAATCTCAGAATTTCCCCCAGCTCCGAAAGAACTGGAGGATGGAATCCATACTACTGCAGATAACCTCAAGAAAATCGAGTTGGGGACAATAAATGATCCGCGACCGACATTCGTCAGCGAGTTGCTGTCTGAAGAAAGGGTGGCTGCATTAAAAGACGTCCTTATTCAGCATAAAGATTGCTTCGCATGGAACTATTCCGAAATGCCGGGACTAGATCCAGAAATTGCTGTGCACAAATTGGCGATATCCCCGGACGTCAAGCCAGTCAAACAGGCGCCGAGAAGAATGCGGCTCAAGCTTGAAATGAGCATCAGTACCGAAGTCAAAAAGTTAATCGACTCTGGCTTCATCCAGGAAGTTCAATACCCTGAATGGATCGCCAACATCGTCCCAGTGATGAAGAAAAATGGGACAGTGCGCATATGCGTAGACTTCCGGGATCTTAATAAAGCTTGCCCGAAGGATGATTTCCCAGTGCCAGTCACTGAACTGATGATAGACAATACATCCACTCATGAAGTTTTCTCCTTCATGGACGGCTCATCGGGGTATAACCAGATAAAAATGCATCCAGAAGACCAGAAGCACACAGCCTTCAGGACTCCTCTTGGTATATTTTGTTATAAAGTGATGCCCTTCGGTTTGAAGAACGCCGGTGCTACTTATCAGAGGGCCATGACAAAGATCTTCGACGACCTTATACACGAAATCGTTTAATGCTATATCGACGATCTCGTGGTTAAAAGCAAATCATACGAGGAACATCTCGAGCATCTGAAGACTGTATTCCAACACCTTCGGCAATACAACTTGAAGATGAATCCTCTTAAATGTGCGTTCGGGGTTTCCTCGGGCAAATTCCTGGGATTCGTTGTTCGACACCGAGGTATTGAAATAGATCCGTCAAAGATTAAAGCGATCATGGAAATGCCTCCGCCGAGGACTCTCAAACAGCTGCGGTCTCTCCAAGGGAAACTCGCATACATACGACGATTTATAGCCAACCTTTCAGGAAAGTGCCGTCCTTATAGTCACCTGATGAAGAAGGGAACCCCATTCGTTTGGGATCAAAAATGCCAAGGCGCACTGGACGAGATCAAGCAATACCTGCAGAACCCGCCGGTGTTGGCTGCTCCGGTTAAGGGGAAGCCTCTTATTCTTTATACAACCGCCCTCGAAAGTTCCTTAGGCGCATTATGGGCACAAGAGAACGATCAAGGGAAAGAAAGAGCACTCTACTACTTAAGTCGAGTTCTGCTGGGGGCAGAAAGCAACTACTCTCCCATTGAAAAACACTGCCTGGCGTTGATCTTCGCAATAACAAAGCTTAGGCACTATGCGTTGGCGCACGAGGTCCGTATTATTTCAAAAGTGGACCCTCTCAAATATCTAATGTCAAAAGCCATATTGACAGGGCGACTCGCTAAGTGGGCCCTGCTCTTGATGGAATTTTCGATAACATATCAACCTCTCAGGGCAGTAAAAGGCCAGGCCATCGCCGACTTCCTTGCTGAGCATCCCATACCTGCCGATTCTCCTTTAAATTGCGATTTGCCAGACAGACATGCGTTTGACGCAATCGACAGTGGTGATACCCGTTGGGAGCTTTATTTCGATGGAGCGTCTTCCATGAAAAAGCACAAACAAAATACGCCAATGATCAAATCAGGGGTAGGACTCATCTTTGTGACTCCACAAGGAGGAATAATGCGCTTCGCCTTCTCCTTAACAGAGCCGAGGACGAATAATGAAGCTGAATATGAAGCTTTGATAGCAGGCCTCGAGATCGCCATTGATATGGGAATTGAAAGCCTCCTCATATATGGGGACTCCCAACTGGTCGTCAGTCAAGTTAACGGCGATTACCAAACATGCAAACCGGAATTGGTGAAATACGGTGAAAAAGTGCAGCAACTGCTAACCCAAATTCCCTCCTACACGTTGGAAAGTATACCGCGCGCGGAAAACAGCAAAGCGGACGCACTGGCCAAACTTGCTAAAGAATTGGCTGACGAGAACCTCGATGACGTTAGAATCGTGATACAAAGCCGTCGAGTGCTCGCCCCAGCAGAAATACCTCCAGAATCATATAAAGAAAAGGGAGCAACTGAGCAGGCAACCCTACAAATAAAAGACCATGAGAAGACCGAAGACTGAAGAGAAGTCTTCATAAATTACTTCAAGTTCCACCGAATGCCTGAAGAAGCGTCCATGAGACATCAGCTCGTGAAGCGAGCTCTGTCTTTCGCCTTCGTCAACGATACTCTATACAAGAGGTCATTCGATTCTCTGTGGCTGAGATGCCTAGGACCTGACGAAGCGAGAAGGGTCGTCCAAGAGGTTCACGATGGACTCTGCGGTTCTCACCAAGCGGGCCCAAAAATGAAGTTGAAGATAAAACGGATGGGCTACTACTGGCCCACGATGATGCTGGATTGCCTGGAATACGCGAGGCAATGTCATTCATGCCAAATTCATGGGAACTTCATCCATCAGCATCCCAATCCACTGCATCCAACAGTGGCTAGTTGGCCATTCGAAATGTGGGGAACTGACATAATCGGCCCCATCGAACCAGCATCGTCAAAGGGACATCGTTTCATCTTGGCAACGACTGATTACTTCTCCAAATGGGCAGAGGCGGTACCGTTGAGGGAAGTAAAGACGGAGAACATCCTCCATTTCTTCAAAACGCATGTCATATACCGGTTTGGAACCCCAAGAAGGATCATCTCTGATAATGGGCTAGCCTACCGAAGTCATAAAATTAGCCGCTTCGCGCAGCAGCATAATATAGACTGGAGATATTCCTCAGTTTATAATCCGCGAGCTAACGGTCTAGCTGAGGCCTTCAACAAGTCCTTGACGAAGATCATGAAGAAAACAGTGTCACGAAACAAGAGAGATTGGCACGAAAGATTGCAAGAGGCTCTTTGGGCGTATCGAACTACATTTAAAACGGCCACAAACACAACGCCATACGCGTTGGTATTTGGGACGGAAGCAGTACTCCCTCTCGAGATAGAACTACCCTCTCTACTAGTGGCAGTCCACTACGAGCTGACAGACGAAGAAAATGCTCACCTTCGGTTTGAAGAGCTTGATACCCTTGATGAAATCCGGCTTCTAGCACAGCAAAATCTGGAAGCTTATAAAGCAAAGATGACGCGCTCATACGAAAGATTGACCCGACCGAGGACATTCCGTCAAGGCGAACTCGTGCTAGTGGTCAAAAGACCTATGATCCCCAATCGCGCCAAGCGGGGAAAGTTTGAGCCAAACTATGAAGGACCGTACATCATCGATAAGGTTTACCAGGGTGGAGCCTATCTACTCATGGACATGCATGGTGAAAGGCCTTTTAGGCCAATAAACGGTCGTTTCCTAAAGAAATACTACGCTTAATGAGCTACGGCCTAGGTCAATGGTAGATGACGACGACTATGTCCGCTCGCTATCTTCCTAAGCCCAAACTCCATAAGCAGTAAATGGCCTTCCTTAATGATGGACCGAAATGTCCTTAAACTAATATCAGACCGAAACGTCTTGAAACTAATACCGCAGCATCCTTAGGCTGACGAGATATATAAAAAAAATATATAAAAAAAATATATAATAAAATAAAATAAACGGTATGTCCATAAGCAAAAAGGGTACGGATGAAAACCCGAAAGGGCTCCGTGAGTAAAAACAGCAGGGCTGCCGGCGAGTGTTCGTGAAAAACCCGAAAGGGCGCGACCTCGTAAAAAAAAAAAGAAGAGAAAAATAAAATTAAAAAAAAAAAACAAAAAAAAAATGGTATGTCCATAAGCAAAATGGGCACGGATGAAAACCCGAAAGGGCTCCGTGAGTAAAAACAGCAGGACTACCGGCGAATGTTTGTGAAAACCCGAAAGGGCGCAACTTCGTTAGAGAAACCTTATAGAGTCCTTTCGACCTTGTAAGGAGAAACCACCTGCGTGAGATCCTTACGACTCACAAAGGAGCAACACACTTAGGGATCCCCACGATTCCTAAGGAGAAAATACACTTGCGAGATCCTCACGACTCGTAAGGAGAACTCTCTTATGGGACCCTCACGGCTCATAGGATTTGAAAGTCTTAAATCACAGAGATCTAAACCTGTGCTTAAGCAAACCCCCACAAACTTTCAATATTGCCCTATAAGCGGTTCAATATTGACCCTTGTATACAATCCACGGGCGCGAATAAACATTTCCCTAACTAAGTCCCATCTGAAACTAGGGATATGTTTGCATGGTAAACAACCCTTGTAAATCCTCTCGACTTATAAAAAAAAAAGCTCTCCTGTAGGATCCTAACGACTTACAGAGGAACAAAACACTTAGGAACCCTCACGATTCCTAAGGAGAAAATACACCTACAAGATCCCCACGACTTGTAGGGAGAAATACCTTCACGAGACCCTTACGGCTCATGAAGTCAAAAGCCTTAGCCGACAGGACCCTAACCCTGGTCGCTAAGCCTCCTTTGTTCGACAACGACAGAGGCAAATGATGATTCGCTCCTGGCAATATCCCAGTTGTAGCGGTGCTGATGCCGAAATCGGTGTCCAATTTCAGGTTTACAGCGAAAAGCCAGTAGGCCGCACATGCATACGAAATAGCCGAAATGATGGGGCAACTCGCAATAAAAAGCAGCGAGTAAAAATAAAAATAAATAGCCGAAATGATTGGGCACAGCGAAAAATAGCCGAAATGTTTGGGCAATCGCGACCTTCGCGATATAAAAGCTGAAATGATAGAGCATCGCGGAAATAAAATAAAATAAAAAGAAGAAAGGATAAAACTTTGGCTCTACAGTTAAGATCACATCGATCCCTGTATACAATCCAAGGGCGTAAACAAAGAAGGAACCATACTTCCCCAGCGGATTCCGTCAAACGACGAAACCAAACTTCAACGGTTCATTTCAACCGAAGAAGCCAGTGACTTCAACAAAAAATTCCTCGACTCACGGATACAAACACTCCTTGATAAGAGCCTCCTGATCCGCGTCGACTCGCAGAGCCACCAGCGCCTCCGTGGGAACCCTCGACTCGTTTCAAACCCCAAGGACACAAATAATCCTTGGCGCTTGGGAAACAAATAATCCCTCGCAAAATCCTCGACTCACGGATACAAACACTCCTTGACGAGAGCTTTCCGATCCGCGTCGACTCGCAGAGCCACCAGTGCCTCCGTAGGAACCCTCGACTGGTTTCAAACCCCAAGGACACAAATAATCCTTGGCGCTTGGGAAACAAATAATCCCGGCAAACTCCTCAACTCACGGATACAAACACTCCTTGACGAGAGCCTTCTGACCCGCGTCGACCCGCAGAGCCACCAGTGCCTCCGTAAGAACCCTCGACTCGTTTCAAACCCCAAGGAAACAAATAATCCTTGGCGCTTGGGAAACAAATAATCCCTCGCAAAACTTCTCAACTCACGGATACAAACACTCCGTGACGAGAGCTTCTTTGATTCACATCTCGGGCAGTAAGGATTCAAAAACTTGCTTCCTGAACAATGGGACCCTGCAAGTCAATCCTAAATGGTCTCTTGCATACTATTCACGGATCTCACTCTCTGAAGTCGATTCTCGACAAGGAGGGAAACAACCACTTACGAATCCTCTCGACTCGTAAGAGGGAAAATTCTCTTATAGGATCCTTACGACTTATAAGAGAAAACCACACTTAGAAATCCTCACGATTCCTAAGGAGAAAACCCACCTACGAGATCCTCTCGATCCGTAGGGAGAAAAGTCTCCATGAGACCCTCATGGCTCATGGAGTTGAAAAGTCTTAGGCAGCAGATCTGAACCTGTGACCTAAACCATCGCTGATTCTTAGGAAAGTCAAGATGCGTGCCATACTATCCGTCAACCATGTTCGCTAAGGTGATATGCTGATAATAAAAGAAGGAAAAGACCAAGAAATGACACATTACAGAAAAGGTGTATCTTTTATTCATAAACTTGATCGGATACAGAATACATTATGTTAAAAAAAAATAAAAATAAATATATATATACATATACATTCTTTTATCTATAAGTACGAACAATACAAAAATGGATAGCTATTGAGGAGGAAGCGTCTTTAGTAAGTTCACAAGCTGCTCTCGCACTTCCTTCAGCACTTCCTCTCGAGTGACAGCCGCGGCCACCTCCGCCTCCACCTGAGCCCGCTGCTGCAAGAAGGATGAAAGTTGCTCCTCTGCCGCCTTCTGGGCTGCTTCGTGGCTGGCTGCAGCTCGCTCGACAACGTTAAGTTTTTGCCTAAATGATAATCCTTCGGAGAGGCATTGCAGGAGGCCCTCAAAGATAACCTTCAGCCGTGCGGCATTGGCCTCCACCCGAGCATGCAGTTGAGCAGACTAGCTCGAAGCCTCATCACGCTCCTTACGCCTTGAAATGACTTCTTGTTCGAGATGGCGGAAATAAGGAGCGCTCTGCTCAATCCACGCTGTCCTTTGAGTACTGGCAGCCACGGTCTCGGGAGCGGGACGCAGCGACTCCAACTGATATAGGTGACCCTCGATCTCCTTACAATGGTTAACCCAGGATGCAATGATGCCCTCATCATGAAAATTCACGAGTATTGCTAGCATCGGGTTAACCACCAGGGCAAAGTCTGCGGCAGATGTAGGAGTTTCAACATCGAGTTCCTCGACATAGTCAGTCAACATGCGCAGACTATTCGCGGCGCCTTTTGAAGACAGACTCCTCAGATAAGGACCTGCCGGCATTGTGATGCGAGATTCGAAGGACGCCGAAGCCAGAACGACAGCTGAAAGAAACAGGATGCGATCAGATAACAGTACAGAAAATAAAGAGAGGAAAGTTACCAATATGATGGTCATTGTACCAGTTGAGACAGGTGGCAAGGTCGGAAGGGCTGGTGGCGCAGCTGATCTTTCATCCCCTCCTTCAATCTATAGCACTGCAGTTGAGATGAGAAAAAGAGTTTAGAGCTAATTCCATCAATAAGAAAAAGAGAGGAGGGATGTCAACGGAAATCATACTCACCAACGCCACCAGACGAAGAAGCAAGCTCAGATGGGAAGGAAAAGTGTGGGAGCAACATCTGATATGCATGATCAAAAAGCACTCCTGAAAACACAACAGTGTGACTTTAGTACACGAATTATATGTCTGGAAAACAAGATTAATAAATCGTAAGCACAGACCTTCCAACATCTTCGAGGGTATGAGAGAAGGGTGAGAGGTGACCACCGCCAAAGCAGTCGTTGAAGGCGCTCCCTCGAGCAGTGGGGCATCGGCGCTAGCCGCACCTGCATTACGAAAAGGTGAACTTGTCAGAAAAGGTTGTAAAGTAAAGAAAAGCAGCCACTTAGGGTTTACCTGAGGAGCTCCCGGCTGAAACGGAGGCGGCTCCCTCCTCTACCGACATGAGACCACCGCCCGTGGCCTCGTCACCCGACTCGATGGGGACCATCGTCGTGCTAGCCAGACCTGGGGACGGTGGAGGACCATAGACGGGAAGAGCTACGATTGGAGTATTGCCGGATTCCAGAGAAGGAGCGGTTGGCTCGTCCTCGGGAATCATGGCCGCCTCACCCACTACTCTCTCAGGTTCAGTAGCAGCGGTTGTATCGTCTACCGTCGCCACGGGACCGCCGACCTCGAGCGCCTCAGCCGCCACCACCCTGGACTCAGCTATAATGATCATATCATCTGCCCCCGCTTCAGGTTCGGCATCAATGACCTTCTCAGCGGTAGGCCCCTCGACCTCCACTTCAGGCTCCATGGCCTCAACGATATTACCCACTGTCGGCTCGAGTTCGGCAGGCATCGCCTCCTCCGTTCCCCTAGGATCGACGGCTTCCGTCTCTCCCTCGATCGGACTTGGCCCTGCAAAGATAAGAGATATAAGGAACAATGACATTAAAATCCTTATAACAAAAACTCTGAGAGAAATATTACCTGAAGCGGATTTACCGTTTGCGCTCCGAACTGCTCGCGCCACCTCTCTGCGGGCAGTGGATAGGGAGACAGGGGCCTCTTCGGAGGGAGTATCAGCTCGAGGGGCGGTGCTGGGGCCCGCTCCCATAGCCAAGGCAGCCCTGCACGCCTTCGCCTCACGCCTCAACCGCTTCCTCTCCTCCCGAGCGGTCATGAGGGACCTCTGTGACGCCTCCTTCAAGGCATCATCATCTTCATTCAGGGATGCCTCCAGAGCCTTTAAGGCATTTCTCATCGGCTCTTCAAGACGAACCTCCTGCGGTGGCCCAGAAGGAGCATGAACGTCGGCAGCTGGTAGAACATCTGCGTCGCTAGGAGGGAACGGCATTGAGGTTCCTATAATTAAAAGGGAAAGGTTAGATCGACCATAACACGAGGAAAATGAAAAACTTGATGAGTCGAAACTTACTAAGGCCCATAGATGCTCTGAGACGTTCCTCCTCCTGAAAAATCTTCAGAGAAGCAGCAATGGCTTCTTCATCAGTGATGCCTGTTGAAAGAAAAGAAAAAAAAGCGTTAGTCAAAAATAATGAAGAGGATATGTTACAATAAAGAAAAGGCGACTAGTAGTTACCTGATTGCGCAAGCTTAGCCAGCCACGCGTCACGCTTCACCAACCATGCCGAAGCTCTGAGAGTAGCGTCCAAGTCTGTATCGTCTGGCGGTGGCATCACTAATCCTGCGTTAGTCCCATATTCGAGCAGACCCTCGGAGTAGGGAGCATGGGGTTCCTGACCGAACACAACGTCCGCGGCGAGGAGCGACTTCTTTTTCTTTTGCCTTCCGACCCTGGGCCCGCGAGGGATCGACTTCCGCTTAGCAGCCACTTTGGGACGACGAGTCCCGATGTCCGCACCCACGCCAGACTCCGGCGAGGGTACAACCATTGTTTCCACCTGAGCACGGGGTGCGGGAGGTGCATCTGCGATATCAGGGAGCGGCAGCTCACGTGGAGGGCTTGGCGCACGTGATGGTCTGCCCCCAGCATCTTTTAGAGGAGGAACCATCAGGAGCCTTGGCGCTAAGGGAGCGTTACGATTGGTACCGGGGGGGTACTTCTTTATGGTGAATCAACACTCGCCTCTCTTCCTTTATAACAGCCCCCGTCGCGTGATTGTACCACTCTTTATATACATTAAGGAGTCGTGGAGCACAGGCCGGCGTGCTAACGAAAAAACGAGAACCCGTGTTCAGGCGCATGAAATGGTGTAACGCGTTCTCCATCCCTTCTTCATTTACAGCAGGTTCCAGTAAGAAAGCTTCTAAGGGTACCCCTTGATCGTAACTCAGTTGTCGAGCAAAACGATGCGGGTTATATCTCATAAAGACTGCTACACCGCCCTGCCTGAAGACTAGGAAACCCGGTCTAATAGAATACAAATGAAGGATCTCCCGGGCTGTTAACACTGAAACTCCATCCTTGAAGGAGTCCTGTAGTGGTCGCACCACAGTGGTGGACGCTTTTCTAATGGTTAATACCTTATCAATAAAGGACATCCCAACTCCAACGGTGTGAGGGCGAAGCAGTAAAGCTCTGGCGTCCCGTGGTGAAGGGGTCACGATTGATGAGCCAATCAGCTGTAAAATGCGAGGAAAACCGCACTTGTCAAAGAATGAAGGCCTTTTATGCATACCGAAGACACCCGCCGTGTGTAGCTCGAGCCACGATGCAAAGTAATGCATCGGGAAGACCACGTGCAGTACCCCGGGCTCATTAGCATCCGCTGCTCGGCTGAGGCCATGATATAGGTGCGCCAGGCCGGCAATCCCCACGGCCACATTTATCCCGATGACCATGCGGTGGGCTGGATAAAAGACAGAGGGCCGCATACGATGAGAATGCATTGGGATCGCGAACCAACTCAGCCACAGCCCGAGAAATCCTAAGAAAAAGGCCTCCTCATCCATCCCAGGGGCTGCAATTTCCGCGAAAGATATGGTAGGGAAGTCTGGGAGGAAGAAAGCCTTTTGGTCTATCTCCTTCGTCGGCAGGTTGTCCAAACCTAGGCCAAAAGGATCATCCAGGATGGCAGATTTGACGGCTCCTGGCGAAATAACGCTCGGACGGAGGAAGCGAGCAATGAAGTCCTCAAAATTAACTCCTCGGCTCCCGTGTTCGACGAAGAGGGACTCGTAGATGTTCAACACCTTGATCAGGCTAGGGAATTGGTGTTGAACGGCATTTTCCGGCGTAATCCCCCTTAACATCGGCTTAGCACCGAAGATGTACTCATCTGTCGGGAGCAGCTCTTCATAGTGTTCCCCCATGACCGGTAGGCCGGATACCTCTGCGAATTCCTCCAAAGAAATAGACACTTCCCGATCCATGGCAAGGAAAGTGTGGGTGGGAATATTCCATTGCTCCAAGAAAGCCTTGAACCACCAGGTGGGGAGCGTAGGATATTGGAAGAGAGAGACGTAGACTGCGGTGTACAGTCCTAGTCTTATCAACTGCGACTTCCTCGTCGACAGGATGTACCGGGCCTACGGCAGATAGCCAATCGGGTGACGGGGAATCAAACCAAGGTTATATGATTGCCCCCAGGGCCGTGCTTCCCCCTGACAGATACGGCGTCCTAGGATATCCAAAACCATAGGACGCTGAACCGGAACCGCATCCATAGCAGGATGAAGAAAGTTGTTCGCGGTCCAGTCTATCATCTCCACGGCATACTGCACTGGAGATGGGTTGGCATAGTGAATTGCCGTGATAGGTTCTGAAGGCACCGCGCAGGTGAAGCTGCGTCGACCCATAATAATCTGGTTATACCAGGACCCCCAAAGGTGGAGTTTCTTGTACTCAGGGTCATACTCTCTAATCATGGTTAGGGCTTCACGGTCCAAGGGCGCCTCTGGAAATCCCTCCTCCGAGCGGACGAACGGGAATGAAGTGTCTTCAGACATGATCGCTGCAAAAGAGCAAAGTAGCCGTTAGTGTTGTAATCCCCACGTTTGGCATTGAAAGAAGAAAATGCATTAATTAAAATTAAAATCAAAATTAATTAATTACACCGCACCACAGTGCAGTGAGTAGGAGACCAAAGAGGGACACATGAAATCTAAATGACAATACGTCAATTAAGAAAACAAACTCATCATTGGATGAGATGGTCAGTTGGTCCCTGGGGGGGAACATTCCCATAATAAAAAAGGGAGAAAGAATCCCTAGAGACAAGGAGAAAATCTCCTCTTTCAGAGCAAAGCTCTGTCACAGAATGACACTTGTCAAATTATGACACTTGTCAAATTCTGGCCTTAAAAGAGTAAAATTCTTTAAAAAGGAGCTTAGCTCTGTAATATTCCATCAAAAAGAAAATTTTGAACATAATTTTAAAATTAAAAATTTCTGGAATCTTGAAAAATCCATGAAAACTTACAAAAAAGGTTATCTGTTTTTCAGATCTAAAAGATCTACAGTTGATCCAAGAGCAAAGCTCTGTTCATGGGTTAGAACCCATGAAAGATCTCTGTGGATCTATAAGTTTTTTTTTTAGAGCAAAGCTCTGTTTATGAAATCCCAATGGGGACATCTTTAGATCGAAAGATCTGTAAGAGCCAAGCTCTATAAGTTAATTAAAATATTTAATCTAAGATTAAGTTTACCTAAAATTTTCTAACTTGGAAAATGAAAGCAAAGCTCTAAAGTTCTGAAAGCAAGAGCAAAGCTCTAAAATTCTTAAGCAAGAGCAGAGCTCTGAAAATCTAAATTTAGAAAAATGGTGGAGAGTTTTCTAAGGGCCAGAGGCTCTATTTATAAGGCGCTTGCGCCTCTTGAGATTCCCCCTTGATCTAACGGTCAGGGGGTGTTGCCACCGCTGCACTCACGTGTGCGCCACGTGAGTGCAACGGTGGGGGGGTATTTGTTTCGCCCAATCAGAGTAAAGCTCTGTTTGAATTCAAAATTCGAATTTGGAAGCAACACTTCAAGTCTTGAGCGCAACGCCCCGCGTGTCTGGCGCTAATACGTCAGCGCAGCGCCCAAGAAGGCGCATCCAATCAGAGCAGAGCTCTATTTGCCTGAAGCAACGCTTCAGTTGCGCTGCGCTCTGCGCTGCGCGACACGTGTCAGCGCAGATGCGCTAGCGCACTTGCGCTGCGCTCTGCGCTGCGCGACACGTGTCATGCGCTCGGGCATCTGCGCCAAACTAAATTAAGATTTTATGAAATCTTTTCTGTTCTTTCCAAAACCAGAAGATTTTCTTCTGCCTTTGGATCAAAGATCCAGCGGTGGGAAAATTCCCAAAATCACTCAGAAAAGATCCTGTTAACAAATTCAACAAATTTATGGGCACTATAAAAAGGGCCTTAGACCTCAATTCAAAGGCATCAACATTTTTCTTGAGAACTCAAGAACTTTAAACAGAGAGAACTCTGAGAAGATTTCAAGAAAAAGGTAAAAAACCTTCATGGATTAGAAGAAATTCCTTCTAATAGATCATTGGTCTAAAAACAAGATCAATGATCTTTACATAATAAACAGTGCTTTGCACTTCTTGTGAACCCCCGGTTCTTTAAAAACAATAAAAAAAAAAATTTATAATAATAATAATAATAGTGCTTTGCACTTTTATGAACCTCTGGTTCTTCAAATAAAGAAAAATTTATTCTTTGATCTAATTTGGATCAAGAAATTAAACAGTGCTTTGCACTCCCCTTCTTGAATCTAAAAGATTCTTAGTGCTTTGCACTTCCAAACTGCGCTGTTGCGCTCTTAAGAGAGCGCCACGTGTCGGCTATAGAACCACTTGCGCTAAGCGCCCTTAAGATAGAGCTTTGCTCTCTGGAATTGGCGCAACTCGCTGAGAGCGCGCCACGTGTCAGCAGCGCAACAGCGCAGCGCACTGCGCTAGTGCGCTTGCGCTCACCAGAGCACGACACGTGTCATCACCATAAGAGCTTGACCTCATTACTTAGCGCAAAGCGCAGATGCATTGTATTGCTTACAAAAAGGGCCAAGCCCAATTAAAAGAAGGCCTAACAGGTTTAATAAAATGCAATGCATTATTTTAAGGGGCAGAGCCCAAACCAAAACAGATGCTCTGCATCATTTATAAATGGGCAGAGCCCAAACAAAATATTCAGAATGCTATGCATTTTAAAAGGGGCAAAGCCCAAACAAGGTAGATACTTTGCATCATCTACAAATGGGCAGAGCCCAAAATAAATTGATACTCTGTATCTTTTGTGGGTAGAGCCTAAATAAAAAAATGCAATGCAAAAGCAAATAAAATGTTGAACTGGACTTAGCCCAATCGTGGCCATAAGTCCTTAAATTAAATTGACTGAGCAAAATGGCTCTCCTAAATCAATCTACGTCCGGTTCGAGGGTACATCTCCGAACTCCTTTGACATCCATCGTTGTAATTCCTCAACGACGTCAAAGAGGTGACGGGTCCCAACAACCACACACCCATATGGACTGCGGGGTCCTTAAACTCGTAGACCGAAACGTCCCTAAACTAATAATGGACCGAAACGTCCCTAAACTAATATCGGACCGAAACGTCCCTAAACTAATAATGGACCACCACGTCCCTAAACTGGCGATGGACCACCACGTCCTTAAACTGACGATAGACCACTATGTCCCTAAACTGGAACAATAGAGCCCGAATGCTCTTTTGCCGGATCTAAACGGTCCTGTTTAAGTCGATCTTAGCCCCAAACACGGCTAACGTATTCTTAAACATTCACATGGATTATAAAATTCCCAATCAACTCTGGTTCGAGGGTACATCTCCGAGCTCCTCTGATACATGTCGTTGTAATCCTTCAATGACGTCAGAGAGGTGACGAGTCCCGATGGCCATACACTAAATTAATCACTACGTCGAGTCGATCTTAGTCCAAAACAGGACTAACGTATCCTTGACGAACGTTTAAGTTGATCTTAGCCGCAACGCGACTAATGTATACTTAAACTAAAACACCAAACCCAAATCTAAGTAAATACGGATTTGGACTAATCCACGTCCTACGGACGACGGCATTACTCAGTCTTCGTATACAATCCACGGGCAACCACAAACAAAACAAACACACACGACATGAAGTGAAATTCTGGAGAAGAAGAAAGTTGTTACAGCGATGCGATAGCGTAATTAACTGCAGGGGCTTGTGCCTGCAGGGAAGAGCGTCCCCACAATCAAAAACCCCTCAAGCGAGGGGGAATCTGATGAAGTCTGCTACATCGGCCGCATCCGTCTAAACCTCCGATACATGGTGCCATAAATCAACTTGGCATTTTCGGAGAGATAGACGGATAAAACCAAATAGCATCTGCCCCGAACCTCAGGCACGGACGCCCTAACGTCCAGGCCGCCGTTTGGAAGCCGCTTGGGGCCCATATGCTACACCTCCCGGTGAGGTGGGGCGTCCGTTGCAGCGGCATTTCGAGCAGTTGGTGCAGTTAAAGGCCATTGAATCTTGAGTTCTCTGCCAGGCAAAAGACCAAATCTTAGTAACTTAAAATCCGAAGGCAACCATTTAACAAACCGCGATTGGTTCGCGAAGACGACACACGAAGTGTGGAGTGGAAAGAGGAAGAGGTCCCACCGCGCGTGCCAGAATCTGTTCCCCTCCGAACGGCGGCCTGGACGTTAGGGCGTCCGTGCCTGAGGTTCGGGGCAGATGCTATTTGGTTTTATCCGTCTAAACCTCCGATACACGGTGCCATAAATCAACTTGGCATTTTCGGAGAGATAGACGGATAAAACCAAATAGCATCTGCCCCGAACCTCAGGCACGGACGCCCTAACGTCCAGGCCGCCGTTCGGAGGGGAACACCGATCGATCCGTGTCCTTCGGTCTTTAGCCATCGTCTCTAGCTCCTCGCGGCATCACCGATCTCCGGTCTCCTCGTCGGAAGGGAACCACATCAAGAAGTCTTTTTACGGGCTCCCACCTCTAAACTGAGGCAACTTGGACACGAAGTTTGCTAGTCGACGTGTCCAAGATTGCTGTAGAATATACGTAGAAACCTTTGTCTCAAGGGTTAATCGAAGTTGCCTTTTTGGGTGGAGATGGAGGAATGAACTTTGGAGATGAGCCAAGGATTTTTATTTCATGAAAATGAGATCAATTTTTTTTCACACCAATATGGACTCCCTCTAGTAGTGGCCGGCCAATCTCATGAGGAAATGGTGGTGGTGGTGAGCATAAGCACACGTGTGATGATAATGAGGAAAAAAAGTCACAACCAAAGTCTTTCACAATAAATGCAAGCAATGATGCACAATTGTGTCAACCTCAATCTAGAAACCTCAAGAAAGCCCCCATGTGCTGCTGGAACACCAGCAACCACAAAAAAAAACCACTTATAAATCCCCACTTTGCAAAAAGACCCCCTCAAAGAAAAATTCAGCCAAAGAACAAAAAAAAGGAATTTGGCCAAATCAAGAAAGCAAACTGGCAACTTCAAAAAGCGATCCTGTAATAAATTACAAGATAACCCAGCGACTGTATATACATACCTGCATTTGTATTCCGACCGAATACAAATACAATGAGACAAAATCTACACAGTATAATACTAGGATCCGGCTTAAACCAAAGCCCGCTAGTATTATCCGTCCGAACCACGACGCGTGCACAAGTGCACGCGTATGTTCGAACCCTGCCATCAATCCATACGGCCTCTACAACGTTTCGCTCGAAACTTGAGAAACTGTCTGTGGAGGACTTTAAAGACTCGTCAATACTTTGGCTGTGGATTTAACCACTAGCACGTCGGTGGTACTAGCTGTACGTAACGGGCTACCAGGTATTGACCAAAAGGGAGGTCGATGAGCGAACTCATCCTGACACCCTACTGAGCCTGTCAGTGACAATATCCGTACAGTCCGGTCCGTTCTTCTATGAGCATCGCATGTCGGTCCTAGGGGGTTGGTAAAAGTCAGACCCCCAAAAGCGGTACAAGTCGTGTTGGGGTGTAGCCCAGAACACCCTGAGATACTACTGGAATAGCTAACAGTAAATCTCCTGCCTTGGCCAAGGACTTCATGTAATGGCTTTCCTAGACACAGCGCGGTCTCACCCCCAATACCGGGAGAGACGAAACCCCTGCCGATCCGCTCACTGCCTCCATGTGGCTCGGGACTGTACCCAACTAAAACCTGTTTGCACGACTCCTTTGAGCCGTGGTAGGGTAGTAATCAAAGCACAGTGGGAACTCACACGAGACGAATGGCGATCTCAGGTCGATGAACTAACCTGTACACATGTCACCAGGGAACTGTTATCTGACGTCAGGTATAATACCAACTAGCATGTTCCCGGCAAGTCCTGTCCGGTGTACTCATAACCCAATGAGCACCTGTATACATCTTAGGTGAACCAACTGACACCAATGGCTTGTGAGACCGGCCACCGCCCCTCGTCGGGGTCTCGACTGTATACACTAGTCTACTAATGGAGTATCGATGCCCAGTCTCGAAATTCCCACGACTAGGGACCACTTTAAGGATGTGCTTATAGACCCCAGCTCCTACGTATATGATCGCCATCATACTGCTAGCCATCAAGCAAGAATCTTAAGGGCTCTATCAATGTGTAATAGTGATCTGTAAGGTCACCTAAAGCTGTACACGATGATAGAAATAAACCAGATAGCATCTTATCATCTTGAGTAAGACTGTCCTACCGGCATAGGTCCTCCCTCAATCATTGCAATCACATACCTGTGATCCAATAATTGACTCTAAGGGCACTATATCCAACAATCTCCCACTTGCACTCAAGGCTAATTATTGCGATGTCGTATACTCACAGCCCGTATGATACCGAACGCCCAACTCCTCTACTAACCAGTTTCATAAAGCCCGTTTGCGAAACTATTGCGTTCGAGGAATAGCCTCAGTGAGTGGATCCGCCCTAATGTTTCTTTCTATGTCTCTCTTTTTCTCAAGTTCGCGGAAAAAGCCATCTTCCGAAATGAGCAATACCTGTCTTAGAATATGTTTGGATATCTGATGCGACCTAGTTCATAAATGAACTCCAAATCCAAACTTCTTAGACTGTATCGTCAACTGAACTTAATCAGTATCCTGCGCCATGCCTCCCTCAGTATCCGCTTGGACCACCTGTCCAAAATATTTCTCTTCGTCAGAGGGAAAACTATAACTCTGACAGTCACTCTGTCATCCAGGTCACCTTGGAACCCTGGAATGATAACCGTCTCCTAAAGGAGGCTGTTGTTATCATATCCCTAGAACATCCACTTATGTTCTAAAACTGCTTCCGAATGTTTCTCCAGGATAGGATTAATATCAACTTATTGCATCTAGTGCAAGAACAACGTCTGGTGTGGTACTTGACATCTCATGATTAACTCAATTGCCTAAGCAAGTGATCTGCCAATCATGCACATCCCTCTCCCCTTTAATCTATAAGACACTTTTAGAGAGGGTGGCTCCATCACCTGCAGGTAGACTACCGTGCCAGGAGTCGTCCATTCTAAAACACCTTTAGAATGCTGTCTAAGTACCCAGATTGGGAAACTACCCAAATCTAGATTTAAAACCATAGATCTAGTAATCAGAATGTCTGATATTATATCTATATCTTATGTGGAGAAACCACTGTGTGACAACCAAAATATAACCGATCGTAGTATAGGATTTTCACTTCCTACTCTGTGTATGTCATCCAAATACCAGGACATCACACCCTACTACCTTCTTAACATATCCATCCCCTATTCTGATGAAGTCAAACCTATGACCGTCACATCAGAAATAGATGATCTATCTCCGCTATATCTGCTTTAGTCCATAAATAGACATAAGCTACTTGTCCACCAATGCTTCCGCTGCTCCCACTGACTACGAAAACCCTCTGGCAGAGTCATATACGCGTACACTTCTAAAGCTAATTTAGAACGACGCTATACTCATCCTCCTGCCGGGTCTCACAGTCTGGAACAACAACAATGGCAAGTCTGGGTAAACAAGAACCTCCCTGTCACCGTCCTTGAGCATACCGAAGTAGCTTTCGAGTGCCTTAGGTTACCCACCATATCTGTGGAGTGGCCAATGGAATGTCAAACCAGATTGAATCTTTAGGTTCTTATCAAATTTTCAGTAATCGTTTGCGGTTCTGGAATCACTTCCAGTTCTACCATACTCCCACTACTGTTTTCTGAAAAAATCCATTTTTATTAAAACTGTGGCGAGTCAAGAACAATATCACTAGTGATCTTCCAGATGGTAGAAAGCCAACCTTCGTCATAGCCCGGGTCAACCCACAAACAGCCATTACAGAAACGTGCCTTGAGTTATCCAGAGTCTGGTTTTAAGCATAAGCCGGACACTCCCCGTACCTTAACATTGTTATGATATGAACTATTCTATATCCAATATAGAAACAGAGGCACTGATTTAATTGGAACCAGATTCAAATCATGCAGCTGTCTCCAGTGCATGTCAACTAAATGGAGAGAGGCCGATCAGCATTACTCAACTTAGGAATACATCCAGATATGAGTAACCTGAAAGAGAATCAAGTTCTCATAATCATTACTATCAATTGAATACCATACTCAAGTATCTACATTTTCGATCACTTTGAAGAATCCCGATACTTGCAACACCTGGTTCTCTATTTTACTCTTATACCTATAACTTCTCAAAACTAGACCTTGCATTTCTACGAAACACATGTTTAAGAACTAGAGAAGTCATAAGTAAACAGAATATAGTACGAGTACCAACCCCTTTGTCCTCATGGACACTGGACAACATACAATACTCTGTATAAGTCCCCTGAGTCTAATAACTCATTCCCCGTGTGTCGTGGGTTGAAAACTGTACTTATGGTTAAGAAGAATTACACCGCTGTTTAATACTCCTTACCTAACCATCCACTGATATAGGTAAATGTCATAGACATAATTTCAAAAAGTTATATCTCACTTTATAAAAATAAATGTGCAGATATATCAATTTGAAATTGGTGCATAACAACGGATATTCAAAACCAAATATTTGCGGTCCGGCAAACAACCCAGGCGATTTCCTCAAATATCACCAATTACAACGAATCCCGATATAATGAGGATGATCACCTAATTTCCAATAACTTACTCCCACTCATCATCTGTAAAACTATATAGATGTGAGAATCAAACCTGGTAAATACATACCCTGGAGCAAGGGCTAATTGGGAAATCAGTTTTCTTTTAACAATACACAGTGAAATTGAAACATATAAATGTTCCGAAGGGGTATCCGGGTATTCCTAGTAATGCCTCTTCCATTATCAGATTCACAACTATAACCGTATATTTCTTTGCCATCTCTCCAAATCCCTTTATATGTCTTTAGTTATTACCTTCTGTACACCCCTTTAGGCTAAATGGTTTTCTTCCTTCTCTACCGTTCGACACCAGCCTATGGTTTGGAAGAAGACTATCCAATAAACATAATGGGTGTACTCTCCTAATCCTAGGAGCACTCGCAACCCGAGAGAAGGTAAAGATAAAAGACAACTGAATAAAACCTTATTCTTATTTCTCCTGAACCAGATTCCATCCTCGAACTGGAACAAGTTCCTTCGAGTTCGTATATAACCATACGATGGAGTATCCAAATAACTATGGATCTTCGTAGTGATACGGAGTATCCTAGAGAAATACAAAAGTGAAGTAGGAGTGACGATGAAATACTTGGTTTGGTCGTGAATAGCAGTCACAATTTACTTTACCCTCTTACTAATCCCTTTATTTGTTTTTACTTAACACCTTCTGTACACCGTCTAGGCTAAATGGTTTTCTTCATTTCCTACCGTTCGGCACCTGCCTATGGTTTGGATGAAGACTATCCAATTAGCATAATAGGTGTACCGTCCAAATCCAAGGAGCACTCGCAACCTGAGAGAAGGTAAAAGGAAAAGACAACTGAATAGTCCTATTCATTTTCTCCTGAACCAGAAACCATCCTCGAATCTGGAACAAGTTCCTTCGAGTTCGTATATAACCATACGATGGTTTTATCCAATGGCAGTGGATGTTCGTAGTAATACGGGGTGTTCTGGAGAAAATGGTAAAAGTAGGAGTGGCAATGAGGTATGCAACTCTGACAATCCAAAAGCCAGTGTTTTAAGAAGGTTCGGTTAACTTGGTCACTGAGTCATAGTCAAGGGTCGGGTCATAGTCACTGCTAAAGAGAGAGAGAAAAGAAACACTCAGCGTGCACTCTAACCTAGATCAGAATGGTTATCAATTTGGCTAATCAGGAAACCACCCACTGTATCGTCAAATTCTCCTCCAAACCTGAAAGAAGAATTAGTCGGGATTACCCGAGGAGCAAACCAACTCATCAGTAGGAATCGGGATTCAACTATCATCGCATGATAACGTGATGGAATCTACTCACGTTATCACACTCCAGAAGGTATGCGCATATCTGGCAAGTTTCAGTTTCTTTAGAAACTCCCAATGTGATTTTTACCCTATGCTCTTATGACCTTGACGAAGGCCAACATATCATAAGTCATATGTCAAGTTCTACCCGTTATTATCCAGGTTAATTTGAACCCACCCGTACATACCCTTGACGAAGGCCAAAATAGTAGTACGATTGTCCCAAACCAACGCATCTATCTATACTGCAGAAAAGTAACAAATAGCTACCATACACTATACCTTGACGAAGGCCAACATACATAGCATGAATACTAAGTGGTACCCTTCTGAAATGACGGAGGGCTACGAATGGTTTTTGGCGAAAAACCTTTAACGTAATGAACTTGATATCGTTGAAGGAACCGAATAGCTTTTTATAAAAATATAGTGGCGAAAACCTTTGCTAAAGAGGTCACTCCCGGTGAAGGAATCTCGGCTCTTTCCCCGTAGAATGAGGTGCAGGATATTCCAACTGAATACCACGATGCAAAGCAAAAAGGCAATCGGCTATAGTGAAGTTATTATCCTGACGCAAACTTCTGTCCAAGGGGTCACTCCCGGTGAAGGGATCTCGGCCCTTGCCTTGTCGATTGAGGTGCTGGATATTCATAACCGAATACCACTGTGCAAAATAAAAGAGAACGTCCTTGCAATAA
This sequence comes from Agapanthus africanus, assembly GCA_030015575.1. Classification (NCBI taxonomy): domain Eukaryota; kingdom Viridiplantae; phylum Streptophyta; class Magnoliopsida; order Asparagales; family Amaryllidaceae; genus Agapanthus; species Agapanthus africanus. Next base: position 506,281,321 of record JASDDO010000012.1, read on the forward strand.
CAGCTTTTTGAAAAATGTTCCAACAACATCAAACAGGTTTGTTTAGCTTGCATTGATCCGAATCAATGCAGTCCCATCAATTAATCACACCACAAAAGAACGAAAATATGATGTATGTATATGCCATCCGCATTCGCTACTGGGTCCCGTCATCACCCGTTAGGTTACTTAACTAACGACAGAGCGGGGACTGGACTAGCGCGGGTGTAAAACATATACAACATCTATTAGTATATATATCAATATATAATATTCGCTCATGGCATGATAAAATGCAACATCACAGAAATGTAATAAGTATCACAGAACAATACAGATAATCTGGGATCCCCGGGTTTCATAGAGCCGCTACTGAAACCCGACGTTTCCCTGGTCGTGTGGATAGCCTGTGCAATGAAATCCTAGACCCCTACGGCCGCGGCAAGTTACCCGCCAAAACCTGAAGCGAGGCAGCCCCCTACAGCAAAGTGAATGGACCATTCAGCACTTCACGGAATCTGGTAACTTGAGCACCCCACCTTGGGTCAACCTGTACCCCCTATGAGTGCGGCGAATAGCCCGCCAATTCTAGAGTGAAGCCCCCTCCGTCTCAAAGCGATGAGATGCGGGCCCGTTGCCCTCTAGAACCCAGCTACCCGTGCACCCCTCCGCGGGGTAATCCTAGTACAGAAAGTAAAAATATATACAACGGGTACATCGACCTCAGCCCGGTCGTGCCCCAAAAGAATAATATACAAACAGGCAGTGACGGCAGTCCACATGTCGGACGCTCGCCCCGCAATATCAAATATACAAATATAACCAAACTGTACTACCATTGCATCTAGGCTATCCACTACGAAAAATCCGCAACATCACAGCACAACACAGAACATCAACGTGAATGTCACGTTCGCAAATCCGTCTAAAAAAACTATAGCAATTAGACAAGATTTATCGCTCGAATGACATTCACAGTCACAGATATAAAGTAAGCACTGTAAACTAATATATTTAAATTTTCGATCGACAAAATTTCCCAAAGTGGGCCCCAAGCACAATTCCCAGTACTCAAAATAATCTGGGCCAAAACTAAAAATACCAGAAACCCCAATTCCAAGTCAGAGACCACTACAGAAAATTTGGTGCAGTGTTGCTACAGTACTGCGGCGGAATCACGGCCAAAACGTGGGTACGGCCGCGGTTCCGCTGCGCTACAGTGAAATCAGTGTACCAAATTTTCTCAGATTTCTTTAAAAAGCCTATCTGATTTTCTGCAATACTCAAAATAATTTTTAGACCACAAAAAAAATTCGACTGAAACTTCATTTTCGGAATTGCGGTTTCGGAAATTTTGTTCGATCGAAGTTCTAAACACGTTAGAGCAAACTAGTAAAGGTTAATGGCGTGGCTCTGATACCATGTAAGTCTACGGTAGCGCCCCGGCCATCTGTCCAAGGCCAAAAAGCGGAAACGAAAACTTTTTCTAAACTAGAAACCGGCGCTATCGCAGACTTTAATCCTGGATCGAACCATTAACATTAACTAGCAACTAGAGAAAAGTTAGAAAGTGGCTATACCGATCGATTCGTGTCCTTCGGTGTTTACTCATCGTCTTTAGCTCTTCGCGGCATCACCGATCTCCGGTCTCCTCGTCGGAAGGGCACCACATCAAGAAGTCTTTTTACGGGCTCCCACCTCTGAACCGAGGCAACTCGGACACGAAGTTTGCTATCCGACGTGTCCAAGATTGCTGAAGAATATACATAGAAACCTTTGTCTCAAGGGTTGATCGAAGTTGCCTTTTTGGGTGGAGATGGAGGAATGAAGTTTGGAGATGAGCCAAGGATTTTTGTTTCTTGAAAATGAGATCAATTTTTTTTCACACCAATATGGACTCCCTCTAGTAGTGGCCGGCCAATCTCATGAGGAAATGGTGGTGGTGGTGAGCATAAGCACAAGTGTGATGATAATGAGGAAAAAATTCACAACCAAAGTCTTTCACAATAAATGCAAGCAATGATGCACAATTGTGTTAACCTCAATCTAGAAACCTCAAGAAAGCCCCCATGTGCTGCTGGAACCCCAGCAACTACAAAAAAAAAACCTCACTTATAAATCCCCACTTTGCAAAAAGACCCCCTCAAAGGAAAATTTAGCCAAAGAACAAAAGTAAAGGAATTTGGCCAAATCAAGAAAGCAAACTGGAAACATCAAAAAGCGATCCCGTAATAAATTACAGGATAACCCCGCGACTGTATATACATACCCGCATTTGTATTCCGACTGAATACAAATGTAATGAGACAAAATCTACACAGTATAATACTAGGATCCGGCTTAAACCAAAGCCCGCTAGTATTATCCGTCCGAACCATCACACGTGCACAAGTGCACGCGTATGTTCGAACCCTACCATAAATCCATACGGCATCTATAACGTTTCGCCCGAAACTTGAGAAACTGTCTGTGGGGGACTCTAAAAACTCGTCAATACTTTGGCTGTGGATTTAACCACTAGCACGTCGGTGGTACTAGCTGTACGTAACGGGCTACCAGGTATTGACCAAAAGGGAGGTCGATGAGCGAACTCATCCTAACACTCTACTGAGCCTGTCAGTGACAATATCCGTACAGTCCGGTCCGTTCGTCTATGAGCATCGCATGTCGGGCCTAGTGGGTTGGTAAAAGCCAGACCCCCAAAAGCGGTACAAGTCGTGTCGGAGTGTAGCCCAGAACACCCTGAGATACTACTGGAATACCTACCAGTAAATCTCCTGCCTTGGCCAAGGACTTCGTGTAATGGCTCTCCTAGACACAGCGCGATCTCACCCCCAATACCGGGAGAGACGAAACCCCTGCCGATCCGCTCACTGCCTCCATGTGGCTTGGGACTGTACCCAACTAAAACCTGTTTGCACGACTCTTTTGAGCCGTGGTAGGGTAGTAATCAAAGCACAATGGGAACTCACACGAGACAAATGACGATCTCAGGTTGATGAACTAACCTGTACACATGTCACCAGGGAACTGCTATCTGACGTCAGGTATAATACCAACTAGCATGTTCCCGGCGAGTCCTGTCCGGTGTACTCATAACCCAATGAGCACCTGTATACATCTTAGGTGAACCAACTGACACCAATGGCTTGTGAGACCGGCCACCGCCCCTCGTCGGGGTCTCGACTGTATACACTAGTCTACTAATGGAGTATCGATGCCTAGTCTCGAAATTCCTACGACTAGGGACCACTTTAAGGATGCGCTTATAGACCCCAGCTCCCACGTATATGATCGCCATCATACTGCTAGCCGTCAAGTAAGAATCCTAAGGTCTCTATCAATGTGTAATAGTAATCTGTAAGGTCACCTAAAGCTGTACACGATGATAGAGATAAACCAGATAGCATCTTATCATCTTGAGTAAGATTGTCCTACCGGCATAGGTCCTCCCTCAATCATTGCAATCACGTGCCTGTGATCCAATAATTGACTCTGAGGGCACTATATCTAACAGAAACCCCCTTCAATCTCTGCTACAAGACCGAGGCGATGGTCCCAGCGGAGATCAGGCTACCTAGCCATCGGGTCGAGAACTTAGACGACGATGCGAATATCTCGGCGCTACGAACCAACCTGGACATCTTGTTGGAGAAGAGAAACCGGGCCCAGATCAGAGCTGCCGATTATCAGCAGCAAATGGCCCGATACTACAACGCTCGGGTCAAGCGCCGCTCCTTCCAGAATGGGGATCTGGTCCTACGAAGAAATGAGTTTGTCGATCAAGGCAGGCTGGACAAGTTCTCCCCGAGGTGGGACGGTCCCTTCCTCGTCTCTGAGGTCCTCCCCGGCGGGGCCTATCGCCTGCAAGATGCGGACAGGCGCAAGCTCCCGCGGCCTTACAACGCCGAGAAGCTTAAGCTATACCAATGAGGCCGAAGCCAACAAGTGCGTACCTCTCATTTCACAAAGGCGATGTAAACGCTTTTCGAAAATCCTTTCCATTCGAATAAAGAAACATCGAAACATTGCAATTGAAGTTTTGTCTTCGCAATCCAAAGCCCTCCTTAGAGGCAGCTTAGTAGCTACCCTACTCGGCTATCCCCGGATGGTAGCTTCTTACCACGACCGACAGGGATCACAAAGCCCTCCCAGAGGCAGTCGAGCCCGAGGATCCCTCGCTCGGCTATCCTTCAGGACAAAAGCCCTCGCCAAGAGGTACCGGGCAGAAACCCTGCCCGACCAAGGGTCCTTGGTAGGATTCTTATAGCCCCTCCCGCGGTAAGGACCAAAGTCCTCCCAGAGGCAGTCGAGTCCTTGCTCGGCTATCCCCGGCTGGTAGCTTCCTACCACAACCGACAGGGATCAAAGTCCTCTCCAAGAGGCACTAGGCAGTAACCCTGCTCGGTCCCCGTCCTGAAGGATCAAAGCCCTCACAAGAGGCAACCGAGAAGCTACCCTGCTCGGTCATCTCCGGCTGGTAGCTCCCTACCCAAGACGCCAGGGATCGAGGCCCTCGCAAGAAGCACCCGAGCAGCTACCTCGCTCCTTCATCCCAGGCTGGTAGTTGCCTACCCATGACGCCAAAGACCCAAGCCCTCACCAAGAAGCAACCGCGCAGCTTCACTGCCCAGTCATCCTTAGTGGGCTTCCTACAGCCCCTCCAACACTAAGGATCAAAGCCCTCCCAAGAGGCAACCGAGCAGCTACCCTGCTCGGTCATCTCCGGTTGGTAGCTCCCTACCCATGAAGCCAGGGATCGAAGCCCTCATAAGAGGCATCCGAGCGGCTGCCCCACTCGGTCATCCCAGGCTAGTAGTTGCCTACCCACGACGCCAAAGATCAAAGCCCTCGCAAAGAGGCGACCACGCAGCTTCACTGCCTGGTTATCCTTAGCGTGCTTCTTACAGCCCCACCAACTTAGAGGATCCGAGGCCCCAAAAAGGGGCAACAAGTCTATCGAAGTCTAAGCGATCCCCCCTTGACTCCGGGGCCATGGAGATGCCTCCTCGGCAGCGCTTGGCAAGTGATGGAGATACGAGGTCGGCAGCGCTTGGCAAGTGATCGAAATCAACTCGACGAACGATCGCTAGACAGATAGCTGACCCAACAGTGCAAGCAGAGATATTTTACAAACATTCATCACACACAGAAGATGAAATGCAAACCGATGAAACAAGAATTTTCTTTTATTACCAAAGGTAAAGTTTTTACAAAGGGTATTCTGGGGCTCCCCTGCCCTGCAAGCTGCCCGGAGGCTTACTTTGGTCCCCTCATCGCTGGCATCACGGCCTACCGAGGGCTTTACCACCAGAGATTTCGCCACCAGGGGCGCGCCCCGCTCCCCTCGCCATCTTCCACCAGAGGCCTCGCCACCGGGAGTGGAACCTTAGCGCGGAGCTCTCCATCGGCGAACTCGGGAAGCTGCTCCTTCACGGCGTCCAGGGCCTTGTTCCACCCAACGTCAGAATCCTCCCCGAGCTCGGCGTAAAACTCCTCTGACGCCTTATAATCGGCCACAGCTTTCTTAGCCCGAACCTCGGCAATCTGGGCCTCCAGAAGCGCCGCCTCAGCATCTCCCCTGCTAACGTCCATTTCCTTCTCCATGTCCGCGAAGCGTTCGGCCAGATCTGCCAGCTTCCTATCGGCGACCCGGAGGGACGCACTCTGACGACGATGGACACCCCTATTCGCTGAATTGGCAAGTTCCGCAACCTCCGCACGGGCTGCCAGGACGTCGGCCCTTGCCCTCTCGAGGCGCAAGTCACGCCGCAAAATCTCGACCTCCGAGAGAAACACTTCTACTGGCCTCGGTGCGTGGAACGCACCCTCGGCCTCCATACGAGCGGCAAGGGCGCAGTGTTGAAGGACCTGACGGAAAGCGAATGAGAAACCGGGAGGCCCTCGAGCCAAAGAAAGGAATACCAGAAAAACTACACGTAGAGGAGTTCGTACCTGGACCGCCCCTTGGTCCATGGCCTCCAGTTGGGCCCTCAATGAGCCATGCAGAAGCTTTCCCCCAGCCGACTCCTCCATCCCGGCGAGCAGGCCAGCAGCAACGGAAAGCCCAGACAGAACCGTGAAGACGGCGCCGCCCTCCTGCACGGAAATCCCCTCAGGGACCCTCGACGACGACACGCGAGAAATTGTCCTCTTTCTCTTAAGAGGGGCCCTGTCCTCGCCCTCCCCTCTGTCCTCCGTCTGGGGCTCGGATAACCGTGGACGTCTCTGGCCGCCGCCGGAACAACCACCAGGAGCCGTCAACGAAGCAAACGTCCCTATCGCCGGCAGAACATCCGGCGCGGGGCATGAGCCAGCCAGGGGATCGGCCGCGCCACTAGCCTCCCTCTGGCGCGAGCAACTCAAAGAGTGGGAACGAACCATGTATTCAAAAGAAGAAGAACGCCGAGCAACCGCGACTTAGGAGAGAGGAAATATGAAGGAGTAGGGGCCCTGGAGCGGGCCCCACCCCTACTTATCGCTGCAAAATACCTCATCCAACGGCGCCCTTCATCTCCCACCAAAACGTCTCCTCGGGTCCAACGGCTCCGATTGCTCCACGTGTCATTCCCACGCTGAGGCGCATCCGTCTGACACTGCAGGCATGCATACGTCGCGTCGGCCAACCGTCGCGTCAGTGGCAGAATGCATGAACCGGTGCACCTTCCTTAAATGCAGAAATCTCACCCTGATTCGCTGACAGAAAAGACAAACTGACAGCCCGAGGACTCGTCCCGACGAAATCTTAGGAAGGAGCTCACCTCGGGAGGCCCGGAAGTCCACTCCTGACCCAACCCGTTAGCTGGTCGGGACAAGAGTGGGGGGTTAATGATGATACTCAATATTGGCGATGCGAGATCAGGACACGTGGCGGATGATATGTCCTAAGACCCAGAAGAAAGAGCCCACATAGGCCGACCAGGCCACCCTTGTACCCGACCTGCAAGCACAAGCTGGCCCTCCTCGGGGCCCCCTGCAAATTTGCCTCCTCGGCCCCTCAGCTCGCCCCGAGCTGCCACAGGACCAAGACTCCTCAGCCCTCTTGCTCGGTTCCGAGCTCCCTAGCCGAGGTCGTCTTCCTCGGTCCCTCCAACCGACCAACTCCACCACTCACAGACGTAACCGCCGCTCCGCAAATCTCGCCCCGCACAGATTCTCCGCCAGCAACGTCCCACGTTCCACGCCATCACGATCCCCATTAATGGGCGATCCGCTCTTTACACAGGCGTGACGTCGGGAGCGTAACTGCCGGCGAGATTCCCGCGCCTGCTGCCGCGTGCCGCCGCTGCTATATAAACCCCCATCACAGAGGGGTCAAGTAAGCGATTCTTGATTCCACTTAGCCGTTACTCTGCTCGGATCTAGTACTAACTTGATCGTCGGAGGGTCCTCGATGGTACCAAACCACCCCGGGACTTTTTTGCAGGTACTCGGCGCTAAACTCCTCAAATCACCAATCTCCTCAAAACCCATTGAGACCCTCACGCAACAGAAGATCACCGCCGAAATCCACCGGGAGATCAACGGAAGACAACACCTGACGGAGACCCGAAAAGGACCTCCATCACGTACTAAATACGGTTTTATTTAAACATAAATAGTACCCCTTCAAAAAATTCAAAACAATGTAAATTTTTATGTTCCTTTTCAAGTTTAACTAACAAATTTTCTTACAAAACAATGGATTATTCATAATGTAATTAAGTTTCTTGCTAAATTTAAAGGGTATTCTTGCCTTAATGTTTTTGTTAACAGATTAGTGACGTTATCAATATGTCCGAAATGATTTCTGTATTTAAGTTTTGTATTTACCTTCTTACCATCACATATATTCATTGCATATTAAAGAAGAGCTAAATGGGACAGGGGTCGACCTAAGCCTCTTGGCTGCGGTGGTATGATCCAGTCTTGAGGATGGGTCCCGTACCAACTTAACCTGGGCCTGACTTTTCCTGTTCTACAACTTCGCGTGGGTTCTGGTCGATTGTAACCCCCACTGACAAGACTAAACATAATCAAATAAACAAAAAGGGGAATGAAAATCAAGGACAAAACCTGCATATATCAGGTGGGGTGCTGCATATCATTCCCATGTGAGAGGTGAATCAAAATGCAAGTGGATAGAAAGAGACCATTGTCTCATACTATCAATGTTTATTCAGTGAATTGATATTGCGCACTGAATGGAGAAATGATGGGTCAAATATATAGCACCACATGGAATAGTCCTTTCTTTCTGTAGTATGTTCTTGTGTTTATATGCATGAATACTCTCCAAAAAAATCCTCAAGATAAATTTGCATAAAATAATTATAAAAAAAAACTGAAATTTACCAAGGAATCTTTATAGTTCAGAAAGATCCAATATTTTGATTAAATAAAATAATTATATGTCAATTTTGGCATCAATCCTTTTTTATATTTTTTTAATGCAGTCGGTTAGGAAATCAAATCGGCAAACATTGGCTTTGAAGACGGAAGTTTTAACACAAATTCCGAAAAAATATTTTCTAATTTTTGACTGAATGATCTTTGTTCAGATATTAATAAAAAAAATCAAATTTCTAATTTAGAAAGGATTGACATTAGATCCACAAGCATTAAAAAAATGCAACAAAATAATAAAAAAATTGCTACATTATTCTTTAATTCCTCTCTCTACTGTCACTGCAACGAATATGGCTTATCTCTACGGTTGGAATCGTAGGAGCAGACCACCGTCCTTACAATGTCCACCGTAGGGGCAAAAGCCGTAAGGACAGATAAATTCCCTTACGGTTATAAATTTGCTCTTATGGTAAACCCCTACTACGGCGCTAACCATAGAGCCAAACTTTTAAAAAAAATTAAAAATACTGTCATCCTCTTCTTCTCATGTTTCGTCGTTGCTCACCGTAAACCTTCAAATAAAAACAAATGAGATCAAAAAAAATTAGGGTTTACAGTGACGACGTTCTTTTTTCGAAGATTTTTCTCCTTGAACTACTTCCTAAATCCCTCCCTAATAACAAAAATCACATCAGAACCACAAAAAAGGGGGAAATCGAAAAAAATTAGATCCAGATCGGAAAAAAAATACAAGAAGTCGAAGAAAACACCAGGAGGCCTTTTTGGTTTGTTCAAATCTTTCCCAGCCTTCCCCTTCTTCTTAGGCTTCTTCGTTGCTCCTTTCTTCACCGCAAACCTACAACAAATCAAACAATTAATCAAAAATTCTAGATCAAGTCCTAGATGGATCAAAAACTCAATAAGAAATAAGAAAAAGACTTACTTATTGTCTTTCGACGAGCTCGCCTTTGATTTTCGTCCCGTCATCGCCGCCAAAACTACAAGAAATCAACCAGACGAATTCGAGAAATCGGAAAAAAAACGATCGAATCGATCAAAATCAATACAAAAGGAAGGCGAAATTGCTTACGGTTAGGGTTAGGGACGGCGGCTAGACGTGGCTGAAAGACGGTGGCGACAGCGAGATGTAAAGGATAGAGGAGGAGGAGGCGGTGAATCGAGGAAAGCAAACTCTAGGAGATGGCAAACTCGACGTCGACGGAGGAGATGAAGAGGCGGCGGGAGCTCGAGCCGCAACGGAAAGATGGAGGCGGCGAGATGCTTCTGAGAGAGACGGCTGTGGCGACGAGATGCAGAGGAGAGAGAAGGCGTCGACGGCGAGATGCGAAGGAGACATGAAGGAGAAAGGCGTCAGCGAATCGAGGAGGCTGGGGTTCTGATGATGCTCTATATTGGCAACGCCTCAGATCAGGACACGTGGCAGATGAAGTGTCCCAGAACTCAGAAGAAAGGGCCCACAGGGGCCGATTAGGCCACCCATGTGCCCAACCTGCAAGCGCAAGCTGGCTCTCCTCAGAGCCCCTGGAAATTGGCCTCCTCGGCCTTTCAGCTCGCCCCAAGCTGCCACAGGACCAAGACTCCTCGGCCCTCTCGCTTGTTCCCGAGCTCCCCAGCCGAGGCCATCTTCCTCTGTCCTTCGACCGACCAACAGTACCGCTCACAGACGCAACCGCCGCTCCGCAAATCTCGCCATGCGCAGATTCTCCGTCAGCAACATCACACGTTCCACGCCATCACGATCCCCATTAATGGGTGATCCGCTCTTTACGCGGGCGTGACGTCGAGAGCGTAACCGCCGGCGAGATTCTCGCGCCTTCTACTGCGTGATGCCGCCACTATAAAAAACCCCATCACAGAGGGGTCAAGTAAGCCATTTTTTTTTACACTTTTATGTCGTTACTCTGCTCGGATCTCATCACTAACTTGAGCGTCGGAGGGTCCTTGATGGTACCAAACCACCCCGGGACTTCTTTGCAGGTACTCGACAACAGCTTCCTCACCTCACCTCTTCCTCCAAAAACCCATTGAGACCCACACGTAACGAAGGATAATCAGCTAAGTTCACCGCGGGATCAACGGAAGACAACATCTGACGGAGGCCCGAAAAGATGCTCCACCAGTTGGCGCCGTCTGTGGGAAGCGAAACTCCACAAAAGACAAAGTTAGCCTTTCGATCTCCATCCCCATAGCAAGCGATCACCTTGAAGATCCAGATACCAGCCGCCGCCTCCCCCTCACCGGAGGCGCGGGTGAACCTCCTCCGGCGACCGTCATCAACGCCCTCGCCGGCCGAATAGACCGACACCCCCTCCCTTGACGGGGTCGCACAGAGGGGGCTCGCCACGGCGGCACGAGGGCCACCTCGCCCAAGGATCTAAGCCCTCACAAAGAGGCAGCCCAACAGCTACCCTGCTCGGCTATCCCTGGCGGGTAGCTTCCCTACCGCAACGCCAGGGATTAGAAAGTCCTCCCAGAGGCAGTCGAGCCCGAGAATCCCTCGCTCGGCTATCCCTGGCGGGTAGCTTCCCTACCGCAACGCCAGGGATCAGAAAGTCCTCCCAGAGGCAGTCGAGCCCGAGGATCCCTGTCACGCCCCGCATCCCAGAGTACGCTAAAATGGGCACGTGACATAGCCAACCATGCTACCTGTGGGTAGGAAGTATCCATCCACAGTCACATTACGGCTGTAGAGATATCAAGAACAAAATAAAACTATCTAAAACATGTCCATGAACCAAATAACATGAGTCAAGAATAATAAAGGTGCGGAAGCAAAAGATTCAATACAAGTAACTGGAATGTACGTCCCATAATGCGGGCTCACATCAGGAATAAACTGCAGAAAATAAATGAACTAGCTACTACTAAAACTCACAGCTCAGCCTGTTGGCTGAAGTACTCATACTCGGACTGCAGCAACGGTACAGAATCTGGGCCATGCAAAACCCAAACGTCAGCGCGTCATGTCATCAAGTAATAAAATATGAACAGAGTAACAGGCAATGTAAATATAAACATGAATAAATAGCAGGTGTAACAGTAATATAAATCAGGCAGTGCAGGGTAGTGTGCAATGAGTAAACTAAACTGTTCTATTGTGTTTTCTACTCTAAAATCTTTGAAATCAATTTGATGAATCATCGATGTAACTCAACAGTATCCCGGGCATGCCCGGGACCACGGTCTATAGACTCTCAGGCTGAAACCGAGACGTGCCGCTAGGCAGTAAAAGGTAACAGGTACAGACGAGTGATGTCAGCATCATCACTCCGGGGCTGGCCTAGCCCGTAAGACTGATCAGAACAGGTATCGAACTGTTGAGTTACAAGTCAAGCTTCACCATTGATTTCCCCATACCTCCAAGTTATAAGTGTTCAAGTCAGGTATTCAGTAATCAAGAACTAATGGCAACACAGGATCGGGTAAGAGAAGGTTTGTCTGGATAGACAACAGGAACGGTCCGTAAGGACTACATATCAGGTTTGTTGGCATTAGACACGAGATCAAGTAACGGGTCAAGCCATGGTACATCAGGTCGAGTCAAGTAGTGTACGGTACCATGTCGGGTCGGGTAACATGTGTAGCAAGTCATGTCAGGGTATAAAGATAACATGTGGGTGCCCATAAACAGCTAGCATAATCATGGTTATAAGTAATCAAGCATGGTTATCAATAACGTAATCTAAGCAATGAATTAAACAATAAAGCAGATTCAATCAATTAGCAGTACAGTTATCAGTTGTGGTTCAGATACGGTCTCAATATTATATGAGTACAGGGTGACCTTCATGGCCGTTAAATCATGTTAATCAATATTACGAATTTCCAGGGATGCAATAATCTATAAATAGGTTCACTGGATGAATTCACAGCTAAAACCGGTTTAAGTGCGCACAGGTGTTCGATGGATTAAAACTATAGAAGATACCATAGGCGATGGCAAAATGTGATTAAACATATGATTGTAGTTATGATATTTACCATTTAAATGTAATCATGTATGTAATAATTACCTGTCAAGTTCTAGATCTCAAAAAAATGTAAACCGATGCACACGGAACGTCGAAATGATATACAACGATGCATAGGGTACTATATTCAAACTACATGTATTAGAATATGTATAAAATGATTTAAATAGCATGTAGCAAGATTAACTTGCCTTGATGGGTCACGAAACAGACAACGGAACGTTATGTGTCGGCGGGGAAAAGTCGCGACGCGCGCACGGTGCACGGAATAAGTCCGAACGACAAACAGTGGAACCACGCGGGTCAGAGTTCCTCGCTGGATCGTCGGAAAAGCGTCATCGGCACGACGGAATTCCGGCAACAAAAGAACATTTAAAAATGGGAAGCAAGACATAAAGCAAGAAGAGAAAGAATGGAGAAAAGGAATGCATGAAGAGAAGTATGAGAGAGGGCTTACCGTAGAGGTTTCCTGTGGTTGAAGTGGGGTGATGTGAAGGGGTCAACGTCGGCGAACGGAGCTCCGGCGATGGGGTATTGCTGTTAGGGTTCGGTTGAGTTACACTAGGGTTTTCAGGTATAAGGGTGTGCAGGGTTCACGTAAAGTGGAGAAGAACGGATGAGAGAGATGAGAGAAAGGAGGGACGGCGATGGCTAGGGTGGTCGGCGGCGATGGGAGGAGATGATGCGAGTAGGGTTTTTCTTGGGTGCAGGGTGCACGGCCTCGGGAGATAAAAGGAGGAAGAAGAAGAGAAGATGGAGGTGAGGGTTGCGAGGGGATGTGGAGAGTACGTCGACGAGGGTTGCCGAGCGGGGACAAATATAGGGTTAGGGTTTTCCTTGATAGGTTCGTGGCGCACGGCTAAAATATAGAAGAAAGAGAAGAAGAAGAAGCGGGCGGTGACCGTAAGAAAGGAGGGCGGTGTTGGGACCAAAACTCACCGCGAGAGGAGAGAGAGGGGATTGCGAGAGGAGAGAGAGAGGCTTGAGAGAGAGAGAGGAAGAGAAAGAGGAGGAGAGAGAGAGGAGGAGAGAGAGAGGGTCTCGTGCGAGGTGATTGGGAACGAATAAGAGAGAGAGAAGGAAAAGGGAGAGAGAGAATGAGGCGGTGGGGCCCGGGGCGAGGAGTAAGGAATTGTGATTGGATGAGGGAAAATTGTTATGAGAAAGTTGTAAAAGATTTGAGGGTTTGCTAAAAATAATACTGTTGGTTAACAAAAATCGGTGATAGGCTGGGAGAAATTTTTATTTAGTTAAGGAAATATATTTTTTTAATTTTTTTGTTATAAGATTTTAAATTTTGCTGGTAAAATATTTGGATAAATGGGATTTGGAGGAATACAAATTATTTCAGAATTGCGCCCGGGTCGAGTTCACAAATTTGAATTTGAAATGTGAAAATTATAGGCGGGGTCCCAAATTTAAAATGAAGGATTTTATAATTAAAAAGCATACCCCCATGAACGGACACACGTACGTGCGCGTAGCCGTCCAAACACGTTCGTTTCACTGAACGAGATGAGAACACGATGCAGGGACGCTACCACGGGGTTAGGGGTGTCGAGCAGGCTATGACCAGTATTTTAATTTTATTTTAGATGCCTTAAATTGTTATATGCAGAAATATGCAATGTCGGGGTAAAAGTATAACTAGCAACAGTTAAGCAAAACAAATGAAATAAATACCACACACCTTATATAAAATAACTGAAATTTATAGAATTGGGCTCGGTTGTTACATTATACCCAACTACAAAAGAATTTCGTCCTCGAAATTCCAAGAACATAAAAGATAGACAACAAACAACTACAAGAAAAGATGAGGAAACTTCTGCCGGATTTCATCTTCTCGTTCCCAAGTGGACTCTCCATGCGAGCGATTTCCCCAAGAAACAAGTACAAGAGGGATAACCTTGTTCTTAAGAACCTTTTCCCTTTGATCCACAATTTCAGCCGGTCGCTCCTCAAAAGTCAAGTCTTCACGTACCGTCAGCTCCGAATGATCCAATACATGTGTTTCATCTCGAACATACTTACGGAGTTGAGATACATGAAACACATCGTGCACATTTGCCAGGGACTGCGGTAACGCCAAACGATACGCCACCTCACCAACACGCTCCAAGATCTCAAAGGGTCCAACAAATCGAGGACTGAGCTTTCCTCGACTTCCAAAACGAATCACCCCTCTAGTCGGTGATATCTTCAAGAATACCAAATTACCCACGGCGAACTCTAGAGGTCTTCTCGATGTATCTGCCCAACTCTTCTGTCGGTCTTGAGCTGCTTTCATATGATTTCTGATAGTATTAACCTTCTCAACTGTCTGCACAACCAAATCTGGTCCCAACAATCTTCGTTCACCGATATCGTCCCAACAAACAGGTGAACGGCATTTACGACCATACAAAGTTTCAAATGGAGACATCTGGATAGTTGCCTGGAAACTGTTGTTGTAAGAAAACTCCACCAAATGTAGATGATCCTCCCATGAACCCTTGAAGTCCAACATGCATGCTCTCAACATATCTTCAAGAGTTTGGATCGTTCTCTCCGAATGACCATCAGTTTGAGGATGATAAGCTGTGCTAAACTTCAATCGAGTCCCCAAACTTTCCTGTAAACTCCTCCAGAAATGTGATAAGAACCGAGTGTCCCGATCGGACACGATGCTCACCGGTACTCCATGCAATCTTACAATCTCCTGCATGTACCGTTCTGCCAAAGTTTCTGTTGATTGACCAATCCGAAAAGGAATAAAATGAGCTGCCTTGGTTAATCGATCAACAATCACCCATACTGCATTGTTGCCTTTTGGACTCCGCGGTAGAGCTGTCACGAAATCCATGGTTATGTGTTCCCACTTCCACTGAGGAATCAGAAGTGGTTGCAATAAACCAGCAACCCTTTGATGTTCAGCCTTAACTTGCTGACACACCAAGCACTTTGCCACAAAGCGAGCAATCTCCCGCTTCATGCCTTCCCACCAGAAATGTTGTCGAATATCTCGGTACATCTTTGTGCCTTCTGGATGTACAGAATAAGCTGAACTGTGTGCCTCCTTCATAAGTTCTTCACGAGTATCTCCCTTTGGTACACACAAACGGCTACCATATCTCAACGAACCATCTTCATGTATCAGTAAATCTGTTCGTAGTCCGGCTTCAACCTGTTCTCGAAACTTTTGCAGTCTAGGATCCTGCGATTGCGCTGCTTTAATATTCTCGATCAACGACGACTGTACTTGCAGCTGCATCAACTGTCCCGAAGAATGCGGTAGCACAACCTCCAAGTCAAATCTTCGAAAATCTTCAACGAGCTCCTTCTGCGTAGTCAACATCTGAATTGCTGGTAACCGACTAAGCGCATCCGACACGACATTAACCTTCTCCGAGTGGTACTTAAGATCAAGATCGTAGTCAGCCATCAGCTCCAACCATCTACGTTGCCTCATATTAAGCTCCTTCTGCGTGAACACATACTTCAAGCTCTTATGATCCGTGAAAACTTCGACCCTTTCGCCCAAAAGGTAATGTCTCCAAATCTTCAAAGCGAAAATCACTGTTTACCCCAATCAGAGCAAAGCTCTGTTCAGATTCCGAGGCGGGAGATGAAGCAACGCTTCATCTTCCCCCAACCAGAGCAGAGCTCTGCTTTCAAAATTCAAATTTTGAAGCAACGCTTCAGGTCGCGGGCGCAACGCGCCGCGTGTCTGGCGCTAATACGTCAGCGCAGCGCCCAAGAAAGCACACCCAATCAGAGCAAAGCTCTGTTTAAAGGAAGCAATGCTTCAGCTGCGCTGCGCTCTGCGCTGCGCGACACGTGTTAGCGCAGATGCGCTAGCGCACTTGCGCTGCGCGACACGTGTCGCGCGCTGGGGCATCTGCGCCAAACTAAATTAAGAATTTAATGAAATCTTTTCTGTTCTTTCCAAAACCAGAAGATTTTCTTCTGCCTTTGGATCAGAGATCCAGCGGTGGAAAATTCCCAAAATCACTTAGAAAAGATCTTGTTAACAAATTCAACAAATTTGTGAGCACTATAAATAGGACCCCTAAGCCTCATTCAAAAAAGATCAACATTTTTCTTGAGAACTCAAGAACTTTAAACAGAGAGAACTCTGAGAAGATTTCAAGAAAAAGGTAAAGAACCTTCATGGATTAGAAGAAATTCCTTCTAATAGACCATTAGTCTAAAAAAATAAGATCAATGATCTTTATATAAAAAAAAAACAGTGTTTTGCACTTCTTGTGAACCTTCGGTTCTTTAAAAACAATAAAAATAATAAAATAATAAAAGAATAGTGCTTTGCACTTTTATGAACCTCTGGTTCTTCGAATAAAGAAAACTTTATTTTTCTTTGATCTAATTTAGATCAAGAAATTAAACAGTACTTTGCACTTCCCTTCTTGAATCTAAAAGATTCTTAGTGCTTTGCACTTCCAAACTGCGCTATTGCACTCTTAAGAGAGCGTCACGTGTCGGCTATAGAACCACTTGCGCTAAGCGCCCTTAAGATAGAGCTTTGCTCTCTGGAATTGGCGCAACTCGCTGAGAGCGCGCCACGTGTCAGCGGCGCAATAGCGCAGCGCAACAGCGCATTGCACTGCGCTAGTGCGCTTACGCTCACCAGAGCACGACACGTGTCATCATCATATGAGCTTGCGCTCATTACTTAGCGCAAAGCGCAGATGCATTGTATTGCTTACAAAAAGGGCCAAGCCCAATTAAAAGAAGGCCTAACAGGCTTAATAAAATGCAATGCATTATTTTAAGGGGCAGAGCCCAAACCAAAACAGATGCTTTGCATCATTTATAAATGGGCAGAGCCCAAACAAAATATTCAGAATGCTATGCATTTTAAAAGGGGCAAAGCCCAAACAAGGTAGATACTTTGCATCATCTACAAATGGGCAGAGCCCAAAATAAATTGATACTCTGTATCTTTTGTGGGTAGAGCCTAAATAAAAAATGCAATGCAAAAGCAAATAAAATGTTGAACTGGACTTAGCCCAATCGTGGCCATAAGTCCTTAAATTAAATTGACTGAGCAAAATGGCTCTCCTAAATCAATCTACGTCCGGTTCGAGGGTACATCTCCGAACTCCTTTGACATCCATCATTGTAATTCCTCAACGACGTCAAAGAGGTGACGGGTCCCAATAACCACACACCCATATGGACTGCGGGGTCCTTAAACTCATGGACCGAAACGTCCTTAAACTAATATCGGACCGAAACGTCCTTAAACTAATATTGGACCGAGACGTCCTTAAACTAATGTTGGACCGAAACGTCCCTAAACTAATGATGGACCACCACGTCCCTAAACTGGCGATGGACCACTACGTCCTTAAACTGGCGATGGACCACCACGTCCTTAAACTGGCACAATAGAGTCCGAACGCTCTTTTGCCGGATCTAAACGATCCCGTCTAAGTTGATCTTAGCCCCAAATACGGTTAATGTGTCCTTAGATCTTTAAATAAACAATAAAACTCCAAATCAACTTTGGTTCAAGGGTACATCTCTGAACTCCTCTGACGCCTGTCGTTGTAATCCCTCAACGACGTCAGAGAGGTGATGAGTCCCGACGGCCAGATAATTAAATCAATCACTACGTTAAGTTGATCTTAGTCTAAAACAGGACTAATGTATCTTTAACGAATGTTTAAGTTGATCTTAGCCGCAACGCGACTAATGCAAACTTAAACTAAAAACACCAAACCCAAATCTAAGTAAATACGGATTTGGACTAATCCACGTCCTACGGGCGACGACATTACTCAGTCTCCGTATATAATCCACGGGCAACCACAAACAAAACAAACATACACGACACGAAGTAAAATTCTGGAGAAGGAGAAAGTTGTTATCGCAATGCGGTAGCGTAATTAACTGCAGGGGCTTGCGCCTGCAGGGAAGAGCGTCCCCACAATCAAAAACCCCTCACCCTGATGGGGAATCTGACGAAGTCTGCTACATCGGCCGTATCCTTCTAAACCTCCGATACACGGTGTCATAAATCAACTTGGCATCTTCGGAGAGGTGGACGGATAAAACCAAATAGCATCTGCCCCGAACCTCAGGCAAAGGACGCGAAGTCCGGGCCGCCGTTCGGAGGGGAACAATCACAGCCGCAAGCTCCAAGTCGTGTGTTGGGTAATTCTTTTCATGGGTCTTCAGCTGTATTGATGCGTACGCTACAACCTTCCCATGCTGCATCAAAACACATCCCAATCCTTTCCCAGATGCGTCGCTGTGAATCACCAATCCTCCGGAATTGTCTGGCACGGTCAGAATAGGGGCGGTTATCAATTTCTGCTTCAACGTCTCAAAAGCTGACGCACATCTATCCGTCCATACAAAAGGTACCTCCTTGCGCGTAAGCTTGGTCAACGGCTCCGCCAGACGAGCAAAGTTCTCCACAAATCTTCTGTAATACCCGGCGAGTCCAAGAAAACTTCTTATCTCCGCCACATTCTTCGGAATCGGCCAATCACGAACTGCTGCAATCTTTTCGGGATCGACGGCGATTCCATCGCCAGACACAACATTCCCCAAAAACTTTACTTCTTCCAGCCAAAACTCGCACTTGCTCATCTTCGCATATAACTTCTCTTGTCTCAGCGTTTGCAGTGCGATCTTCAAATGCTCAGCATGCTCTTCAAAACTCTTTGAGTAAACCAGAATATCGTCAATGAACACCACAATAAACTGGTCCAAGAATGGTGAAAATATTCGGTTCATCAAGTCCATGAATATTGCCGGTGTATTCGTTACTCCGAAGGGCATCACTAAGTATTCGTAATATCCATACCGAGTTCGGAACGTTGTCTTGCCAATATCCTCTGCTTTCACTCGGACCTGATGATATCCGGATCGTAAATCCAGCTTCGAGAATACCCTCGCGCCACTAAGCTGCTCAAAAAGTTCTCCAATGCGAGGGATCGGGTACTTATTCTTAATAGTCACCCGGTTTAATTCTCGATAGTCGATGCACATCCTTCTCGTGCCATATTTCTTCTTTACTAGAAGAACTGGAGCTCCCCAAGGGGAGTTACTGCTTCGAATCCAACCCTTCTCAAGCAGTTCGGCAACCTGTTTCTTGACTTCTTCCAACTCAACTGGTGCCATTGGATAATACGCTTTGGATACTGGCGCTGCACCAGGAATAAGATCGATTGCGAACTCCACGTCTCGCTTTGGCGGTAATCCCGATATATCTTCAAATACGTCTATAAAATCACGAACAACAGCTGGCTCCTCACTTTTATCAACCTCCATTGATGCAAGAATATTATTTGTCGGCCTAGCCCTAAACTCGACTGGCCCGACAGAACTGCTTCCTCCAGTGAAGTTAAACTCGGAATGTCCGGAAATCTGGAAAATTACTTTCCTTGCCCTACAATCAATGTGAGCGTGGAAAGTGCCAAGGAAATCCATTCCCAAGACGACTTCGTAGCTGCCCGTATCAATCACCAAGAAATCTGCAAAAAGCTCTCGTCCGCAAACAAAAACTGTACAATCTTTACATTCCCTACTAGATATGATTTTCCCATTCCCAGTGTGTATGTCCCAGAAACTAGACAGGGTCGTGCAGGTGATCGAGTGTGTAGCTATAAACTTGGACGACATAAAACAATGGGATGCACCAGAATCAAATAACGCTAATGCGGGAAAACCATGAACGAGTAGAGTACCTGAAACAACTTCTCCTGACGCCTTAGCTTCTTCAGCTGTTAAGGTAAAAGCTCGAGCCTGATTAGGTCCTTGCGTCAGCTGCTTCTGTCCCTGGAACGGTCTATGCGGAGGCTTCTGAATATCATCCCTCGTACGAAGCTTCGACGGACAAGCGCTGACAGCGTGATCTGCCGCTCTACAAACTAGACAGAGTCCCTGCCTCCTTCGACACTCCTTTTGCACGTGTCCAGGTAAATGGCAGTAGTCACAAATCACGGTCCTTCTTTGATCAACGATCACAGGCTTCTTCATCGGTGTTACACCACGACGGTCCACTGGAATACCCTTGCGACCATGAGCTCGGTTTGGTACAAATGCCGGCTTCCTTACCGCAACTGCTGTCTGCTGTAAACTCCCAGTCTTTCCAGATAAGTTCTGCTGTTCTCGTGGTGCCGTAAGAACCTATGAGAAAGTGGTCAAACCTAGGGAGACAATCTGCCTCTAGATGTCCACATCCAAGCTGCGCATGAACCTCTGTGCCCTGTCGCATCGTTGGCAACTAAAGGTCCAGCGAATCTACTAAGTCGTGTCCATTCTGCTGCATGCACATCTATGGGTGCACCATTCTATTTTAGCCCGATGAACTTCTCTTCCATTTCCTCCCGTGCGGTCCGCGGGAAGAACTTCTCCAGAAAACTCTTCGAAAAATCCGCCCACTTGATCGGCTTGGTCAAGCGGGTCTCCTCCACAAGCCACCATTCTCGGGCGTAGTCCACTAACTGAATGCGTACCACATCAACTCTTTTCTCATATGGAATCTGTGCCGCAATAAGCAAGTTCTCTGTGTCAACTAGCCACTGCTCCGCTGGCAACGGCTCCTCCAAACCAGTAAATGCAGACGGACCCAAACACCTGAAATCTGCTACGGTCCCTACTCGATCAACTGGTTTAGCTCCAACATTGTTCACAGACTGCTGAACGATCTGCAAACCTTCCTGAAACGATTCCGCTTGCTGCTGGATCAGCTCGGTCTGTCTCTTTTGATTCTCCAGCATTCCCCTTATCACCCTAAGCATGGCGGCTTCGTCCACACGCGTTTGGTACGTCCTCAAATTCTTATCTTCCATATTCCTGAAATCAAAACACCCAAGATTAGCAGGATAACAAATTTACAATATAGATCAAGCCTAGAACTCTAAGTTACTTAAATAGAGTGCCGCATTGTAACTATGCCGCGGTATCATAACCACAATTACATAACTCCACCCAAGTCGCCTAAGTCCTAGAGATAACAAGGAATCAGGTTTCGAGTCGATATGCAAAGGAAGTTTGCACATCGTAGAAGATTTAACCAGGAAGAATTTGATTCAAGAACGGTAAACGGCAAGGTGGCAGGACATGTTTCCTAAACACGGTATTCTGATTCGTGTATTGGGTACAATACCCAACTACAAAAGAATCAACCCGACTATCCTATACTCTGATACCAAAAGAACCATGTCACGCCCCGCTTCCCAGAGTACGCTAAAATAGGCACGTGACATAGCCAACCATGTGTTAGTGTTTATGCCCTAGAAGGCCATTACTGTATCATACTAGCTTGTATATTACTTAATGGAAGCTTGGGATATTCACATGTATATAACAGTCTTGCTAAACATGGTAGTATGCTACTTGGTTTTTTCTATCTTAATATGTGAGTGTACGTATTGATAGAGCTCTTAGGATCTTGCTTGTCTACCAGCGTTGTGATGGCAGTCACACTAGTGGGGGCTGGGTAGTCTACAAGCACATCCTTATTCAGGTCCCTGGTCGTTGGATTATCGAGACAGAGCATCGATACTCCGGAGTAGACTAGTGTGTACGCTTCTCATCCCAGTTGGGGAGATGGTCTGTCCTACAGCCGTCAGTACGTCGTACTGGAGATAGTATGCAGGTGCTCGTTAGGTTACGGGTACACCGGACAGGACTCACAGGGAACTGTTGGTTGGTTTGATACCAGTCGTCAGTAAACAGTTCCCAGGTGACATGAGTACAGCATAGTCCGCAGACTTGACACTGCTACTTCGCCTCGAGTGTGTCCCACTGTTCTTAGATTGCTACCCTACCACGGCTCAAAGGAATCGTGCAAACAGGTAGCAGTTGGGTGCAGTCCCGAGCACTTGGAGGCAGTGGCGGTTAGACAGGATTCGTCCCTCCCGGTATTGGGAGTAGATATCGTGCTGTGTCAGAGAGTCATTACGCAAAGTCCCTGGCCAGGGCAAGCGAGATTTGCTGGTAGGTTCCAGTAGTTTCTCAGGGTGTAATGGGCTTCACTCCGACACGACTTATACCGCTATTAGGGGACTGACGCTTGCCGCCCCCTAGGCCCGATATGCGATAGTCTTGGACGAACGGACCGGACTGTATGGAGATTGTCACATCAGACTCAGTAGGAGTTCGGATGGGTTTTCTCATCGGCCTTCTTATCGACAACTACCTGGGGACCGTTACGTACAGCTAGTGCCGCTTGCGGTCTGTGGTTAAACCCACTGCCAGCGTAGTAGTCGAGTCTCTAGAGTCCCACACAGAGAGTTTCCTACTCCATGCGAAACGATATAGAGGTTGCATGGTTTTGCGACAAAGGGTTCGGACGCATACGTGCGTTTACGCACGTACGACTTTCGGACAGTTTTTACCAGTCGGCTTTGGTTTAAGCCAGTTACTGGTATCCGGTTATTGGATTTTTACAGTCTAAAAGTTTTTCCGTATTTTTGCGGATTGGAGGGGCGTTCTCGTAATTGTACGAGAAGCTTCTAGAA
Organism: Agapanthus africanus; assembly: GCA_030015575.1. NCBI lineage: Eukaryota > Viridiplantae > Streptophyta > Magnoliopsida > Asparagales > Amaryllidaceae > Agapanthus > Agapanthus africanus. The sequence goes on from JASDDO010000012.1 coordinate 506,304,101, forward strand.
GATGTGACTAAGGAGGTTACTTTGGATGAGATTGTGAGTCATGAGGTGATTCATCATTATCATTAATTGCACTATAAATGATAATGACACATGCTTAATGAATCACCATTAGATATTTGTGAAGCATGCTTATTCATCACTCATTTTCTTTTGTTGATAAATGAGAATGCTTCATAATATATTATGATACACTCTCTCTCTTCTCATTATCTAATCTCATATTCTCTCTCCTCAAGCTCTCATCTTCAAGATACTAATCCTTAATCCTCATGTGTTGAGATCAAAGGATTAGTTAGACTAAAAAATCCATAACCATCACTCTATCTCATCCTAACTTCTTTGATTAGCAATCCAAGAAGGTTAGTTGCCTCAAGTTTAGAGGTTTAGCTTGGAGTTTTGCTCTCGGGTGGATCGTCTACTATCTAGAGAAGGCCGAGGAGAACAAGGAGATCGTAAAGACGAAGGACTAGTTTTCATTAGGTATAATCCCTTAACACTATAGTTTAGTATAGCTATGTGTTCGGTTATTATTTGTTTAGCTTCGATTCAAGCGGTTAGTCGATGTTCGTTGTTTAAACTTGATCGTTTTTGAAAATTCCGCCTCCCCACAAGTACTGGGGTGTACTACATCGACTTACAGTGGTATCAGAGCCTCGCTAAACAATAAATAACCTAGTTGCAAATTTGTACGAATTTCGAACGGAAAAACGAAGCCGGAAAACCCTAATAAAAATCAGTTTCTGTCGAATCCAAAATGATGTCCAAAAATTTTTCAGGGATGTTCAGAAAGCTTGACATGGGTCCAGGAGAACACCCAAGAAAATTGGGTCCATGACTCGGCTAAAGCGCCGCGGAAGCGCCGCGGATCCCACCGATCCGCCGCGGTTCCGCTGCCGAGTTGCCGAGTCATGATCCCAAATTTTTTGTGTGGGTCCCCTGTGATATTTAGTGTTTTCTGGAATATTTAATATTTGCTCAGGTTACTGTTTAACAGAGCAGATTTTGGAGCAATATTGATGTTGTTTAATCGATCGAAATGGTACAGTATTTGCGTATTGGATTATATCTGTGATTGTTTAATGTGTTCGTAAACCTCCCCTAACTGCTAGTATGTCGGTTGGCAGGGGGTTGCACATTTCTGAAATGGTTATATCTGTTTGTGCATATAAACTGTATTGGACTGTTGTGGTGTATAGCCGGGGTTAAGCAATGGGTTAATGTTTAATTCATTTGTTGTAAATGTAATTTGTTGTAATATTATTTTTGCGGGGCACTTCCAGGTTGCGGTCGTAGCCACCGTTGTATTATTTCATTTAACTGTTTTTGCTCCTAGGACTGACCCAAGGTGGGGTACACAGACTTCCGGGTGGGTAGTTTGCCGTACCCGTAGGGGTCGAGGGTGGGGTAACGGCTATTCATCACAACTGTGTAATCTGTCTTTTCTTGCAGGCTCAAAAGAAATACAGATTGCTTGCAAATCCAATATTGTTTATCTGTGTTCTGGAATGAATATCATTGCGTCAGACGAATGTAAAATATCTATATTTATGATAGCTATTTAGACGCCACTTATGTTTTACATCCGTGCTAGCCCAGCCCCCGCTCTGTCGTTAGTTAAGTAACCTAACGGGTGATGACGGGACCCCGTGGCGAATGCGGATGGCATAAGAGGACGTTGTATTTTCGTTGTTTTCTGCAATGATAGGTTAATGATGGGACGCATTATCTATAATGCAAAGTAAAACAAACCAAAGTTTAAATCGTTGGAACAATTTAAAAGAAACCACTCGGTTATTTTTAAAACAGATATTTTTAAATGCGGAGATTTAACCACTCCTTTTAAAAGCTATCAGGTTCCTTCGGTTATATCAAGTTCACTACTTTCACGATTTCGCCAAAACCAGTCGTAGCCCTCCGTCATTTCTTATGGATGGTCAGTAGTATTCAAGCTATGCTTGTTGGCTTTCGTCAAGGCATAGTGTTTGGTAGCTGCTGGGGTATTCATTTGTTGCATAGATAGATGAGTTGGTTTGGGACAGTCGTATAACCTTGTTGGCTTTCGTCAAGGGTATATACGGATGGGTTCAAATTAACAAGATAATGATGGCAGAACTTGACATGTATTTTATGATTTGTTGGCTTTCGTCAAGGTCATAAGAACATGGGGCAAAAATATATATCGGGAATTTCTAAAGAAACTGAAATTTGCAAAGAGATGCATACCATTTTGAGTTTGATAAATGTTGGTAGCATTCCTACAACATTATCAGACGATGATATTTGGATCCCGATCCTACTGTGAGTATATGCTACTTATCAGGATATTCGTCACTTAACGATCAATGCTATAAACCTAGTAGGTGTCCAGAAAGGTGTCAGCGGGGTTACGCCCCCAGAGAAAAGAGGTTATTTAATTAAGGAACTTCGCGAAAGCGTTGGAAAACCTCCCTCGAAGTATCGACACTGGCCTGGCTGAACGGTTAAGCAAGAATTGTACGGTGAGAATAGTCCTGGCTAATTCTTCTTTTATGGTTTGAGGAAGGATTCGAGAAACAGTGGGAGCCATCCAGTTTAGATAAATTAAAAACCAATCTAAACTTGCAAGAGCATCATGCTAAAGTGTTTTCTTCTCTCTCTCTCTCTCATTGCAGCGACCTTGTGACCATGACTAGGTTACATCTAGATAACAAGATGACTGAATCTAACTTATTTGATTGGCAAAGGTCTGTCCAGATGACCATTGCCTATGACAAGCTGGACCACCCTATTACTACTCAAGATCCCACCGTCCCAGGTCAAGTTTCCACCGTCGCGGATATGGATATCCGTCAGACAAAGGAAAAGAATAAAGCGAAAGCCAAGTGCCTCGTGTTGGCTTCAGTTGATGGTAGATACCAGAAGCAGCACGAGAAGATGGACTCTGGTTCCATCTTTCTCCATAAAGATTTATATGGAGAGCAATCTCATATCGCAAGATATGAGGCCTCGAACGAATTGATTCAAGCGAGGTCGGCTGACGGGTCATCTGTAAGGGACGACGTCCTTACAATGACTAGCTATATTGATGAGCTCAAGGACCTGGAGACCACGTTGGGAAACAGGTCATATACTGACTTATTTCCACAGTCCCTACCCTCTACTTACACCCTGAAAGAAACCAGGGAGACACAAGCTCTGCTTAATAGAGGACCTTCTTCCTCTTCATCCAAGGCGAAAGCAAAGGGTGAAAAGAAGAAGACCTCTACAAAACCGATATACTGTGTCAGCAAAGTAGGAGGAAAGGGAAAAGAAACAGTTTCGGGACTTGGTATAGGTAAGGAGGGATATTCCTATTATTATGGGAATGGACATTGGCAGAAGGATTGCAGGGCTTTGGAAGCCAGTAGCCAGGATACGAAGCATGTTGTGGCTTCAGCCTCAAGTGTGTTTGTAATTGAGAACTGTTTGTCAATTAACTCTACTTCCTGGGTACTAGATACCGGAGCAGGATCTCATATCTGTAATTCGTTACATGCTTTGAGAAACCGTAAAGTTATAAGGATAGGTGATTTGTCTCTCAGAGTTGCAAACGGAATGAGCGTGGATGCTGAATCCGTGGGAGAATATCGCCTGGGTTTGACAAGTGGGCAGATATTGATTCTACGTAACTGTCTGTATGTACCTAGTTTGACTTGTAATATCATATCAGTGTCCTCACTTTCAAGAGAGGGATATGACTTTACATTCGTAAGCGATGTAGTTCACATCCACCTAAATCAAGTTCTGATTGGGTCCGGTACATTAGATGACGGTATATACGTATTGAATCAAGCTCAGGTTTTCAATGTCCAGAACACACTTAAAAGAAAGTCTCCAGAAGTAAATCAGGCTTTCTTATGGCATTGTAGACTAGGTCACATCAATGAAATACGGTTAACAAAGTTACATAGAGAAGGATATTTGAATCCGTTCGAATATCAATCTTATGCCACTTGTGAATCTTGTCTCATGGGAAAGATGACAAAGACTCCGTTTTCTGGACACGGAGTAAGAGCGAGCGAGCTCTTAGGACTCGTACACAGTAACGTGTGCGGTCCAATGTCTACACATGCGCGAGGTGGTTATTCCTACTTCATTACTTTTACGGATGATTTCTCTAGGTATGGACATATCTTCTTGATGAAGCATAAATCCGAGGCCTTTGAGAAATTCCAAGAATACAAGAATGAAGTGGAAAACCAAACAGGCAAAAGTATTAAGACACTGAGATCTGATCGAGGTGGTGAATACTTAAGTGCCGAGTTCCTAGGATACTTAAAAGAGAAAGGGATTCTCTCTCAGCTTACTCCTCCATACACACCACAACACAACGGTGTATCGGAAAGGAGGAATCGAACCCTATTAGATATGGTTCGTTCCATGATGAGTAAGGCTGAGTTACCGCGATCATTCTGGGGTTATGCGCTAGAATCAGCGGCATATCTTTTGAACAAGGTTCCCACCAAATCTGTGCCTACCACCCCATATCAGATGCGGAGTGGGAAGAAACCCCATCTTCAGTACCTGAAGACATGGGGATGTCCAGCTTTTGTAAAAAAGCAGCATCCGGACAAGCTCGAGGCACGCTCAGTAGAGTGTAAGTTTGTGGGATATCCAAAGAATTCCATGGGATATTGCTTCTACTACGCAGAGGAACAAAAGGTTTTTGTTTCTCGTCATGCCCGCTTCTTAGAAACTGAATTTTTAGAAAATCAGAAGAGTGGGAGCGCAGTAGAACTGGAAGAAATTCCAGAACCACAAGCTGTTACTGAAAGTTTGGTAGAACAAGAAGTTTCAGAAGAAAGGGACATACCAGCGCCTATCCGCAGAAGTAGTAGGCAGTCTCATCCGCCCGAGAGATACTACGGTTTTCTCATAGACGGGGATAGAGAAGATTGCGTCATTGATAATGACGACCCTACTAGCTTCCAGCAAGCCATTCAGAGCGGTGACTCGGTAAAATGGCTGGATGCAATGCGGACCGAAATGGAGTCCATGTACACTAACAAAGTATGGACTTTGGACACTGCTCCAGATGGGGTGAAACCCGTAGGATGCAAGTGGATCTTCAGAAAGAAGATTGGTGTAGATGGACAGGTTGAAACCTATAAAGCTAGACTTGTTGCAAAGGGTTTCCGTCAAAGACCTGGTTTGGACTATGACGAAACTTTTTCTCCTGTGGCTATGCTGAAATCCATTCGGGTCCTTCTTGCTATTGCTGCCTTCCACGATTATGAAATCTGGCAGATGGACGTAAAGACGGCCTTTCTAAATGAAAATTTAGAAGAGAGCGTCTATATGGATCAGCCAGAGGGATTCATTCAGAGTGGGAGCAGCGGTAAAGTATGCAAGCTGCTTAAATCCATTTATGGACTAAAGCAGGCATCGCGGAGTTGGAACATCTGTTTTGATGATACTGTCAAAGAATTCGACTTTATCAAAAATCCAGATGAACCATGCATATACAGTAAGATTGTAGGGAGAGTTGTTGTATTCCTCGTCTTGTACGTGGATGACATTCTCCTAATAGGAAATGATATTCCTATGCTACAGTCAGTCAAAAGATTCTTGTCACAGAAATTCTCCATGAAGGACCTGGGTGATGCCACCTACATTCTGGGGATCCAGATCTATCGTGATAGATCAAAGAGGATGTTGGGACTTTCACAGTCCAGGTACATAGACACCATATTGAAAAGATTCAGTATGGAAGATTCTAAGCGCGGTAACCTACCGGCTTGTCACGGAATCACCCTCTCCAAAGAGATGTCTCCCAAGACTGATTTGGAAAGGGAACGCATGTCGATTATACCCTACGCTTCTGCGGTAGGCTCTATAATGTATGCGATGTTATGTACCAGACCAGATGTAGCATACGCATTGAGCGTTGTAAGCCGGTATCAGGCAAACCCAGGGGAGAATCACTGGATAGCAGTAAAGAACATTCTCAAGTACCTGAGGAGGACTAAGGAAATGTTCTTGGTTTACGGCGGAAAGGACCTCAAGATGGAGGCCTATGCTGATTCCGGCTTCCAGAGTGACAAGGATGACTCCAAGTCCATGTCGGGTTATGTCTTTACCCTCAATGGAGGGGCGGTCTGTTGGAAGAGTTCCAAGCAGGACACCGTTGCTGACTCAACGATGGAAGCGGAGTACATAGCTGCTTGCGATGCCGCAAAAGAAGCTGTCTGGATGAAGAAGTTCCTCACAGAACTTCAGGTGGTTCCTACCAGTGTTGGTCCAATACCTCTGTATTGCGACAACAACGGAGCTATAGCTTTAGCGAAGGAACCAATGTCCCATCAGAAGTCCAGACACATCTTAAGGCGGTATCACCTGATCAGGGAGATCGTAGATCGCCGGGAGATCGAGGTAAAGAGAGTAAATACAGAGGATAACATTGCTGATCCATTCACTAAGGCCCTTCCTCAGATTAAGTTCGAGAGGCTACTCGAGATCATTGGTCTGCGATATGCCAGTACATGGCCCTAGTGCAAGTGGGAGATTGTTAGTGTTTATGCCCTAGAAGGCCATTACTGTATCATACTAGCTTGTATATTACTTAATGGAAGCTTAGGATATTCACATGTATATAACAGTCTTGCTAAACATGGTAGTATGCTACTTGGTTTTTTCTATCTTAATATGTGAGTGTACGTATTGATAGAGCTCTTAGGATCTTGCTTGTCTACCAGCGTTGTGATGGCAGTCACACTAGTGGGGGCTGGGTAGTCTACAAGCACATCCTTATTCAGGTCCCTGGTCGTTGGATTATCGAGACAGAGCATCGATACTCCGGAGTAGACTAGTGTGTACGCTTCTCATCCCAGTTGGGAAGATGGTCTGTCCCACAGCCGTCAGTACGTCGTACTGGAGATAGTATGCAGGTGCTCGTTAGGTTACGGGTACACCGGACAGGACTCACAGGGAACTGTTGGTTGGTTTGATACCAGTCGTCAGTAAACAGTTCCCAGGTGACATGAGTACAGCATAGTCCACAGACTTGACACTGCTACTTCGCCTCGAGTGTGTCCCACTGTTCTTAGATTGCTACCCTACCACGGCTCAAAGGAGTCGTGCAAACAGGTAGCAGTTGGGTGCAGTCCCGAGCACTTGGAGGCAGTGGCGGTTAGACAGGATTCGTCCCTCCCGGTATTGGGAGTAGATATCGTGCTGTGTTAGAGAGCCATTACGCAAAGTCCCTGGCCAGGGCAAGCGAGATTTGCTGGTAGGTTTCAGTAGTTTCTCAGGGTGTAATGGGCTTCACTCCGACACGACTTATACCGCTATTAGGGGACTGACGCTTGCCGCCCCCTAGGCCCGATATGCGATAGTCTTGGACGAACGGACCGGACTGTATGGAGATTGTCACATCAGACTCAGTAGGAGTTCGGATGGGTTTTCTCATCGGCCTTCTTATCGACAACTACCTGGGGACCGTTACGTACAGCTAGTGCCGCTTGCGGTCTGTGGTTAAACTCACTGCCAGCGTAGTAGTCGAGTCTCTAGAGTCCCACACAGAGAGTTTCCTACTCCAGGCGAAACGATATAGAGGTTGCATGGTTTTGCGACAAAGGGTTCGGACGCATACGTGCGTTTACGCACGTACGACTTTCGGACAGTTTTTACCAGTCGGCTTTGGTTTAAGCCAGTTACTGGTATCCGGTTATTGGATTTTTACAGTCTAAAAGTTTTTCCATATTTTTGCGGATTGGAGGGGCGTTCTCGTAATTGTACGAGAAGCTTCTAGAAGATGTGACTAAGGAGGTTACTTTGGATGAGATTGTGAGTCATGAGGTGATTCATCATTATCATTAATTGCACCATAAATGATAATGACACATGCTTAATGAATCACCATTAGATATTTGTGAAGCATGCTTATTCATCACTCATTTTCTTTTGTTGATAAATGAGAATGCTTCATAATATATTATGATACACTCTCTCTCTTCTCATTATCTAATCTCATATTCTCTCTCCTCAAGCTCTCATCTTCAAGATACTAATCCTTAATCCTCATGTGTTGAGATCAAAGGATTAGTTAGACTAAACAATCCATAACCATCACTCTATCTCATCCTAACTTCTTTGATTAGCAATCCAAGAAGGTTAGTTGCCTCAAGTTTAGAGGTTTAGCTTGGAGTTTTGCTCTCGGGTGGATCGTCTACTACCTAGAGAAGGCCGAGGAGAACAAGGAGATCGTAAAGACGAAGGACTAGTTTTCATTAGGTATAATCCCTTAACACTATAGTTTAGTATAGCTATGTGTTCGGTTATTATTTGTTTAGCTTCGATTCAAGCGGTTAGTCGATGTTCGTTGTTTAAACTTGATCGTTTTTTAAAATTCCGCCTCCCCACAAGTACTGGGGTGTACTACATCGACTTACACCATGCTACCTGTGGGTAGGAAGTATCCATCCACAGTCACATTACGGCTGTAGAGATATCAAGAACAAAATAAAACTATCTAAAACATGTCCATGAACCAAATAACATGAGTCAAGAATAATAAAGGTGCGGAAGCAAAAGATCCAATACAAGTAACTGGAATGTACGTCCCATAATGCGGGCTCACATCAGGAATAAACTGCAGAAAATAAATGAACTAGCTACTACTGAAACTCACAGCTCAGCCTGTTGGCTGAAGTACTCCTACTCAGACTGCAGCAACGGTACAGAATCTGGGCCATGCAAAACCCAAACGTCAGCGTGTCATGTCATCAAGTAATAAAATATGAACAGAGTAACAGGCAATGTAAATATAAACATGAATAAAGAGCAGGTGTAACAGTAATATAAATCAGGCAGTGCAGGGTAGTGTGCAGTGAGTAAACTAAACTGTTCTATTGGGTATTCTACTCTAAAGTCTTTGAAATCAATTTGATGAATCATCGATGTAACTGAATAGTATCCCGTGCATGCCCGGGACCACGGTCTACAGACTCTCGGGCTGAAACCGAGACGTGCCGCTAGGCAGTAAAAGGTAACAGGTACAGACGAGTGATGTCAGCATCATCACTCCGGGGCTGGCCTAGCCCGTAAGACTGATCAGAACAGGTATCGAACTGTTGAGTTACAAGTCAGGCTTCACCATTGATTTCCCCATACCCCCAAGTTATAAGTGTTCAAGTCAGGTATTCAGTAATCAAGAACTAATGGCAACACAGGATCGGGTAAGAGCAGGTTTGTCTGGATAGACAACAGGAACGGTCCGTAAGGACTACATGTCAGGTTTGTTGGCATTAGACACGAGATCAAGTAACGGGTCAAGCCATGGTACATCAGGTCGAGTCAAGTAGTGTACGGTACCATGTCGGGTCGGGTAACATGTGTAGCAAGTCATGTCAGGGTATAAAGATAACATGTGGGTGCCCATAAACAGCTAGCATAATCATGGTTATAAGTAATCAAGCATGGTTATCAATAACGTAATCTAAGCAATGAATTAAACAATAAAGCAGATTCAATCAATTAGCGGTATAGTTATCAGTTGTGGTTCAGAGACGGTTTCAACATTATATGAGTACAGGGTGACCTTCATGGCCGTTAAATCATGTTAATCAATATTACGAATTTCCAGGGATGCAATAATCTATAAATAGGTTCACTGGATGAATTCACAGCTAAAACCGGTTTAAGTGCGCACAGGTGTCCGATGGATTAAAACTATAGAAGATACCATAGGCGATGGCAAAACGTGATTAAACATATGATTGTAGTTATGAGATTTACCATTTAAATGTAATCATGTATGTAATAATTACCTGTCAAGTTCTAGATCTCAAAAAAATGTAAACCGATGCACACGGAACGTCGAAATGATATACAATGATGCATAGGGTACTATATTCAAACTACATGTATTAGAATATGTATAAAATGATTTAAATAGCATGTAGCAAGATTAACTTGCCTTGATGGGTCGCGAAACAGACAACGGAACATTACGCGTCGGCGGGGAAAAGTCGCGACGCGCGCACGGTGCACCGAATAAGTCCGAACGACAAACAGTGGAACCACGCGGGTCAGAGTTCCTCGCTGGATCGTCGGAAAAGCGTCATCGGCACGACGGAATTCCGGCAACAAAAGAACAGTTAAAAATGGGAAGCAAGACATAAAGCAAGAAGAGAAAGAATGGAGAAAAGGAATGGATGAAGAGAAGTATGAGAGAGGGCTTACCGTAGAGGTTTCCTATGGTTGAAGAGGGGTGATGTGAAGGGGTCAACGTTGGCGAACGGAGCTCCGGCGATGGGGTATTGCTGTTAGGGTTCGGTTGAGTTGCACTAGGGTTTTCAGGTATAAGGGTGTGCAGGGTTCACGTAAAGTGGAGAAGAACAGATGAGAGAGAGGAGAGAAAGGAGGGACGGCGATGGCTAGGGTAGTCGGCGGCGATGGGAGGAGATGATGCGAGTATGGTTTTTCTTGGGTGTAGGGTGCACGGCCTCGGGAGATAAAAGGAGGAAGAAGAAGAGAAGATGGAGGTGAGGGTTGCGAGGGGATGTGGAGAGTACGTCGACGAGGGTTGCCGAGCGGGGACAAATATAGGGTTAGGGTTTTCCTTGATGGGTTCGTGGCGCACGACTAAAATATAGAAGAAAGAGAAGAAGAAGAAGCGGGCGGTGACCGTAAGGAAGGAGGGCGGTGTTGGGACCAAAACTCACCGCGAGAGGAGAGAGAGGGGATTGCGAGAGGAGAGATAAAGGCTTGAGAGAGATAGAGGAAGAGAGAGAGGGTCTCGTGGGAGGTGATTGAGAACGAATAAGAGAGAGAGAAGGAAAAGGGAGAGAGAGAATGAGGCGGTGGGGCCCGGGGCGAGGAGTAAGGAATTGTGATTGGATAAGGGAAAATTGTTATGAGAAAGTTGTAAAAGATTTGAGGGTTTGCTAAAAATAATACTGTTGGTTAACAAAAATCGGTGATAGGCTGGGAGAAATTTTTATTTAGTTAAGGAAATATATTTTTTTAATTTTTTTGTTATAAGATTTTAAATTTTGCTGGTAAAATATTTGGATAAATGGGATTTGGCGGAATACAAATTATTTCAGAATTGCGCCTGGGTCGAGTCCACAAATTTGAATTTGAAATGTGAAAATTATAGGCGGGGTCCCAAATTTAAAATGAAGGATTTTATAATTAAAAAGCATACCCCCAAGAACGGACACACGTACGTGCGCGTAGCCGTCCAAACACGTCCGTTTCACTGAACGGGACGAGAACACGATGCAGGGACTCTACCACGGGGTTAGGGGTGTCGAGCAGGCTATGACCATTATTTTAATTTTATTTTAGATGCCTTAAATTGTTATATGCAGAAATATGCAATGTCGGGGTAAAAGTATAACTAGCAACAGTTAAGCAAAACAAATGAAATAAATACCACATACCTTATATAAAATAACTGAAATTTATAGAATTGGGCTCGTTTGTTACAATCCCTCGCTCGGCTATCCTGGGCGGGTAGCATCCCTACCGCAACGCTAGGGGATCAGAAAGTCCTCCCAGAGGCAGTCGAGCCCGAGGATCCCTCGCTCGGCTATCCCTGGCGGGTAGCTTCCCTACCGCAACGCCAGGGATCAGAAAGCCCTCCCAGAGGCAGTCGAGCCCGAGGATCCCTCGCTCGGCTATCCTTCAAGACAAAATCCCTCTCCAAGAGGCACCGGGCAGTAACCTTGCCTAGCCAATGGTCCTTGGTAGGCTTCTTACAGCCCTATAGCTCTTCCCGCGCCAAGAACTAAACTCCTCCCAGAGGCAGTCGGGTCCTTTCTCGGCTATCCCTGTTCCCACCAAAAATTTCTGCGCAAAAGAGCCCAAGGTATCAAATGGCGGCGATACGTTTAAGAAAATGGGAACCGGTATCTTCTGGGCTGTTTTTTGACAAACTCCAAAATGAGAAACAGATAAATTCTGATGGTATCGAAAGCGGCTCGAAAAACCCTTCGATTTGATATATTATGGGCCTCGTAATTCATCTGGGATCAAAAGTTATGAGGAATTACGTGTCCACACGTGATGGGCTTTTAAGAACCCGCTGGAAGAGTTAAAAGATACAATAAAAACTCAGAAAAGACCCCAATGGGGCATCACGTGCTCACACGTGACCATGGGTCACGTGCAGACACGTGATGGGCTTTTAAAGCCTCTAAAATAATGAATAGAATTTAATTCTAAAAGTCAGAAAATACCTCAACGAGGTATCACGTGCTTACACGTGACCAATGGTCACGTATTGACACGTGATGGTTAAAACTGAAACATAAATAAGCGGCTGAGAAAGGAATCCCAATTGGGGGTCACGTGCTCACACGTGACCCAAGGTCACGTGCCAGCACGTGACTGGCTTTAAAAGCATTATAATTTAATAGAATTAAATTCTAAAAGTTTCTGAATCTTTCCAAATGGAAAAGGGTCATGGGGAACCGTTGGATTAAAAATCCAAGGGTGATTAAAAATCACCAATTTATGGAAAAATCTCAAAGATCTCCCCAAATCTCACCGAAATAACAAACAGGATATCTTTGGATTTAAAATCCAATGGTGAATAAAATTCACTTAACAATCTAAAGGCCCAGATTAATGATGAATGCAAATCAAATCTCTCAACATACAAATCAAATCTCTTAATGAGAGATTTGTTAAACAAATTGATTCTCTTCCTCCTCCTATAAATAGGAGCCAAGAGAAGAGAAAGGGGGATCTACTTTTTTAAGAGAAAAACAGAGAGAGGAGAATTTAATTCTCAAGAGGGAAGAAAAGAAAGGAGAATTTAATTCTCAACAAAGAAAACCCTAGGTGAGAAAAGGGAAAAAGATAAACTTCAAACAGAGAATTTAATTCTCAAAATCCAAGAGTTTAACTCTTATACAAAAAAGAACTTAGTTCTTCTTCTCGTTGAAGATCTGCACAGAGCACATCTCCCCATAACTTGAGAATTTAATTCTCATCGGGTCGAGATCCTGCCATGCAGATCCTAAACTTAGAAGGGGAATTGAGTTTTGAGAATTAATTCTCCTAAAACAAAACTAGGGTTTAACCCTAATCAAGAATTTAATTCTTTTACATATCTGGGAATTTAATTCCTTTGAAAAGAAATCAGGGTTTCATCCTAAATAAGAATTCAATTCTTTCACGATAGGAATTTAATTCCTCCAAAATCATAATTAGGGTTTAACCCTACAAAGAATTCAATTCTTAAAAGATCTCTGTTCATGAAAAGAACTAGGGTCACGTTCCCCACGTGACCCTTGAAAAGATCCCCTACAAAGAACTTTGAAGCATCACCTCCCGTGCTCCCACGTGACTCCCAAAACGCAGAAAGAAAAAGCAAAGGAAATGAAAGCTTTGGGCGCTCTCACGTGTTATCACGTGACCCCTCAGCAAATGCTTTAACAATTGGCGCACAGATCCCCATCACGTGCCAACACGTGATGCTCTAAAAATAAAAATGAAAGTGTTTAACACTTAATGGCAAAACAAAAGAAAAGAAGCTTTGGGCGCTCTCACGTGTCCCCACGTGACCCCTCAGCAAGTGCTGTGATATTCGATGCATAAACCCCCATCACGTGCCAACACGTGATACTCTAAAATAAAGATGAAAAGTGTTTAACACTTATTCGCAGATTTGAGGATAAAACAAAGGAGATCTGGCTTCATATTTAGGGCGTCCTCACGTGTCACCACATGACCCGTAATGAGCATCCTAACAGACCAGAGCGGGGGCCTCCATCACGTGCTTACACGTGATGGCCGTCAGAATCAAAAGTGTTAAACACCTACCTGCAGAATAAAATGAGGGAAATAAGGGCGCTCTCACGTGTCCACACGTGACCCCTCTCTCCTTAGTGTTTAACACTAATCTGAAGACTTTGTCCTCAGTGTTTAACACTGATTTTCTTAGTGTTTAACACTAATTTGGAAAACTCTATTTGCAGTGTTTAACACTGATTTGCTTAGTGTTTAACACCAATTTGAAAACTCTGTTCCCAGTGTTTAACACTGATTATCTTTTAGCTTTTAACACTAACTTGCTAATCTTATTCCCAGTGTTTAACACTGATTTGCTTTAGTGTTTAACACTAATTTGAAATCTCTGATTACCAGTGTTTAACACTGATTTGCTTTAGTGTTTAACACTAATTTGAAAGCCCTGTTGCTAGTGTTTAACACTAACTTGCTAATCTTATTCCCAGTGTTCAACACTGTTGGTCTTTAGTGTTTAACACTAGCTTTAGCCCAATTGGCTAAGTTTCTAGAGGCAAAGCCTCTCCTTCAATGGACCAACAGAGGGCCAATATTTCAGGCATAATTGGACTTAGCCCAAACTGGCCATAAGTCCTCAAATCATCTTGAACTGAGCACATCTGCTCTTTCAACCAACTCATTGGTTCAAGGGTACATCTCTGAACTCCTCTGATATTTGTCGTTGTAATCCTTCAACGTCTTCAGAAAGGTGTCGGGTCCCGACAACCACACATCAACACGGACTGTGGGGTCCTTAAACTCATGGACTTATGCGTCCTTAAACCAAGATACGGACTGTGGGGTCCTTAAACCCGCGGACTTATGCGTCCTTAAACTAACGGACTAATGCGTCCTTAAACACACCCATATGGACTGTGGGGTCCTTAAACCCATGGACTTATGCGTCCTTAAACTACCCATGGACCGCAATGTCCTTAAACTACCAATGGACCACCACGTCCCTAAACTGGAACTTGGACCACCACGTCCCTAAACTGGCGACGGACCACCACGTCCCTAAACTGGAACTTGGACCACCACGTCCCTAAACTGGCAATGGACCACTATGTCCCTAAACTGGGACAATAGAGCCCCCAAATGCTCTCTTGTCGGATCTAAACGATCCTGTTAAGTTGATCTTAGTCCCAAACTGGACTAAAGTATCCTTAACAACCGTTTAAGTTGATCTTAGCCTCAAATATGGCTAACGCATCCTTAAACCTTCAAACAGACTGGACTATGAATCCCTCCAATCAACTTTGGTTCAAGGGTACATCTCGGAACTCCTTTGACACCTGTCGTTGTAATCCTTCAACGTCGTCAGAGAGGTAACGGGTCCCGACAACCATACATTCAATGGACCACTATGTCCTTAAACTGGAACAATGGAGCCCAAATGCTCTTTTGTCGGATCTAAACGATCCCGTTAAGTTGATCTTAGTCTCAAATTAGACTAATGTATCCTTAACAAACGTTTGAGTTGATCTTAGCCTCAAATATGGCTAACGTATCCTCAAACCAAACCCCCAAACCCAAATCTAAGATAATACGGATTTGGACTAGTCCACGCCCTACGGGTGACGACATAACTCAGTCTCCGTAAACAATCCACGGGCAACAAAACACAAAACAAACACCCACGACACGAAGTGACCAGCTGGAGAAGGAGAAAGTTGTTACCGCGATGCGGTAGCGTAATTAACTGCAGGGGCTTGCGCCTGCAGGGAAGAGCGTCCCCACAATCAAAAACCCCTCAAACGAGGGGGAATCTGACGAAGTCTGCTACATCGGACGCATCCGTTTAAACCTTCGATACATGGTGCCATAAATCAACTTGGCATCTTCGAAGAGGTGAACGGATAGCACCAATTAGCATCTGCCCCGAATCTCAGTGCCAAGACATCGCAGTCTTGTGCGCCATCTTTCGAAGGGGAACAATCCCCGGCTGGTAGCTTCCTACCACAACCGACATGGATCAAAATCCTCGCCAAGAGGCACTGGGCAGTAACCCTGCTCGGTCCCCGTCCTGAAGGATCAAAAGTCCTCCCAGAGGCAGTCGAGCCCGAGGATCCCTCGCTCGGCTATCCCTGGCGGATAGCATCCCTACCGCAACGCCAGGGATCAGAAAGTCCTCCCAGAGGCAGTCGAGCCCGAGGATCCCTCGCTCGGCTATCCCCGGCGGGTAGCTTCCCTACCGCAACACCGGGGATCAGAAAGCCCTCGCCAAGAGGCACCGCGCAGCTACCCTGCTCGGCCATCCTTCACAGGCCTCTCAGGGCCCCTCCAGCTTCAAGGATCGATGCCCTCGCCAAGAGGCACCGAGCAGCTACCCTGCTCGGCCATCCTTCGCAGGCCTCTCAGGGACCCTCCAGCGTCAAGGATCAAAGCCCTCGCCAAGAGGCACCGAGCAGCTACCCTGCTCGGCCGTCCTTCGTAGGCCTCTCAGGGCCCCTCCAGCGTCAAGGACCAATGTCCTCGCCAAGAAGCACCGAGCAGCTACCCTTCTCGGCCATCCTTCGCAGGCCTCTCACGACCCCTCCATCGTCAAGGATCAAAGACCTCATCGTGAGGCCGCTGAGTTCCTTCCTGCTCGGCGCATCCCCAGCGGGCATCCTCCTTCCAATCAGATGCTGAGGATCTCAAGCCCTCATCGTGAGGCCGCCGAGTTCCTTCCTGCTCGGCGCATCCCCAGCGGGCATCCTCCTGCCCATCAGATGCTGAGGATCTCAAGCCCTCATCGTGAAGCCGCCGATTTCCTTCCTGCTCAGTGCATCCCAGCGGGCATCCTCCTGCCCATCAGACGTTGATGGTCTGAATCCCTCATCGCGAAGCCGTCGAGTTCATTCCTGCTCGGCGCATCCCCGGTGGGCATCCTCCTGCCCAACAGACGCTGATGGTCTGAAGCCCTCATCGCGATGCCGCCGAGTTCCTTCCTGCTCAGCGCATCCTCAGCGGGCATCCTCCTGCCTATCAGATGCTGAGGATCTCAAGCCCTCATCGTGAGGCCGTCGAGTTCCTTCCGGCTCGGCGCATCCCCAGCGGGCATCCTCCTGCCATACAGACGCCGCAGGTCTACACACGTCGCGTCAGCCAACCGACGCTTAACATGCAGACCGTCGCTTCAGTGACGGGATGCACGAACCGGTGCACCTTCCTTAAATGCAGAGATTTCGCCCTGATTTGCTGGCAGAAAAGGCAGCCGACAACCCGGGGACGCGTCCCGACGAAATCTTAGGAGGGAGCTCTCCCCGGGCGGCCCGGCAGTCCACTCTTGACCCGACCCGCCAGCTGGTCGGGACAAGAGTGGGGGGCTAATGATGATGCTCTATATTGGCACCGCCTCAGATCAGGACACGTGGCAGATGAAGTGTCCCAGAACTCAGAAGAAAGGGCCCATAGGGGCCGACCAGGCCACCCCTGTGCCTAACCTGCAAGCGCAAGCTGGCTCTCCTCAGAGCCCCTGGAAATTGGCCTCCTCGGCCCTTCAGCTCGCCCCGAGCTGCCACAGGACCAAGACTCCTCTGCCCTCTCGCTTGTTCCCGAGCTCCCCAGCCGATGCCATCTTCCTCGGTCCTCCGACCGACCGACAGTATCGCTCACAGACGCAACCGCCGCTCCGCAAATCTTGCCATGTGCAGATTCTCCGTCAGCAACATCACACGTTCCACGCTATCACGATCCCCATTAATGGATGATTCACTCTTTACGCGGGCGTGACGTCGAGAGCGTAACCGCCGGCGAGATTTTCGCGCCTTCTACTGCGTGCTGCCGCCACTATAAAAAACCCCATCACAGAGGGGTCAAGTAAGACATTTTTTTTTACACTTTTATGCCGTTACTCTGCTCGGATCTCATCACTAACTTGAGCGTCGAAGGGTCCTTGGTGGTACCAAACCACCCCGGGACTTCTTTTCAGGTACTCGGCAATAGCTTCCTCACCTCACCTCTTCCTCCAAAAACCCATTGAGACCCACACGTAACGAAGGATAATCAGCTAAGTTCACCGTGAGATCAACGGAAGACAACATCTGACGGAGACCCGAAAAGGAGCTCCATCAGGTTCTTTTAGATGATTTGGAGGAAAATGAGCCAACTAAGAGATGTTTTATTTTTTATTTTTTTAAACCCCAACAATGTCTTTACGATTCCCACAGTCGGGGTTTCTCTGCTGGCACCCAACTTAAATATACCATAAAAGTTAATTTTTCTGTAGAAAAACTGCTACAGTGTGCATCGTAGGGGCAAACAGTGCCCCTGCGGTAGTAACCGTAAGGGCAATCTAATGTAACCTCTACGGTTTTTCTGAACTGTAGGGACAAGCTATATTTATACTAGTGTATATTAATGCCAAAGAAGGGATGTACAGGAGCACGTGCAAAACAAATCCTTCTAATTTTCTGCCACGTGAGTAATACTGATGTGTCAAAATATGATAATTTTTATTTTAATTTACACTAAAATTAAAAAAAGAAATTAGAGAATTTTAAGTTTTAGTGTTACAATACATACCCTGTCAAACTCTTCACCACATATTTTCTCACATGATCACATTCCACTTCTCACCAACTCCCTCAGGCTTAAAAAAAATTAAAAAAAAAGAAAAACCACATGCATCTTCAAAGTTTATTAATGGGGAAGAAATACAAAAACTAACTGCTAGAAAATAAATTGTCATTTGAAGATGGATGAGATGCCTAAGATGAAAGATGTCAAGGTACTATCCCCAAAAGAAAAAAATTAGTAGTTTGAAATTATTAATATATAGATGTTGTTATTTTTTCTTTAGATGGTATCAATGGTAAGAAAAAGAAGGTTGGTGATTTCACTCTCTTTCTCTTTCTCAACTCATTACATTTAATTTTTAATATGCAATGGCTTTATCTGAGGATGTTGGTATTTTTTCATAGATATCTGTTGATACAAGTCACATTTGTCACAAATGATGGAAGAAGAAGAAGAAAAGAAAGAAATATAAAAGAAGGAATATAAGGTGAGTATTCGTATCTTTTACACATTTTTTAAGTTTACAAATTATTTAATAATTTTATTAATATATAAAAGTTATTTTTGTTAGTGATATATGCCCCAGAGTCATTATTGTATAGTACCGGATTGTATATTATATTTTGGAAGATTGGGATATACACATATATAATAACAGCATTACTCAATATGATAGTATGTTGTCTGGTTTGATTCTGTATTAATATATGTATATGTTTCTTTTAACATATCGCTAATACATATTGATAGAGCCCTTACGTCTTTATTTGGCTACCGGCGTTATGATCGCAGTCACACTAATGGGGTCTAGGTAGTCTATAAGAACATCCTTAAGCTTGTCCCTAGTCGTAGGATTATCGAGATATGGTATCGATACTCCAGAGTAGACTAGTGTATACACTTCTTATCCCCGTCAAAGGAGGTGGCATGTCCCGCAACCATTGGTATATGGTACCATAGATAGTATACAGGTGCTCATTAGGTTATGAGTTACACTGGATGGACTCGCTGGGAACTGCTGGATAGTATTATACCTATCGTCAGTTAGCAGTTCCCCAGTGACATGAGTACAGATTAGTCCGTTGACTTGACATCACTATTTGTCTCGAGTGTGTTCCCACTGTACTTAGATTACTACCCTACCACGGCTCAAATGAGTCATGCATACAGGTAGTGGTTGGGTGCAGTCCTGAAGCACTTGGAGGCAGTAGGGGTTAAAAGAGATTCGTCTCTCCCAGTATTGGGAGTTGATATCGCGTTGTGTACGGTTAGCCAATACACAAAGTCCCTGGCCAGGGCAAATGAGATTTACTGGTAGGTACTCCGGTTTTTTCTCAGGGCATATTGAGCTCTACACCGACACGACTTATTGCGATGTTAGCGTTCTGACGTTTACCACCCCCTAGGCTCGATATGCGATACTCTTAGACGAACACATAGGACTGTACAGAGATTGTCATGGATAGGCTCAGTAAGGGTTCAGATGAGTTCGCTCGTCGGCCTTCTTTTTCAACAGGTACCTGTGTAGCTGTTACATACAGCTAGTGCCATTGACAGACTTATGGTTAAAACCACTGCCAGCGTACTGTCGCGTCTTTAGAGTCCTACACAGAGGGTTTCTCTGGTTCAGGCGAAACGATATAGAGGTCGTAAGGTTTTACGTGCAGGGTTCCAATCATATACGTGTACTAGCTACACGGATGTTGTTCGAACGGATAATACTAGTCGGTTTAGGATTAAACCATATTCTAGTATTATATTATTGGATTATTTTTATCTCTTTGTATTCGTATTTTTTGCAGTACGAATACGAGTATGTATATACGGTGAGGGCATTCTTGTAATTTTTACAAGAGATGCTTCTAGAAGGGAACACCTCATTTTGGTTTAATTTATTTTTGGAAAATAGATTAATGAGGTGGAAATGGAGATATTTGTGGCATGGGTGAAGCATGACTAATTCTTTTATTTATTAGTTTGGCCTTACTATTCAAGCATGGCTATAATTTTCTATTGAAAATATTGCTTGCTTGATTGTGAGGAAAAGACTTAGCCATTCTTCACTTGCTTTCTCACTTGATCATTTGTGTTTTTTCATTCTCTCTCCATTTGCTCTCCTCCTTCTTCCTCAAATCTAACCCTCACATGTGTAGTGAATCTTAGGATTCTATGAGATAAAATAGTCCAATTAACTCTCTACATCTTCTAAGCTATCTAGATTAGCGAACTTGGTATTTTAGTTACCTCAGTTTTGAGGTTGGAGCTTGAACCATAGACTCTCGGATGGATCGTTTTCGACACGAGGAGGCTGACGACCGAGCTAGATCCGCACCTTCTCGGAGCTCAAGAAAAGGAGAAGAAGACCCGAAGGACTTGTATCTTGGAGGTATAAAACTCTATCATAGTAGTTTAGAACCTTCTTGTGTTTAGCTAGTTAGGGTTTCTGAAAAATCCTGGATGTTTGGTCGATGTTGCTTAAATTAAAAATCGTTTTTCTAAATTCCACCTCCCTACAAACCGCGTGAGGTGTGTGACATCGATTTACAGTGATATCAGAGCCTACTTAAATTTAACTAGCTAGTTAGCACGTAGTTAGAATTTCGATCGACGGAAAACATCTGAATTGCATTTCCATTTAACAACTTGCTGTCCGATTTTAAACTTGTTCAAAAAATATTTTCAGTGACCTTAAAATTATGTGCAGGCATTTATAGAACCAAGAAAAAAATTTGAGCACATGAGCTCACAATTCGACCGCTAATCCGCGGCCAAATAGGTCATTTGGCCGTGGATCCATGGCCTAATTGTGGTTAAGCTGCTCCCAACTTTTTCTGTGGTTCAGGTTCATGGAAATGTGATTTTTGGTACATTTGGTTTTTGCCCAGATTTATTTGTGTACTGGTTTGTACATGGGAAATGCGGAAAGTTTTAATCGATCGAAATTCTAAATTCTTGCTTGACTGTGTATTTTGTTTGTATATGTGTTTCTAAATGTCTACTAATTGCTATATGTTGATTAATGGGGGTTGCACATATCTTGTAACTTGTTGATAGTTTGTGGATATGAAGTATTGGATTATCGTGAATGAATAGCCGGGGAAATGTGAGAAGAGTGTTTTTTTCTTTCATTCATGTATATTTGTAAATTGATGTAATATTCTTTTGCAGAGCACATCCGGGTTGAGGTTGTAACCACCGTTGTATTATTTCATTTACTTTTTCTTGCATGTAGGATAGACCCAAGGAGAGGTGCATAAACTACCGGGTTTTTGAAGTGCCGAGTGGCTTACTCATTTCATTGAGGGTGGTTGCTTCACTTCGGGAATTTGACAGGTAGTTTTCCGCAAACGTAGGGATCTAAGGTGGGGTTTTGGCTATTCATCACGACCGTGGAATCCGTTTTTCATTCTAGGCTAAAACGAAATACGGAAATTCTAGTATATCCAATATATTCATCTGTATTGCTGTAATCTGTGATCTGGAATGGCTATTATTGCGTGAGATGAATGACTCTATATATTATATATAATAAACGTTGCTTATGTTTTGCACCCGCGCTAGTCCAGCCCCCGATCTGCCGTTAATTAAGTAACCTACGGTGCATGACGGAGCCCCGTGGCCAATGCGGATGGCATAAGCATACGTTCTATTTTCGTTTATTTCTGCAATGATGGGGTTAAATGATAGGACATCATTAATATTGTTTAATGCAAAGAAAACAAACCAAAGTTAAATCATTGGAACAATTTCAAAACCACTAGGTTTTCTTTAAAAACAACTTTTAAATGTGAAGCCTAAACTACTCCTTTTAAAAGCTATCATGGTTCCTTCAACTATATCAAGCTCGTTACGTTCACGGTTTTCGCCAAAACCAGCCGTAGCCTTCCGTCATTTCAAATGGGTATTGTTTCCCCAATAAAAGAGCAAAGCTCTGTTCGAAATTTGAAAGCCAACGCCAAGAGTTAAAAACTCTGAGGCAGCGCCTCACGTGCCTTGCATGAGGGTGCCATCATCGAGAATTAAAAACTTTGAGGCGGCGCCTCACGTGCCTTGCACGAGGGCGCCAGCGCCAAAAGTTAAAAAATCTAAGGCAACGCCTCACGTGCCTTGCACGAGGGCGCCAGCGCCAAGAGTTAAAAACTCTGAGGCAGCGCCTCACGTGCCTCGCACGAGGGTGCCAGTGCCAGAATCAAATTTCTCTGTTGTCAGTGCCAGTGCCAGTGCCAGAATCAAACAGAGCCGTTGGATCAAAGATCCAACGGAGATGATAAATCATCAGAGTACAGAATCAAATTCTGTTGAGAAAATATTCTTCAAATCTTTCTAAATAAGAAAGATTACTTTCTGAAAAAACAAAACACCGTTGGATTAAAAATCCAATGGTGATTAAAAAATCACCAAGCAACAGAATAAGCTCTGTATGGGGAAATATTTCCCTAATCTTGTTAAAAACAAGAAAAATAACTTCTGTAAAATAGAATTTCTTGGATCAAAGATCCGACGGTGGATAAAATCCCCAAATCAATTAAAGATCTCTCAATGAAAGATTTCTTTAACTAAATCACCAAATCTGCCTCCACTATATAAAGGACCCAAGACTTTAAGTCTTACAGAAAGAACCCCCCCTCCCCGCAAAGCTTTGAGAAAAAGAAAGAAGAAAGCTTTAGGAAAGAAGAAAGAAGAATACATTTCTTCGAGGTAAATAAAAAGATAGAGATCAGAGCATCTTATCTGCATATCCAAGAGTTTAACTCTTCTTAAAGAACATGGTTCTTTCTCTGGATCTGAGGTCCATGAGACAAGTCTCCCACAAATGAGAATTTAATTCTCATGGGAATGAACTTGTTCTTGGGGATCAAAAATCCAGAAAAGAACAAAGAATTGAACTCTTCAGAATAGAACACCCAAAGAAAAAAACTAGGGCCAAACGCCTCACTTGCTCATCACATGGGCGCTGTTTAATAAAGAGTGCTTAGCACTCACTGGTTGGCGCTCAGCGCCAAACGCCTCACGTGCCCATCACGTGGGCGCTGCTTAATAAAGAGTGTTTAGCACTCACTGGTTGGCGCTCAGCGCCAAGCGCCTCATGTGTCCCTCACGTGGGCGCTGCTCAATAAAGAGTGCCTAGCACTCAGTGGTTGGCGCTCAGCGCCAATCGCCTCAGTGTCCCTCATGAGGGCGCTGCTCAATAAGGAGTGCTTAGCACTCAGCGCTAAGCGCCTCACGTGCTCCGCACGTGGGTGCCATAAAGAGTGTTTAACACTCCGTAAAAATAAAAGAACAAAAAAATGGGAAAATAAAGCAAAGCATTATTTGCACAGAAAAGAGACTGAGCCCAAGTAAGTGTTTAACACTTTATTCAAAGACTGAGTGGGCTGAGTCCAAGTTGACCAAATCCCCAATTCAGATCAACCGGGCCCATATGCTCATCATTTTCCAAATTGGTCTTACTCCCAAACACGACTACAGATCTCCCAACGGACATTGGTTCAAGGGTACTGTTGGGGTCAAAATTTGCACCCGGTTGACCAAGTAAAAGACAAGTTCAACCCCAAGCCAGGTGGGCCTAAGCCCAGGTCAAGCGGGCCCATGCCCAAGTCGAGCCCGCGGCCAGCCTCCCCATGCCAACATAAAAATCATGTAATAAATAATTTTTGTCACGCTTTCCCAGTGTACGGGCAGAGGACGCGACGCGGCCGCTACGTATTTACTCTGAAGTAAATACACTAAGCGTATCTAAGAAATATAAATATAAATGCACAAGAGACAAGATATAATAAAACGACAACTTTATTTATTCACATTCTTTTTGTACAATGCATGGAAAAGTAAATACATCTAAAAGAAGCAATGCCTAAACAGTGGCTTAACAGAAAAGGAAAAGTACTGAAATAAAAGTGTACAATGTAGCTAGAGCTATGGATCGTATATAAGCTGGTCCAAGTCCTCGCTAGTAGGCTCGATCTCTGGAAGATCCGAATCACCTGACGACATTCAAAGAAAGAGAATGTCGTCAGTGAACAAATTGCTCGGTAAGTCCTAAGGATAAGGGGGAAATAGAATAGACAGAAAGAGAAAGTAGCTTTTAAAATTGTATTATATGAGTATTTTGTGTTAACGCTGTTGTTTGTAGCTTGGTACAGAAGGATGCCAATGTATACGAGAGGAGTCTCTATATGATAAAGACTAGGGCAAACGAAAAGTACAAGGAACCGTTATGCCATGGTACAACAGCAACTGAATATAGGTTAGGTGTCTTAATCTTGCAGTCTTGTGCCACTTCTAACACCTTCTGTACCAATCTACCCCTTAAACCCCGCGATATTTTGTTGTATTGCTTGTATTGTATTGTCTTGTAATTTGAATTGTATAGATGGGTGACTTGCCAAAACCATGATATCAGTAAATGGATGTAACTGAAGAATCATGTAAATGGTAGCATATCCATGGTTCAGTTCAGTCAATACAGATTGAATATACGGATTCATGGATTCATGTTGAATTGTAGATTATAGATTATACTTGAATCATATTCAAATCAGATTTCATATTCAAGTCAGATTATTAATGAGACTTGGTCTGAGTCAGAAAATCAGAAAAAAAATTGAAGTCCTGATTGTTTTGATGTTATCGGTAACCGCTGCACATGGGCCGCAGGATTTGTGTTTTTTTCAAAGACAATTACCATGTTGATAACACCGTTGTTAAGTTGGCTACCTTAAATAGGCAAGCACCCACTTCTCTGGCTCCCTGAGGCTCAAGAGATTGGTCCCGCTTAAACCTATATTTACTAGGGTCTTTAGGGTAATTTATAGAACTTGAGGGGATTTTATGTAAAAATACTTTTGCATAATTTTCAAAATACACCCCAAGTATTTAATTATCGTCTTTAGAGTTGTAATAAATGTAGATTTTATATTTGTGACATTTCTTGTGAGAATAACCTAATTTCATAATATAGGGTATTTAATTGTAATATTGATTTGACACAGAGGAGCTCCCCCTCAGTCGGCGGGGCCTGAACGTGTATGGATTTCATGGTATTTTAATGTAAAGTGATTTTTGGAATATTTAAAAAAAAATGGAATCTTTATATTATCACAAAATAGATATTTTTATGATACATATATATATTTATATAAAAATAATTTTACTATATATTATATTTCTAGAAATCTCATTTTCTTAAAATTTTCGTATTTTAAATCTCTCGAGACCGTATGCTCCTTGTGGAGGTCTGCATCTCGCACTATTAAACCCAGGGATGTGTGATAATCCGCACTATCCCAGTCGGGTTCCCTAAAGTGGGTTATAGCGATGCTTTACAAAGATTTGTAAAATACTTAATCTTTTTAGAAAACGGTTTTATTAGTAAATGGTATTTATTTTAAAGGTTTCGTTTTCCCGTATTCTATGTTCCAGAAAAGTATTATGCTATATTGTATATGAGTGTTGTGAGGAGGTAGGTCATTACCCCGTGATCTACTTAAAGGTTTAGCAAGATTGTGATGGTTTAATGTCGAAATGAAACTACAGGGTATTTTAGTGAAAAAGTACGATAAAAGTTACAAAATGAATTAGATTGTCATGAAACTTATTCAACATGTTTATTAATGATTAATAGTCAACATGTAAGGGTTTTGTGTGATTGTATTTAAAAAAATGTTGGATTTTTAGAAAGAACCGAATCAAAAATCGGATTAACTCTGATTCCATCGGGTTTTGGAATTTCGTATTTTTAGAAAAAAAAAATAGAAAAGAGGGAGGGGGACTTACGGGCTTAGAAGTTAGGGATGAGGAAGAGGAGACGGGAAGAGGCGCCGGTGCATCGTTTCGTCTCCGGGAACTTCTAGGGTTGTCGTCGGAAAATTGCCGAACCTTTTTCCCTTCGCTACTCCAAAAGTACACTAAGTTTCTAGGAATTTTCTTGAGAGTTTTGTTCAGAATTTTGGAGTGAGGGGTGTGTGTGTAGGGGTTGTATTTACAGGGTAAGGCCAGGGTTAGGGTAGGTGAAAGGTTGAAATGAAAAAAATATGATAAAATGGAGTAATTGGTGTTTTAAAGTGTCTCTATTACTGGTCTGAAAAAATAAAGTATACAGATGCGCAGGGAATGTAAAAAGCCAACTTTTCATGTTGGGGACTCGGCGGTCCGGCCGAGTCCGGACGGCGGCGGCGGCCCGGGTCGGCCGAGTCGCCGGCCGATTCGGCCGATCCCGGCCGAGTTGGGTGGTCGTAGGGTCCCTTGTCGGTTCATGTAGCCTTTGGTACTGTTAGGTTTTCATGTGTAATGGAGTTTTTGTGAGTTATGCACGTGTAAACCCTTGGTATTCTAAAAATTCAAAATAAAACAATATTAAAAATAATGTGGAGTATAGGATTTGAACTCTGGTGGCTTGGTTCAGCAGTGCAAGGTATTACCAATGAGCTACAAGCTCCTTCTTGTAATTAATTAGCAAAACAAATATTTATGGTACTCACAGAAAATGTAAATACCCCAAGTATACATTAATTTTTAAACAAATTTTTGTACACTAAAATTGGAGTTGTTGCAATTTTAATGTAATTTTTATGCATGAATGGGCATAAAGCCAAATTTTTGTAAAGCCCATGGCTTATGTACAAAAAGAAATGGCACATGAGCCATGAGATGGGCAAAATACCATTTTGTAAAGCCCAAGGGGCTATATGTAATATGTAAGCCTATATAAGGCAACATGATGATGAATAAAGTATACACTTTTCATTCCCTCAAAAAACTAGGGTTTGTGCCTCCACTCTCTCTTTTCAAGTTCTTCCTCTTCCTTTTCATTTTCCAAATAAATCAAGAGCATAGCTCTCTTTTTTTTAAAACTAAACAAAGTTTTACCATAAACCCACCTCCCAAGACTCCATCAAGAGAAGAAAAAGGTTCTCTTTTTTTATCATCCAAGATCTAGATCTTGGAGTTTCAAGAGAACCCATTTAAGGTTTCTTTTCAAAAGAGAAAGGGGAAAATCTTTTGGAGTTTAACTCCACAAATAATATTATTTTGGAGTTTAACTCTACTACAGAAATTCTTTTGGAGTTTAACTCTACAGTAAAAATCTTTTTTTTTGGAGTTTAAATCCACATTAAAACTTTTTAGGAGTTTAACTCCATATAAAATTCTTTCGGAATTTAACTCCACATTTATAATTCTTTCGGAGTTCAACTCCACAATAAAAATTCTTTCAGGGTTCAACTCCATTTAAATTCTTTTGGAGTTTAACTCCACAATAAAAACCTTTTTTGGAGTTGAACTCCATTTAAAACTCTTTTTGGAGTTTAACTCCACAATAAAAATCTTTTTGGAGTTAAAACTCCATTTAAAATCTTTTCGGAGTTGAACTCCATATTTAAAATTCTTTTGGAGTTTAACTCCATAAAAAAATTCTTTTGGAGTTCAGCTCCATGTTTAAAAAAAAATCTCCTTTTTGCCTCCATCACATGCTAACACGTGAGGGGGAGGGTTCCCGTTTAATAGGAGCCCTTTTGGCCTCTCTATGTGAGGGACAAGCTAAGCAAGTGATGGCCCCCCTCACATGCTAGAATGTGAGTATTCACATGCTAAGCATGTGATGACCCCCTAGCATGTGAGAGGTCACATGCTAAGCATGTGATGCCCCCCCTCACATGCTAGCATGTGAGGGGTCACATGCTAGCATGTGACCCTAGTATGTGAGGGGAGGTTCCCATTAAATAGGAGCCCAGGTTCTCCCCCCTTTTTTAAATTCTTTTTTTCTTCTTTTCTTTATTTAACCCTTTTTTATTTTCAAAAAAAATAAAATAAAATAAATAAATAAATATTAAATAAATTATAAATAATATTTTAAAATAAAAAAAATATTAAATTAAAATTTTAAAAAAAACGTTTCTCTAAATATTTATTTACTTATTTATTTTTGTTTATATATATATATATATATATATATATATATATATATATATATATATATATATATATATATATATATATATATATATATATATATATATATTCTTTAACAAATGGAACCAAAAAAAAATACACACACACCAACACATCGCATTGAGTTCGCATGTCCAGTTTGACCCGTCAATTGGAGGTTCTCTCGCTTCAAAGGCGAGGGGTAATTAACGACTCCTAAGGAGAAAATACACTTACGATATCCTTACGACTCGTAGGGAGAAAATGCTTTTATGGGACCTTTACGGCCCACAAAATTGAAAAGCCTTAGGTGATAGGGATCTAAACCTATCTCCTAAGCCATCGCTTCCTAACAGGGAAAGGCAAATGATGATTTGCTCCTGGTACCATATTCCAGTGTAGCGGTGCTGATGCCGACCCGAAAGACCAATTCCCAAATTCTCCCGGGGCAAATGATGAGTTGCTCTTGGCATTATTCCAGTGCAACAATGCAGATGCCAAACCAAAACCAAATCCCCAAATCCCCTCATGGAAAATGATGATTCGCTTCTGGTACCATATTCCAGTGTAGCAATGCTGATGTCAACCCAAATCAAATCAAATCAACAATCTCTGCGTCGGAATCATGCATCGTCTCAGAGTGTACCCCGTGTCGAAATCATGCTTTGCCTCGGAGTATCCACCTTCCCTGTCGGAATTATGCTTCGGCTCGGAATCAACCAGCGACCTCCTCGTCGGAATTAAGCTCCGTCTTGGAATCAAGCCGACCAACAAGCTCTGCGCCGGAATCATACTTCGTCTCAGAGTGTACCCCGTGTCGAAATCATACTTCGCCTCGGTGTATCTTCCTTCCCTGTCGGAATTATGCTTCTCCTGGGAATCAACCTCTGCATCGAAATTATGTTTCGGTCAGATTGTCTGCAACTCATCGGAATTATGCTCCGACCCTTTGGAATCATGCTCCGCTCATCGGAATTATCCTCCGATCCCTGGAATCATGTTCCGCTCTTCGGAATGATACTCCGATCCTCGGAATTATACTCCGATCCCCGAAATAATGCTTCTCCTTGGAATCAACCTCTGCATCGAAATTATGGTTCGGTCAGAATGTCTGCCGCTCATCGAAATTATACTCCGATCCATGGAATCATGCTCCGCTCTTCGGAATGATGCTCTCATCCTCGGAATTATGCTCCGATCCCCGAAATTATGCTTCTCCTGCGAATCAACCTCTGCATCGAAATTATGCTCTGGTCAGAATGTCTGCTGCTCGTCGGAATTATGCTCTGACCCTTTGGAATCATACTCCGCTCATCGGAATTATGCTCCGATCCCTGGAATCATGCTCCGCCCTTCGGAATGATGCTCCGATCCTCTGAATTATGCTCCGATCCCCAAAATTATGCTTCTCCTGAGAATCAACCTCTGCATCGAAATTATGCTCCGGTCAGAATGTCTGCTGCTCGTCGGAATTATGCTCCGACCCTTTGGAATCATGCTCCGCTCTTCGGAATGATGCTCCGATCCCGAAATTATGCTCCAACCCTCGGAATTATGCTCCAACCCTCGGAATTATGCTCTGATCCCCGGAATTATGCTCCCGGGATGATACTCTGCCCCTGGAATGATGTTCCACCTCGAAGTCTAAGTTCAAGATCCATCAATTTCATACATACAACTCATATGTGTGGTGTGCATTCATCGATTGGGGGGCACTTTGTTGGGGTCAAAATTTGCACCCTGGTTGACCAAGTCAAAGTCAAGGTCAACCCGAAACCAAGTGGGCCCAAGCCCAGGTCAAGCGGGCCCATGCCAACATAAAAATCATATAATAAATAATTTTAATGTAATTTTTTATGCATGAATGAGCATAAAGCCAAAATTTTGTAAAGCCCATGGCTTATGTGCAAAAAGAAATGGCACATGAGCCATGGGATGGGCAAAATGCCATTTTGTAAAACCCAAAGGGCTATATGTAAATATATAAGCCTATATAAGGCAACATGATGATGAATAAAGTATACACTTTTCATTCCCTCAAAAAACTAGGGTTTGTACCTCCACTCTCTTTTTTTCAAATTTTTCCTATTCATTTTCCAAATAAATCAAGAGGTTAGCTCTCATTTTTTTTAAAATAAACAAAGTTTTACCATAAACCCACCTCCGAAGACTCCATCAAGAGAAGAAAAATGGTCTCTTTTTTTATCATCCAAGATCTAGATCTTGGAGTTTCAAGAGAACCCATTTTGGGTTTCTTCTCAAAAGAGAAAGGGAGAAATCTTTTGGAGTTTAACTCCACAAATAAAATTATTTTGGAGTTTAACTCCACTACAGAAATTCTTTTGGAAGTTTAACTCCACAGTAAAAATCTTTTTTTTTTTGGAGTTTAACTCCACATTAAATCTTTTTAGGAGTTTAACTCCATATAAAATTCTTTCGGAGTTCAACTCCACAATAAAAATTCTTTCGGAGTTCAACTCTATTTAAATTCTTTTGGAGTTTAACTCCATAATAAGAACCTTTTTTGGAGTTGAACTCCATTTAAAACTCTTTTTGGAGTTTAACTCCACAATAAAAATCTTTTTGGAGTTAAAACTCCATTTAAAATCTTTTCGGAGTAGAACTCCATATTTAAAATCCTTTGGAGTTTAACTCCATAAAAATATTTCTTTTGGAGTTCAGCTCCATGTTAAAATAAAACCCCATTTTTGCCTCCATCACATGCTAGCACGTGAGAGGGAGGGTTCCCATTTAATGGGAGCCTTTTTGCCCCCTCTCACATGCTAGCATATGAGGGGTCACATGCTAGCATGTGATGCCCCCCCCCTCACATGCTAGCATGTGAGGGTCACATGCTAAGCATGTGATGCCCCTCAGCATGTGATAGCCCCCCCTCACATGCTAGGGAGGCTCCCATTAAATGGGAGCCCAGGTTCTCCCCCTTTTTCTTAAATTCTTTTCTTTCTTTCTTTTCTTTATTTAATCCTTTTTTTATTTAAATAAATAAATAAAAATTTTAAATAATATTTTAAAATTAAAAAAAAATAGTAAATTAAAATTAAAAAAATGTTTCTCTAAATATTTATTTACTTATTTATTTTTATTTTATATATATATATATATATAGTTTCTTTAACAAATTTAACAAAACAAAAAGAATACACACACACCAACGCATCGCATTGAGTTCGCATATCCAGTTTGACCCGTCAATCGAAGGTTCCATCGCTTCAAAGGCGATGGGTAATTAACGACAGCTTAGTCCGCGGCTGCCGGAGATTCGGATCCTCACAATCAATAAACCCCAGCCTACCCTAGACAGGGGGAATATGTACTGCGCCTGACAAGCGCGCGCGTATTCCCATCTCAATGAGGTGACAATAAACACCCTACAGGTACATCTTCTCACACCTCTGATACTTGTTGTTGTAATTCTTCAGCATCTTCAGAGAGGCGGTGGGTCCCGATAACCAATAACTTTTTGGTGCACTCCCAAATCGGCTGGCATATCCCAATGGACCGAAACGTCCTTAAACTAACAACGGACCGAGGCGTCCTTAAACTAAACCCTCGCCTCCAAAATGGTGATCTACGGACCGAAACGTCCTTAAACTAAAAACGGACCGCAACGTCCTTAAACTAGCTATGGACCGAAAACATCTTTAAATTAAAACAATAGAGCCCAAATGCTCTTTTGATTGGATCTGAATGATCCTAAATCCTATTAAGTAGATCTTAGCCTAAAATTAGACTAATGTATTCTCAACAAACATTTAAGTTGATCTTAAACTCAAACAAGATTAACGATCCTTAAACCAAGCCAAAACCAAATCTAAGAATATATGGATTTGGACTAATCCACGCCCTACGGGCAACAACATAAATTAGTCTCCGTATACAATCCACGGGCAACCAAAAATAAAACAAACACACACGGCACGAAGTGACCTTCCGGAGCAAGAGAAAGTGGTTATCGCTACATGGTAATGTAATTAACTGCAAGGACTTATGCCTGCAGGGAAGACTGTCCCCAAAATAAAAAAAACCCTCACAACGAGGGGGAATCTGACGAAGTCTGCTACAACGGCCGCATCCGTCCAAACCTCCGATACACGCTGCCATAAATTAGCTTAGCATCTTCGGAGAGGTGGACGGATAAATCCAAATAGTATCTGCCCCCAAATTCAGGCAAGACGTTTGTTTTTCTGGTTTCCGGCGGTAAATAGATTCTGGCACGCCCGGTGGTACCTCTTCCTCTTTCCACTCCACACTTCGTGTATCTTGTTCGCGAACGAATCGCAGTTTAATATGGTTGCCCTTGGATTCGAGGTACTAAGATTTAGTGTCTTGCTCCATGCAGAAAAGGAGATAACATCGATGGCCTCCAGCTGCACTAACTGCAACAGCAACTCTCGCTCCGTCCCGACTGGAAGAGTGACTTACGGGCCCCAAGCGGCCATCATCTTTGCAATGCCAGTGGATCAGGTGACTCAGGCCACCACTGGACTGTTCTTTAGGACCATGATCCCGCCATCAAGCTTAAGCGTCCCGATGCTATCACAGGAAGCTCCGAAGAAGTCGGTCTTCGATCGGCTTGCAACCACCGTGGGCCCTCTCAACGGGTCGTCCAAGTCTACTACCTCAATTTTTAACAGACTGAGCCAAATCTCCAGCGGGCCTGCAAAGAGGATTGGAATACCTGAAGGAGTTATCCCGAAGCGGATAGCCATTCCAGTTCCGGCAGATGAAGTCGTCGAAGGGGCTTCTCCTACTAAAGGATCGGTCTTCACAAGACTGGCCGTTCTAACTCCTGCTTCCGGAGAAGTTACCAAGACTGCTTCCCCTATCAAAAAGTTGGCCTTCGCAAGATTGACCGCCCCCTCTCAACAGACGTCAGTCTTCAACAAGCTGGCACCAGCAGTAGCCCTTCACCAGAGCGGGGGGCATGACGAAGCCGCTTCCATGATAGAGGTGATCCCATCTGCACGACTTGCCCTACGTTGTCACTGGCGCAAAGTAAGGAAAGCCGGGGGCAGTTCCCCCTCTGGGCTTACCCCACGAGCTCCAATGGTGAAAATTGATGCTGCTGTTCTAATTGGGAACAGCTTCGAGCTACTCAGGATGGTGCGCAAGAACTCTCTAACCGCTGTACTAAAGAAGTCTCCTCCGCCTACTGAAAACATAACACAGGTGAAGTCGGAGCAGCCCCCTCAGCGGCTGTCCTCCAAAATCCACAGGGTCTGGCGGAAAGTCTAAGACTCTGTAATTGACAAGAACTACTCTCGCCGACTAGAGAAAAAGAAGGCTCGACAGGAGGAGGACCACCCCGCCATCATACCATGGAAGGTATCGTCTGCATGGGTGCCTGCTGCAACGGCCCCCTCAATTTCGACCTCACACAAAAGGAGAAGGACGGAGAAGATCCCCATGCCTGCGGTAAATTTCAAAGGCAGTGGACCCAAACGCCCCAAGTCTGGGGGCATGGTAGTACACACGGTGTACATGGCTTCCGGGAAATAGGAAAGCCGTACTTCCACTGGTTACCGACCACTAACACGGTCTGTGACATAAGCTCAAGAGCAGCAGCAAAAGCTCAAAAAAATGCTAATGAGGATGTCAGCACTCACTGGACAGAAAGAAAGCCCGGAAGTATCGTCTGAACAGCGCCAAGATCAGGAGACCGACACCGAATTCCTGCGGAGGGTGCTAGAAAGAAAGGATAAAGAGGCCGCAGAACAAGCTGCTAATATAAAGCAGATGGCGCTCATGTTCCAAGACATGGCTGGGATGATGATCCAGCCAGACCCTCCAACCGAAGGTCCACCAATAATCATTGAAGACGACAGAAGGGAGACGTCAAACCCTCCTCCGGCCGTCTCAGCAGCCCAAGAAGAGACAATTTTCAAGTCTGCCCTTAACAACTACATAACTCAACAAATACGAGCTTATCAGGTAAGCGAAGCGGCTGGCCAAGTCGTCAGAACTGGACGACCTTATCCAGACTGGTACGATCAAATCAAGTACCCGCCAGGATATACGATCCCTAAATTCCATGTGTATAAGGGGATAGGCAATCCCCATCAGCACGTCGCTCAGTTCAGAGCTCTATGAGGCAATACTGGAGGCGATGACAAACTGCTGCTTCGCCAATTCGTTGGAAGTTTGGCGGAGACAGCATTTGAATGGTACTCGGAGCTTCCGAATGACTCCATCAAAATATTTACAGAAATGGAACTACTGTTCACGCAGCATTTCGCAAGTGCAAACGAACGCACCTAGATTACGGTATTAATCAATGCCAAGGTGAAGCTGGGAGAAACCTGGGTTCAATACGCAATTCGATGGAGGAACCTATGGTCAAAATGCGAAAAACGCATAGAAGAAGCTCCTGCCGTGGGTATGTTCGTGGGGACCCTTGATCCTCAAGCGACTATATCCCAATTTATGATATTCTTCAAGCCGACCACCTTCCAGGCCTTGATTGACAAGCTGGCTCAAATGGACCAAATGGGCCATAGGTCGTCCTCTTAAAACCGGATCTCCGGAATGAAAAGGGGAAAGGGAAAGCGACTTTCGTTGCCAACGCTCAATAACAGCCGAGTGACCCGAAACCGGTTGCTCGCCAAAGCAGCAAACCACGATCCCTCGAAGAGAAGTTGAGACGTCCTTACTCATTTCCTCGGGATAAAACGAGGAGACTGTTCGAACTAGCGGTGCGCAACAGGCTCATCACTCTGCCGGATCTAAGATGCCCGCTACAGCCTGGTGACGTCAACAATTCCAACTACTGCCCCTACCACAAAGTAATGGGCCACCCAATCGAACATTGCTACGTCTTCAAAAACTGGGTTGATGACCAGTACCAATTAGGAAAGTTTGCGCTGTCCGAAAATTGTAAGGTAAACCCGCCACAGCAGCACGCTCCTAAAAAGGTGGACACGCCGGGGCATCATGCTCATTATTGAAGAAGCTCCGTGGGAAATTGTCCTTTCGGCTAAAATTAAAAGAATGCTAAAGGATCTTCAAGCATGCCCGGCAATCAGGTGGAAAAGCCTGCTGGAGCCCGAGATCATTGACAGGATGCTGAAACCACGCCCAACACCGAAAGTTGGTAGCGATGGGCAAAACACCCAGGTCAGGCCTTCAAAGTCTTCGAAGAAAAAGAAGAAGCCCAAGAAGATCGTGAAGTTCGACGACAATCGTACAGATCTGTAAAAATATATTGACGCACTGGAGGAATACAAACAAAAGACGCGGACCCCAGTTGCACTATAAGAGTTTCTCAAGCACATTCTTGAGAACGGAGACGGTGACAATGACGAGGGAGACAGATCGTCAGAAGAACCCGAGGATTATGTAGCAAGTTGCTACATGATCTCTAACCTGTCATTAAAAGATGAAGAAGCTCGGAAACCAACGCAGAGGAACTGGGGGCAGGACCGGCGTCAAAATCCCTGGAACCGTCAGACGACCTGATCGATAAACTGCTGAACGAAGCCCTTCAAAAGAGAAAAGCTGACCGAGAATGTGAAACGGCCATATACGAAAAGGTCAAGCGTCGGCGTCAGGACAAAGAAGCTACGGCGCGGAAAAGTCACAAAGTACTCATACCAGATCGAAGCATACCCACGGCAGACAAAAGCAGGTTTAAGATGGGGAAACGGTTCTCCAAAGCCCTTTCAATAGGGATGAAGCTGCCACCTGTCAAAAGAAATGCTCTCGGAAATACGTGCCTCGATGAAGTGGATGTACAACCAAACTACTGTTTATACCATCGGAGGATCACACACCCCACCGAAGAGTGCAGCGCCTTCAAGAAGTGGTGGCAGGGATACGTGGCCCACCGACAACATTTCAAGAGGATGAAGCGCGAAGCTCGTCGACAGCGAAAAAATATGAAAGATGAGCACAGAAAAACGACTGGCAGCTGTTATATGGTTGATACCAGTTCGACAAAAGGGAAAACCCAAGTTCTCACATTCAGGAGCAATTCTGAGGAAGAAATAACTTTCGGCTCTCTCTTCAAGGAATCCAACTCTGGAAAAGAAGAAGAGGTGAAGAGCTGCGAGAACATTCAGATGCGTAATCGTACGTTTCCTGAAAAGAACCTCGGGACTGCAAACAAAGGTTCAAGAAAAAGAGATAAGGGGAAGGAAAAAGTCCCTGAGGAAATTGCTCTCGATGATAGAGTCATAGAAGAGCTCGCAGCCAAGGACCCGCCTAAGAAAAACAAAGTGGATTACAATGTCCTGGCACACCTAAGGAAGATACACTCACAATTGAGCATACTAGATACTCTCCTCCCGTCCAAAGAAGCACGAGATACTCTAATCAAGGCACTGCAAGAGCCTGATCAGTTCCAAACTTTCCTTGCGGAAGAAAAGATGAAGGACGAGCTGGCGGAGGTTTATACAGCGGATATCACATTCAGCGATGAAGATCTCCTCCTCGGAACGTGCGAGCACAACCGTCCTCTATATGTCACCGGGTACAGCCATGACATCAAGATAGGGAAGATCTTGGTTGACAACGGGTCCTCCGTCAACCTTCTTAATGTGAGAGTGTTGAAGGAGATTTGCATGAACGTTCAACACCTGGCTCGGAAGAAAATTACTATCTCCGGGTTCGACTCGCAGTCATCACGGACGCTTGGGTCCGTAATACTGACATTAGGCTTCGGGATGCTCGTCACTGACATCAAATTTCATGTCATTGATGCCAAGACCTGCTATAACACTCTGCTCGGCCGGCCTTGGTTACACGAATACAACATCATCACTTCTACACAACATCAGTATATGAAGTACTTCAAAGACGGCCTCGAGTATACAGTTACAGGGGAGTTAAACCCATTCTCCGTAAATGAAGTCCGCAAGTATGAAGACGCTAAGTACTTCCTACCAAACTTCGAAGACACGGAAAGATATAGTAAACCAGAGAATAAACAAAAAGCCGTCGCCACCATCCCGATCTTTGGGAGCGATACCGAGGAGGATGAAGAGATAGTCTTCTCGGGGCAACCCCAAGGAAGCAAGCCAGGACCATCTACTCCTATTTTAGTCTTCAGCAACGACTCTGAAGATGAGATCAATGCAGTGTTCTCCATCCGTCCGTCAATGCAAACCTTCACTGAAGCTAATCAGAGTTTACAAATTACCATGGTTCCGCAGCAGCATTACAGGGAACTTGATGCACTTGATACATACGGCGTGCAAGAGATGCAGATCTTCTACGTTCCTCCTAGACGAAGAGGTGAAAAGGCGATCCTCTTCTATCGATCCACGGAGAACAAAGTGGAGAAAGAAGTCTGGCATGGTGCTGATTTTGCACTCGATAGGTTCCAACCAATCCGTCTGCCCAGATATTACGCAGAGGGATTGAAAAGTATATTAAGATGCCAAGGCGTACCTTTCAAACAAACCGCTCAACGAGCCCAGTTCTACAACAAGATTTGGAACGTTCCCGGGACTCAGCGAAAGATGCCCATCGGGAGGATGGAGACGACCGTGCTTGGATACGTTCGGTCCAAAAAACGGAAGCGATTCCATGGCTGCAACGTTATAAACGACTCTAGAGGAGAAGGGGGTGCTTTTCCAAATAACGCTGATATCGAGCCGAAGCGGGATTCCACCGTAAAAATGCCAAGCTCGATATTTGAAGAACAACTTAACAAGCTAATATGGGAAGCGGGTCAAAAGGTTCGGGATGACCATAGCCACGAAATGGCCATTTACGAGAAAGCCAGGACGCAACGTATCCTTCAGCAGGCTACGGAGGATGACGATGCCCTTCACCCTCATCCCGCTGTGCGCTCTCGTGGCAAGAAAAAAGACCGACGTAGAAGCAACAACAAGGTGAAGAACGGGAATGACTTTCAAAAACAGCAAAGCGGATCCAAGAAGCCACGCGATCGAGAAAAAGTCAGCTGGAATCCGTCTTTTATGAAAAAGACGGGTCGGGAATATTCTTTCCCTCGAGACAAGACAAGGAAAATCTTCGACCTTGTCTTGAAACATCAAATGATGGCACTCCCGGAGTCCCGGCACCCCGAACAAGTAAACAAGGTCCATCACCCGGATTATTGCTCCTACCACCGAGCAATAGGATATTCTCTTGAAGACTGCTTCACCTTCAAAGACTGGGCCGAAGACCAGTATCAGTAAGGCAGGTTTGCTATGTACAACAATTGGAGGGTAGCTCCACCATGAAAACATGGGGCCAAAAGCAACCTACATTGCGAAGGTAAGTCCAGATCAACATCGAGCTTGGAAACGAGCCCGTACCTTCCACATGATAACATTCTCAAAGGAGGGCGAGCATGAGAATATGGACGACCTCTCCCAGTGCTTCGCAAATGAAGATGAGGACGAGGTGGTCTCAGAATTTCCACCGGCGCCAAAAGAGCTGGAAGACGGGATACACACCAAAGCGGACAACCTGAGAAAAATCAACTTGGGGACGGAAGATGAGCCGAGGCCAACGTTCGTCAGTGAGCTACTGTCTAAAAAGTAGGTGGCCACGCTAAAGGACGTGCTTATGCAGTATAAAGACTGCTTCATATGAAACTATTCTGAGATGCTGGGATTAGATCCGAAGATAGCTGTGCATAAACTGGCTATATCGCCAGACATTAAGCCAGTCAAGCAGGCGCTAAGAAAAATACGGCTCGAACTTGAGATGAGTATCAACGCCGAAGTCAAGAAAATAATTGACTCTGGCTTCATCCAAGAAGTTCAATATCCTGACTGGATCGCCAACATTGTCCCAGTGTTGAAGAAAAATGGGACAGTACGCATCTGCGTAGACTTTCGGGATCTCAACAAAGCTTGTTCGAAAGATGACTTCCCAGTACCTGTTACCGAGCCGATGATCGGTAACACGTTCACTCATGAGGTCTTCTCCTTCATGGATGGATATTTAGGGTATAATCAAATAAAGATGCATCCCGAAAACCGAAAGTATACCGCCTTCCGGACTCCGTTGGGCATATTTTGCTATAAAGTGATGCCCTTCGGTCTGAAGAACGCTGGTGCTACCTACCAGAGGGCCATGACAAAGATCTTCGATGACATCATCCATGAGATCGTTGAATGCTATATCGACGACTTTGTGGTGAAAAGCAAATCGTATGAGGAACACTGGGAACATATGAAAATAGTGTTCCAGCGCCTTCGGAAGTACAACCTGAAGATGAACGCCCTGAAATGCGCGTTTTGAGTTTCCTCACGAAAATTCCTAGGATTCATCGTACGACAACGAGGCATCGAAATAAACTCATCGAAGATCAAGGCGATTATGGAAATGCCCTCGCCAAGAACTCTCAAGCAACTGCGATCTCTCCAAGAAAAGCTCGTGTATATCCGACGGCTCATAGCTAACCTCTCGGGCAAATGTCGCCCCTATAGCCATCTAATGAAGAAGGGAACCCCGTTTATCTGGGATCGTAAATGCCAAAGTGCATTGGACGAAATCAAGCAATACCTACAGAGCCCGCCGGTACTGACCGCTCCGGTCAAGGTAAAGCCTCTCATCATGTATACAACAGCCCTTGAAGGTTCTTTAGGCGCACTATGGGCACAGGAGAACGATTAGAGAAAAGAGAGAGCTCTCTAATATTTGAGTCGAGTTCTCCGGGGGCAGAAAACAACTACGCCCCTATCGAAAAGTATTGCCTGACACTGATCTTCTCGATAATGAAGCTTCGAAATTATGCCTTGGCACATGAGGTCCATCTCATAGCAAAGGTAGATCCTCTCAAGTATTTGATGTCAAGAGTCATACTAACAGGAAAGATTGCCAAATGGGACCTCCTCTTGAAGGAGTTCTCGATAATATATCGACCCCTCAAGGCAGTAAAAGGCCAGGCCATCGCCGATTTTCTTACTGAGCATCCCATACCAGCCGACACTCCCTTAAATTGCGAATTTCCAGATGAACACGCGTTCGACGCAATCGACAGAGAGTAGGAAGGAATTAATGCCCGTTGGGAACTCTACTTCGATGGAGCGTCTTCCATGAAGAAGTGAAATCAAGACACCTCTATAATCAAAGCTGGGGTAGGCCTCATCTTCATGACTCCACAAAGAGGGATAATGCGTTTTGCCTTTTTCCTTAACGGAGCCAAGAACAAACAACGAAGCAGAATATGATACGTTGATAGCGGGTCTTGAGATCGCTATTGACATGAGAATCGAAAATCTCCTCATATATGGAGACTCCCAGCTGGTCGTTAGCCAAGTAAACGGCGACTATCAGACGTGCAAGCCAGAACTGATCAAGTATGGTGAAAGAGTGCAACAACTGCTGGCGCAAATCCCTTCTTACATTCTGGAAAGCATACCGTGCGCGGAAAATAGTAACGCGGATGCGTTAGCCAAGCTCGCTAAAGAACTGGCCGACGAAAACCTCGATGACGTAAGGATCATTGTGCAAAACCATCGGATTCTCGCACCAGCAGAAATATCTTCGCAGTCGTCTGAAAGAAAAGAAGCTACCGAACAAGCGGCCTTCCAAATAGAGGACGAAGAAAAGGCTAGGGATTGGAGAGAAGTCTTCATAGACTACTTCAAATCCCATCGAATGCCCGAAGATGCATCATCAAGACATCGGCTCATGAAACGAGCTCCATCCTTCGCCTTCGTCGATGATACTCTATATAAGAGATCGTTCGACAGTTTATGGCTAAGATGCTTGGGACCAGAAGAAGCAAGGAGAGTCGTCCAAGAAACTCATGATTGACTATGCGGTTCTCATCAGGCTGGGCCAAAGATGAAGCTGAAGATCAAGAGAATGGGCTACTACTGGCCCACAATGATTTAAGACTGCCTCGAATATGCGAAGCAGTTTCACTCGTGCCAAATTCACGGGGAATTCATCCACCAGCATTCAAATCCGCTACACCCAACATTGGCTAGCTGGTCGTTCGAAATGTGGGGAACCGATATAATCGGGCCCATCGAACCAGCGTCATCTAAAGGACATCGGTTCATATTAGCAATAACCGATTAGTTCTCTAAGTGGGCAGAGGCAATACCGCTAAGGGAAATAAAGACGGAGAACATCCTCCATTTCTTCAGGACACATGTCATCTACCAGTTCGGAACCCCGCGACGAATCATCTCGGATAATGGGCCAGCCTATAGGAGCCATAAGATCAGCTGCTTCACACAGCAGTATAATATAGATTAGAGATACTCCTCAGTCTATAATCCCCGAGCTAATGGTCTAGATGAGGCTTTCAACAAGACCTTGACGAAGATCATAAAGAAAACGGTGTCCAGAAACAAAAAGGACTGACACGAGAGACTGCATGAAGTTTTCTGGGCGTATCGAACCACGTTCAAAACGGCCATGAATACAACGCCATTCGCGTTGGTATTCGGCACGGAAGCAGTACTTCCTATAGAGATAGAACTACCCTCTCTACAAGTGGCGGTTCGTTATGAGCTCACAAATGAGGAAAATACCCATCTTCGGCTTGTGGATCTCGATGCCCTTGATGAAACTCGTCTCATGGCACAGCAAAACCTGGAAGCATACAAAGTAAGGATGACACGCTCATACGAAAGACTAACTGGGCCGAGAACATTCCGCCAAGGCGAACTCGTGCTAGTTGTCAAAAGACCTATGATCCCCAACCGTACAAAATAGGAGAAATTCAAGCCGAACTATGATGGTCCGTACATCATAGACAAGGTCTACCAAGGTGGGGCTTACTTGCTCAGGGATATGCATGGCGAAAGACCCTTCCGGCCAATAAACGGCCGGTTCCTTAAGAAATACTACGCCTGACAAGTCATGACTCAGGTTAATGATAGATGACGATGCTCGTGTCCGCTCGCTATCTTCCTGAGTCAAGACTCTGTAAATAGTATCCGGCAAAACTTCGCCTGAAAATCCCCATGGACCGAGATGTCCCTATTCTAACAATGGACCGAGATGTCCCTAAACTAACAATGGACCGAGATGTCCTTAAACTAAGTACATCGCGATAAACATGATGACAGTGGAATTCAAGTCCACAGGCCCCAGCGGCGAGGCCTGCAAACTAAATCCAAACGCTAAACAGATGGGTCACCTACGGCGAAACTATTTTCGAGAGTTTCATCGCCAAAAAGAAAAAAAACGGTATGTCCACAAGCGAAATGGGCACGGATGAAAACCCGAAAGGGCTGCGTGACTAAAAACAGCAGGGCTGCCGACGGGTTTATGGAAACCCGAAAGGGGGCAATCTCGTTAAAATAAAAACACCTGCAAGGTCCTCTCAACCTTGCGAGGAGAAAACGCCTGCGTGAGATCCTTACGACTCACAAGGGGAAAACACACTTAGGGATCCCCACGATTCCTAAAAAGAAATTACACTTACGAGATCCTCACGACTCGTAAGGAGAATTCCCCCTGTGAGACCCTCACGGCTCATAGGATTCAAAAGCCTTAAGCGACAGGGATCTGAACCTGTTCTTAAGCCATCACATTCCCCAAATTGCCCTACAAGCGGTCTCATATTGATCCTTGTATACAATCCATGGGTACAAATAAACGTTCCCTCACCTAGTTCCATTAATGGCACGAAATTGCCCCATTTGGTGAACAACACTTGTAGGTCCTCTCGACTTGCAAGGAGAAAATACTCCTGTGAGATCCTTACGACCTACAGGAGAAGATATCACTTAGGAATCCTCACGATTCCTAAGGAGAAAATACACCTACGAGATCCTCACGACTCATAGGGAGAAACACCTTTATGAGACCTTTACGGCTCGCAAAGTCGAAAAGCCTTAGTGAACAGGATCCTAACCCTGTTTGCTAAGCCACCTTTGTTCAAACCGACAAAGTCAAATGATGATTTGCTCCTGGAAATATCCCAGTTGTAGCGATGCTAATGCATAAATCGGTATCAAATTCCAGGTCCTTTCACGTCAAATGATGATTCGCTCCTGGCAATATTCCAGTCGCAGCGATGTTGATACTAAGATTGGTATCAGACCCCGAGTTCCGTGCTCGTAATAAAAATCAGCGAGCAAAAATGCATATTATATAGCCGAAATGATGGGGAAACTCGCAGTAAGAATTGACGAGCAAAATGTATGCATATAAAATAGCCGAAATATTTGGGCAACTCGCAATAAAAAGCAACGGGTAAAAAGAAAAACAGCCAAAATGATTGGGCACCGCGAAAAATAGCTGAAATGATTGGGCAATCGCGACTTTCGCGATATAAAAAGCTGAAATGATAGAGCATCGTGGAAAGAAAGAATAAAAAATGAAAACTCCTGCCTTGCAGCGAGTCCACATCGACCCCTGTATACAATCCATGGGAGCAAACGAAAAAGGGAACCACATTTTCCCTCCTGGCTCCATCCGAAGGAGAGCCAGGTCTCGACGGCAACATTTATAGCCTAGAGATCAACAACGACGTTTCTTCTCACTCCAACAGGATGCAGACGCGACGTTAACAAAATGGAGCCATGGAAAATTCCCAGTTCCAAGACTCGACGGTTCATGGACAACCTAGAGACAACCTCGATATTCGTCGCAATATTGCAGACACAGTGTCAACAAACGAAGCAAAGGAAGATCCTAAGCTTCAGGGTCTCGATG
Source organism: Agapanthus africanus (assembly GCA_030015575.1). Taxonomy (NCBI): domain Eukaryota; kingdom Viridiplantae; phylum Streptophyta; class Magnoliopsida; order Asparagales; family Amaryllidaceae; genus Agapanthus; species Agapanthus africanus. The sequence continues at coordinate 506,347,889 of JASDDO010000012.1, forward strand.
GTAACATCTACAGCCTAGAGATCACCACGGCGTTCCTTCTTACACCAGCAGGATGCAGATGCAACATCAACAACTGACCCCAGGGTCAAAACAGCGGAGCCATGGCAAATCCCTAGTTCCAAGACTTGACGGTTCACAGAAAACCTAGAGATAACCCTAACATTCGTCGTAATATTACAGACACAATGTCAACAAACGAAGCAAAGGAAGATCCCTAGCTTTAGGGTCTTGACGGCAACTCAAATGAGACCTGAAAGATTATCAGAGATCATCCCATACCAGCACGGAGCGGTCATGACTCATCGGGACTCCCAAACTGAGCCTAACCTCAAGTAAAAAGCGGCATGGAATATCCCTAACGCTTGTTCTTCTGACGGTAATATCACCTGGAAGATTACTTGAAGACGTCTTGTCTAACCTCCGAAGAGATCAGAGACACGGCAGTCGCGGGGCTACTCGAACAACAAGATTGCGCATCGGGGAATACATCGGCTAACGTGATGGTACGACGGATAAAAGCCTTAGTGCCACATACCCTAACGGACTTCTATCAGCAGAGGTTAACTGTGACATTAGGACATCCTTGCGAGAACTTCTTGATTCGTCTCGACTCGTAGGGAAAACAATGTTCCTGCGAGAACTTCCCGAATCGTCTCGACTCGTAGGGAAAAAGACTTAGGGAACGAGGATATCAAACTATTTCCTAAGCACTGGGGCACTGCAAGTAGGTTCAAGATGGACTATTGTTACTATCCATGGGCCACACTCTCTGAAGTCGAATATCGACAAGGAAGGAAACAACCACTTACAAGTCCTCTCGACTTGTAAGGAGGAAAATTCTCTTATGGGATCCTTACGACTCTCAAGAGAAAACACACATAGGAGTCCTCACGACTCCTAAGGAGAAAATACACCTACGGGATCCTCATGACTCGCGGGGAGAAAAGTCTTTATGAGACCCTCACGGCTCATAAAGTTGAAAAGTCTTAGGAGCATATCTGAACCTGTTTCCTAAGCCATCGCTGCCCTACAAAGAGATCAAGATGGACTATCTACGGGCCACATTCGCCAGAGTTACATGCCACTGGAATAAAGAAGCTACTTATGAGTCCTCAAAAAAAAAACTGAGCGAGATCCTGGCAACTCAAGGAGGCGATGAACGCTTGGAAATCCTCACGATTTCCAGGGAGGATGTGCTCTCCCGACGATAATATGACCTGGGAGATTATTTGAGGACGCCTTGTCCAGCCCAGAAGGGAGCAGATACACGACAGCAAGACTGCGTATCGGGAATGCCTTAATACCACACACCCTAACGGACTTTTGTCGTAAAGAGTAGGGGTCAACTGGGACGTTAGGACAAGTTTGCCTACAAGCCCAAGGGAGGTAAACTAAACAAACTCCGAAATGAGCATATAAACAATTTCACGTCCAGTCAAGACAGAAAAGCGCAACCGACGAGCACCAACCATGTACTGTGCAAAGCAGTAAGGAGAGTATTTGGTTCACGCTCCACTAAGTGTTCATTCACGACTGCATGCCTGCTTAAATGGAAATGGTGTCCAAAATGTGTTGATTTATGTACGACACTACAATGGCACTCGCACTTAGCAAAAATTCCTAAGGGTAAAGTATAAAGCTCATGCACAGAGGCGAGATACATATATGAATATGTAATGAAAAGGAAGCATTCAACAGGAAACATTCAACACTCAATAATAAAAGAAATACATTGATGTAAACATACTACTCTACGAGGAAGAGATCACCAAATATAGGATCAGAGATATAGGGGTTGACAAAACAAAATACAAAGTTCTCCAATTCCCTCTATGCCCTATCTACCATGTTGAAGCGGCGGTCTTCGCGAGAAGTTTCTCCCCATCGATTGGCACCGTGCTCATCAGCGAAGGCGGACATGATAGCCCATTGAGCCCGTACTTGGCTTAGCAGCTGAACTGATCGGTCCTTCAAAGTCTGGGTAATCAGACGTGCCTCGTGAAAGCACTCGATCTTATCCTCCACCACATCGAGAATCTCCGGAGTCATCTCTGCCGGATGAGGAGGGATGTCGACAAGCACGAATAGAAAGATCATCCGGCGCCAAATGGAGCCCATAGGAAGATGCGAGCCCATACGAGTCAGGAGCTCATACATCACCGCGTCACACTGCGCATCAGTAAAAAGAGGGTCTACTAGCCGTGTAGCAAAGCGAGGAATCATTTCCTCGATGGGCACCTCCCATGGTTGCCGACAAGCGTGAGGACGATTGCAAGCCATAGATCTTGGTTTGTTTGAGTTATGTTAGTAGAAATGGGTTTTTCTTTGAAGAGAAGAAGGAAGACATAGCCTCAGGTTATAAAGAGAAACGTTCAAATCTACGCCCGGAAAATTTTTTGCATGGTGGAACTATTTCCAAGGCCGGAAAAAAGTGGTATGGGGAACAAGATAGTTGACCCATAGGGAACAGTGAAAGAAGGTGAAAAGACCCTTTCAATAATGAGGCGGCGCCTCAGGTCCCTTGCACGAGGGCACCAGCGTCGAGAGTTAAAAAATCTGAGGCATCGCCTCACATGCCTCGTACGTATAACACGGGGGCCCCGACATTCTATATATGGGTAACTACTACTTCACATGAGGCACCTATGAGCAGTGGTATAAAAGAAGGGGAAATTTTGCCATTCATACTTGAGAAAATTTATACATCAGTGATAACAACAAAACAAAAATATCATCAAAATGGTTACAATGGTAAGACACTGAATCCTGGGCATGGATATAAGAATTCAGAAGCAAGTCCGAGTAAAATGCTTCCGGATTCACCGACCATTTTCTTATGCATTTTCTCACAAACGGAGGCATCGAGATTCCCGATGATATCGTCCATCCTCTAGTAGGCGGAGATTGTCATCGTCTGTTAGAAGACCTGATGCAAAATATCGACAAGACCATCTCGCCGCCTCTTCGAGATCAGGCCCATCAGATATACTGAGTACACCTTGTCTTCGGTATCATCAAGTGCCTCAAGCGGCATAGCTTGTTAAATTCAGGAAGTGCTTCCCAAATCACCCCCACGATAATTTTCAAAAGAGCGGAACGACGGGGGAGTAGCCGACCGTTGTATTTATCGAAGCGACGCATCACCTCAGCGCATTGGGCATCCGTAAACTCCTGGTCTTGACAGCGGCCTTGGACGCGAATGACTTCATAGGAAATAATCTCGTCAAGATCATATAAATAAACAGCCATAGTATCTGGGAAGAAAATTCAATAAAAAAATTAGCAATTAAATATCAAGACCCTTAGAGTCTAAAACAAAATCAAGATGACGTCTCATCATTGATGGGGCAGTCACTCATTGAGAGTGAAATCCTAAGAGGATTCTCATTTAATGAGAAATCTCATTGGGCTAAGGAGTTAAACACCCTCGAGAGCTATACTCTGCAAACAAATTTCACAACTGTTGACTTTAATTAAGAGGGGAATAAAATTCCCCCAAAAATTTCTAAGGGCTATGCTCTGTAAAAAAACAATGGGATAATCTACTAGAACCCTCAAAAGCAAAGCTTTTTAACAAAGTAAAACCCCAAAATCTTTAAGATCTGCAAAACAAATTCTAAGAGTTCTTCATAGAAAATGAGCAAAGCTCTGATTAATGGGTTAAGAAACCCTAAAATATATCTTAAGATCTACGATATAAGAAGTGCAAAGCTTTGTTAAGGGGTTCGATTATGATCCTTACTAAATTTTTGGGCAGAGTTCTAACTCTAGAAGGGATTTCTTTAGGCAGAGATCTAAGCTCTGAAAGGAGAATTAAATTCTCAGAAAAAAAAAGAAAAACAAGAGAAGATGAACAACAGTCATCTCAAGGGCCAAAGGCCCTACTTATAGGCAGAGGAAGTCGATTCAACTTTCAAGAAAATTCAACGATGGAAAAGCTGCCACCGCTGCACTCACGTGTAAACCACGTGAGCGCAACGGTGGGGGGAATTTGTTTCCCCAATAAAAGAGCAAAGCTCTGTTCAAAATTTGAAAGCCGGTGCTAAGAGTTAAAAACTCTGAGGCAGCGCCTCATGTGTCTTGCACGAGGGTGCCAGTGCCGAGAGATAAAAATTCTAAGGCAGCGCCTTACGTGCCTCGCACGAGGACGCCAGTGCCGGAATCGAATCTCTCTGTTAACCAGAGCCGTTGGATCAAAGATCCAACAAAGATAATAAATCATCAGAGTATAGAATTAAATTCTGTTGAGAAAATATTCCTCAAATCTTTCTAAACAAGAAAGATTACTCTCTGAAAAAACAGAACACCGTTTGATTAAAAATCCAATGGTGATTAAAAAATCACCAAGCTACAGAATAATCTATGTATGGGGAAATATTTCCTTAATCTTGTTAAAAACAATAAAATATCTTCTGTAAAACAGAAGTCCTTGGATCAAAGATCCGACGGTGGATAAAATCCCCAAATCAATTAAAGATCTCTCAATGAGAGATTTCTTTAACTAAATCAACAAATCTGCCTCCACTATATAAAGGACCCAAGACTTCAAGTCTTACAGAGAGAAACCCCCTATAAGCTTTGAGGAAAAGAAAGAAGAAAGTTTTAGGAAGGAAGAAAGAAGAATACCTTTCTTCGAGGTAAATAAAAAAAATAGAGATCAGATCATCTCATCTGCATATCCAAGATTTTAACTCTTCTTAAAGAACTTAGTTCTTTCTCTGGATCTGAGGTCCATGAGACAAGTCTCCCGCAAATGAGAATTTAATTCTAATGGGGATGAAATTGTTCTTGGGGATCAAAGATCCAGAAAAGAACAAAGAATTGAACTCTTCATAATAGAACACCCAAATAAAAAACCCAGCGCCAAGCGCCTTACGTGCTCATCACGTGGGCGCTGTTTAATAAAGAGTGCTTAGCACTCACTGGTTGGCGCTCAGCGCCAAGCGACTCACGTGCCCATCACGTGGGCGCTGCTCAATAAAGAGTGCTTAGCACTTACTGGTTGGCGCTCAGCGCCAAGCGCCTCTCGTGTCTCTCATGTGAGCACTGCTTAATAAAGAGTGCCTAGCACTCAGTGGTTGGCGCTCAGCGCCAACTGCCTCACGTGTCCCTTACGTGGGCGCTGCTCAATAAAGAGTGCCTAGCACTCAGTGGTTGGCACCCAGCGCCTCATGTGGACACCATAAAGAGTGTTTAACACTCCGTAAAAGTAAAAGAACAAAAAAGGGGAAAGTAAAGCAAAGTATTATTTGCACAGAAAAGGGACTGAACCCAAGCAAGTGTTTAACACTTTATTCAAAGACTGAGTGGGTTTAGTCCACGTTGACCAAATCTCCAATTCAGATCAACCGAGCCCATGTGCTCATCATTTTCCAAATTGGTCTTAGTCCCTAACACGACTACAGATCTCCCAACGGATATTGGTTCAAGGGTACATCTCCTTACACCTCTGATATATGTCGTTGTAATTCTTCAGCGTCTTCAGAGAGGTGGTGGGTCCCGATAACCAATAACTCTTTGGTGCATTCCCAAATCGACAGGCACATCCCAATGGGCCGAAACGTTCTTGAACTAACAACGGACCAAGACATTCTTAAACTAAACTCTTACCTCCAAAATGGTGATCTACGGACCGAAACGTTCTTAAACTAACAACGGACCGCAACATCCTTAAACTAGTTATGAACCGAAAACGTTCTTAAACTAAAACAATAGAGCCCAAATGCTCTTTTGATTGGATATGAATGATCCTAAATCCTGTTGAGTAGATCTTAGCCTAAAATTAGATTAACGTATCATCAACAAACATTTAAGTTGATCTTAATCTCAAATAAGATTAACGATCCTTAAACCAACCCAAACCCAAATCTAAGAATATACGGATTTGGACTAATCCACGCCCTACGGGCGACAACATAAATTAGTCTCCGTATACAATCCACGGGCAACCAAAAATAAAATAAACACACACGACACGAAGTGACCTTCCGGAGCAGGAGAAAGTGGTTATCGCCACACGGTAACGAAATTAACTGCAGGGGCTTGCGCCTGCAGGGAAGAGCGTCCCCACAATCAAAAACCACTCACAACGATGGGGAATCTGACGAAGTCTTCTACAACGGCCGCATCCGTCCAAATCTCCGATACACGGTGCCATAAATCAGCTTGGCATCTTCGGAGAGCTGGACGGATAAATCCAAATAGTATCTGCCTCCAAATTCAAGCAAGACGTTTGTCTTCCCGGTTTCCGGCGGTAAACATGTATTCGGTAGTATTCAAGCTATGTATTTTAACGTTTGCCATGGCACAGTGATTGGTAGCTGCTGGGTATTCATCCGTAGCATAGAAAGATGCGTTAATCTGGGACATGCGTACAGCTATTTTGGCCTTCGTCAAGGGTTTGTACGAATGGGTTCAGATTAACCTAGACAATGACGGATAAAACTTGACTTGCATCTTATGATATTTTGGCTTTCGTCAAGATCATAAGCGCCTGGGGCAAGAATCCACATCGGGGGTTTCAAAGGAAAAAGAAACTTGCTAGTTTTGCATACCATCTGAAGTGTGATGATTTTGGTAGAATTCTTTCAATGTTGTCACACAATGATAGTTGGATCCCGATCCCACCGTGAGTTTTGTTACTCCTCGAGAGAGTTTTTCACTTTAAAATCAATGCTATAAACCAAGTAAGTGTCTAGAATAGTGTTAGCGGGGCTACGCCTCTAGGGAAAAGAGGTTTTTTAACTAAGGAACTTCGTGAGAACGTTGTAAAACCTTTCTCGAAGAACCGACACTAACCTGGCCGAAAGGTTAAAGCAAAAACTGTAGGGTGCGATTAATCCCGACTAATTTTTCTTTTATAGTTTGAAAGAGAATTTGAGGAAAAAGTGGGAGTCATCCTGTTTAGATAAACTAATAACCAATCTAAATTTGTAAAAGTATGATGCTGAGTGTTTCTTCTCTCTCTCTTAATTGCAGCGACCAAAATGACCGGGCTTAAGTTACTACTAGATAAAAATATATTGACGGGGCCAATTATAAAGATTGGCTAAGGAATGACCAGATGGTCATTACCTATGACAAGCTGGGCTACCTCCTTACTACCAAAGCCCCCGCCTTCTTAGGTCCAGATTCCACTGTCGCGGATATTGAGATCCGTAAGACATGGGAATTAAACTGTGTGAAATCCAAGTTCCTCGTGCGGGCTTCAATGGATAATGAACACCAGAGGCGGCACGAGAAGATGGTCTTAACTTTCATCTTCCTCCATACCAAGAATTTATATGAAGAGTAATCTCGTCTCGCAAGATACGAGATCTCGAAGAAATTATTTCAAACGAGGTTGGCTATCGGGTCATCTGTAGGGGACCACATTCTTAAGATGATCAGCTATATTGAGGAGCTCGTGGAACTTGGGACCACGTTGGAGAACGAGTTACATACAGACTTGATTCTATAGTCCCTCCCCTATACCTATGCCCAGTTTATATTGAATTTCAATATTCAAGGGAAGGAAGTTATACTTCCAGAACTCCTTAATATGTTGAAAGTGCAAAGATCACCCTAAAAAAACAAGGAGACAGCCGCTCTACTTATTGGGGAACCTTCCTCCTCTAGATCCAAGGAGAAAGCCAAAGGGAAGAAGAAGAAGGCCCCCATCAAGCCAAAAGGCGGTGTCAGTAAGGGACAAGGAAAGGGCAGGACAAAAGTTGGGGGGCCGACAGTAGGAAAAGTGGAATGCTTCTATTGTCACAGAAAAGGCTATTGGAAGAAGGACTTCAGAGCTTGGAAAACCAACAACCAGGATTCGAAACAAGTTGCGGTTTCAGTTTCAAGTGTGTTTATGATTGAAAACTTTCTGTCAATCAACTCTACTTCCTGGGTATTGGATACCGAATCAGGATCACATATCTGTAATTCGTTGCAAGCACTGAGAAGCTGTAGAGTTTTGAAGACAGATGATATGACCCTCAGAATTGCTAACAGAGCGAGCGTGGATGCTGTTTCCGTAGGGAAATATCACCTAGGATTGACAAGTGGACACATTTTGGTTTTGCGTAAATGTTTTTGTGTACCTAATTTAACATGTAATATCATCTCTGTATCTTTACTATCTAAAGAAGCTTATGATTTTACATTTATAAGCAATATTGTAAACATTCATCTTAGTTATGATTTGATTAGGTCAGGTACACTAGACAACGATATATACGTATTAAATCAACATCGGGTTATCAATGTCCAGAACACATTTAAAAAAAAGTCTCCAGAATTAAATCAAGCGATCACGTGTCCACACATGATCGGACATCACGTGGGGACACGTGACCTTCTATGAGCAAAGTTATGGGCACAGAAATACACAATTGGAGATGGGGTCACGTGCCAACACGTGATGGGCCGCTGAGCCCTTTGAAATAATAGAATTAAATTCTAATGAAATGCCTAACTGGTGGGGTCACATGCCAATACGTGATGGAATCTTAAGTCCTCTGAGAGAATAGAATTAAATTCTAATTAATTGCTTAATCGATGGGGTCACGTGCCAGCACGTGATGGGTTCCTGAACCCTTTGAACTAATAGAATTAAATTCTAATTAGATGGGTCACGTGCCAACACGTGATGGGTTACTGAGCCCTCTGAAATAATAGAATTAAATTCTAATTAGATAGGTCACGTGCCAACACGTGATGGGTTCCTAGACCCTCTGAAACAATAGAATTAAATTCTAATTAGAAGGAATCAAAAGTCTTAATTGGAAAAATATTTCCCTGGATCTTTCCAAACAAAAAAGATTGCACTCTGTAAAGTGGAGCACCGTTGGATTAAAAATCCAATGGTGATTAAAAATCACCAATTTATAGAAAGATTCTATACAAGGAAATATTTTCCTAAAATTTGCCTGGAACAACAAATAAAATATCTTTGAATTAAAAATCCAACAGTGAATAAAATTCACCAAGTGATCTAAAAGATCATGTTGGTTATAAGAAATCAATCAAAATCTCTTAATGAGAGATTGGCCGAACAAACCGATTCTTTTCTTTCTTCTATAAATAGGATCCAAGAAGAGAAGAAAAAGAAGGGGAGAGAGATACAACAACATAGAGAAAAAAGTAGAGAATTTAATTCTCCAAAAAGAAGAAGATCTCTTCAGAAAAGAAAGAAACCCTAGGTAAGAGAGGGAAAGAGATCATTCTATATGCTCCCACAAAACAAAAAGAGAATTTAATTCTAAAATTAAGAGTTTAACTCTTCTGAATAAGAACTTAGTTCTTCCTTTGGTTGAAGATCTGCAGAAGCAGATCTTCCCATAAGTTGAGAATTTAATTTTCATCGGGGAGATTCTGTCATGCAGATCTAAAACCAAAGGGAGGACCTAAATTCAGAGAATTTTATTCTCCCACAAAGCATATAGGAATTTAATTCCTCCAACAAAGATATACTTTAACCCTTAATATAAGAACTTAGTTCTTTTTCATGGTAATAGATCTGCAGAAGCAGATCTCCCCGTAAGTTGAGAATTTAATTCTCATCGGGGAGATTCTGCCATGCAGATCCAAAACTTAGAGAGAGAATTGAGTTTAAAGAATTTAATTCTTTCGAACATATAGGAATTTAATTCCTCTAAATAAAATTAAGGTTTAACCCTATAAGAGAATTTAATTCTTTAACAAGGGATTTATCTCTCCATGCACGTAAAAAGATAAAGTACCCAACATGATCACGTGGCAACATGTGACTCTCCCCCTCAATGATCAAAAGAGAACGAATAATATTAGGTCACGTGCTCCCACGTAACCCTTGAACAGACTCCTCAAAATAAGAAGGGCAGAACAGATTCTGGGCGTCTCACGTGTCTCCACGTGACCTCTGACAAACATCTCTTTTAAAAAAAAAGAAGAGAAAAAGGGGGTAAAACTGAGGAGTTAATACCCAATGCATGGGCACCATCACGTTTCCACACGTGATGATCATAAAGATTAAGTGTTTAACACTTACTTGCATATTCTGAGAATAAAATAAGGGAAGTCTGGCCCGATACTCAAGCGCCTCACGTAACCTCACGTGAGCGCTTCTTTTTTTAGTGTTTAACACTATTTTTTGCGCTTCATCCCTAGTGTTTAACACTATTCTAAGCGCATCACATGGGAGCACGTGATAGCCGAGTATACTCTGGTGTTTAATGCTATATTCGAGTCAATCTTAGCCTAAATTAGCTAAGTCTTCCAGAGGCAGGACCCCCTTTTGACTGAACCTCAAATACACTCTTGTCTTCCAAAATTGATCATCTCATATGACATTCAAAGAAAAACCCAGAGCCTTTCAACCAACATTGGTTCAAAGGTACATCTCTTCATACCTCTGATACATGTCGTTGTAATTCCTCAGCGTCTTTAGAGAAATGGTGGATCCCGATAACCGATAACTTTTGGTGCATCCCCAAACAGTTGAATCAAAACCAAACAGACTAAGATGTTTTTAAACTGGACCATAATGTCCCTAAACTAAACTCTATGAACTATGAGGTCCTTAAACTCATGGACCGTAATGTCCCTAAACTAAACTCTATGAACTATGAGGTCCTTAAACTCATGGACTATGATGTCCTTAACCTCTATGGACTGTGAAGTCCTTAAACTCATGGACTATAATGTCCTTAACCTTTATGGACTGTGAGGTCCCTAAACTCATAGACTATGATGTCTTTAAACTATATAGACTATGACGTCTTTAAATTGGACCGTAATGTCCTTACACTAATTATGGACCACAATGTCCCTAAACTAAAACAATAGAGCCCAAATGCTCTTTTGTTGGATCTAAATGATCATGTTAAGTAGATCTTAGTCTAAATGAGACTAACGTATCCTTAACAACCACTTAAGTTGATCTTAATCTCAAACGAGATTAACGATCCTTAAATCAATACCAGTGAGAACCTACATCCGACCTTTCGCTAACATTGGTTTAAGGGTACATCTCATCACACCTCTGATATATGTCATTGTAACTCTTCAACGTCTTCAGAGAGGTGGTGGGTCTCGACAATCAATAAACCCAATGAAAATAATAGAGTTCAAATACTCTTTTGTTGGATCTAAACGATCCTGTTAAGTTGATCTTAGTCTAAAATTAGACTAATGTATCCTTAACAAACGTTTAAGTTGATCTTAGTCTCAAATAAGACTAACGCATCCTTAAACTCAAATCCAAACCCAAATCTGAGAAAATACAGATTTGAACTAATCCACGCCCTACGGGCGACAATGTAAATTAGTCTCCGTATACAATCTACGGGCAACCAAAAACAAAACAAACACTCACGACACGAAGTGACCATCTGGAGGTTACCGCGATGCGGTAGCGTAATTAACTGCAAGGGCTTGCGCCTGCAGGGAAGAGCGTCCCCACAATCAAAAACCCCTCAAATAAGGGGAAATCTGACGAAGTCTGCTATATCGGCCGCATCCGTCTAAACCTTCGATAAATGGTGACATAAATCAACTTGGCATCTTCGGAGAGGTGGACGGATAAAACCAAATAGCATCTGCCCCCAAATTCAGGCAAGACGTTTGTCTTCCCGGTTTTCGGCGGCTAACAGATTCTGACACGCCCGGTGGGACCTTTTCCTCTTTCCACTCCACACTTCGTGTGTCGTGTTTGGTGAACGAATCGCGGTTTGCTATGGTTGCCCCTGGATTTGAGGTACTAAGATTTTGTGTCTTGCTCCGTGCAGAAAACAGAAGATCAATGGCTTTCAACTGCATAAATTACAACAACTGCAACAACTCTCACTCCGTCCCTGCCGAAGGAGTGACCTACGGGCCCCAAGCGGCCTCCCTTTTCACAATGCCGGTGGAACAAGTGACCCAAGCCACCACTGGGCTATTCTTCGGGACAATGATCCCACCAACGAGCTTTAGCGTTCAGATGCTGACACAGGAAGATGCGAAGAAGTCGGTCTTTGATCGGCTTGCAACCACCACGGCCCCTCTCAGCGGGTCGTCCAACTCTAATGCCTCAGTCTTTGAAAGGCTGGGTCAAAGCTCAAGTGGGCCCGCAAAGAGGCTCGCAATACCAGAGAAGGACACTCCAACTCCTGCTACAGTTGAGGTCGCCCAAGCTGCTCTTCCTACTCGAAGGTCAGCTTTCGACAGGTTGACCATTCCCTCTCAGCGGACGTCTGTCTTTGACAGGCTGGCGCCAATAACAGACTCTCATCAGAACAGGGGGCATAGAAAAGCTGATTCAATAATGGAGGTGGTCCCGGCCGCTCTCCATGCTCGACGTCGCCACTGGCGCCGAGTAAGGAAGGCTGGGGGAAGCTCTCCTTCCGGACTGACTCCACCAGCTCCGATGGTGGAAATTGATGTTGTTGTTCCGACTGGGAACAGTTTTGAACTACTTAACAGAGTGCACAGGAACTCGCCAACTGCCGTGATAAAAAATTCTCCTCCGCCTTTTGAAAAGATCACAAAGGCGAAGCCAGAGCAGCACCCTCAATGGCTATCCTCCAAAATTTACAAAATCTGGCGACAGGCCCAAGACTCCGTGATTGATCAAGACTACCCCTGCCGATAGAAAAAGATGAAAGTTCAGCGAGAAGGGGATCGCCCTGTCAAGCCACAGAAGGTGTCATCTTTTTAGGTGCCCGCTGCAACGGCTCCCTCAACTTATACCTCCAAAAAGAAGGAGGCCGGAGAAGATCCCTGCGTCTCTGGAAAATCGCAAGGACACTGAATTTAAACGCGCCAAGTCCGGGGGCATGGTGGTGCATACTGTTTATATGGCTTCCTGAAAAGAGGATAGCCGTATCTCTACGGGTCACCGACCACTTACACGGTCTGTGACTAAGGCTCAGGAGCAACAACAACAAAAGCTCCAAGAAATGCTGATAGCCATGGCTGCACTCACTGGACCAAAAGCAGGACCGAAGACATCCTCGGAGCAGCGTCGTGAGCAGGAAACGGATGCTGAATTCCTTCGGAGAATGCTTAAGAAAAAGGACAAAGAGACCGCGGAACAAGCGGCCAACATAAAAAAAAATGGCCCTTTTATTCCAAGATATGGTGGGCATGAGGATCCAGCCGGACCCTCCAGCCGACAATCCTCCAGTAATAATTGAAGATGATAGAGGAGAGACATCGAATTCTCTGTCGGCTCTGTCAGCAGTCAAGGAGGAGACCATCTCCAAAGCCACGCTCGATGATTATATAGCTCAACAAATACGAGCTCATCAAGCGAATGAAGCGGCTAGCCAAGTCGTCAGGACTGGACGGCCCTATCCAGGTTGGTACGATCAAATAAAGTACCCGCCAGGATACACAATTCCTAAATTCCATGTATACAAGTGGACAGGCAATCCCCATCAACATGTCTCTCAGTTCAGGGCTCTCTGCGGCAACACTGGAGGGGATGATAAGCTACTGCTTCGCCAATTCGTTGGCAGCTTGTTGGAGACATCATTCGAGTGGTATTCTGAACTCCCGAATGACTCTGTCAAAACATTTGCAGACATGGAGCTACTATTCACCCAACGTTTCACGAGCGCTAGCGAACGTACCCCAATCACAGCGTTAATTAACGCCAGAGTAAAACCAGGCGAAACATGGGTCCAGTACGCGATACGGTGGCGGAATCTATGGTCGAAGTGCGAACAGTGCATCAAAGAAGCGCCTGCTGTGGGCATGTTCGTGGGAACCCTCGATCCGCAGGCGACCATTTCCCAATTCATGATGTTTTTCAAGCCGACCACCTTCCAGGCCTTGATTGACAAGCTGGCTCAGATGGATCAGATGGGCCATAGGCCGTCATTTTCAAAAGTGGATTCTCGAAACGAAAAGGGGAAAGGAAAAGCGACCTTCGTCGCCAATGCACAGCAGCAACCTAATGGTCCAAAACCAACTGACCACCAAGACGAAAGATGGCGATTCTTTAATGAGAAACTGAAGCGCCCTTATTCGTTTCCCCGGAATAAAACGAGGAGATTATTTGAGCTAGCGGTGCGCAACAGGCTCATCACCTTGCCGGATCCAAAATGCCCATTGCAACCCGGTGAGGCCAGTAATCCCAATTATTTCCCCTATCACCAAGTGATAGGCCACCCAATCGAAGATTGCTTCGTCTTCAAAGGTTGGATTGAGGACCAATACCAACAGGGCAAATTCGCACTGTCCGAGAATTAGAAAGTAAGCCCGCCTCATCCACACGCTCTCAAAAGAGGGGACACACCGGGGACATCATGCTCTTTTATAGAAGAAGCTCCATGGGAGGTCGCTCTTTCAGCCAAGACGAAAAGAATGCTGAGAGATCTTCACACTTGCCCGGTGATCAGGTGGAAAAACCCGCTAGAGCCTGAGATCATTAAGGGAATGCTGAAGCCGCGCCCGACACCAAGAATTGGCAGCGATAATCAAAACGCTCAAGCCCGGCCGTCAAAATCTTCAAAGAAGAAAAAGAAGACTAAAAAGCCCGTGAATCCTGATGACAAATGCACGGACCTGCAAAAACATATAGACGCGCTGGAAGAATATAACCAGAAGGCGCGAACTCCGGTCACACTCCAAGAGTTTCTCAACCACATCCTTGAAGACGGAGATAGCGACGAAGATGAGGGAGAAGACTCGTCTGGTGAACCTGAGGATTATGTGGCAAGCTGCCACGTGATCTCTCACTCGGTAATAAATGATGAAGAAGCTCTTGATGCAGAGAAACTGGGGGCAAATCCCGAACCGGAACTCCTGGGACAGTCGGACGAGATGATTGACGTATTCCTGAACGAAGCCCGTCAGAAAAGTAAAGCTGACCGAGAGCGTGAAATGGCTATATTCGAAAAGGACAAACGCCCGTGATTGGACGAAAAGGTAAAAACGCTCCCGCCGGATCAAAGCACATCCACCGCGGACAAAAGAAAACTTAAGACGAGGAAACGGTTCGCTAAAGCCCTGTCAATGGGAATGTAGCTACCATCCTCCAAAGGGAATACTCCCGGCAGGATATAACCCGGCGAGGCAGATGCACATCCAAATTATTGCTTGTACCATCAGAAGATTGCGCACCCCACTGAATAGTGCAATGCCTTTAAAAACTGGTGGCAGGGATATGTTGCCCGTTGGCAGCATTTCAAGCAGATGAAGCGCAAAATGCGTCGAGAACAAAGGAGCACGACAGATGAACACAAAAGAACTATCGGCAACTGTCACATGGTTGATTCCGGGGGATCGCAAGTTCTCACCTTCGGGAGCGATTCGGATGAGGAAATAGCCCTCGGTCCTCTCTTCAAGAAATCCATCTCTGAAGCAGAAGAGATGAAGACATGTGAGAACATTCAGCTGCGCAATCGCACGTTACCCGAAAAGAATCTCGGAGCCGCAAAGAGGGGATCGAACAAAAAGGATAAGGGAAAAGAAAAAGTCCCTGAGGATATCGCCCTCGAAGATAGAGTCGTCGAAGAGCTGGCAGCCAAGGATCCGCCCAAGAAAAACAAGGTGGATTGCAACGTTCTGGCACACCTGAGGAAAATACCCTCGCAGCTAAGCATTCTGGACGCCCTTCTGCTATCTAAAGAGGCGAGAGATTCTTTGGTCAAGGCACTATAAGAGCCCCAACAGTTTCAAGCTTTCCTTGCTGAAGAAAAGATGAAGGACGAACTGGAAGAAGTTCACACTGCTGACATCACTTTCGGCGATGAAGACCTCCTCCTCGGGACGTGCGAGCACAACCGTCCCCTATATGTCACCGGATACTGTCATGACATCAAGATAGGTAAAATCCTGGTTGACAATGGATCCTCCATCAACCTTCTCAATGTGAAAGTGTTGAAAGAGATTTGCATGAGCATTCAACACCTCGCTCGGGATAAGATCACCATCTCCGGTTTCGACTCCCAGTCATCACGAATGCTCGGGTTTGTGATACTGACGTTGCGCTTTGGGCTTCTTGTCACGGACATCAAGTTTCACGCCATTGACACCAAGACTTACTACAACACTTTGCTTGGCAGGCCTTGGTTGCACGAGTACAACATCATCCCTTCTACACAGCATCAGTGTATGAAGTATTTCAAGGATGGTCTCGAGTATACCGTGACAGGGGAGCTGAACCCATTCTCCACGAATGAAGTCCGAAAATACGAAGATGCAAAATACTTCTTGCCAGACTTCGAAGACACGGAAAGGTGCCATAAGACGGAGAATAAGCAGAAAGCTATCACCACTATTCCGGTCTTTGGGAGCGATACCGAAGAGGAAGAAGAGATAGTCTATTCAGGACCGCCCCAATGCAACAAGCCGGGATCGTCCACCCCTATTCTGGTCTTCAGCGGTGACTCTGAAGATGAGGTTAATATAGTATGTTCTGTTCGGCCATCAATACAAGCCTTCACTGGTGATGAATGAAGTTTGCAAATCGCCGTGGTTCCGCAAGAGAATTACAAAGAGCTCGACGCACTTGATACCTATAGTGTACAGGAACTGCAGACGTTCTACGTCCCTCCCAGGCGAAAAGATGAAAAGGAGATCCTCTTTTATCGATCCACGGAAACCAAAGTGGAGAAAGAGATCTGGCATGGATCCGATTCTACACTTGACAGGCTCCAGCCCATCCGTCTGCCTAGACACTACACAGAAAGATTAAAAAGGCTGTTAAGACGCCAAGGCGTACCCTTTAAACAGACCGCGCGACAAGCTCAGTTCTACAACAGGATCTGGAACGTCCCCGGAACTCAGCGAAAGTTGACCAATGGGAGAATAGAAACGATCGGGCTTGGATATGTTCAATCTAAGAAACGGGAGCGATTCTATGGCTGCTACGTTATACATGACTTCGATGAAGAAGGAGATGCTCGGTTAGAATACGCTAACCCTGAACCAAAACGAGGTCCCATCATGAAAATGCCAAGTCCGTCGTTTGAAAAACAAATGGACAAGCTAATAAGAGAAGCGGGTCAAAAAGTTCGGGATGATCATAGCCGCGAAATGGCCATCTATAAGAAAATAAGGACGCAGAGCCTCCTTCAGTAGGCTACGGAGAATGACGATGCCCTTCGTCGCCAGCCCGTTACAAAGAAGACTCGACGCAAAGGCAAAAACAAACTAAAGAACGGAAAAAACGTTCGACGGCAGCGAAGCGAGTCCAAGAAGTCACGCGATCGAAAATCGAGCAACCGGGATCCGTCTCTTATAAAGAAAATAGGTCGAGCGTATTCTTTTCCCCAAGACAAGACAAGGAAGATATTCGACCTCGTCATGAAACACTGGATGATTACGCTCCTGGAGTCCAAGCACCCCGAACAAACAGACGAGGTCTCTCACCCGGATTATTGCTCCAATCACCGAGCGATAGGACATCCTCTCGAAGACTGCTTCACCTTTAAGAACTGGGTCGAAGACCAATACCAACTCGGCAGATTCGCTCTATCCGACAGTTGGAGGGTAGCCCCACCGCAAAGGCATGTGCCAAAAGCAACGCACATAGCGAGAGTAGAACTTGATCAACATCGGTCTTGGAAACGATCTCATACCTATCACGCGACTTGTCACACGATAACGCTGTCAGGAGAAGAAAGAGGGCTCGAGAATATGGACGACCTCTCCCGGTGCTTCGAAAACGATGATGACGAGGTGATCTCAGAGTTTCCACCGGCGTCAAAAGAGCTGGAAGATGGGATACACACTACTGCCGATAATCTCAGAAAAATCGACTTGGGAACGGCAAACGACCCACGGCCTATGTTCGTCAGTGAGCTGCTGTCTAAAGAACTGGTGGCTACGCTAAGAGACATGCTCATGCAGTATAAAGACTGTTTCGCATAGAACTACTCCGAGATGTCGGGACTAGATCCAGAGATAGCAGTGCACAGATTGGCATATCTCCGGACATCAAGCCAGTCAAACAAGCACCAAGAAGAATGCGGCTCGAGCTTGAGATGAGTATCAACGCTGAGGTCAAGAAGCTAATCGACTCCGGCTTCATCCAAGAGGTTCAGTACCCTGAATGGATTGCCAACATCGTCCCAGTGATGAAGAAAAATAGGACAGTACGCATCTGTATGGACTTCCGGGACCTCAACAAAGCATGTCCGAAGGATGACTTTCCCCTACCGGTCACCGAGCTGATGATAGAAAACACGTCCATTCACGAAGTCTTCTCCTTCATGGACGGCTCATCCGGGTACAATCAAATAAAGATGCATCCCGAAGACCAGAAGCATACCGCTTTCCGAGCTCCTCTGGGCATATTCTGCTGCAAAGTGATGCCTTTCGGTCTGAAGAACGCCGGCGCTACCTATCAGAGGGCCATGATGAAGATTTTCGATGACCTCATACATGAAGTCGTCGAATGCTATATCGAAGACCTTGTGGTGAAAAGCAAATCGCACGAGGAGCATTGGGAGCATCTAAAAGTAGTGTTCCAACGTCTTCGGAAAAACAACTTGAAGATGATCCCTCTGAAATGCGCGTTCGGAGTTTCCTCGGGAAAATTCCTAGGATTCGTCGTATGACATCGAGGCATTAAAATAGATCCATCGAAGATCAAGGCGATCATGGATATGCTCCCGCCAAGAACTCTCAAACAACTGCGGTCTCTCCAAGGAAAGCTCGCGTATATCCGACGGTTCATAGCTAACCTCTCCGGCAAATGTCGTCCCTACAGTCACCTGATGAAGAAGGGAACCCCGTTCGTCTGGGATCGCAAATGCCAAAGCGCACTCGATGAAATTAAGCAATAACTGCAGAACCCGCCCGTACTAACCGCTCCGGTCAAGGGAAAGCCCCTCATTCTATACACAACCGCCCTTGAGGGTTCTCTAGGTGCATTATGGGCACAAGAAAACGACCAAGGGAAGGAGAGAGCTCTCTACTACTTGAGTCGAGTTCTTCTGGGGGCAGAAAACAACTACTCCTCCATTGAAAAACACTGCCTGGCGTTAATCTTCGCAATAACGAAGCTCGGACACTATGCTTTGGCGCATGAAATCCATCTCATATCAAAAGTGGATCCTCTCAAATATTTGATGTCAAGAGCTATACTAACGGGACGACTCGCTAAATGGGCCCTCCTCCTAATGGAGTTCTCGATAACATATCGTCCTCTCAAGGCAGTGAAAGGACAGGCTTTCACCGACTTCCTCGCTGAGCATCCGATACCTGCCGATTCACCTTTAAATTGTGAGCTTCCAGACGAGCACGCGTTTGACACGATCGACAGGGAGAAAGAAAGGAATGATACCCGATGGGAACTCTACTTCGACGGAGCATCTTCCATGAAGAAGCGAAAGCACAACTCCCCTATAATCAAATCGGGGGTAGGCCTCATCTTCGTGACTCCACAAGGAGGGATAATGCGCTTTTCCTTCTCCTTAACAGAGCCAAGGACAATCAATGAAGCCGAATATGAAGCTTTGATAGCAGGTCTTGAGATCGCTATCGACATGGGAATCGAAAACCTCCCATATACGGAGACTCCCAGCTGGTCGTTAGTCAAGTAAATGGTGACTATCAAACGTGCAAACCAAAGTTGGTAAAGTATGGTGAGAGAGTGCAACAACTGCTGACTCGAATCCCTTCCTACGCCCTAGAAAGCATACCGCGCACGGAAAATAGCAAGGCGGATGCATTAGCCAAGCTCGCTAAAGAACTGGCCGACGAGAACCTCGATGACGTAAGGATCGTTGTGCAAAACCGTCGAGTTCTTGTACCGGCAGAAATATCTCCGGAGTCGTCCGAAGAAAAGGGAGCGACCGAGCAAACGGCCCTACAAATAAAAGACCAAGAAAAGGCTAAGGATTGGAGAGAAGTCTTTATAGACTACTTCAAATCCCGTCGAACACCTGAAGATGCGTCCTCAAGACATCAGCTCATTAAACGAGCTCTGTCTTTCGCCTTCGTCAATGATACTCTATATAAGAGATCGTTCGACTCCTTGTGGCTATGATGCCTGGGACCAGAAGAAGTAAGGAGAGTCGTCCAAGAAACTCATGACGGACTCTGTGGTTCTCATCAAGCCGGGCCAAAGATGAAGCTGAAAATTAAAAGAATGGGTTACTATTGGCCCATGATGATTCAGGACTGCCTTGAATACGCGAAGCAATGCCATTCATGCCATATTCATGGAGGCTTCATCCACCAGCATCCAAACCCGCTAAACCCAACAGTGGCGAGTTGGCCGTTCGAAATGTGGGGAACTGACATAATTGGGCCCATTGAACCAGCATCGTCTAGAGGACATCGATTCATATTGGCGACAATGGATTACTTCTCCAAGTGGGCAGAAGCAGTACCACTAAGAGAAGTGAAGACGGAGAATATCCTCCATTTCTTCAAGACACATGTCATCTATCGGTTCGGCACTCCGCGACGGATTATCTCCGATAACGGGCCGGCCTATAGAAGTCACAAAATCAGCCGCTTCGCACAGCAACATAATATTGACTGGAGATGCTCTTCGGTCTATAATCTCCGAGCTAATGGTCTGGCTGAGGCTTTCAACAAGACCCTGATGAAGATCGTGAAAAAGAAGGTGTCCAAAAATAAGAAGGACTAGCACGAGAGACTGCATGAAGCTCTCTGGGCGTATCGTACCACGTTCAAAACGGCCACAAACACAACGCCGTATGCATTGGTATTCGTCACTGAAGCAGTACTCCCTTTGGAGATAGAGTTACCCTCCTTACGAGTGGCAGTTCATTACGAGCTAACGGACGAAGAGAATGCTCATCTTCGGCTTGAGGAGCTTGATGCCCTCGACAAAACTCGGCTAGCGCAGCAAAACTTTGAAGCTTACAAAGCAAAGATGACGCGCTCGTACGAGAGATTGACTAGGCCGAGAACATTCCGCCAAGGCGAACTCGTGCTAATAGTCAAGAGACCTATGATCCCCAATCGTGCCAAACGAGGGAAGTTCGAGCCAAACTACGAAGGCCCATACATCATAGACAAAGTCTACCAAGGTGGGGCTTATTTGCTCATAGATATGCATGGCGAAAGACCCTTCAGGCCAATAAATGGTCGGTTCCTAAAGAAATACTACGCCTGACGAGTTACGGCCTGGGTTAATGATAGATGACGATGCCTAAGTCCGCTCGCTATCTTCCCAAGCCCAAACTTTATAAGTGGTAACCAACGAAACCGTTGCAACAACGCACCGAAACGTCCCTAAACTAACGATGGACCGCAATGTTCTAAAGCTTGCAATTGACCGAGACGTCTATAAACTACTACGGACCGCAGCATCCCAAGGCTGACGCAAAAAAAAAAACGATACGTCCATAAGCGAATGAGCACGGATGAAAACCCGAAAGGGCTCTGTAAGTAAAAACAGCAGGACTACTACCGAGTTTGTGAAAACCCGAAAGGGCGCAATCTCGTTAAAAGACACTTGCAAGGTCCTCTCGATCCTGTAAGGAGAAAATACCTGCGTGAGATCCTTACGACTCACAAGGGAGCAACACACTTAGGGATCCCCACGATTCCTAAGGAGAAGTTACACTTACGAGATCTTCATGACTCGTAAGGAGAATTCCCCTTTGAGACCCTCACGGCATATAGGATTCAAAAGCCTTAAGCTACAGGGATCTGAACATGTTCTTAAGCCATCACATTTCCCGATTTTGCCCTACAAGCGTTTCAATATTGATCCTTGTATACAATCCACGGGCAAAAATAAACATTTCCCTAACAGTCCCACCAGCGACTAGAGATATGCTCACACGGTGAACGACCCTTATAAGCCCTCTCAACTTATAAGGAGAAAACACTCTTGTAAGATCCTTACGACTTATAAAAGAACATACACTTAGGAATCTTCACGATTCCTAAGGAGAAAATACACCTATGAGATCCTCTCGACTCGTAGGGAGAAAAATCTTTATGAGACCCTTACGGCTCATTAAGTCAAAAGCCTTAGTCGACAGGATCCTAACCCTGTTTGCTAAGCCACCTTTGTTCGAATCGACAAAGGAAAATGATGATTCGCTCCTGGCAATGTCCCAGTTGTAGCGATGCTGATGCCTAAATCGGCATCAATTCTCAAGTCCTTTCATGGCAAATGATGATTCGCTCCTGGCAATATTCCAGTCGTAGCGATGCTGATGCTGAGATTGGCATCAGATTCCAAACTCAATACTCGCAACAAAAATCAGCGATCTTAATGCATATGAAATAGCCGAAATGGTAGGGCAGCTTGCAACAAAATCAGCAAGTAAAATATATGCATATAGAAATAGCCGAAATGATTGGGCAACTCGCAATAAAAAGCAGCGAGTAAAAAGTAAAAGGGAAAATAGCCGAAATGATTGGGCATCGCGAAAAACGGCCGAAATGATTGTGCAGTCGCGACTTTCGCGATACAAAAAGCTGAAATGATAGAGCATCGTGGAAAAAAAATGAAATGAAACTTTTTGCCCTACAGATGAGATCACATCATCCCTGTATACAATCCAGGGGCACAAACAAAGAGGGAATCATGTCATCCTACCAGGCTCTTTCAAACGGAGAGTCAAATCTTAATGGCGACATCTACAGCCTAGAGATCATCAACGGTATTCCTCCTCATTCCAGCAGGATGCAGGCGCGACATCAACCAATGGAGCCATGGCAAAGTCCCTAATTCCAGATCTCGACGGTTCACAGATAACCTAGAGACTACCTGGACATTTGTCTCGTTACAACAGGCGCAAAGTCAACAAAGCGGAGCCGCGGCAAAGTTCCCAGTTCCAGGACTCGGCGGTGCACAGACAACCGAGAGTCAACCCCTGACCCCGTACGGCCAAAGTCAATCCTGACCCCGTATGCCTAAAGTCAACCTCTGACCCCATAGAGCCAAAGTCAATCTTGACCCGTATGGCTAAATTCAACCCCTGATCCCGTACGGCCAAAGTAAATCCTGACCCCGTACGGACAAAGTCAATCCTAACCCCGTATGACTAAAATCATCCCCTGACCCCGTACGGCCAAAGTCAACCCTAACCCCTTATGGCCAAAGTCAACCCCTGACCCGTACGGCCAAAGTCAATCCTGACCCGTATGTCTAAAGTCAACCCCTGACCCCGTACGGCCAAAGTCAATCCTGACCCTGTACGTCCAAAGTCAATCATGACCCGTATGGCTAAAGTCAACCCCTGACCCCGTACGGCCAAAGTCAATCCTGACCCGTATGGCTAAAGTCAACCCCTGACCCCGTACGGCCAAAGTCAACCCTCAACCTTCCCGTCAAAGTAACGCTTTAATTTGGGAGTAGGTCAACTCATCAAACACTTATGAGTCCTCTCGACTTATAAGGAAGAAAATTCTCTTGTGAGATCCTTACGACTCTCAAGAGAAAACACACTTAAGAATCCTCACGATTACTAAGGAGAAAATACACCTATGAGATCATCTCGACTCGTAGGGAGAAAAATCTTTATGAGACCCTCACGGCTCATAAAGTTGGAAAGCCTTAGGAGGCAGACCTGAACCTGACTCCTAAGCCATCGCTGTCCTACAAAAAGATCAAAATAGATTATCCACAAAATGCATTTGCAGAAGGGACACACTATCATGAAAAAATATGACTTTTATTCATGAACCAAAATGAATACAAAATACAATCTATAAAAGAATCAAAAAATACTCTCATTCAGGAGTAAGTACAAAAGGAGAATGAAAGGAAACATAAACAATTTTTTCAAACCGGCGGACGATTCAGTAGATTCGTCAGTTCATTCTTCTTCCGCTGAGTCTCGGACTTATAATTTGTTATTGCGATAAGACGGGCCTCCGCCTGAGACTGTTGGGCCTGGTATGAGGCGAGCCGGCCTTCAAGCTCCTTTTCAATAACCTTGTGGGATTCAACCATCTCGCGAGTAAAAAGGACGGCTTTATCAATAGCTACCACCTCCCTGATAGCTTCTTGAAGCACCCGCCAGAGTTCATACGCACGAGTGGTCTTGACCGTAAGTTCAGCTTGAAGTTCCCCCAACGCATTTGAAGCCGGCTCCCTCTCCGAAAATTTTCAGTTGGGCCTCTTCTCACATGACAACATATTTGCGGCGCACCGTTCAATCAGCCCCCACAATCTCGCCTTTGCAGCAACAACCTCTGAAGTAAGGCTCGAGCACTCAAGACTATGTAAGCAAGCCTCCACCCGACGACAAAACTCAATCCATACATGCACCAATGTTTCACCATGGTAAGCAGCGAGAAAGGGGAGAGAAATGTTGGCTTCGGCAGCAAATTCTTCGGCTGTGAGCGAGCTACCAGCACGAAGGTCTTCGATGAGAGCCGATAAAGAATGAAGGCTTAGCTTCGCTATTCGTTCAGATGCGCGTAGAGCATAAGGGCCGGGTGGCATAATAATGCGAGATTCCAGCGAGGTAAGAACTGGAAAAGCTGTTAATATTCATAAAAAAAATCAGCGAGATTTTCAAACAAAGAGCAAATGGAACAACGTTGAAATCTTACTTACCCACAGTCATGCAAGAAAGGTCTAAAAGATCTCCAGGACCGTCAAGGATCTCGACTTCGTCGTCAGCTTCCAGAAATACAGGAGACATCATCATCTTTATACAAAATAATAATAATGCCATCAAGAGGACAAATAACACTAACATTGCCCAGAAGAAAGGACGATGCATTGAGGGGATATTGCCTGCGGAGCGGATATCTCGAGTAAACGCTGGAAAGACTTTCTGGGGGATAGATCCACGATAGAAGCCGCCAATCCGCGTAATTCTGAAAAGACAGAAGGATTCAGATAATGAAAAAATCATTAAAACAAAAGATAGAAGAATACCTTCGATACTCCTCCCGCTTTGAACAGGAGGGATAGCAGCTTCGGCAGCCTCTTCCGTACCCTCAGGCACATCATCAGAGACACTTGCTGGTGTGACGGCTATCAGTCGAGGGGCAGCGGCGACCCCTTCAAGGACGGCAATTTCAATTATCTGTTCCGCCGTCTCCAGGCCGTCGCCGAAAAGGTCCATTAAATCCACAGCTGGAAAGGAAACCTCTTTAGGGTGAACGGGCACAAAGGAAACAGAAGCCACCGATGGAAGCTCTGCAGCAGGAATAGCAACTGTAGCGTCCTGATTGATATGAAAAAGTGTTTGTAGAATAACCGCAATCAATAACGGTGTCGCTTGTAGCTAGCCGAGATGAGTACGGGTCGACCGCAGGGAAACGTGGAATATTTTATTCTTACTTTAGGCGTGTTGAGAAAGAAAGGAGGAAGAAATAAGAATGGTTGTAGGTTTTAGATCTACGTTAAATACGGATGCAAAATATAGATCTAGATTAATTATGGATGTAAGTTCAATATTAAAAGGGGGCTTGTAGGGTTCATTAGGATTTAGTAGTTATAGATGGTTAATTAAAAATTACTCTTTTTATCTTTTAATAGATTTAAAACTAGAACGACAGAGATGCATGTAGATTAGGGTTTCTGGAGGGAAAAGGGTTCCTACTCTTAACCCCTATCTCGACATGGAACTCCATTCATATCTAGCCTTTACCAAAACAATCACTAATCTAATCTCTAATCGCGGTCGAGACTAACAATAAATCGGTAGCGCGCCCGATTAGGTTGTTAATGATTCTTTTAGTAAAGTTTATAAACTTTATAGGACGTAAAAAGAGTTTAAGGATCTTCATCATCCATTAATCTACCATAATCCTATGAACCCTAATAAGCGGAGAATTACTCGCGCATGTTGGGAAAAGAAGATGAAAAGACAGAGAGGGAAAACATAATGTAAAATGTAAAAGAATTAAATAAAACAACTACCTTTATTAATCAACTTGAACAATCTACACTTTATTCCTTAGAAAATGATTACAAAAACTTGGTTTGCTTCTCGAACTCTTCCGAAGAAGGTAGATGAACAGTTGATGATCAGCCTGGATGCGTGAGTCATCTTAGACTTCGTGATCTCTTCGGCTTGATGCCTTCTAACTTTAGCCCTTGGTCCTTTATATAGCCATCAAAGAAGAAAAACTAGTTACCATATATGGTGACTTCCTAATATGGTGACTTTCCATGCCTGGATTCTCAGTCCCTGTCAGTATTGATTTATGATTTTGGCAAATTTTTTATCCTGACATCTTGAACACCTTGATCTCTTGACCTGAGCTAAATCTTGCACAATATCTCTATGAATAATGTTAGTTTATTTATTAAATTAGAGAGAGTATCTTAATCACTATATATGGTAATAAATCTTTAAGAAACTTGATTAAGAATATTTAATATGCTATGCACTTTATATGGTAATAAATCTTTAAGAAACATGATTAAGAATATTTGATATGCTATGCATCTTTTAATTACTAAAATATTATGCATATATTTTGAAATATTATTCTAACCATTTGTATGATATTATATCTTTTAAGAATTGTGATTAGAATATTTGATATGATATGCATATTTTCAATTACCAAAATATTATATAAATATAAAATGCCTATATTTTCCTTCATAATATTAATTATAATATATAAACATATGGCAAATAGTATTTTGCAGAAAAATCCAAATATGTTTAATATTTATAATAAACACCTTTTATTATTTAAGAAATGTAAGGAAAATACTTATACCAAAGTGCAATATTTTCAACTGAACAAATACCCCTAAACTTAACTTTGATCGTCCCGAGCAAACTAGTTATTCAAGAGAAAGAGAAAAAGAAAAAGAAAAACCTAAATAGCATACTTTCGTAGACAAACACGATTGCACTGAGCACGTGCAACAAGCTGTTAAACCTCTAGGTGTCCCTAGTAGGAGGAGTGTTGTCTCCTGAGGGTTTTCAGCGAATTGCACCCACAAAATCTTATAATAAAAGAGAGATAGTGAAAGTTACATATAAAGATAAGAACCATAAAAGAAATACTTTGAAAATAAGAGTTTCCAACTACACTAGCTTTTCAGTTGTTATGAGCCCTATCTTAATAGTCATGAAAAAATGTTAGAAATCACATCATCCCTCAATAAAACATCGTCTTTATTTTTCATTCCTACCTTTCATCCAAACATCGATCATATACCCCTACGTGTGTGAAATGGACATCCCTACACTCGGAGAATTCAATTCAAGCTATAATACTCTTGTCCATCTGCCGCAATACTTTTTAATGTGATGAATATTTAGATTTGCTCACACATTTTCATGTGACCGTTAATACTTCGTGAGGTACTAACCGACCGATTACTCATGTGCTTGCTTATACGGTGTATTTTCCTCGTCTTGCACCACCTAAGGCTTAGCAGTGACTCTCAAACCAGTTGGTCTAAGGCACTAGGTGATGAAGCACCCTCGCTATATTTTTTTATTGCTACCTTGGCGATAACAAAACCAGTGTTCATTTTTTTTCTTTTCACCATTTTTATATTTTCTTCATTTTTTTATTTCCTTCATACTTTGGCTTTTAGACAAGAGCATTTCAAGGTATCCTCTACTATCCCGAGTTTCAAGACGTGTGTAAGTGCAAATAGTTGGGTATCAACATTCAAATGTTTGGCTTCCAGAATAGAAACTATTTTTCAGACTTATTTTTATCCTCAGATTAGTGACTTCCTTCATCTTACTAACCCTTGGGACAACGGCTCATAACTACTTATTACTAGTTCATTTAAGAAAACTTCTAATTTTCTTGGTTTTCTTAAACTATTCCTATCTTTTGGATGTAATTTTTCACTTTCTACTCTTTTGTTATAAAAGAAAATTTTTAATTTTTTTTTTTTGAAAATGTTGTGCTTATGCAAAGTATGATGCAAATTGATGCGTAAATAAGCACAAACCTCCCCCAAACCTGTTTACAGCAGTGTCCTCACTGATATCATCCGTTAACCTCAAAAACCTATAGACTTGGGAGGAAATTATTAATGGGGGTAAGAATATATGAAAGTGAAAATCCTCCCCCAAACTTATTTTTTGGCTCACCATTTTGAGTAAAAAAATTTATTTTCGAGAGCCGGATTATACCTTCCCCCAAACTTGAGTTAAACAATATTAATCTTTGAAAATCACAAGAGGGGGTCAAGATTAGTGGTCGATACCAAGCTTTGCAAAGACCGAAGGTCAACACCAACCATTCGAAGATTTTATCAATGTAATGCTCCAGTTGGTGAAAGAACAAGTTGAAAAGAGCCAAGAAGAAGTGGGAAAAAGGTAAGTGGTGGGATAGAATGTGTTTACGTCTCGTTTTGGAGAGAAAACACAGTGATTGTGATGGATTACTCGCATTCTCTTTATAGTCTAGAAGAAGGGGTGGAGGTTCAATTTCGTTGTATTGAGGTGGATTCATCTCAACATCCGTGTCTTTCAAAAATACAAGTTCTTCAGCGAAAATATCCTCAAAACTCTCATCTATACCCCGGAGAATAATGTCATCACAAAGTGCGGGGTGATCTTCAGACTCCAAGAACGGTTTATAATCAGCGTTAGATGTTGACCCGGACAACTCGAAAGAAGGGTCCGTATGTGTATAATACATATCTGGGTCAAACAACAACATATGAAAAGAGTCTAGATCAGTATCGTGAAGTTGATCAAATTCGCTGCTGTCGACATCCATTAATTCAACAAAACACACATGAGCATAGGGTTCGGAGGGTTCACTTCCTAACTTGTAAATGTTAAGCTCAATTGACTTCTTTCCAAAGGATAGGGTCATAGAGCCGTTTCTACAATTGATTACTGCGTTGGAAGTGGCCAAAAAGGGTCGACAGAGTATCACCGGGATTTGATTGCGTGGGTTTGCCACAGGTTGTGTATCTATAACGATAAAGTCCACAGGGAATATGAATTCCCCGACATTGATTAACACATCCTCTAGCTCACCCCTAGGTTGGGTGATAGATCAATCGGCCATCTGAAGAGTGCAATGCGCAGGTTTTAACTCTCCGATCCCTAATTGCTCATAAACAGAATACGGAAGCAAGTTAACACTAGCACCTAAATCGAGTAGAGCACGATTGATATTTTTACCCCCAATAGAAATTGAAATTGTAGGACTTCCGGGGTCCTTTCGTTTCTTGGGTAGTTGTTGTGTAAAAGTTGTGCTCACATTACTCGCAAGGAAAACTTTTTTAGGTACTTGAACTTTTCTCTTCCTAGTGCACAAGTCCTTTAGGATTTTCGCATATGACGGAACTTGTTGAATAGCATCTAGGAGAGGAATGTTTATGTTAACTTGCTTAAAAATTTCCACAATCTTCTCCATTTATGGACTTGGTCTGTTGCCCCTTAACCTGTTTGGATAAGGTGCTTTATCAATAAGGGTTTGGTCCAACATTGGAGAGGATTGTGGGAATGGAGAGGATCCCAGAATTGGAGTGGGGATCGTTTTAGGTAGATTCGAGGAAATGGGCGAAGGGTTCGAGCCTTGGGGATAACGGAGAATAGGCTCGGAAGTAGGTGGGAGACTAGACGAATTAGGGGAAGAAGTAGAAGCTGGGGTATCATTGGTTGCACTATCATCACATTGCTCACCCACTCGGTTATTCAGCACTTTTCCCGATCTCAACGTAGTAACGACACTCACATTATAACTTTGTGAGTGGCCAGGATTAGGTATGGGTTGAGATGGGAGTTTCCCTTTCTCTCTCGCACTCATTGCGGCGTTTAACTGTGCAAGTTGGTTTTCTATTGATTTAATACTCTCGCCGTGGGAGGCGGAGTCTTTCTGTATGGTATCAATAGAAGACTTCATCTCAGCCGACAATTGCATGGAATGTTTCATGAACAAATCCAAAGTTTGTGCAAGTGAAGAGTTGTCAGTACCAGCCACTTGTGGTGTAGAAGTGTTGGCCGGATTTTGAAAATTTTGTGACTGAAAGTGGGGCTGATTCTGTGGTTGTGGTTGCTGTGGAGGAGGTCTTTGATAATTGCTTTGTTGGTTTTGGTTCCAAGCAAAGTTAGAATGATTCCTCCATCCTTGATTGTACGTGGAAGAATAAGGATCGTTTCTAGGTCGCTGCTGAAAAGCAGCATTAGTTTGAACCGATGCATTCATAGGACATTCTTCCGTTAAGTGTGAAGGATCTGAACAGCAACCACAGACGGTCTTGGGAAGCGTTACCTGATTTAGGGAGACTGATGAAAGTTTGTTCTTAATAGCATTGAGTTTCTTCTGTATCGCTGCCATTTCGGCTTTTACTGCGATGGAAACATCGAGCTGGTGAATACCTCACCTAGATGAAGGTGGTCTTATGCTTTCCTACTGCAAAGTGTGTTCAGCAAGGTCTTCCAGATATTTCCAAGCTTCACCGTCGTCTTTAGGCATGAAATTGCATTGACACATTGTTTCAAGCATCTGCTTTGTCGCTGGATTAATGCCCTCATATATTATTCGACATAAATCTCATCTTTGTATTCCATGATGAGGACATTGGACAAGCAGATCCTTGAAACGTTCAAAGCACTTCCAAAATGGTTCATTGGGAAACTGGGTGAACTGGTTGATCTCGCTCCTAACACGGGCGGTCTTATGGTTTGGGTAAAACTTCTTAATAAATGCTATTACGAATTCATCCCAATTAGTGATAGAGTGTGCGGCAGTATTATAAAGTCATTTTTCTGCCAAGTCGCACAGTGTGAATGGGAGAAGACGCAAGCACATAGCATCGACAGTCAACTGTGAAGTACCCATCATTGCGCATACGTTTTCGAATTTGGTGATGAAAACATACGCGTCTTCCGACTCAAGCCCATGAAATTTGGGCAGCAGATTGATGTAGTGGGGTTTAATTTCGAAATTATCCCCGTTAGCTGGTGGAAGAGATAGACAAGAGGACCACGGATAGGATAGCATCTCTCTTGGAGAGAGATGAGCGGTGGATTCTGCGCACCTACGGGCGGTGGCAGCGTGGTGTTATACTCTTATAGAGTGCCGTCCATCTCGGTCGTGGTGTGTGGTGGGGAAAAAGAAGATGAAGAAGTACCGACTTCGGCGTCGATAGCAGGAACGCGGACAAGACGGGCACTAGGATTCCGTGTCCAGCCGAGCATGCACTAAGCGGGTTTAGTGCAAGTGGCAGCGTGTGTGTGATTTTAAAATTGGTTTGTTTTGAAAAAGTGGGACTCAAGACAAATCACTCTAAAATTCACAAGCAACCCTAGAACTAAGGTCACCTAGGTCCAGTCTCTAGACCGCTCCTAGACTTCCAAAGGACAAGCCGCAGGATAAATCCTCTACCGCCTCTGTACTATCCTTGTAGCCAGGTAAGTGCCAGGTAAGTGGGAAGGAACCACAGTAGTGGGCCTAATTAAAAACCACTAGCCTTTGACACACTTGCCTAGGCACTACAAAAGTAATCCGGATAAACGATAGATTACCCACGACCTTCCTCTATCCTTATTGAGCGCGACAGTCCTTAGATTTTGGTCTATATATTTTTTAAATTAATGAAGGGTTGATCTAGATGCTCGGTTTGTGATTTGTGGGGCTTAGGAAGGGTGATGAAATCCCCACCTAATTTTAATTTGGTCTTTGCCCCTTAAAGTCCGTATTAAAATATGCAAAACAAAACCAATCACAAAACTTTTGCAAAAAGATTTTTGAGCGGCGCTATTTTGCAAAGAATCCTGCAGAAAATAGATTTTATTGGATTTGAGAGGAGAGAGAAGGAGTTGAGAAAAATACCAGAGAAGTGTGAACCCTAGATCCCTTAGTTACGCCGCGTTTCCGCCGCCTAAAGGGCCTTCATGCCGCGGTTCCGCCGCGAAGTGGAGGGATCAGGTGATGAAAAATTTTCTTTGGCCTCCTGTGCTCCTCTGGATCTCTAAGAATGTCTCTGTCTTCTGTTTTCCTTAATTCTGTGACTCCAGATCTCCTTGCAAAATTCACGCACAAATCGTTAAATATGCAATTTGCAGTTTTGTGTTAATTATGATATGGATCAAGTAAGAATTCAACACAAATAGTAAGAATAAAAAAATTACGCACGTATCCCCGGCAACGACGCCATTTGATTGATATGAAAAAGTGTTTATAGAATAACCGCAATCAATAACGGTGTCGCTTGTAGCTAGCCGAGATGAGTACGGGTCATCCGCAAGGAAACGTGGAATATTTTATTCTTACTTTAGGCGTGTTGAGAAAGAAAGGAGGAAGAAATAAGAATGGTTGTAGGTTCTAGATCTACGTTAAATATGGATGCAAAATATATATCTAAATTAATTATGGATGTAAGTTCAATATTAAAAGGGGGCTTGTACGGTTCATTAGGATTTAGTAGTTATAGATGGTTAATTAAAGATTACTTTTTTTTATCCTTTAATAGATTTAAAACTAGAACGGCAGAGATGCATGTAGATTAGGGTTTCTGGAGGGAAAAGGGTTTCCACTCTTAACCCATATCTCGACATGGAACTCCGTTCATATCTAACCTTTACCAAAACAATAACTAATCTAATCTCTAATCGCGGTCGAGACTAACAATAAATCGGTAGCGCGCCCGATTAGGATGTTAATGATTCTTTTAGTAAAGTTTATAAACTTTATAGGACGTAAAAAGAGTTTAAGGATCTTCATCATCCATTAATCTACCATAATCCTATGAACCCTAACAAGCGGAGAATTACTCGCGCATGTTGGGAAAAGAAGATGAAAAGACAGAGAGGGAAAACATAATGTAAAATGCAAAAGAATTAAATAAAACAACTACCTTTATTAATCAACTTGAACAATCTACACTTTATTCCTTAGAAAATGATTACAAAAACTTGGTTTGCTTCTCGAACTCTTCCGAAGGAGGTAGATGAGCAGTTGATGATCAGCCTGGATGCGTGAGCCATCTTGGACTTCGTGATCTCTTCGGCTTGATGCCTTCTAACTTTAGCCCTTGGTCCTTTATATAGCCCTCAAAGAAGAAAAACTAGTTACCATATATGGTGACTTCCTAATATGGTGACTTTCCATGCCTGGATTCTGAGTCCCTGTCAATATTGATTTATGATTTTGGCAGATTTTTGATCCTGACATCTTGAACACCTTGATCTCTTGACCTGAGCTAAATCTTGCACAATATCTCTATGAATAATGTTAGTTTATTTATTAAATTAAGAGAGTATCTTAATCACTATATATGGTAATAAATCTTTAAGAAACTTGATTAAGAATATTTAATATGCTATGCACTTTATATGGTAATAAATCTTTAAGAAACATGATTAAGAATATTTGATATGCTATGCATCTTTTAATTACTAAAATATTATGCATATATTTTTGAAATATTATTCTAACCATTTGTATGATATTATATCTTTTAAGAATTGTGATTAGAATATTTGATATGATATGCATATTTTCAATTACCAAAATATTATATAAATATAAAATGCCTATATTTTCCTTCATAATATTAATTATAATATATAAATATATGGCAAATAGTATTTTGCAGATAAATCCAAATATGTTTAATATTTATAATAAACACCTTTTATTATTTAAGAAATGTAAGGAAAATACTTATACCAAAGTGCAATATTTTCAACTGAACACGTCCCTCTCCACACCTATTGGTGTCTCATCGGGGATATTTACAGAGTCCACAGTTAAGACGCTACTCGAGCTCAGATTCTCTGCCATGGACGAAGTCCCTGCAAGGTTTTACGAAGATAAGAAGACATAGAAAGGAAAACAAATTACTTGCCAAAGGAACAATATAGAAAACGTGCATACTGATTCACCAAGATGCCTCGAGTATAGCTTTTTCAAGCCGGCGTTCCTTCCTAAGAAGGTATGCTCGTCGGGGTTCTAAGGTGGATTCATGGCCGCCAGTCCACAAAGACAATTCATCTTCAGAAGGAGCAGAGATAGGCTTTTTTAGGGCTATCTCGCCTCCCTGCTCCAGAGGACCTATAAATACTCGCCGCACTGATGGAGGATCTTCATAGAATATCACAGCGGGATAGGAGCTTGTCGAGACGTGCACATTCTCAGTCTCGTCCTGGGAGCGCCTTATAGCCTCAGCCAATTATGCGGCTTCCTCGGCAGATGAACCTGGAAAAAGAAGACCGTCGGCCGGCTCTTGCATGGATATTGGTTCGTCTTCAATGATGGGCTTGTATTCCATTAAAAAGTCGAGCAGACCGGTGGCTGTATTCTTCCTCCGCTTCGACCCGGAACTAGCGCTGGAAGATGACCGTTTCCTTCCCTTCAGCGCTTTGGTGCGACGTTCCCCAACCTCGCCTCCAGTATCCTCTTTTGGTGGTGCTACTGATGATGGCACTGCCATCGATGACGCTGCAACTGATGGAACTGCCGCTGGGGCCTCGGCGGAAGCCTTTGCCCGAGCTCTAGTACGCATCGGCATCCCTGCAGTGGGAGAAATCGACTCGGTTTCTGCGGCCTGCGAGATGACGACCGCACCACCATCCCTCAAAAGAGGGCGAACGACTGACCGCGGTCGCAACGGAACGTGAGCAGCTTGAATTAGGGCAGGAGTTTTATATTCAAAGAGCACTCGTCTTTCCTCGGCAATGATAGGACCAACCCGGTAGCAATACCAGCCCACAAAGGAGCCCACAGACCTGGGGAGATAGTCAGGTTCTGGGATCATGAACACGGAGCCAGTATTCAGCCGCATAAAATGATGAATAACATCGTGAATAACTCCTAACGATGAAGTAGGATCAACCAAGAACGCTTTAAAGGGGACGCCGTGATCATAGCCTAGTTGCCGGGCAAAGCGGTGCGGATTATACCGTATAAGGAGAGCTGTATCATTCAGGCGAAACACCAAATAGCCCGGCCTGATCGAGTACAGATGCACGATCTCCCTAAGCTTTAAAGAGGGTGCTCCCCCTTTTGACAAGCCGAACAACTGCTGGACAGGCCCCGCCAGAGCAGAAAGAACGCGATCAATAAACATCATTCCTCCCTCATGGGTATATGTATTGAGCAGAACACGGAGGGCCCCTAATTGAGTCGGATCGGGAGTGGAGGCATCCACCAATCTCATAACTCGGGGGAAGGTGTAGGAATCATAGAAGTTCGGCCGTTGATATGCCGCGAATGCCCCCAGCACGTGCATTTCAATCTGAGATGTGAAGTAATGAAGGGGGAGATTCACAACATCTACACCTAGAGCCGAAGTGTTGACCGCAACACTTAACCCGTGATAAAGATGCGATAGTCCCGCGATGCCGACGGCCAACTTTGCTCCTTCAGCTACACGATGGGCGGGATAGAAGACGGAAGCTCTTATGAAGTGTCGGTGTGACGGTATCACAAACCAGCTGAGCCAAAGGCTAATAAAGCCGACGAAGAAGGTCTCTTCGTCTATGCCAGGGGCCGCAATTGTATCAAAATACACGACCGACATGATCGGAATGTAGTACTGTGGTAGATCTTTTTCTTTGGCCGGCAGTTTATTCAACCCAAACCCAAAAGGGTCGTCAATGCTCGCAAACTTCGGGGCCTCCTTGGATAAAATATCCTCCCGAATGAAACAGGCGATAAAGCTCTCGAAAGTGACACCCTGCTCTTCTGACTTCGCAAACAATCTGTCGAAAATTCCCAGGGCCTTGATCAGACTGGGATACCTATGACGAACGGCGGTTTCGGCTGTCAGACCATCGAGCATAGCCGGCATGGTAGAGAAAACATATTCATCTGGAGGCAACAGTTCCTCGTAATGCTCCCCCCTAATGGACAGTCCTGAAATCTCACGGAATTCATCCAATGAGATAGACACCTCTCGATCCCCTAGCAGGAAGGTGTTGGTGGGAAGATTCCACTGGTTCAAGAAAGGTTTGATCCACCAGACATGGGGAGCATGGTAATGAAAGAGCGATGCATACACCACCTGATATAGTCCAACCTTATGCAGTCTTGCCCGGTGGGCAGAAAGAATATAGCGAGCCCAAATAAGGTAGCCCACTGGGTGTCGGGGGTGATACCCACTTTATAAACCTGCCCCCAAAGTCGAGCTTCGCCTTGGCAAATCCGACGCCCTAAGATGTCTATAGCTGGCAGGGGCTGGTTAGGTATCCCAAAGGTAGAGGGCTCCAGCCAGCCCGAAAGAGTCCAATTGGTCACTTCTACTGCATAAACAGTCTGTGGGCGTTCCATCGGCAATATAGGACGAAGAGGTTACATCGGCTCCCAGCAAATAAAACTCCGGCGACCCCGGATGATATGACCGTACCAGGTTCCCCATAAAAGAAGATTGGTGCGATCCGGGTCATGGTCTCTAATCATCGCCATCACCTCTTCGTCAGACGGTGACTGAGGAAAGGCAGCGTCCGAGCGGGTAAAAGGGAAGTATGGAAGAGAAGCCATTGTTTCTGAAACAAAGGAAGGGGAAACTGTGAATGAAACCCACACGTGTGTGTATATATCTATAGCTATATATATATATATATATATATATATATATATATATATATATATATATATATATAAAGATAGTGGAAGAAAACGACAAGCCACTTGTTTCATGGATGTAACACCTGAGTCTGTGTTTAGTAGTAATTGCGTGTTAATGTGGGGTCTTTTGGTAAAGAGTTTACCAAAACGGGTTCTAGTGATCTATCTGGTTTTATGGATATCCTTGTAGGATGTTATCTCGACCACACACCGGCATATAGCCACCAAAACAGCACATTTCAACCTCAGCACATCAGCCCAAA
The DNA here is from genome assembly GCA_030015575.1 of Agapanthus africanus. Taxonomy (NCBI): domain Eukaryota; kingdom Viridiplantae; phylum Streptophyta; class Magnoliopsida; order Asparagales; family Amaryllidaceae; genus Agapanthus; species Agapanthus africanus. Next base: position 506,384,515 of record JASDDO010000012.1, read on the forward strand.
GACAGATCAGCCACATATCATTATTTCAGCCACCAACAGTCAACTTTAACAACTCCTATACCCCATAGCTCAGCCGTAGCTGCTGCAACAGCAGCACCAACATCACATCAGCCAAATTTCTGCACAATTACAGCCATAAGGTCAGCTAAAGCTGCTGCAACAGCCACCTAACCCCTTGAAAAAACAGCTGAGGCTAGCCCCATCATTGTATCAGCCCCCCTATCACTCTACAACAGCTACTAAACCATCACATCAGCACCACAACACCCTCATCCATCATCACTCACACCTCACATCAGCCGAAATTGCATCAAATCAGCCACCCAAATTTTCAAACATCAGCAGTACACAATCAGCCTATTAAAATCAGTTTTTTTGCTACCCCAGCCCCTATGTGAATCAATAGCTGCTACTTCAGCCCCTCAACCTCATACCACACCACACACGACTCCATACAACACCACACACAACTCCATACCACACCACACACGACTCCATACCACACCACACAGAACTCCATACCACACCACACAACTCCATGCCACACCATATCAGCCCCAGTAACAGCAGCAACAACAGCAACAGCAAAAGCAAACAGCAACAGCAGCACATCAGCACCAGCTCTGGTGAAGTTCAGATCGTTCCAGCCACGTTTTGATGCACCTACCCTCTTCTTCTTCTCCTTCTTCTTTGTTGCAAGGGTCCTAGAGGGTATAACTCCTAAACTTTTTTCCTTTGGTGTAGATTAGATGTTAGCTTGGTTAGTTTAGTGTTTTAATGAAGTTTCCATGCTAGAATTGTGCAGTGATGTTAGAATTAGTCACTTTAGAGTACTTGTAGTTTAATGAACCCTTTTTGGTGTTGTCTAACCTGTTAAAGCCTAGTGGTGTCATTAAATTGAGATGGTTGGCCTTAAATCGCAAAAGTTATGGTAATCTAGCTCGATCAGTAATTTTTCTTGCTTGGTTGTGGTTTTGGGTGATTTAAGGGAATTTTTGACAAAGTGAGCGTTGCGTTAGTTAAAATAACCCTTTTAGGTGTTAGTGAGGCCAGTCAACCAGAGAAATTCCCCAAACTTCATAAAGACACCCGATTTACCCGACTTGGCGTATTTTGGCAGTTTTAGTGACTTTTAACCTCTATAGAATCTGTTGTTGACCCGATCACTTCAGAATAATTTTGAGAATACTGTAGCATGGTGAGATGTGTAGGAACACACACCCAGAGCACGGGGACCCACCTCCCCATCTTGGCCGCCAATTTTTTATATCTGGCCGCAAATTGCGGCCAGGAGGGGGGTGGGGGTGTTGGGTTTTGGGGTGTGGGTTTAATCTGGGTAGCTAGGGTTTTTGGTATCTGTAACTTTTCAAGTTTGGCCCAGAGGCAAAATCTGAAACTAGTTGCGTGTTTCCGATGTTTTAAACTTGTGCGACACGCGCGTGATACGCGTGATTCTGTGGCGCGCTGCGCGACACAGCGTGTCAGTTCTGGTTCTGGTGGGTTTGTGCGCGTCGCGTCGCGTCGTGTGCACACGCGTTTAGTTCACGCACGCGTATCCCTTGTGTCGATATATCACGTTTTGCAGAATTTCTTCTTATATGGTGACTTTTGTAATTCTAGGTTCGCCGGCAGAAACTTCAAGCGCAGCTGAGAAGGGAAAGCAGGTGGTCGGACACACTTAGCACGAGACCACGGGTGAGTAGATTTAACATCTACGGGGGACAATCGTTTGGATGGCGCGAGTCGCCCGATAGATTTAGTAGACTTGGTATTACTGGTGACATTGGAATAATAATGATAAAACTTGCATGATAATTGCTGTAGTTAGTATCTACATGATGTTCCATATACGCAGATTCATTATAGGACACCTGCACCATTACCAGGTTTTATATGTTGCACGAGCACTATTCATGTGGACACACACACCCTGGTAATTGCCATGTCACGACACTAAATAACTTTAAATCTGAAACATGTTAATTGCCTAGAAATGTGACATTGAAATAAGTATTTAAATTGATACCATAAGCATTCATAATCATCGGCATATGTATTTATGATAATTTCATGAGATTTATGATATTTCTGGATTTCGGGGGAAAGCCGCAAGATTTCAACTGATAATTGTTAAAAATATAAAAGCTGCGGTTTTCTAGTGATGTAAAGTGTCGTCCACCATGAGTTTGCTGTGGTTTTTCGAGACCCGTTTCGAGGAGGTGGATGAACCGTCTCGGGTATATGGTGGGCCCGGTATGGTAACCCGGGGCAAGAAGATCGCAGATGATGGCGTTGAGCCTGGCAGGGGACGGATTACCTACTGGTGACTTCATTTGGCACGGCGGATATCCAGAGGATACCGACCGTGGCCGCTGGTTTGAGACATGGATTTTGATGTGGATCAGCCGGATGGCTGAGGCCAGAGATACTGGACATGGATATATGAGATTTGGACAGTTTTGAGGTGTCGTTGCTGGACACGGTTTTTACTGGTTTCCTGGATATTATGCTGATGTTTAAAAAGGGGAGTTTCAAAACAAAGGAAGAATAATTCTCATACACACTTGATTGTACTTTCATGTGGCATACATACCTGTATTTCATCCATGTGACATATATATATACTTGCTAGTACACTGTTGATGCCTACATACATGCTAGAACATGTAGTCATACCTGCTTTAGGGATGTAAGGACACTTATGTGCATGCATACGATAGCCTTAGTAGATGTTATTTATTACTCACGAGCTGGCAACTCACCCCCGTTGTGCCACAGCGTTTCTGCAGGTCCACTCCGTCAGCACTGTAGCGGCGGATACTTTTGCTTCATTTGCACTTTTTGTCTGGACTCGAGGCTTTTGCTCTTAGGTGGGTTATTATCAGTTTGTACCACCTTATTTATTGTTGTATCTAGAACACTCCATCTACTGCTACTATCATTTCAGTTGTACCTGTTTTATTTGGATTACTGTATATTGACCTAGATGTGAGATTGTGAGACTTGAGGATTTATTTTATGATGTATCTGGGTCGAGCTCACTTGAGTCGACTTGCTATTCCTCATGCACTGATTTCTTTTATATTCTGCTGGAATTTTGGAATAAGGGCAAATTGATTAGGTAATGAGGTAAATGCTTAAATTATTTGGTTTTTCCTTCACTCTAAAACTTTAATTGGGTTTTGTGTTCTGGGCTCCGGCTTACTTATTTTATGGACGCCTTGAGACGTTTCGTAACCTAAGTGCCGGTCGCGTTCCGTACCTTGCGGGTCGTGACAAAGTTGGTATCAAAGTGATAGGTTTCACCTTTCTGAGTGTAGGATGACCCTTAGTAGATGGAGTAAGTGACTTAAGCAGGGTAGCGTAGCGTACGTATGTCCGCGGCATACTTGCGATGCGGTACTCCGCCTAGGTGACTTTAGGATATACTTGCTTGGAATTCCTTCTTCAATTCCGTGTATCCTACGATCTTATTGCACCGGTCTTATTTTCCTATTCCTGTACCAGCTACTATGCCGCCAAAGACTACCAGAGCACAGAGGGCTGCCGCCCGAGACGAGATTCGAGCTGGCTCGTCCGAGACTAGGACTGAGCAGGGTAGTATACCTATACTGCAGGAACAAACTGATCTGCCTTCCCCAGGCCGTGTGGATAGGCTGGAGACTGGTATGGAGGAGTTGCGACAAATGATGGGGAGTATGCAGGAGCTACGTCAGATGGTAGGATCCCTAGTTGCAGCCGGTTGTGCACCGAGACCAGAGGACGTACCTGCTACATCCCAGACCACTATGATACCTGCTCCTACTATTACCACCGCGACCATTCCGGTTTCGCTACAGGAGTTCATGAGGCTGAGACCTCCAGTTTTTACGGGTACCGATGCAGCGGAGGACCCGCAGACGTTCCTTGACAGCTTGGCCAGGATCTGCCGTTCGCTGAGATGTTCCGATGATCGCTGGGTAGAGCTTGCGAGTTTCCGACTAGAGGGTCTCGCACAGATATGGTGGGAGTCCATTCTGAGAGGTCGAGCTGCAGGTCTATCGCCCATGACAGCAGTTTTCCTTGCCCGTTTCCTCCCGGAGAGCGTTCGCGACGCCAGAGCTCGTAGTTTCGAGGCCTTGGTCAAGACATCGAGGATGACGGTGTCTGAGTATGATGTTCAGTTTACACAGTTGTCCTGATATGCTCCGTATCTGGTGGATACCAAAGCGAAGAGGGTGAAGAGGTTCATACAGCGACTGGATGCCCAGCTATATCTTGCCATTGGCGCCCAGCATTTCGATACCTATTCAGCAGCTATGGATACAGCATTGCGGATGGAGGCACGTATTTCAGCGACTTCGGCCGTTTCCGGGCCGAAGAGGATTCGTACCGGCACGCCAAATCAGAGTCATCATGCCAGATTCGTCCCGCGAGATAGGGCCGGCAGAGGATTTGGACGAGGTCATCTATATGGATCGTATACACAGGGACAGCAGTCGTCGCCAGGATGCTTTGGGTGCGGGAGTCTGCACCATCGTGTTAGAGACTGTCCAGCGAGGCGACAGGGAGCGACGACCGTTCCGCATGTGACTCTACCTCCATCACTGCCCCCTCCTCAGAGAGCTCTACTACCTGCCACAGGCGATGCTCCACGCCAGTTAGGTGTACCCAGAGGCCATGGACGCGGCGCACCGATCCAGAGAGGACGAGGAGGCAGAGGCCGAGGCCGAGGTCAGCTCTCTATCGGAGGAGGTCAGGCCCGAGTTTTTGCATTGACACCCCAAGATGCGCAGGCATCCAATGTCGTCGTTTCAGGTACCCTATCAGTTTGCTCTGTTGATGCATACATGTTGTTTGATCCCGGATCCACGCACTCTTATGTTTCCACACACTTCGTGCCGAGTTTGGGTAGAGAGTCCGGTTTGCTTGATCAGCCGCTTGTTGTGACCACTCCTATGGGAGAGTCCTTTGTTGCTAGGCACGTGTTCCGATCCTGTACCATTCGTATTGACGAGCGAGAGTTGCCTGTCGACTTGATCCTTCTGGAGATGTTGGACTTCGACATTCTTTTGGGTATGGATTGGTTAGCCACGTGCTATGCGTCGGTGGACTGCCGCAAGAAGACAGTTAGGTTGTGTTTTCCAGGCGAGTCGGTTTTTGTTGTGAAGGGGGACCGTGGTGCCACCCCTCACATGTTGATTTCTTCTATTCGCGTTGTTCAGCTGTTGAGGAAGGGATGTCAGGGATTCTTGGCTTATGTCAGTGATACTAGAGCTACAGATGTTCTGTTGGACCAGGTCCCGGTTGTTTGTGAGTTCCCTGATGTTTTCCCTGATGAGCTTCCTGGACTGCCGCCTGAGCGCGATGTCGAGTTCTGTATTGATTTGATTTCCGGCTCGGGGCCTATTTCTATACCGCCTTATCGGATGGCCCCGGCGGAACGTAGTGAATTGAAGGTTCAGCTGCAAGATTTGTTAGATAAGGGCCTTATTCAACCTAGCGTTTCTCCATGGGGTGCTCCGGTCCTGTTTGTCAAGAAGAAGGACGGAAGTTTACGCTTATGTATCGACTACCGCCAGCTGAACAAGGTTACCGTACGGAACAGATATCCGTTGCCACGCATTGATGATTTGTTCAACCAGCTTCAGGGTGCGGGTTATTTTTCTAGGATCGACTTGCGATCGGGATACCATCAGCTGTGAGTCCGACAGGAGGATGTACCGAAGACAGCCTTCCGTACACGCTATGGCCACTATGAGTTTTTGGTGATGTCGTTCGGACTCACCAATGCCCCCGCAGCATTTATGGATTTGATGAACCGTACATTCAGGCCGTACCTCGACTTGTTCATCATAGTGTTCATTGATGATATTTTGGTGTACTCCCGGAGCCGAGAGGAGCACGAGCAGCATTTGCGGATTACTTTGCAGACCTTGAGGGAACACCAGCTTTTCGCAAAATTTTCCAAGTGTGCCTTCTGGCTGGACAGCGTCGGATTCTTAGGTCACGTGATTACGAGAGATGGCATATGTGTGGATCCGAAGAAGGTTGAGGCTGTTCAGCAGTGGCCCCGACCTGCATCGGTCACTGAGATCCGTAGTTTCCTAGGCCTGGCAGGCTACTACAGGCGTTTTGTTCAAGACTTCTCCCGTATAGCTGCACCTTTGACCGGTTTGACCCGGAAGGGAGTTCCTTTCGTTTGGACGGAGGAGTGCGAGCACAGTTTTCAGCAGCTGCGGACGTGTTTGACTACGGCGCCGGTATTATCTTTGCCTTCGGGATCAGGCGGATTTGTGGTCTACTGTGACGCTTCACGAGTAGGGTTAGGATGCGTATTGATGCAGCATGGCCGGGTGATAGCGTATGCTTCTCGGCAATTGAAGAAACATGAACAGAACTACCCTACTCATGATCTGGAGATAGCTGCAGTGGTCTTTGCACTGAAGATATGGCGACACTACCTATATGGCGAGTCATGCCAAATATTCACAGACCACAAGAGCTTAAAATACATATTTCAGCAACAAGACCTGAACCTCAGACAGCGTCGTTGGATAGGGTTGGTAAAGGACTATGACTGCGAGATCCTGTACCACCCGGGCAAGGCAAATGTGGTGGCAGATGCTTTGAGCAGGAGGCCCGGGGGTAATCTATCCTGTTTACATACAGTGCAAAGGCAGTCGTCAGCAGATTGGCAGATTTTATGCGACAGCCGAGTTGAGTTCGAGTTCCCTCCAACAGGGGGACAGCTCGCGCATGTTCGTGCGCGCCCACAGTTGCTTGACCGTATATATGAGGCACAACGCAGAGATGACCGTTGCTCAGAGATCATGACACAGCTGGGACAGGGCAGATTTTCCGAGTTCATGATAGATGAGCAGGGGATTTTACGATTTGGCTCTAGGCTATGCGTACCAGATGCTGAGGGATTGCGGCACGATATTCTTGAGGAGGCACACCGATCGGCGTATAGTGTCCACCCCGGTTCCACCAAGATGTACCATGATTTGAGAGAGACCTACTGGTGGGACGGGATGAAGAGGGACATCGCAGAGTTCGTATCGAGATGCCTGACTTGTCAGCAAGTCAAGACCGAGCATCAGAGGCCCGCAAGAGAACTACAGCCGTAACCCATTCCAGAGTGGAAATGGGAGCAGATTTCGATGGATTTTGTTGTGGGTCTACCCAGGACCAGTCGAGGGTACGACTCCATCTGGGTGATCGTAGATCGATTGACGAAAGTGGCTCACTTCCTGCCAGTGAAGACCACTTTCAGCTTCGCTCGGTATGCCCAGCTTTACATCGACGAGATCGTACGATTTCATGGCGTACCGACTTGTATCGTGTCAGATCGAGGCACCCAGTTCACCAGCCGACTTTGGCAGAAACTTCAGGAGGCTTTGGGCACTCGTTTGAGCTTCAGCACGGCATTTCATCCGCAGACCGATGGACAATCAGAGCGGACCATTCAGACTCTCGAGGACATGCTTCGAGCGTGTGTTTTAGACTTCGGAGGTAGCTGGGATCGTCATTTACCTCTAGTGGAGTTCTCTTATAACAACAGCTTCCAGGATACTATTCAGATGGCACCTTTCGAGGCGTTGTATGGAAGAAGATGTAGATCGCCCGTTTATTGGACCGAGTTGAGCGAGAGCAGTATCTTCGGGCCACAGATCGTGCAGGAGACGACCGAGAAAGTGCAGCTGATTCGAGACCGGATGAGAGCAGCTCAGAGCAGGAAGAAATCATATGCAGATAGGCACCGTCGCAGATTAGATATCGCAGTTGGCAATCATGTTTTTCTGAGAGTCTCTCCGATGAAGGGCGTGATGTGTTTTGGGCGAAAGGGGAAGCTTAGCCCTAGATTCGTAGGTCCCTTCGAGATCCTCGAGCGTGTCGGCGCTGTTGCGTATCGTTTAGCTCTCCCACCTAGCTTTTCAGATGTTCATCCCGTCTTCCACGTGTCAATGCTACGCAGATATCTTCATGACCCTTCCCACACGATTCAGCATCAGACAGTTCAGCTCGAGCCCGACCTTTCGTTCGCCGTGGAGCCAGTTGAGATTTTAGATCGGCAAGTGAAGAAACTCCGATCAAAGGTCCTGCCGTTCGTAAAAGTTCTTTGGCGCAGCCCGGGCAGCGAAGAGATCACTTGGGAGGCCGAGGGAGAGATGCTGAAGAAATTCCCTCATCTTTTTGAAGGTACGTGTAGTTGCATATTTTAAAATTCGGGGACGAATTTTCTTAAGGGGGGAAGACTGTAACACCTGAGTCTATGTTTAGTAGTAATTGCGTGTTAATGTGGGGTCTTTTGGTAAAGAGTTTACCAAAACGGGTTCTAGTGATCTATCTGGTTTTATGGATGTTATCTCGACCACACACCGGCATATAGCCACCAAAACAGCACATTTCAACCTCAGCACATCAGCCCAAAGACAGATCAGCCACATATCATTATTTCAGCCACCAACAGTCAACTTTAACAACTCCTATACCCCATAGCTCAGCCGTAGCTGCTGCAACAGCAGCACCAACATCACATCAGCCAAATTTCTGCACAATTACAGCCATAAGTGTTGGGGTAAAAATCTACACCCTGGTTGACCAAGTCAAAATCAAAGTCAACCCCAAGCCAAGTGGGCCCAAGCCCAGATCTAGTGGGCCCATGCCCGGGTCGAGCCAGAACATGAAGCGGCCGGCCTCCCCCCATGCCAAGATAAAAATTTTGTAATAAATGATTTTGTTGCATTTCTTTTATTTTAGTTTATGGATAAATGTAAGAAAATAGGCATAAAGCCAAATTTTTGTAAAGCCCATGGCTTATGTGCAAAAAGAAATGGCACATGAGCCATGAAATAGGCAAAATGCCATTTTGTGAAGCCCAAGGGGCTATGTGTAAAGTGTATAGCCTATAAAGGCAAAGATAATGAAATATCTTAACAACTTTTTTCTCTCTCCAAAAAAAAGTTTCAGAGCTGAGCTCTTTCTTCCTTCTTCAAGGTTCCAAAACCTTCTTCTTTCTTTTGAATTAAATCAAGAGTTTTACTCTTTCTTTTTCAAAACTAAATAGTTTTCCACCACAAAACCCATAAAGGGGAACTCAGATCTTCCATTAGATCTCAAAAATAAGAGATTTTTAAAAATCCCACAGCTCTTGATCTTCAATATCCAGCTAACAGAGGAGGAAGAAGAAGAACATCTTTCACTAAACCCCCCAAAAAAGAAGAAAAAACACACTCAGGAGTCCAACTCCTCTCTGATTTCTCTTCTGAGAAATTTTTTCAGGCTAAAAGCCTCTTTTCCTCACCGGCGCTCAAGCGCAGAGCGCCCGCGTGCCGACACGTGGCGCGCTTGCGCTCAAGCGCAAGCGCTCGAGCGCAAGTCGCCCCCGTGCCGACACGTGGCGTTCTTGCGCTCCAGCGCAAGCGCTCGAGCGCAAGTTGCCCCCGTGCCGACACGTGGCGCGCGTGCGCTCCAGCGCTCTGCGTTCGAGCGTAAAGCGCCCTCGTGCCGACACGTGGCGCGTTGCGCTCCAGCGCTCTGCGCTCGAGCGCAAAGCGCCCACATGGAGCGTTGCGCTCGAGCGCAAAGCGCCCACGTGCCGACACGTGGCGCGTTGCGCTCCAGCGCTCTGCGCTCGAGCGCAAAGCGCCCACGTGCCGACACGTGGCGCGCTTGCGCTCCAGCGCCTAGGCGCTGGCCCCACGCATCCTTTGGATGTCTTTTTCCCCTTTATTTATATATACATGTATATATATACATATGTATACAAATGTACACATATACATACTCCACGACACTGTCCCTGTTAGAAAAAAATTTCTAACGGGGCGCTGCCCCGCACCCCGCAAGGGGGCTGCTAGCCCCCTTGACCCCCAGCCCGCTATCCGGGTAGCGGGACCCCCGTAAAAACTCTGCGTGGCTCCCGATATATTTAAAACCCCCCATTTCAAAACACAACACGCGCACACTGCACATTGAGTTCGCATGACCAGTTTAACCCGTCAATCGGAGGTTCCCTCGCTCCAAAGGCGAGGGGTAATTAACGGCAGCTTAGTCCGCGGCTGCCGGAGATTCGGATCCCCACAATCATTAAACCCCAGCCTACCCTAGGCAGGGGGAATCTGTAGTACGCCTGACAAGCGTGCGCGTATTCCCATCTCAAAGGGGTGACGAAAAACACCCTACAGATTCTGGCACGCCCGGTGGGACCAATCTCTCCTCCCATATCTCGGGTTAAACGTTCATGCGAACTCAATCAATATACATATCGATTGCCTATACTGAATTGATGTTCTTTTTTTCGTGCAGCAATCAACTTTCGACGACAATGTCTCCCCAGACGAATTCAGCTTCCAACGTGACCCCGATTCCGTACGTGGTCAAGATCAACGCTCGTGTGGTTCTCCCCGCAAGCCTCAGTCGACAGTGGGAGGAACCGCCCCGCCAGTTTGGCTCCGTCATCATCTACCCTGCCGGAAGCGCTCATCTGGCGGAGATCCCGGCGGAACAGGTGGCCAAGACGGTCTCAAGGGGAAAGAGGCCGAATGTCGTGATCGCCAAGGCACCACAACCGAAACTCAAGACGCTATCTGAACGATTCTCTGGTGCTCCAGCGGGGGGCAAGAACTTCGGTACAAAGGGCAACATCAAATGTTGCGGACGAGCTCAGGCGATAACTCCAACAAATGCACAATCGAGCGTATCTCCAAGGCCCTCCATCGCCCGGTCTGCGGCGTCTTCCCAAAAAGCCGAAGTCTGCCAGGTGCTTAGAACAGAAAAGTTAAGGCAGAAACGGCTCAGGTATCGAGCCAACAAGAGGCCCAAGTCTTCGGCCAAATGGAATCGTGTGAAGTTCCAAGTGCAGGGTTGCCCGGCGACGACGGCCGAGTCGGACGTAAGAATCAACAATTCCTTCGAGCCCCTGAAGTGGGTTCAGAAAAATGCCATGACCGCCAGAATCAAGAAGACAGCGGTCCGAACAGTGCTACAAAGAGACATGTCCCGGCCCCAACAGAAGAAGTATGACACTGTCTCTTCAAGTGTCTATCAAGCACTCTGTGCCGCAAGAAAGCAGTGGGGCAAACCCAGAAAAGAAGCGCCAGCACCATTTAAGAACCTGGTTAGGCCAGCCGCCTTCAATCGACTACCAGCTACCGAAGCAAGAGGGTCAAGACAGCGATCCGTGAAATCAGCCGCCAATGATAGAAAGACGGCCGGATATATCATACATACGGTCTATATGGCGGGCGGGCGCCCTAGCGACAACCTTTGCAGCAAAAGCAAGGACGGGGCCACCATATCCCAAGCCCAATCTAGCCTGAATGTGGTTGCCGCCGCCCAAGAACAGCCGCCCCTGCTGGATGAAGAAAACCCTCTCGATGAGGATGATAGGCAGATAGACCCCTCAGTTCATGTAGAGTCAAGCTCGGACAGCGAGGAAGAGCCGACTTTCCGCCCCAGGACTGCGGAGCAAGAGCTGCTTCAAGAGCTTCGAAAACAGCTCAGGAGCAAAGATAAAGAGATGGCCAAGCTCTATTCGAAGATTGACGACTTAACGAACGTGGTGATGCAGCTTACGGCTCAAATTGCTCGAGCGCCTCCCAATCAGGCACAAGCCGCTACTAATCAGCCGGGTGATGACAATCAGAGGCAGCCAATGCCTGTTCCTTTGGGACCAAGACTGGTCGAGCCGAATGAAAGCCGGCTACATTCCGCTTCTGGGGACGCCTTGGCCCCAGATAGCACTATCCCGCTAACACAGGATCGGATAATGGATTTGGTCACCAGCAAGGTTAAAACATTGGTGGCCGAAGCTGAAGCTCAGAAAGAAATCGGCAGTAGTGGCCGGCCATATCCCGCGCAGTACGATCTGATTGAGTTCCCAAGCGGCTACGTCATTCCTAAGTTCGGAAGATTTGATGGAACGGGGAATGCAAATCAGCACGTCGCCCACTTCAAAGCATCGTGCGGAAATACAGGGGGCAATGACGCGCTCCTTCTTCGTCAGTTTGTCAACAGCCTGACCGGCGTCGCCTTCGACTGGTATGCGAGTATACCGGACGGGTCCGTCATTACCTTTGCCCAAATGGAGTCCCTATTTCGGCAAAGGTTCATGAGTGTCAGTGATAAAATCTCCATTGCCGACCTTGTGAGGACCAAGCCGGGGAAGAATGAAAGCAATACCGACTTTATCGCCCGATGGCGTAATCTTACAGTCAAGTGCGAACCGCCGCTGGAGCAGGACCAGTCCGTCAGCCTTCTCATTGGGAACCTCAGCAATTGGATGGTCCCATTCTTGTGTACAGCGGGCCTCAAGACATTTCAGGAGCTAACCAAGAAAGTCCAAATGCTAGAACGCTCGAAGCAAGAGTCCCCGCCGGACTCTCAGAGAGACAAAACCTGGAAAAGCAAGCGGGACGACAACCGTAGAAGCGGGAGTTCCAGCAATACCAATGTCTTCAATGCGTCCGACAATGAAGAAAAGCGAAGGGCGGGCGAATCCAAAACCAACCGGTCTCGGAAGCCATTGCTGGGAGGAGATGGTCCTTCCCTAGAGGAGAAAAAGAACAAGGTTTACTCTTTCAGAAGGGAAAAGGTCCGCAAGATATTTAAAGATGCCTTGAACAACGGCCTACAACTGCCGGAGTCGAAAAGACCCCAAGAAGCAAAAATGACCGGCAATCCTCTGTATTGCCCGTACCACCGAGTAGTGAGCCATGCGATCGAGGATTGCTATATCTTCAAAGACTGGGTCGAGAAGCAGTACAAGGCTGGAGAGATCGAGCTGTCCAAAAGCGTGTTGGTGAACAATCAGGTTGCAACCGCCAACTTTATACAGACAGAAGTTGAAGCCTTCTGGGAGCAGACAGCTGAACCTGCTGCCCTGAAAAAGGAAACTGACTCATCGCGGCCTCCGTGGAGTACGCACATATCTAATAAGACGAAGAAGATGCTAAAGCTACTTCAGAAAGAGCCCAGGATGGAATGGGAAGGACAGAAGAAGCCTACCAGTCCAGCTGCCAATGCGGCTCCATCAGGCTCAAAATCCAAGAAGCTCAAGAAGAAGAAAAGTGCAGCTCGGTGCGAAAAAGAGTCTGCAGGGAGATCGACCATTCAAAAATATATCGATTCCCTCGAAGAATATGAACAAAAGGAAAGAACATTGATTCAATTGAAGGAGTTCTTCCCTGTACAAGCGGCTGAAATTCTGGAGGAGTTAGAAGAAGACTCCAATGAAGAGATCCCAGTAGTGACCTGCTACGCCATCCATCTTGGCAGCGACTCGGAAGAGGAGCTCTGTTTTCCCGAAGAGGACGAGGAGCTCACCACAAAGGCCAATCAAATCCAGCTCAGAAGCGGCAGGGCTCTACCGCAAAATCAGGGCAACGCCCCAAAAGGGAAGGAAAAACAAGTCGCTAATGAAGAAGATGGCAGAGAACCGGCCGATGAAAACATAAGTCCTTCCTCGGTGGACTATAATGTCTTGGCACATCTCCGGAAGCTTCCATCTCTCCTGAGCATCTACGACGCCTTGGTCCTATCTAAGGAGCTTAGAGATGTTCTCATTCACGCTCTACAAAACCCCGAGCGGTATCAGGCTCACTTTGCGGAAATTAATATGAAAGAAGCCCAGCACGCTTTGCATGCCGCCGCAGTCACATTTAAGGATGAAGACTTGCTACTGGGAACGGCTGAGCATAATCGGCCGCTTTACGTGACCGGGTACAGTGACGGAGATCGAATTAATCGCATATTGATTGATCCGGGGTCCTCAGTGAACATCATGAACTTGCGAACTCTGAAGAGTTTTTCAATGGACGTCCGACACCTATCAAGGGAAAGAATTGTCATTCAAGGCTTCAACCAAAATTGCCAGCAAGTTCTGGGGTCTATAGCTTTGCCTATCAAATTTGGGGATCTGCAAACTGAAGCTAAGATATACGTGATCGACGCCGACACATCTTATAAGATTCTCTTGGGGCGGCCGTGGCTCCACGATTACGGCATCATTCCATCAACTCTCCATCAATGCATGAAGTATACTAAAAATGGCGAAGAAAGACGCATTGACGGAGACATCCAGCCGTTCGGTGTGCATGAAGTCCGATATGAAGATTCTCTGTACTTTACGAACCACCAAAATGCTAAGCCACAAGTGGCTGAGTATAGAACGGCCCCAAGACTCAAAAGCAAATCTGTGCCGACTATCACTTTCAAAAGCAAAAATACCCAAGTGCGCCCGCATTTCGGCAGCGACACTGATGAGTCCGACGCTGGAAACCCGTCCTTCCGCCAAACTCGCCCTCATTTCGGCAGCGATACGGACGAATCTGTTACTGAAGGCCCATCTAGCAGCAAAGTCCGCCCTCATCTTGGCAGTGACACTGAAGAGTCAGAAGAAGAGGACCTCCCGTGCAACAGCTGTGCAGATCGGCCCCCCATGCAGCAAGCGAAACTACGAGAGACCTTCGAAGTCGCAGAAGGGTCCCTAGCCATCACAAGGGTTCCGGAACGGATGTGCAAAGAGCTCGACGCATTGTCAGTCTCTACCGTGGACCAGCTGAAAACTCTCTACATGCCTGGGAGGAAAAATGGACAGAAGGGCATCCTGTTTTACAGGTCAAACCCCGTTGTGCACCCGGACGACCTTTCTGTCGTGTGCCTTCCCTATGAGAGAGGCATAAGAGCCGTCCTCAATACCAGATACTATGCGCCCGAGATGCGGGAATACTTTAAGAAGTGCGGATGCCGGTTATATCAAACGGAGTCCGAAGCAAAGTTTTACGAAGGGCTATGGTATCCGCCCCAGGTCCGAGCACTCATCGATGGACGAATTCCAGATAGACGGGGCATAGGCTACATTCAACCTAATTCCAAAGTGTGCTACATGATCCATGTTGGTGAGGCCAGCGAAAGATCAAATGATGATGACGAGATAGCCGAGCCAGAAGAAGCTCCTCAAGACCTCGAAGATGGCGGACAAGCAACCTTTGATGAGATAGCCGAGATTGACTTAGGAACGCCCGATAATCCAAGGCCGACCTACATCAGCTCACTCTTGTCGGAGGAAATGAAAGAGCAGATAATTGCCCTACTGCGTGAGTTCGTCGACTGCTTCGCGTGGACATACAAAGAAATGCCTGGCCTTTCCCCTGAGGTAGCCGTGCATAAGCTGGCTATATCTCCTGATGCTAAGCCAGTCAAACAAGCCCCTCGAAGAATGAGAAGGGAGTTGGAAGAAAAGGTCATCGAGGAAACCAAGAAGCTCATCGATGCCGGCTTCATCAGGGAAGAGAAATATGCAGACTGGATCGCATGCATAGTCCCAGTGAAGAAGAAAAATGGACAGATCCGAGTTTGTGTCGATTTCAGGGACCTCAATAAGGCATGTCCTAAAGACGACTTCCCGCTACCGGTCATGGAAATGATGGTCGATGACACCTCAAATTATGAACTGTTCACCTTTATGGATGGCTCGTCTGGATATAATCAGATCAAGATGTCGCCTGAGGATGAGAAGCACACAGCATTTCGAACCCCGATCGGAATATATTGCTACAAGGTAATGCCATTCGGACTGAAGAACGCAGGTGCTACATATCAAAGGGCGATGACTAATATCTTTGATGACCTGATCCATAAAGTCGTCGAATGCTATGTTGATGATCTGGTCGTCAAGACTAAAGCCAAGGCCGATCATATCCAAGATCTCAGGACCGTCCTCACCAGACTGAGGGAATACGATCTGAAGATGAATCCTCTAAAGTGCGCTTTTGGTGTGTCATCGGGAAGATTCCTGGGCTTCATAGTCCGACATCGAGGGATCGAAGTTGACCCATCAAAGATAAAGGCCAACATGGAGATGCCCCCTCCGAAGAGTCTGACGCAGCTAAGATCTTTTCAAGGCAAGCTTGCTTACATACGGAGGTTTATCTCAAATTTATCGGGGAAATGTAGGCCCTTTTCAAAGCTCATGAAGAAAGGAGCTCCTTTTATTTGGGATGCCGAATGTCAAGCAGCGTTCGAAAGCATTAAACAATACTTGTTGCACCCTCCAGTGCTGGCCGCTCCCATTCCAAATAAACCGCTGATTCTCTACACTGCCGCGCTGGACGAGTCACTCGGTGCGCTCCTTGCCCAGAATAATGAGGAGGGAAAAGAAAATGCCCTCTACTACCTCAGTCGAACTCTAGTCGGGGTGGAACACAACTACTCCCCAATCGAAAAGCAATGCCTGGCTCTGATATTTGCTGTGAAGAAGCTGAGGCACTATCTACTCGCTCATCGGGTTATGCTGATCTCCAAGGTCGACCCGCTCAAACACTTGATGACCAGAGCGAGCCTAGCCGGCAGAATGGCAAGATAGGCTGTTATGCTACTTGAGTTTGACATAGTTTACACTCCTCAGAAAGCAGTAAAAGGGCAAGCTCTTGCAGACTTTCTCGCTGCTCATCCCATACCAGAAGGGTCGCCGCTAAATTGTGAGTTACCCGACGAACAAGTGCTGCACCTCGAGGAAGATGAGCCATGTTGGGAGCTCTACTTCGATGGGGCCTCATCACTAAGGAGCTCTGGCAGATCAAGCGTCCCGGAGGTAAAAGCGGGGATAGGATTGGTGTTCATCACGCCATCAATGGGAACCCTACGGCGTTCTCTTGCTCTCACCGAGCCTC
This sequence comes from Agapanthus africanus, assembly GCA_030015575.1. NCBI lineage: Eukaryota > Viridiplantae > Streptophyta > Magnoliopsida > Asparagales > Amaryllidaceae > Agapanthus > Agapanthus africanus. The sequence goes on from JASDDO010000012.1 coordinate 506,401,173, forward strand.
GGACAAACAATGAAGCTGAGTATGAAGCTCTGATAGCTGGTTTGGAACTCGCCATAGAAATGGAAATCCTTCGGCTGCGGGTTTACGGTGACTCCCAGCTTGTCGTCAACCAAGTAAGCGGCGACTATAAGATATACAAACCCGAGTTAGCTCGGTACAGAGGTCGAGTGGTGGAACTCATGAAACGGTTCACTCATATTGAACTAACGAGAGTCCCTAGAGCGTTGAACGGAAAGGCTGATGTACTCGCTCGCTTGGCCAAGGAGCTGGCTGATCCTGACATGGACGAAATTCTGACCACAGTCAGGAGCCGGCAAATTCTACCCCCAGTCTCTCTACGAGAAGAGGAAAGCGCGGAACAGAAAAGCAGTCCTGCGGAAGAAGCTTCGATCATCCAAGACGAGCCCGATTGGAGAGAACCCTTCATAGAGTACCTCCGATACGAAAAGCTGCCCGAAGAAAAATCTGCGAGGATTCAGCTGAAGAAAAGAGCTCTCCGATACGTGTTTGTAAATGACACGTTATACCGCAGGTCATATGACCAACTCTGGCTCAGGTGTCTGTCATTGGCCGAAGCCCAAAAGGTCATGAAAGATGTCCACTCGGGCGTTTCACCAATCTGGCCCCAAGATGCGACTTCAAATCAAACGGCTTGGGTATTACTGGCCCACCATGATACGGGATTGCGAAGAGCATGCAAAGAAATGTTATATCTGCCAAATTCACGGTGATTTTATTCACAAGCATCCCAATCCATTGCATCCTACGGTGGCGTCGTGGCCCTTCGAAGTCTGGGGCACCGACATTGTTGGCCCAATTGATCCTCCGTCATCTAAAGGCCACCGGTTCATACTGGCCGCGACAGACTACTTCTCCAGGTGGGCTGAAGCTGTCCCGCTAAAAGAAGTCAAGACAAAAGATATTCTGACATTCTTCCAGCATAATATTCTATACCGTTTCGGTACACCAAGAAGAATCATTTCTGACAACGGGCCTTCTTTCAAGAGCTTCAATGTCTTAAGGTTCGCTACTCAGCACAAGATAGACTGGAGATATTCCTCCATCTATAATCCAAGAGCCAATGGGCTAGCCGAAGCCTTCAATAAGACTCTATGCAAGCTCCTGAGGAAAAATGCTTCAGCCAACAAGAGAGACTGGAATCTCAAACTTCACGAGGCATTATGGGCATATCGTACCACGCACCGTACTCCAACTCAGTCCACTCCATACTCATTACTCTTCGGAGTGGAGGCGGTCCTCCCCCTCGAAGTCGAAGTTCCAAGCTTAAGAATGGCCGTTCAGCACGAGTTGACGGAGGAGGAAAACGTGCTCCTTCGACTGGAAGAACTCGATGCCCTCGAAGAAAAGAGGCTCGCGGTGCAGCAAAGTCTGGAGCTATACCGAGCCCAAATGTCACGGGCCTATGACAAGATAACCCGTCTCCGCGCTTTCAAGAAAGGTGAATTGGTGTTGGTCCTCAAAAGACCGATTATCCCCAATCGACATGCCAAGGGAAAATTCGAGCCGAACTGGGAAGGACCATACGTCGTCGAGAAAGTGTTCGACGGAGGATCCTACCAACTAATAAGTGCCGAGGGAGAAAGGCCCATGCCACCCATCAATGGCCGATATCTCAAGAAATACTACACATGAATGCTCCAAGTCGCAGGCGAATTGAGCACATCAGCCCTACGGTCTGGATCAGACATCCTGCAAAACCGTATACAATCCACGGGCGTAAATGACCCCTATTTCTCCCAAATCCTGCCGGTGAGACTACTTTTAAAAGTCCCACCAGCGGCAAAAAAAAGAGAAAAGAAAAAAAAGAAAAAAAAAGAAGAAGAAATAAACGGTATGTCCTCAAGCAAAACGGGCACGGACGAAAACCCGAAAGGGCTCCGTGAGTAAAAACAGCAGGACTACCGGCGAGTCTGTGAAAACCCGAAAGGGCGCAAACTCGTGAAAGGAGATGAAATACACTCGCAAAGTCCTCTCGACCTTGTGAGGAGAAAACCCCTGCGTGAGATCCTTACGACTCACAAAGGAGCAACACACTTAGGAATCCTCACGATTCCTAAGGAGAAAATACACCTGCGGGATCCTTACGACTCGTAGGGAGAAAATGCTTTTATGGGACCCTCACGGCCCATAAAATTGAAAGCCTTAGGTGGTAGGGACCCAAACCTATCTCCTAAGCCATTGTTCCCCAACGGGCAACGGCAAATGATGAGTCGCTCCTGGCATTTCGCTTCAGTGTTAGCGGTGCTAATGCCGACCAAAAACCCAAATCCCAAGTCCTCCCAAGGCAAATGATGAGTTGCTCCTGGAATTATTCCAGTGCAGCAATGCTGATGCCAAACAAGATCCAAATTCCAAGTCCCCAAACGGCGAATGATGAGTCGCTCCTGGTACCATATTCCAGTGCAGCGATGCAGACGCCAACCAAAATCCAATTTCTCAAAATTCTCCCGGCCCTACGGTGGGTCCCCAAATTGACCATCGTATACAATCCACGGGCTCAAATAATTCTCATCATACCCATGCCCCACCGTAATCACCAGTTACGCGGCCGGTCTCCGCTTTGGGAATGATGCTCCATTGATAAGACCCACTCATGTGTCCTCACGATATATGAGGAGAACAAACCTTTGTGGGATCCTTACGACTCATAAAGGAAAAACACACTTAGGAGTCCTCACGACTCCTAAGGAGAAAATACACTTGCGGGATCCTTACGACTCGTAGGGAGAAAATGCTTTTATGGGACCCTCACGGTCAATAAAATTGAAAAGTCTTAGGCGATAGGGATCTAAACCTGTCTCCTAAGCTATCGCTCCCCAATCCCCAAATGGCGAATGATGAGTCGCTCCTGGTACCATATCCCAGTACAGCGATGCAGACGCCAACCAAATTCCAAATCCCATACCCCAACGGCGAATGATGAGTCGCTCCTGGTACCATGTTCCAGTGCAGCGATGCAGACGCCAACAAAGACCCAAAATGCTTTTGGCCCTACGGTCTGGATCATACATCCTGCAAAACCGTATACAATCCACGGGCGTAAAACAACCCCAATCTCTCTCATGTCCTACCGGTGAGACCACATTCAAAGTCCCACCAAATTTTATTTTTTTTAAAAAAAATTAATAAAAATGATGGTATGTCCACAAGCAAGAGGGGCACGGATGAAAACCCGAAAGGGCTCCGTGAGTAAAAATAGCAGGACTGCCGGCGAGTTTGTGAAAACCCGAAAGGGCGCAAACTCGTGAAAAAAGAAATGAAATGCACTCGCAAAGTCCTCTCGACTTTGTGAGGAGAAAATTCCCGCGTGAGATCCTTACGACTCACGAAGGAGCAACACACTTAGGAGTCCCCACGACCCCTAAGGAGAAAATACACCTACGGGATCCTTATGACCCGTAGGGAGAAAATGATTGGTGAGACCCTTACGGCTCACAAAATGGAAAAGCCTTAGGTGACAGGGATCTAAACCTGTCTCCTAAGCAACCAAATCAAAATCCTCTCGGGGCACATGATGAGTTGCTCCTGGCATTATTCCAGTGCAGCAATGCAGATGCCAAACAAAAAAAACCAAATCCAAATCCTCTCGGGGCAAATGATGAGTTGCTCCTGGCATTATTCCAGTGCAGCAATGCAGATACCAAACAAAAACCAATTCCCAAACCCTGTCATGACAAATGATGATTCGCTCCTGGTACCATATTCCAGCGTAGCGATACTGATGTCAACCCAAATCACATCAGGATGGCAAAACAACCAATGACCTCCCTAGCAGAACCAAATTCCACCTCGGAAATAAGTCAACTTCATCCCTGACGCCGCAAGAAGCGGGGCAAATCAAATCCAGAATCGACCGTCCAAGTCGCAAAAAGGGCAAAACCGACCGTCCACGTCGCTAAAATGGCAGAACCGACCGTCCACGTCGCTAAAATGGCAGCATCGACCGTCCAAGTCGCAAAAAGGGCAGCATCGACCATCCACGTCGCTAAAATGGCAGTACCGACCGTCCACGTCGCTAAAATGGCAGCATCGACCGTCCAAGTCGCAAAAAGGGCAGCATCGACCGTCCACGTCGCTAAAATGGCAGCACCTACCGTCCATGTCGCAAAAAGGGCAAAACCGACCGTCCAAGTCGCTAAAATGGCAGCATCGACCGTTCAAGTCGCTAAAATGGCAGCATCGACCGTCCAAGTCGCAAAAAGGGCAGCATCGACGGTCCACGTCGCTAAAATGGCAGCACCGACCGTCCATGTCGCAAAAAGGGCAGAACCGACCGTCCAAGTCGCTAAAATGGCAGCATCGACCGTCCAAGTCGCAAAAAGGGCAGCATCGACCGTCCACGTCGCTAAAATGGCTGCACCGACCATCCATGTCGTAAAAAGGGCAGAACCGACCGTCCAAGTCGCTAAAATGGCAGCATCGACCGTCCAAGTCGCAAAAAGGGCAGCATCGACCGTCCACGTCGCTAAAAGGGCAGCACCGACCGTCCACGTCGCAAAAAGGGCAGAATCGACCGTCCAAGTCGCGAAAAGGGCAGAACCGACCGTCCACGTCGCTAAAATGGCAGAACCGACCGTCCACGTCGCCAAAATGGCAGCATCGACCGTCCAAGTCGCAAAAAGGGCAGCATCGACCGTCCACGTCGCTAAAATGGCAGCACCGACCGTCCATGTCGCAAAAAGGGCAGAACGGACCGTCCAAGTCGCTAAAATGGCAGCATCGACCGTCCAAGTCGCAAAAAGGGCAGCATCGACCGTCCACGTTGCTAAAATGGCAACACCGACCGTCCATGTCGCAAAAAGGGCAGCACCGACCGTCCAAGTCGCTAAAATGGCAGCACCGACCGTCCAAGTCGCAAAAAGGGCAGCACCGACCGTCCAAGTCGCAAAAAGGGCAGCACCGACCGTCCAAGTCGCTAAAATGGCAGCACCGACCGTCCAAGTCGCAAAAAGGGCAGCACCGACCGTCCACGTCGCAAAAAGGGCAGCGCAGGATTCCTACAAACCGAGAGCCAGATCTCTCCGGGCCAGGGAAAACGTCTATCACGGACACTCCGTCTCGGAGACATGTCAAGCAACGACCGTCCATGTCGTAAAAAGGGTAATGCCAGCTTCCCAAAAAGCGGGAACCAAATCAAGTCGCCTCCACGTGAAAGAAGATCCATCAATTTCATGCACACGACCCACATATGTGGTGTGCATTTATTGATGGGGGGCAATTTGTTGGGGTAAAAATCTTCACCATGGTTGACCAAGTCAAAATCAAAGTCAACCCCAAGCCAAGTGGGCCCAAGCCCAGATCTAGTGGGCCTATGCCCGGGTCGAGCCAGAACATGAAGCGGCCGGCCTCCCCCCATGCCAAGATAAAAATTTTGTAATAAATGATTTTGTTGCATTTCTTTTATTTTAGTTTATGGATAAATGTAAGAAAATCGGCATAAAGCCAAATTTTTGTAAAGCCCATGGCTTATGTGCAAAAAGAAATGGCACATGAGCCATGAAATAGGCAAAATGCCATTTTGTGAAGCCCAAGGGGCTATGTGTAAAGTGTATAGCCTATAAAGGCAAAGATAATGAAATATCTCAACAACTTTTTTCTCTCTCCAAAACAAAGTTTCAGAGCAGAGCTCTTTCTTCCTTCTTCAAGGTTCCAAAACCTTCTTCTTTCTTTTGAATTAAATCAAGAGTTTTACTCTTTCTTTTTCAAAACTAAATAGTTTTCCACCACAAAACCCATAAAGGGGAACTCAGATCTTCCATTAGATCTCAAAAATAAGAGATTTTTAAAAATCCCGCAGCTCTTGATCTTCAATATCCAGCTAACAGAGGAGGAAGAAGAAGAACATCTTTCACTAAACCCCCAAAAAAGAAGAAAAAACACACTCAGGAATCCAACTCCTCTCTGATTTCTCTTCTGAGAAATTTTTTCAGGCTAAAAGCCTCTTTTCCTCACCGGGGCTCAAGAGCAGAGCGCCCGCGTGCCGACACGTGGCGCGCTTGCGCTCAAGCGCAAGCGCTCGAGCGCAAGTCCCCCCGTGCCGACATGTGGCGTTCTTGCGCTCGAGCGCAAGTCACCCCCGTGCCGACACGTGGCGCGCTTGCGCTCCAGCGCTCTGCGTTCGAGCGCAAAGTGCCCTCGTGCCGACACGTGGCGCATTGCGCTCCATCGCTCTGCGATCGAGCGCAAAGCGCCCACGTGCCGACACGTGGCGCGCTTGCGCTCAAGCGCCTAGGCGCTGGCCCCACGCATCCTTTGGATGTCTTTTTCCCCTTTATTTATATATACATGTATATATATACATATGTATACAAATGTACACATATACATACTCCACGACACTGTCCCTGTTAGAAACTCTGCGTGGCTCCCGATATATTTAAAACCCCCCCTTTCAAACACAACACGCGCACACTGCACATTGAGTTCGCATGACCAGTTTAACCCGTCAATCGGAGGTTCCCTCGCTCCAAAGGCGAGGGGTAATTAACGGCAGCTTAGTCCGCGGCTGCCGGAGATTCGGATCCCCACAATCATTAAACCCCGGCCTACCCTAGACAGGGGGAATCTGTAGTATGCCTGACAAGCGTGCGCGTATTCCCATCTCAATGGGGTGACGAAAAACACCCTACAATAAGGTCAGCTAAAGCTGCTGCAACAGCCACCTAACCCCTTGAAAAAACAGCTGAGGCTAGCCCCATCATTGCATCAGCCCCCCTACCACTCTACAACAGCTACTAAACCATCACATCAGCACCACAACACCCTCATCCATCATCACTCACACCTCACATCAGCCGAAATTGCATCAAATCAGCCACCCAAATTTTCAAACATCAGCAGTACACAATCAGCCTATTAAAATCAGTTTTTTTGCTACCCCAGCCCCTATGTGAATCAACAGCTGCTACTTCAGCCCCTCAACCTCATACCACACCACACACGACTCCATACCACACCACACACGACTCCATACCACACCACACAGAACTCCATACCACACCACACAACTCCATGCCACACCATATCAGCCCCAGTAACAGCAGCAACAACAGCAACAGCAAAAGCAAACAGCAACAGCAGCACATCAGCACCAGCTCTGGTGAAGTTCAGATCGTTCCAGCCACGTTTTGATGCACCTACCCTCTTCTTCTTCTCCTTCTTCTTTGTTGCAAGGGTCCTAGAGGGTATAACTCCTAAACTTTTTTCCTTTGGTGTAGATTAGATGTTAGCTTGGTTAGTTTAGTGTTTTAATGAAGTTTCCATGCTAGAATTGTGCAGTGATGTTAGAATTAGTCACTTTAGAGTACTTGTAGTTTAATGAACCCTTTTTGGTGTTGTCTAACCTGTTAAAGCCTAGTGGTGTCATTAAATTGAGATGGTTGGCCTTAAATCGCAAAAGTTATGGTAATCTAGCTCGATCAGTGATTTTTCTTGCTTGGTTGTGGTTTTGGGTGATTTAAGGGAATTTTTGACAAAGTGAGCGTTGCGTTAGTTAAAATAACCCTTTTAGGTGTTAGTGAGGCCAGTCAACCAGAGAAATTCCCCAAACTTCATAAAGACACCCGATTTACCCGACTTGGCGTATTTTGGCAGTTTTAGTGACTTTTAACCTCTATAGAATCTGTTGTTGACCCGATCACTTCAGAATAATTTTGAGAATACTGTAGCATGGTGAGATGTGTAGGAACACACACCCAGAGCACGGGGACCCACCTCCCCATCTTGGCCGCCAATTTTTTATATCTGGCCGCAAATTGCGGCCAGGAGGGGGGTGGGGGTGTTGGGTTTTGGGGTGTGGGTTTAATCTGGGTAGCTAGGGTTTTTGGTATCTGTAACTTTTCAAGTTTGGCCCAGAGGCAAAATCTGAAACTAGTTGCGTGTTTTCGATGTTTTAAACTTGTGCGACACGCGCGTGATACGCGTGATTCTGTGGCGCGCTGCGCGACACAGCGTGTCAGTTCTGGTTCTGGTGGGTTTGTGCGCGTCGCGTCGCGTCGTGTGCACACGTATTTAGTTCACGGACGCGTATCCTTTGTGTCGATATATCACGTTTTGCAGAATTTCTTCTTATATGGTGACTTTTGTAATTCTAGGTTCGCCGGCAGAAACTTCAAGCGCAGCTGAGAAGGGAAAGCAGGTGGTCGGACACACTTAGCACGAGACCACGGGTGAGTAGATTTAACATCTACGGGGGACAATCGTTTGGATGGCGCGAGTCGCCCGATAGATTTAGTAGACTTGGTATTACTGGTGACATTGGAATAATAATGATAAAACTTGCATGATAATTGCTGTAGTTAGTATCTACATGATGTTCCATATACGCAGATTCATTATAGGACACCTGCACCATTACCAGGTTTTATATGTTGCACGAGCACTATTCATGTGAACACACACACCCTGGTAATTGCCATGTCACGACACTAAATAACTTTAAATCTGAAACATGTTAATTGCCTAGAAATGTGACATTGAAATAAGTATTTAAATTGATACCATAAGCATTCATAATCATCGGCATATGTATTTATGATAATTTCATGAGATTTATGATATTTCTGGATTTCGGGGGAAAGCCGCAAGATTTCAACTGATAATTGTTAAAAATATAAAAGCTGCGGTTTTCTAGTGATGTAAAGTGTCGTCCACCATGAGTTTGCTGTGGTTTTTCGAGACCCGTTTCGAGGAGGTGGATGAACCGTCTCAGGTACATGGTGGGCCCGGTATGGTACCCCGGGGCAAGAAGATCGCAGATGATGGCGTTGAGCCAGGCAGGGGACGGATTACCTACTTGTGACTTCATTTGGTACGGCGGATATCCAGAGGATACCGACCGTGGCCGCTGGTTTGAGACATGGATTTTGATGTGGATCAGCCGGATGGCTGAGGCCAGAGATACTGGACATGGATATATGAGATTTGGACAGTTTTGAGGTGTGGTTGCTGGACACGGTTTTTACTGGTTTCCTGGATATTATGCTGATGTTTAAAAAGGGGAGTTTCAAAACAAAGGAAGAATAATTCTCATACACACTTGATTGTACTTTCATGTGGCATACATACCTGTATTTCATCCATGTGACATATATATATATACTTGCTAGTACACTGTTGATGCCTACATACATGCTAGAACATGTAGTCATACCTGCTTTAGGGATGTAAGGACACTTGTGTGCATGCATACGATAGCCTTAGTAGATGTTATTTATTACTCACGAGCTGGCAACTCACCCCCGTTGTGCCACAGCGTTTCTGCAGGTCCACTCCGTCAGCACTGTAGCGGCGGATACTTTTGCTTCATTTGCACTTTTTGTCTGGACTCGAGGCTTTTGCTCTTAGGTGGGTTATTATCAGTTTGTACCACCTTATTTATTGTTGTATCTAGAATACTCCATCTACTGCTACTATCATTTCAGTTGTACCTGTTTTATTTGGATTATTGTATATTGACCTAGATGTGAGATTGTGAGACTTGAGGATTTATTTTATGATGTATCTGGGTCGAGCTCACTTGAGTCGACTTGCTATTCCTCATGCACTGATTTCTTTTATATTCTGCTGGAATTTTGGAATAAGGGCAAATTGATTAGGTAATGAGGTGAATGCTTAAATTATTTGGTTTTTCCTTCACTCTAAAACTTTAATTGGGTTTTGTGTTCTGGGCTCCGGCTTACTTATTTTATGGACGCCTTGAGACGTTTCGTAACCTAAGTGCCGGTCGCGTTCCGTACCTTGCGGGTCGTGACAATGGGACCATGGGTTGCAAAACACATGAGCCCCACAAAATCAATATGGCGGGTCACTAATGATGAGGCTGAGCAATCATCATGAGAACAAAAGGAAGATTCTCAATAAATGATAAGTGGATCTCAAACATCTCTACACATTCCCCAAGGAAAACCCCATCACGAACTCTGCACAAATCAAACAAAATCTCTCCTAAAAACTTTTTTCCAAGAACAACTGGAGATCTAAATCCCAAGAAGTCTTCTTGTTAGAACTAAGTTCTCTGAGGGAATTAAATTCCTTTTGAACAGAGGAATTAAATTCCAAGAATATTTTCAGAGCTAAGCTCTTTGGAATGGAATTAAATTCCAAAAGAAAACAAATACCATCATCAGTCCCTTTGGATCAGAAAAAATGCCCAGCATTGGGGGCTTACTACCTACAGATTGTGCGTTCTTAGAGTTCAGAAAGCATGAGTTTTTATTAAAAGGAAAAACCCTTGGTGTGGATTTAAAATCCAAAGAGAATTTTTATGAAAAAGTTCCTCGGCCGTTCAAGATCCTTACCTAAAAAGGGATTCTTTTTGGACAGAGTTAAACTCTGAAATTTTTTTAACAGAGAACTGAGCTCTGAGGAAGAGAATTAAATTCTCAAAGAAAGTGAGCAAGGAAGAAGATGAAGGAATGGAGGCGTTCTGATGAAACTGCTGCATTTATAGGACGTGATAGGAAACGGTTCAGCTTCCCCGTTCTCTAAGCGAATCCAACGGCCATAAAGGTTACAGCGTTGCACTCACGTGCAAACACGTGATAACAACGCTGTGGGGGAATTTGTTCCCTCATGGGAACTGAATAAAGCAGCAAGGAAATACCCAAGAGTAGCATCACGTGTCCACACGTGATCGGGCATCACGTGTCCACACGTGACACGTGACCTTCTATGAGCAAAATTATGGGCGCTGAAATACACAATTGGAGATGGGGTCACGTGCCAACACGTGATGGGCCCCTGAGCCCTTTGAAATAATAGAATTAAATTCTAATGAAATGCCTAACTGGTGGGGTCACGTGCCAACACGTGATGGACTCTTAAGTATTCTGAGCGAATAGAATTAAATTCTAATTAATTGCTTAATCGATGGGGTCACGTGCCAGCACGTGATGGTTTCTTGAACCCTTTGAACTAATAGAATTAAATTCTAATTAGATGGTCACGTGCCAACACGTGATGGGTTCCCGAGCCCTCTGAAATAATAGAATTAAATTCTAATTAGATGGGTCACGTGCCAACACGTGATGGGTTCCTAGACCCTCTGAAACAATAGAATTAAATTCTAATTAAAAGGAATCAAAAGCCTTAATTGGAAAAATATTTCCCTAGATCTTTCCAAACAAAAAAGATTGCGCTCTGTAAAGTGGAGCACCATTGGATTTTTAATCCAACGGTGATTAAAAATCACCAATTTATAGAAAGATTCTATACAAGAAAATATTTTCCTAAAATTTTCCAGGAATAACAAATAAAATATCTTTGAATTAAAAATTCAACAGGGAATAAAATTCACCAAGTGATCTAAAAGATCATGTTGGTTATAAGAAATCAATCAAAATCTCTCAATGAGAGATTGGCTGAACAAACCGATTATTTTCTTTCTTTAATAAATAGGAGCCAAGAAGAGAAGAAAAAGAAGGGAAGAGAAATACAACAACAGAGAGAAAAAAGAAGAGAATTTAATTCTCCAAAAAGAAGATCTCTTCAGAAAAGAAAGAAACCCTAGGTAAGAGAGAGAAAGAGATCATTCTATAAGCTCCCACAAAACAAAAAAGAGAATTTAATCCTCAAACTAAGAGTTTAACTCTTCTGAATAAGAACTTAGTTCTTCCTTTGGTTGAAGATCTGCAGAAGCAGATCTACCCATAAGTTAAGAATTTAATTCTCATCGGGGAGATTCTGCCATGTAGATCTAAAACCTAAGGGAGGACCTAAGTTCAGAGAATTTTATTCTCCCACAAAGCATATAGGAATTTAATTCCTCCAACAAAGATAGGGTTTAACCCTTAATATAAGAACTTAGTTCTTCTTCATGGTAATAGATCTGCAGAAGCAGATCTCCCTATAAGTTGAGAATTTAATTCTCATCGGAGAGATTCTGCCATGCAGATCCAAAACTTAGAGCGTGAATTGAGTTTAAAGGATTTAATTCTTTCGAACATATAGGAATTTAATTCCTCTAAATAAAATTAGGGTTTAACCCTATAAGAGAATTTAATTCTTCAACAAGGGATTTATCTCTCCATGCACGTAAAAAGATCAAGTACCCAACATGATCACGTGGCAACACGTGACTCTCCCCCTTAATGATTAAAAGAGAACGAATAAGATTAGGTCACGTGCTCCCACGTAACCCTTGAACAGACTCCTCAAAATAAGAAGGGCAAAACGGATTTTGGGCGCCTCACGTGTCTCCACGTGACCTCTGACAAACACCTCTTTTAAAAAAAAAGAAGAGAAAAGGGGGTAAAACTGAGGAGTTAATACCCAATGCATGGGCATCATCACGTGTCCACACATGATGATCATAAAGATTAAGTGTTTAACACTTACTTGCATATTCTGGGAATAAAATAAGGGAAGTCTGGCCCGATACTCAAGAGCCTCACGTGACCCCACGTGAGCGCTTCTTTTTTTAGTGTTTAACACTATTTTGTGCGCTTCATCACTAGTGTTTAACACTATTCTAAGCGCATCATGTGGGAGAACGTGATAGCCGAGTGTACTATAGTGTTTAACACTATATTCGAGTCAATCTTAGCCTAAATTAGCTAAGTCTTCCAGAGGCAGGACCCCCTTTTGATTGAACCTCAAATACACTCTTGTCTTTCAAAATTGATCATCTCATATGACATTCAAAGCAAAACCCAGAGCCTTTCAACCAACATTGGTTCAAGGGTACATCTCTTCATACCTCTGATACATGTCGTTGTAATTCCTCAGCGTCTTCAGAGAGATGGAGGGTCCCGATAACCGATAACTTTTGGTGCATCCCCAAACAGTTGAATCAAAACCAAACAGACTATGATGTCTTTAAACTGGACCGTAACGTCCCTAAACTAAATTCTATGGACTATGAGGTCCTTAAACTCATGGACCGTAACGTCTCTAAACTAAACTCTATGGACTATGAGGTCCTTAAACTCATGGACCGTAACGTCCTTAACCTCTATTGACTGTGAGGTCCTTAAACTCACGGACTATGATGTCCTTAACCTTTATGGACTGTGAGGTCCCTAAACTCATAGACTATGATGTCTTTAAACTTTATAGACTATGATGTCTTTAAATTGGACCGTAATGTCCTTAAACTAATTATGGACCGCAATGTCCCTAAACTAAAACAATAGAGCCTAAATACTCTTTTGTTGGATCTAAATGATCCTGTTAAGTAGATCTTAGTCTAAATGGGACCAACGTATCCTTAACAATCACTTAAGTTGATCTTAATCTCAAACGAGATTAACGATCCTTAAATCAATCCAATTACAAATCCCTCAGCTGATATTGGTTTAAGGGTACATCTCATCACACCTCTGATATATGTCGTTGTAACTTTTCAACGTCTTCAGAGAGGTGGTGGGTCCCGACAATCAATAAACCCAATGAAAATAATAGAGTCCAAATACTCTTTTGTTGGATCTAAACGATCCCGTTAAGTTGATCTTAGTCTAAAATTAGACTAACGTATCCTTAACAAACGTTTAAGTTGATCTTAGTCTCAAATAAGACTAATGCATCCTTAAACTCAAATCCAAACCCAAATGTAAGCAAATACGGATTTGGACTAATCCACGCCATACGGGCGACAATGTAAATTAGTCTCCGTATACAATCCACAGGCAACCAAAAACAAAACAAACACCCACGACACGAAGTGACCATCTGGGGAAGGGGAAAGTAGTTACCGCGATGCGGTAGCGTAATTAACTGCAGGGGTTTTGCGCCTGCAGGGAAGAGCGTCCCCACAATCAAAAACCCCTCAAATGAGGGGGGATCTGACGAAGTCTGCTATATCGGACGCATTCGTCTAAACCTTCGATACATGGTGCCATAAATCAACTTGGCATTTTCAGAGAGGTGGACGGATAAAACCAAATAGCATCTGCCCCCAAATTCAGGCAAGACGTTTGTCTTCCCGGTTTTCGGCGGCGAACAAAGCTTTCTTATGGCATTGTAGACTGGGTCACATCAATGAAACACGGTTGATGAAGTTATATAAAGAGAGATATTTTGATCCGTTTGAATATCTATCTTATGCAACGTGTCAATCGTATCTCAAAGGAATGATGACAAAGACTAGACACAGAGTAAGAGCCACCGAGCTCTTGGGACTCATACACAGTGACGTGTGTGGTCCAATGTCTATACATGTAAGAAGTGGTTATCTTACTTCATTACTTTTACGGATGATTTATCAAGGTATGGACATATATTCTTGATTAAACATAAATCCGAGGCTTTTGAGAAATTCCAAGAACACAAGAATGAAATAGAAAAACAAACAGGAAAAATATCAAGATACTTTGATCTGATCGAAGTGGAGAATACTTAAATGCCGAGTTCCTAGATTATTTAAAAGAGAATGGAATTCTCTCTCAGCTTACTCCTCCATACACACCTCAACACAACGGTGTATCGGAAAGGCGGAACCGCACCTTATTAGATATAGTATGTTGCATGATGAATAATGCTGAGTTACCGCGATCCTTCTGAGGTTATGCACTAGAATCTGTTGCATATCTTTTGAAAAAAATTCCTACTAAGTCTGTATCTACCACACCATATGAAATGTAGAGTGGGAAGAAACCCTATCTTAAGTATCTTAAGATATGGGGATGTTCAGTTTTTGTCAAAAAGCAGTATACGAACAATCTCGAGGCACGATCGGTACTGTGTAAGTTTATGGGATACCCAAGAAACTCCAGGGGGTATCTTTTATATTACGCAGAGGAACAAAAGGTTTTTGTTTCTCGGCATGCCCACTTTCTGAAGACTCAATTCTTGAAAAAGAAATAAGTGGGAGCGCAATAGAACTGGAAGAAATTCCAAAGCCACAAACTATTACTGAAATGATGGTAGATGTATCAGAGCCACGCCATTAAGCTTTACTAACTTGTTCTAACGCGTTTAAAACATCGATCGAACGGATTTTCGAAAACCGCATTTTTCTGTATAAAGTTTATGTCGAATTTTTAAACTGGTCAAAAAATTATTTTGAGCATCTCAGAAAATCGATGAGGCTTTTTTAAGAAAACTGGTGAAATTTGGTGGCCTAACTCTACAGTACTGCCGCGGATCCGCGGCCCAAACCAGGGTTTGGCCGCGGATCCGCCGCCGTTTTGTGAGATCAGTACACTAAATTTCTACAGTGTGTTCTTCATGGTAAATTGTGGTTTCTGGAATATTTCTTTTGGGCCCAGATTTTGTTACTGTACAGCAGATGTACGTGGGGCCCACTTCGGGAAGTTTTGTCGATCGAAATTTAAACGTGTTAGTTTACAGTACTTACATTATATCTCCGACCGTGAATGTCATTCGAGCGGTAAATTGCGTCTAATTGCTATAGCCCTTTTAGACGGATTTGCGAACGTGACATTCACGTTGATGTTATGTGTTGTGCTGTGATGTTGCGGATTTGTCGTGGTGGATAGCAGTGTGCAATGGTAGTGCAGTTTGGATTTATTTGTACATTTGATATTGCGGGGCGAGCGTCCAACATGTGGACTGTCGTCACTGCCTGTTTGTATAATATTCTTTTGGGGCACGACCGGGCTGAGGTCGATGTACCCGTTGTACATATTTTTCATTTCTGTACTAGGTTTTACCCTCGACGGAGTGCACGGATAGCCGGGTTCTGGAGAGCAACGGGTCCGCATCTCATGGCTTTGAGAGGCAGAGGGGCCTCACTCTAGAATTGGCAGACTATTCGCCGCACTCGTAGGGGGTACAGGTTGACCCGAAGAGGGGTGCTCAAATTACCGGATTCCGTGAGGTGCCGGGTGGTCCATTCACTATGCTGTAGGGGGCTGCCTCGCTTCAGGTTTTGGCGGGTAACTTGCCGCACCCGTAGGGGTCTAGGTTTCATTGCACAGGCTATCCACACGACCAGGGGAACGTCGGGTTTCAGCAGCGGCTCTATGAAACCCGGGATCCCAGATTATTTGTATTGTTCTGTGATGATTATTACTTTTCTGTAATGTTGCATATTATCACGCCTGGAGCGATTATTGTATATTAGTATATATACTAGTAGATGTTGTATATGTTTTGCACCCGCGCTCGTCCAGTCCCCGCTCTGTCGTTAGTTAAGTAACCTAACGGGTAAAGACGGGACCCAGTGACGAATGCGGATGGCATATACGTACATTTTATTTTCGTTCTTTTCTGGTGTGATTAATTGATGGGACTGCGTTGATTCTGATTAATGCAAAGGAAAACAAACCTGTTTGGATGTTGTTGGAACAGTTTTTAAAAGTGTTATTACAAAAACGTTTCCTTTTGTTTTGCACAGTGGTATTCGGTTGGAATATTATGCACCTCATTCGACGAGGCAAGGGCCGAGATCTCTTCACCGGGAGTGACCCCTTGGGCAGAAGTTTACATCAGGGTAATAACTTCACTATAGTCGATTACAAGTTTCTTTGCATCGCGGTATTCAGTTGGAATATCCTGCACTTCATTCCACGAGGAAAGAGACGAGATCCCTTCACCTGGAGTGACCTATTTAGCAAAGGTTTTCGCCACTATATTTTTATAAAAAGCTATCAGGTTCCTTAAACGAGATCAAGTTCATTACGTTAAAGGTTTTTCGCCAAAAACCAGCCGTAGCCCTCCGTCATTTCTTATGGATGGTCAGTAGTATTCAAGCTATGTTTGTTGGCCTTCGTCAAGGCATAGTGTTTGGTAGCTGCTGGGTATTCATTTGTTGCATAGATAGATGAGTTGGTTTGGGACAGTCGTATTACCTTATTGGCCTTCGTCAAGGGTATGTACGGGTGGGTTCGAATTGACAAGATAATGACGGGCAGAACTTGACATGTGACTTATGATTTGTTGGCCTTCGTCAAGGTCATAAGAACATGGGGTAAAAATCTTATCGGGAGTTTCTAAAGAAACTGAAACTTGCCAGGCATGCGCATACCTTCTGGAGTGTGATAACGTGAGTGGATTCCGCCACGTTATCATACGATGATAGTTGGATCCCGATTCTCACTGATGAGTTGGTTTACTCTTCGGGCGATCCCGATTGATTCTTCTTTTAGGTTTGGAGGAGAATTTGACAGTACGGTGGGAGGTTTCCTAATTAGATAAAGTGATAACCATTCTGATCTAGGTTAGAGTGCACGCAGAGTGTTTCTTTTCTCTCTCTCTCTTTGGCAGCGACCTTTGACCGACCCTAGACTGTGACTCAGTGACCAAGTTGACCGAACCTTCTTAAAATACTGGCTTTTAGATTGTCTTAGTTGCATAAGTCATTTCCGCTCCTTCTTTTACCCTTTGAATTTCTCAGAACACCCTGTATTACTACGGACATCCACTTCCATTGGATAGATCCATCGTATGGTTATATACGAACTCGAAGGGATTTCTTCGAGGATGAATCCAGGTTCAGGAGAAATAGAATTAGTTTATTCGGTTGTTTTTTATTATCACCTTCTCTCGGGTTGCGAGGGCTCCTTGGTTTAGGAGAGTACACCTATTACGCTTATTGGATAGTCTTCTTCCAAACCATAGGCAGGTGCCGAAAGGTAGGGAATGAAGAAAACCAATTAGCCTAAGTAGGGTGTACAGAAGGTAATATGTAAAGACAAAATAAAAGGATTAGAAAGAGGGCAAAGTAAATTGTGACTGCTATCATTCACGACCAAACCACGTACTTGATCGCCACTCCAATTTCACCTTTGCTTTTTTCCCCAGTTCGGGAGAAATAGAATAAGGTATTATTCAGTTGTCTTTTATCATCACCTTCTCTCAGGTTGCGAGTACTCCTTGGTTTAGGAGAGTACACCTATTATGCTTACTGGATAGTCTTCTTCCAAACCATAGGCTGGTGCCGAACGGTAGGGAAGGAAGAAAACCATTTAGCATAACGATGGTGTACAGAAGGTAACGACTAAAGACAAATAAAGGGATTTGGAGAGATGTCAAAGAAATATACGGTTGCAGTCATGAATTGGATTATGGAAGAGGCATTACTAGGAATACCAGGATACCCCTATGAAACATTTTCATGTTTCAGTGCATTGTTAAATAAAAACTGATTTCCCGATTAGATACTTACTCCAGGGTATGTATTTACCAGGTATGATTCTCACATCTGTATGGTTTTACAAATGATGAGTAGGAGGAAGTTATTGGGAATTAGGTGATCATCCTCATTATATCGGAATTCATTGTAATTGGTGATATTTGAGGAAGTCGCCTGGGTTTTTGCCGGACGGCATGTATTTGGTTTTGAGTATCCGTTGTTGTGCACCAATTTCAAAATGATATATATGTACGTTTATTTTTATAAAGTGAGATATAACTTTTTGATATTATGTCAATGACATTTACCTATATCAGTTGACGATTGGGTAAGGAGCATTGAACAACGGAGTAGTTCTTAACCATAAGTACAGTTTTCAACCTACGATGCACAGGTTATTGAGTTATTCAACTCAGTGGACTTATACAGAGTATTGTATGTTGTCCAGTGTCCATCAGGACAAAGGGGTTGGTTGTCACACTATGTTATGTTTACTTATGACTTCTCTAGTTTTTAGACAAGTATTTCGTAGAAATACAAGGTCTAAGTTTTGAGAAGTTGTGGGTATAAGAATAAAGTATAGAACCAGATGTCGCAAGTATCGGGATTCTTCAAAGAGATCGAAGATATAGATACTTGTGATTGGTATTCAGTTGATAGTGATGTTTTTGAGAAACTTGTTTCTCTTTCAGGTTACTCATAATTGGATGTATTCCTAAATTGAGTAATGCTGATTAGCCTCTCCCCATTAAGTTGATATGCACTAGAGACAGCTGCATGATTAGAATCTGGTTCCAATTAAATCAGTGCCAAAGTTTCTATATTGGATATAGAATGGTTCATATCTTAACGATGTTAAGGTATGGGGAGTTGTCCGGCTTATGCTTAAAACCAGACTCTGGATAACTCAGGGCACGTTTCTGTAATGGCAGTTTGTGGGTTGACCTGGGCTATGTCGAGGGTTGACTTTCTACCATCTGGAAGATCAATAGTGATATTGTTCTTGACTCGCCACAGTTTTAGTAAAATGGATTTTTTCAGAAAACAGTAGTGGGAGTATGGTAGAACTGGAAGTGATTCCAGAACCGCAAACGATTACGGAAAATTTAGTAGGATCTAAAGATTCAATCAGGTTTGACATTCCAATAGCCACTCCGTAGATATGGTGGGTAACCTCAGACACCCGAGAGGTACTCCGGTAGCCTCAAGGACGGTGACAGGGAGGTTCTTATCTACCCAGACTTGACACTACTGTTGTTCCACGCTATGAGACCCGGCAGGAGGATAAGTATAGCGTCGTTCTAAACTAGTTTTAGAAGTGCAGGTATATATTATTCTTCCAGAGGGTAGTTGTGGTCAGTGGGAGCAGCGGAAGCATAGTGGGCAAGTAGCTTATGTCTATTTATAGACTTGAGCAGTTATAGCGGAGATAGATCATCTAATTTTGATGTGACAGTCATGGGTTTGACTTCATCAGAATAGGGGATGGATCTGTTAAGAAGGTAGTAGGGTGTGTGATGTCTTGGTATTTGGATGACATACACAGAGTAGGAAAAAAAATTCCTATACTACGATCGGTTGTACTGTGGTCGTCACACAGTTGTTTCTCCAGACAGGATATGGATATAATATCAGACATTTTGGTTTCTAGATCTATGGTTTTATATATGGATTTGGGTAGTTTCCCAATGTGGGTACTTTGACAGTATTCTAATAGTTTTTAGAATAGATGACTCCTGGCATGGTGGTGTACCTGTAGGTGATGGAGTCACCCTCTCTAAAGGTGTCTTACAGACTAAAGGGGAGAGGGATGTGCATGATTGGCAGATCACTTGCTTAGGCAATTGAGTCAATCATGAGATGTCAAGTACCACACCAGATGTTGTTTTTGCACTCGATGCGATAAGTTTATATTAATCCAATCCTGGAGAAACATAAGGAAGCAGTTTTAGAACATAAGTGGATGTTCTACGGATTTGATGACGGCAGCCTCCTTCGGGAGACGGATATTATTCCAGACTTCAAAGGTGACATGGATGACAAAGTGATTGTCAGAGTTATAGTTTTCCCTCTGACGAAGGGGGCAGTATTATGGACAGGTGGTCCAAGAGGATACTGTAGGAGGCATGGTGCAGGATACTGATTAGGTTCAGTTGATGATACAGTCTAAGAAGTTTGGATTTGGAGTTCATTTATGAACTAGGTCCTATCAGATATCCAGACATATTCTAAGACATGTATTACTCAATTCGGGAGATGGCTTTCTCCGCGAACTTGAGATTAAGAGAGACATAGAAAGAAACATCGGGGCGGATCCACTCATTGAGGCTATTTCTCGAACACAATAGTTTTACAAATGGACTTTGTGAAACTGATCAGTAGAGGAGTTGGATGTTCGGTATCACATGGGCTGTGAGTATGCGACATCGCAATAATTAGCCTTAAGTGCAAGTGGGAGATTGTTGGATATAGTGCCCTCAAAGTCAATTATTGGATCGCAGGTACGTGATTGCAATGATTGAGGAGGACCTATACCGGTAGGACAGTCTTACTCGAGATGATAGTATGCTATCTGGTTTGCCTTTATCAGTCGTGTATAGGTTCAGGTGACTGATCACGATTACACGTTGATAGAGCCCTTAGGATCTTGCTTGACTACCAACAGTATGATGGCGATCATATACGTGAGAGTTGGGTAGTCCATAAGCACATCCTTAATAGTGGTCCCTAGTCGTGGGAGTACCGAGACAGGGTATCGATACTCCGGAGTAGACTAGTGTATACAGTCGAGACCCCGACGAGGGGCGGTGGCCGGTCTCACAAGCCACTGGTGTCAGTTGGATCACCTAAGATGTATACAGGTGCTCATTGGGTTATGAGTACACCGGACAGGAATCGCCAGGAACCTGCTAGTTGGTATTATACCTATCGTCAGATAGCAGTTCCCTGGTGACATGTGTACAGGTTGTAAGTCGATGTACTTCACCCCAGTACTTGTGGGGAGGCGGAATTTTCAAAACTTATCAAGTTTAAACAACGAACATCGACTAACCGCTTGAATCGAAGCTAAACTATAAATAACCGTATTCAATGAGTTTCTTTTCACAAGAGATTAGGGATTATACCTAATGAAACCGGTCCTTCTTCTTTGTGTCCTCCTTTGTTCTCCTCGACCTTCTCTAGGTAGTAGACGATCCACCCGAGAGCAAAACACCAAGCTAAACCTCTAACTTGAGGTAACTAATCAACTTTGATTGCTAATCAAAGATGAAAGGATGATAAAGAGTGAAGGTTATGGATTGTTTAGTCTAACTAATCCTTTGATCTCAACACATGAGGATTAAGGATTAGGGTTTGAAGATTAGAGCTTGAGGAGAGAGAATGTGAGATAAGATGATGAGAGGAGAGAGAGTGTATCATAATATATTATGAAGCATTTCTTTTTAACAATAATGAATAATGGAAATGAATAAGCATGCTTCATAAAATATCTAGTGGTGATTCATTAGCATGAGTCATTAAGCAATAAATGTGCATTAATGAAATGAATGAATCACCACCATGACTCACTTTCTTATCCAAAAGAAACCTCCTTAGTCACATCTTCTAGAAGCTTCTCGAGTAATTACGAGAACGCCCCTCCGATCCGTAAAAATACGGAAAAATTTTAGACTGTATAAATCCAATAACCGGATACCAGTAACTGGCTTAAACCAAAGCCGACTGGTAAAAACTGTCCGAAAGTCGTACACGCGTAAACGCACGTATGCGTCCGAACCCTTTGTCGCAAAACCATGCAACCTCTATATCGTTTCGCCTGGAGTAGGAAACTCTCTGTGTGGGACTCTAGAGACTCGACTACTACGCTGGCAGTGGGTTTAACCACAGACCGCAAGCGGCACTAGCTGTACGTAACGGTCCCCAGGTAGTTGTCGATAAGAAGGCCGATGAGAAAACCCATCCGAACTCCTACTGAGTCTGATGTGACAATCTCCATACAGTCCGGTCCGTTCGTCCAAGACTATCGCATATCGGGCCTAGGGGGCGGCAAGCGTCAGTCCCCTAATAGCGGTATAAGTCGTGTCGGAGTAAAGCCCATTACACCCTGAGAAACTGCTGGAACCTACCAGCAAATCTCGCTTGCCCTAGCCAGGGACTTTGCGTAATGGCTCTCTGACACAGCACGATATCTACTCCCAATACCGGGAGGGACGAATCCTGTCTAACCGCCACTGCCTCCAAGTGCTCGGGACTGCACCCAACTGCTACCTGTTTGCACGACTCCTTTGAGCCGTGGTAGGGTAGCAATCTAAGAACAGTGGGACACACTCGAGGCGAAGTAGCAGTGTCAAGTCTGCGGACTACGCTGTACTCATGTCACCTGGGAACTGTTCACTGACGACTGGTATCAAACCAACCAACAGTTCCCTGTGAGTCCTGTCCGGTGTACCCGTAACCTAACGAGCACCTGTATACTATCTCCAGTACGACGTACTGACGGCTGTGGGACAGACCATCTCCCCAACTGGGATGAGAAGCGTACACACCAGTCTACTCCGGAGTATCGATGCTCTGTCTCGATAATCCAACGACCAGGGACCTGAATAAGGATGTGCTTGTAGACTACCCAGCCCCCACTAGTGTGACTGCCATCACAACGCTGGTAGACAAGCAAGATCCTAAGAGCTCTATCAATACGTACACTCACATATTAAGATAGAAAAACCAAGTAGCATACTACCATGTTTAGCAAGACTGTTATATACATGTGAATATCCCAAGCTTCCATTAAGTAATATACAAGCTAGTATGATACAGTAATGGCCTTCTAGGGCATAAACACTAACAATCTCCCACTTGCACTAGGGTCATGTACTGGCATATCGCAGACCAATGATCTCGAGCAGCCTCTCGAACTGAATCTGAGGAAGGGCCTTCGTGAATGGATCAGCAATGTTCTCTTCTGAAGCAACTCTCCGAACCTCGATCTCCTGACGATCAATGATCTCCCTGATCAGGTGATACCGCCTCAAGATGTGTCTGGACTTCTGATGGGACCTTGGTTCCTTCGCTAAAGCTATAGCTCCGTTGTTGTCGCAATACAGAGGTATTGGATCAACTATGGTAGGAACCACCTGAAGTTCTGTTAGGAACTTCTTCATCCAGACTGCTTCTTTTGCGGCATCGCAAGCAGCTATATACTCCGCTTCCATCGTCGAGTCAGCAACGGTGTCCTGCTTGGAGCTCTTCCAGCACACCGCCCCTCCATTGAGGGTAAAGACATAACCCGATATGGACTTGGAATCGTCCTTATCACTCTGGAAGCCGGAATCAGCAAAGGCCTCTAACCTGAGGTCTTTTCCGCCGTAAACCAAGAACATCTCCTTAGTCCTCCTCAGGTACTTGAGAATGTTATTTACTGCTATCCAGTGTTTCTCCCCTGGGTCTGACTGATACCGACTTACCACGCTTAGTGCGTAAGCTACATCTGGTCTGGTACACAACATCGCATACATTATAGAGCCTACCGCAGAAGCGTAGGGTATAATAGACATGCGTTCCCTTTCCAAATCAGTCTTGGGAGACATCTCTTTGGAGAGGGTGATTCCGTGACAAGCCGGTAGATTACCGCGCTTAGAATCTTCCATACTGAATCTTTTCAGTATAGTGTCGATATACCTGGACTGCGAAAGTCCCAACATCCTCTTGGATCTATCACGATAGATCCGGATCCCCAGAATGTAAGAGGCATCACCCAGGTCTTTCATGGAGAACCTGTGTGACAAGAATCCTTTGACAGATTGTAGCATAGGAATGTCATTTCCTATCAATAGAATGTCATCCACGTACAAGACGAGGAATACGACACTTCTGGCCACAACTTTACTATATATGCACGGTTCATCTGGATTTTTGATAAAGTCATATTCTTTGACTGTCTCATCAAAACAGATGTTCCAACTCCGCGATGCCTGCTTTAGTCCGTAAATGGACTTAAGCAGCTTGCATACTTTCCCGCTGCTCCCACTCTGATTGAAACCTTCTGGCTGATCCATATAGACGCTCTCTTCTAAATTTCCATTCAGAAAAGCCGTCTTTACGTCCATCTGCCAGATTTCATAATCATGGAAGGCAGCAATAGCAAGAAGGACCCGAATGGATTTGAGCATAGCCACTGGAGAAAAAGTTTCGTCATAGTCCAAACCAGGTCTTTGACGAAAACCCTTTGCAACAAGTCTAGCCTTATAGGTTTCCACCTGTCCATCTACACCAATCTTTTTCTTGAAGATCCATTTGCATCCTATGGGTTTTACCCCATCTAGAGCAAAGTCCAAAGTCCATACTTTGTTGGTGTACATGGACTCCATTTCGGTCCGCATTGCATCTAGCCATCGTACCGAGTCGCCGCTCTGGATGGCCTGCTGGAAGTCAGTAGGTTCATCATCATCTATGATGCAATCCTCTCTATCCCCATCTATGAGAAAACCGTAGTATCTCTCAGGCGGACGAGACGGCCTACTACTCCTGCGGAGGGGTGCGGGAATGTTCTGTTCTTCTTGAACCTCTGGTTCTACCAAACTTTCAGTAGCAGTTTGTGGTTCTGGAATTTCTTCCAGTTCTATTTCGCTCCCACTAATTTCCTTTTCTAAAAACTGATTTTCCAGAAAATGGGCATTACGAGAAACAAAAACCTTTTGTTCCTCTGCGTAATAGAAATAATATCCCTTGGAGTTCTTTGGATATCCCACAAACATACATTTTACTGATCGTGCCTCGAGCTTGTCCACATGCTGCTTTTTAACAAAAGCTGGACATCCCCAAATCTTCATATGCTGAAGATGGGGTTTCTTCCCAGTCCACATCTGATATGGAGTGGTAGGCACAGTCTTGGTAGGTGCTCTGTTCAGAAGATATGCCGCTGATTCTAGCGTATAACCCCAGAAAGATCGCGGTAACTCAGCATTACTCATCATGGATCGTACCATATCTAATAGGGTTCGATTCCGTCTCTCCGATACACCGTTATGCTGTGGAGTGTATGGAGGAGTAAGCTGAGAGAGAATTCCTTTCTCTTTTAGGTAACCTAGGAACTCGGCACTTAAGTATTCTCCACCTCGATCAGATCTCAGTGTTTTTATACTTTTGCCGGTTTGGTTTTCTACTTCATTCTTATACTCTTGGAATTTCTCAAAAGCCTCGGATTTATGTTTCATCAGATAAATGAATCCGTATCTTGAGTAATCATCCGTGAAAGTAATGAAATAGGAAAAACCACCTCTCGCATGTGTAGACATTGGACCGCATACATCACTGTGTATGAGTCCTAAGAGCTCGCTCGCTCTTACTCCTTGTCCAGTGAATGGAGTCTTTGTCATCTTTCCTTTGAGACAAGATTGACAAGTGTCATAAGTTTGATATTCGAACGTGTCCAAATATCCTTCTCTATGCAACTTAGTCAACCTTCTCTCATTGATGTGACCCAGTCTACAATGCCATAAGAAAGCTTTATTTAAATCTGGAGACTTTCTTTTTAGTGTGTTCTGGACATTGAAAATTTGGAGTTGGTTTAACACATATATGCCGTTATTTAGAGTACCAGACCCAATCAAACCATGATTAAGGTGGATGTTGACAACATCTCTTACAAACGTGAAATCATAACCTTTATTTGATAACAAGGAAACCGATATGATATTACACGTTAAGCTGGGTACAAAATAACAGTTATGTAAAACCAAAATGTGTCCACTCGTCAATCCTAGGTGATAATCCCCGACGGACGCAGCTCCCACGCTAGCTCCGTTAGCAACCCTGAGGATCATATCACCTTCCTTCAGCACTCTACGGTTTCTCAGTGCCTGCAAAGAATTGCAAATATGAGATCCTGATCCGGTATCCAATACCCAGGAAGTAGAGTTGATTGACAGACAATTCTCAATTACAAACACACCTGAAGTCGAAGCCACAGCTTGCTTCGGTTCCTGGTTCTTGGCGTTCCACGCCTTGCAATCCTTCTTCCAGTGCCCTTTCCTGTGACAATGGAAGCACTCATCCAGGCCAACTACCGGTGCTGTAAACTTTTTCTTTCCCTTCTTTCCCACCTTACTAACACCTCCTCTAGGTCTGGGTGCGGCCTTCTTCTTCCTTCCTTTGGCCCTAGCCTTGGACCCGGAAGAAGATGAACCGCCAACAAACATAGCGGGTGTTTCCCTTGCCTTCTGCAAGGTGCCCTCTGCACTCCTTAACATGTTCAGGAGTTCCGCAAGTTCAACTTCTTTTCCTTGAAGATTGAAGTTGAGGATAAACTGGGCGTAGGTGGGAGGAAGGGACTGGAGAACAAGGTCTGTATAGAGCTCATTATCCAAAGTCGTCCCAAGGTCCGCGAGCTCTTCAATATAGCCGATCATCTGTAGGACATGTTCACCTACCGATGACCCGACAGCCAACCTCGCTCGAAATAATTTCTTAGAGGTCTCGTATCTTGCTATACGAGATTGCTCTCCATAAAGTTCCTTTGTATGGAGAAATATGCCATCTAAGGACATATCCTCGTGCCTGCTCTGATGTTCATTGTTCATCGAGGCAAGCACGATGCACTTGGCTCTCGCGCAATCTAAATCCCAGGTTTTGCGGATTTCCTTATCCGCATTGCTGGATTTGGGACCAAGGACAGCAGGTGCTGTAGCGGTGAGGACGTACCCCAGTTTGTCATAGGTCAAAGCCATCTTGACATTCCGCAGCCAATCTTTATAGTTTGGCCCTGTCAGTATATTTTTCTCTAAAAGTAACTTAAGTCCAGTCATTTTCAGGGTCGCTGCAATTAGGAGAGAGAGAAGAAAACTCTTTAGCATGATGCTCTTGCAAGTTTAGAGTGGTTTTTAGTTTATCTAAACTGGATGGCTCCCACTGTTTCTCGAATCCTTCCTCAAACCATAAAAGAAGAATTAGCCAAGACTATTCTCACCGTACAATACTTGCTTAACCGTTCAGCCAGGCTGGTGTCGATACTTCGAGGGAGGTTTTCCAACGCTTTCGCGAAGTTCCTTAATTAAATAACCTCTTTTCTCTGGGGGCGTAACCCCGCTGACACTTTTCTGGACACCTACTAGGTTTATAGCATTGATCGTTAAGTGACGAATATCCTGATAAGTAGCATATACTCACAGTAGGATCGGGATCCAAATATCATCGTCTGATAATGTTGTAGGAATGCTACCAACATTCATCAAACTCAAAATGGTATGCATCTCTTTGCAAATTTCAGTTTCTTTAGAAATTCCCGATATAAGATTTTTGCCCCATGCTCTTATGACCTTGGCTTTGGTCAAAATGTCATAAGTCACATGTCAAGTTCTACCCGTCATTATCTTGTCAATTTGAACCCATCCGTATATACCCCTGACTTTGGTCAAATGGTAATACGACTGTCCCAAACCAACTCATCTATCTTATGCAACAAATGAAAACCCAGTAGCTACCAAACACTATGCCTTGACTTTGGCCAAAATGCATAGCTTGAATACTACTGAATACCCAAATGAAACGACGGAGGGCTACGACTGATTTTGGCGAAACCGTAAACGTAGTGAACTTGATATAACCGAAGGAACCTGATAGCTTTTAAAAGGAGTGGTTAAGACTCCGCATTTAAAAATATCTGTTTTTAAAAATAATCGAGTGGTTTCTTTTAAATTGTTCCAACGATTTAAACTTTGGTTTGTTTTACTTTGCATTATAGATAATGCGTCCCATCATTAACCTATCATTGCAGAAAACAACGAAAATACAACGTCCTCTTATGCCATCCGCATTCGCCACGGGGTCCCGTCATCACCCGTTAGGTTACTTAACTAACGACAGAGCGGGGGCTGGGCTAGCGCGGGTGTAAAACATAAGTGACGTCTAAATAGCTACAATAAATATAGATATTTTACATTCGTCTGACGCAATGATATTCATTCCAGAACACAGATAAACAATATTGGATTTGCAAGCAATCTGTATTTCTTTTGAGCCTGCAAGAAAAGACAGATTACACAGTTGTGATGAATAGCCGTTTACCCCACCCTCGACCCCTACGGGTACGGCAAACTACCCACCCGGCAGTCTGTGTACCCCACCTTGGGTCAGTCCTAGGAGCAAAAAACAGTAAAATGAAATAATACAACGGTGGCTACAACCGCAACCTGGAAATGCCCCGCGAAAATAATATTACAACAAATTACATTTATAACAAATGAATTAATCAATAACCCATTGCTTACCCCGGCTATACACCACAACAGTCCAATACAGTTTATATGCACAAACAGATATAACCATTTCAGAAATGTGCAACCCCCTGCCAACCGACATACTAGCAGTTGGGGGAGGTTTACGAACACATTAAACAATCACAGATATAATCCAATACGCAAATACTGTACAATTCGATCGAATAAACAACATCAATATTGCCCCAAAATCTGCTCTGTTAAACAGTAACCTGAGCAATAATTAAATATTCCAGAAAACCCCAAATGTCACAGGGGACCCACACAAGAAAGACGAGTCCATGACTCGGCCAAAGCGCCGCGGAAGGGCGGCGGATCCCACCGATCCGCCGCGCTTTCGCGGCCGAGTTGCCGATTCATGGGCTCTAATTTCTTGGGTGTTCTCCTGGACTCCTTTCTAGCTCTCTGAACACACCTGAAAAATTTTCTGACATCGTTTTAAATTCGACAGAAACTAGTATTTTTTAGGGTTTTCCGGTTTCGTTTTTCCGTTCGAAATTCGTACAAATTTGCGATTAAGTTATTTAGTGTTTAGCGAGGCTCTGATACCACTGTAAGTCGATGTACTTCACCCCAGTACTTGTGGGGAGGCGGAATTTTCAAAACTTATCAAGTTTAAACAACGAACATCGACTAACCGCTTGAATCGAAGCTAAACTATAAATAACCGTATTCAATGAGTTTCTTTTCACAAGAGATTAGGGATTATACCTAATGAAACCGGTCCTTCTTCTTTGTGTCCTCCTTTGTTCTCCTCGACCTTCTCTAGGTAGTAGACGATCCACCCGAGAGCAAAACACCAAGCTAAACCTCTAACTTGAGGTAACTAATCAACTTTGATTGCTAATCAAAGATGAAAGGATGATAAAGAGTGAAGGTTATGGATTGTTTAGTCTAACTAATCCTTTGATCTCAACACATGAGGATTAAGGATTAGGGTTTGAAGATTAGAGCTTGAGGAGAGAGAATGTGAGATAAGATGATGAGAGGAGAGAGAGTGTATCATAATATATTATGAAGCATTTCTTTTTAACAATAATGAATAATGGAAATGAATAAGCATGCTTCATAAAATATCTAGTGGTGATTCATTAGCATGAGTCATTAAGCAATAAATGTGCATTAATGAAATGAATGAATCACCACCATGACTCACTTTCTTATCCAAAAGAAACCTCCTTAGTCACATCTTTTAGAAGCTTCTCGAGTAATTACGAGAACGCCCCTCCGATCCGTAAAAATACGGAAAAACTTTAGACTGTATAAATCCAATAACCGGATACCAGTAACTGGCTTAAACCAAAGCCGACTGGTAAAAACTGTCCGAAAGTCGTACGCGCGTAAACGCACGTATGCGTCCGAACCCTTTGTCGCAAAACCATGCAACCTCTATATCGTTTCGCCTGGAGTAGGAAACTCTCTGTGTGGGACTCTAGAGACTCGACTACTACGCTGGCAGTGGGTTTAACCACAGACCGCAAGCGGCACTAGCTGTACGTAACGGTCCCCAGGTAGTTGTCGATAAGAAGGCCGATGAGAAAACCCATCCGAACTCCTACTGAGTCTGATGTGACAATCTCCATACAGTCCGGTCCGTTCGTCCAAGACTATCGCATATCGGGCCTAGGGGGGCGGCAAGCGTCAGTCCCCTAATAGCGGTATAAGTCGTGTCGGAGTAAAGCCCATTACACCCTGAGAAACTGCTGGAACCTACCAGCAAATCTCGCTTGCCCTGGCCAGGGACTTTGCGTAATGGCTCTCTGACACAGCACGATATCTACTCCCAATACCGGGAGGGACGAATCCTGTCTAACCGCCACTGCCTCCAAGTGCTCGGGACTGCACCCAACTGCTACCTGTTTGCACGACTCCTTTGAGCCGTGGTAGGGTAGCAATCTAAGAACAGTGGGACACACTCGAGGCGAAGTAGCAGTGTCAAGTCTGCGGACTACGCTGTACTCATGTCACCTGGGAACTGTTCACTGACGACTGGTATCAAACCAACCAACAGTTCCCTGTGAGTCCTGTCCGGTGTACCCGTAACCTAACGAGCACCTGTATACTATCTCCAGTACGACGTACTGACGGCTGTTGGACAGACCATCTCCCCAACTGGGATGAGAAGCGTACACACCAGTCTACTCCGGAGTATCGATGCTCTGTCTCGATAATCCAACGACCAGGGACCTGAATAAGGATGTGCTTGTAGACTACCCAGCCCCCACTAGTGTGACTGCCATCACAACGCTGGTAGACAAGCAAGATCCTAAGAGCTCTATCAATACGTACACTCACATATTAAGATAGAAAAACCAAGTAGCATACTACCATGTTTAGCAAGACTGTTATATACATGTGAATATCCCAAGCTTCCATTAAGTAATATACAAGCTAGTATGATACAGTAATGGCCTTCTAGGGCATAAACACTAACACAGGTTAGTTCATCGACCTAAGGTCGTCATTTGTCTCGTGTGAGTTCCCACTATGCTTTGATTTCTACCCTACCACGGCTCAAAGGAGTCGTGCAAACAGGTATTTTTTGGATACAGTCCCGAGCCACATGGAGGCAAGTGAGCGAATCGGCAGGGGATTCGTCTCTCCCGGTATTGGGGGTGGAGATCGCGCTGTGTCTAGGAAAGCCATTACACCAAGTCCTTGGCCAAGGCAGGTGAGAATTACTGGTAGGTACTCAGGTAGTTTCTCAGGGTGTTCAGGGCTTGTCTCCGACACGACTTATACCGCTATTAAGGGTCTGACGTTACTAGCCCCTAGGCCGGATATGCGATACTCATAGACGAACGGACCGGACTGTATATACATTGTCACTGTTAGGCTCAGTAGGGTTTCAGGATGAGTTCGCTCATCGGCCTCCCTTGAGGTTAGTACATGGGCAGCCGTTACGCACAGCTAGTGTCGCTGACGGCTTGTGGTTAAACCCACTGCCAGGGCACTGACGAGTCATTAGAGTCCCCCACAGATAGTTTCCCAAGTTCGGGCGAA
Organism: Agapanthus africanus; assembly: GCA_030015575.1. Lineage (NCBI taxonomy): Eukaryota > Viridiplantae > Streptophyta > Magnoliopsida > Asparagales > Amaryllidaceae > Agapanthus > Agapanthus africanus. The sequence goes on from JASDDO010000012.1 coordinate 506,432,505, forward strand.
ACGTTGTAGAGGCCGTATGGTTTTATGGCAGGGTTCGGAAAATGCACGTGCGTTTACGCACGTGTCATATTTCGGACAGATAATACTGGTGGGCTTTGGTTTAAGCCGGATCCATGTATTATACTTTGTAGATATAATATTTTTGTCTCAGTTGCATTTGTATTCGGTCGTAATACAAATGCGGGTATATTTATACAGTTACAAGGTTATCCTGAAATTCGTTTCGGGATCGCTTTTGGAAGTTGCCAGTTTCCTGTTTTCTATCACCCATATTAAACATTCGGTTTAATACGGATTTATCTTTTCTTGAGGTGAGTCATGAGTGTGGAAGGTTCTAGAAGCTTCTAGATGGTGACTAGGTTTCATGACTCATTTGTGCATTAATTGTTCATTTAATGTTTTGATGATGTGTTATTATGATTCATTATATGCATTAAATGAATGCAAGGTGTCATTAGTGACTCATTTGTTTTCATTAAGTGTTATGATAAGGATTCTTGTTTATGGTCACCTTCTCCCTTGCTCCTACACTCACCCCCCCCCCCCCACCTTATATAGGCCGGCCAAATCATTTGGAGGCTAAGGAATTTTTTGGGAAAAGATTATGATAGTTGTGCTTCATGAAATTTCATATAGCTCATTTTTCCATCACCCGATTAAAAATGCAACTTCATTAACCGTTCATCCATGGCTTTGGATGAAGTGAGACAAAGTGTTCTACTCATTCTCTACATCAATCTTGGTCATCTCTTTTAGCAAACTTGATGACCGAGTTGCCTCGATTCAGAAGTGGGAGCTCGTTTGAAGATCCGTAGATATAGTGCCACCTCGACGACGAGCCAGGAGATCGGAGCAGCCGCAACGGAGCGTTGGATGATAGTTAAAGAACGAAGGACTCGGATCTTTCGGTATAATCTTTCTACCCTCTTTGTAGTTTGTTAGTTTAGCGTTAATGGCAGATCCGGGTTATAGTTTGCGATAGCGCCAGTTATAAAAGTTTTTGTTCCACATTTGGCGTCAGATTGACTGCCGGGGCGCTACCGTAGACTTAGAGATTGTTGGATATAGTGCCCTCAAAGTCAATTATTGGATCGCAGGTACGTGATTGCAATGATTGAAGAGGACCTATACCAATAGAACAGTCATACTCGAGATGATAGTATACTATCTGGTTTGCCTTTATCAGTCGTGTATAGGTTCAGGTGACTGATCATGATTATACGTTGATAGAGCCCTTAGGATCTTGCTTAACTACCAACAGTATGATGGCGATCATATACGTGAGAGTTGGGTAGTCTATAAGCACATCCTTAATAGTGGTCCCTAGTCGTGGGAGTACCGAGACAGGACATCGATACTCCGGAGTAGACTAGTGTATACAGTCAAGACCCCGACGAGGGGCAGTGGCCGGTCTCACAAGCCACTGGTGTCAGTTGGATCACCTAAGATGTATACAGGTGCTCATTGGGTTATGAGTACACGGGACAGGACTCGCCGGGAACCTGCTAGTTAGTATTATACCTATCGTCAGATAGCAGTTCCCTGGTGACATGTGTACAGGTTAGTTCATCGATCTGAGGTCGTCATTTGTCTCGTGTGAGTTCCCACTGTGCTTTGATTTCTACCCTACCACGGCTCAAAGGAGTCGTGCAAACAGGTTTTTTTTTAGTACAGTCCCGAGCCATATGGAGGCAAGTGAGCTGATCGGCAGGGGATTCGTCTCTCCCGGTATTGGGGGTGAGATCACGTTGTGTCTAGGAAAGCCATTGCACCAATTCCTTGGCCAAGGCTAGTGAGAATTACTGGTAGGTACTCCGGTAGTTTCTCAGGGTGTTCAGGGCTTGTCTTCGACACGACTTATACCGCTATTGAGGGTCTGACGTTACTAGCCCCCTAGGCCCGATATGCGATACTCATAGATGAACGGACCGGACTGTATATACATTGTCACTGTTAGGCTCAGTAGGGTTTCAGGATGAGTTCGCTCATCGGCCTCCCTTGAGCTCAGTACATGGGCAACCGTTACGCACAGCTATTGTCGCTAACGGCTTATGGTTAAACCCACTGCCAGGGTACTGACGAGTCATTAGAGTCCCCCACAGATAGTTTCCCAAGTTCGGGCGAAACGTTGTAGAGGCCGTATGGTTTTATGGCAGGGTTCGGAAAATGCACGTGCGTTTACGCACGTGCCATATTTCGGGCAGATAATACTGGTGGGCTTTGGTTTAAGCCGGATCCATGTATTATACTTTGTAGATATAATATCTTTGTCTCAGTTGCATTTGTATTCGGTCGTAATACAAATGCGGGTATGTTTATACTGTTACGGGGTTATCCTGAAATTCGTTTCGGGATCGCTTTTGGAAGTTGCCAGTTTTCTATCACCCGTATTAAACATTCGGTTTAATACGGATTTATCTTTTCTTGTGGTGAGTCATTGTGTGGAAGGTTCTAGAAGGTTCTAGATTTGGTGACTAGATTAGTGAGTCACCATTATGCATTAATTGAATGATGAGGTGTTATTAGTGAGTCACATTTTCATTAATGACTTTTGTTCTTGCTAAGATATTTCCTCTTGATCTTTTGTGAGAACTTTTCTAATGGTCACCACTTGCTCCTACACTCACCTCCCTCCTTCTATATATGTGGCCGGCCCCCTCTTGGAAATATTATGAGAGTTGGAAAAAATTAGAGGATGGTTTTTGATTCATTTGCAAAAGATATATGCTCATTTCTCATTTACCCGATTCGAAAGGCAATATCATTAACCGTTCATCCATGGCTTTGGATGAAGCGAGACAAAGTGTTCTACTCATTCTCTACATCAATCTTGGTCATCTTTTTTAGCAAACTTGATGATCGAGTTGCCTCGGGATAGAGGCGGGAGCCCGTTTAAAGATCCGTAGATGTGGTGCCACTTCGACGACGAGCCAGGAAATCGAAGCAGCCGCAACGGAGCGTGGGATAATGGTTAAAGAACGAAGTACTCGGATCATTCGGTATAACCTTTCTACCCACTTTATAGTTTGTTAGTTTAGCGTTAATGGCAGATCCGGATTATAGTATGCGATAGCGCCAGTTATAAAAGATTTTGTTCCGCATTTGGCATCTGAAAGACGGCCGGGGCGCTACCGTAGACTTACATGGTATCAGGGCCACGCCATTAAGCTTTACTAACTTGTTCTAACGCGTTTAAAATATCGATCGAACGGATTTTCGAAAATCGCATTTTTCTTTATAAAGTTTCTGTCGAATTTTTAAACAGGTCAAAAAATTATTTTGAGCATCTCAGAAAATCGAGCAGGCCTTTTTAAGAAAACTGGTGAAATTTGGTGGCCTTACTCTACAGTACTGCCGCGGATCCGCCGCCGTTTTGTGAGATCAGTACACCAAATTTCTACAGTGTGTTCTTCATGGTAAATTGTGGTTTCTGGAATATTTCTTTTGGGCCCAGATTTTGTTACTGTACAGCAGATGTACGTGGGGCCCACTTCGGGAAGTTTTGTCGATCGAAATTTAAACGTGTTAGTTTACAGTACTTACATTATATCTCCGACCGTGAATGTCATTCGAGCGGTAAATTGCGTCTAATTGTTATAGCCCTTTTAGACGGATTTGCGAACGTGACATTCGCGTTGATGTTCTGTGTTGTGTTGTGATATTGCGGATTTGTCGTAGTGGATAGCAGTATGCAATGGTAGTGCAGTTTGGATTTATTTGTATATTTGATATTGCGGGGCGAGCGTCCAACATGTGGACTGCCGTCACTGCATGTTTGTATAATATTCTTTTGGGGCACGACCGGGCTGAGGTCGATGTACCCGTTGTACATATTTTTCATTTCTGTACTAGGTTTTACCCCGCGACGGAGTGCACGGATAGCCGGGTTCTGGAGAGCAACGGGTCCGCATCTCATGGCTTTGAGAGGCAGAGGGGCCTCACTCTAGAATTGGCAGACTATTCGCCGCACTCGTAGGGGGTACAGGTTGACCCGAATAGGGGTGCTCAAATTACTGGATTCCGTGAGGTGCCGGGTGGTCCATTCACTATGCTGTAGGGGGCTGCCTCGCTTCAGGTTTTTGCGGGTAACTTGCCGCACCCATAGGAGTCTAGGTTTCATTGCACATGCTATCCACACGACCAGGGGAACGTCGGGTTTCAGCAGCGGCTCTGTGAAACCCGGGATCCCAGATTATCTGTATTGTTCTGTGATGCTTATTACTTTTCTGTAATGTTTCATATTATCACGCCTGGAGCGATTATTGTATATTGGTATATATACTAGTAGATGTTGTATATGTTTTGCACCCGCGCTAGTCCAGTCCCCGCTCTGTCGTTAGTTAAGTAACCTAACGGGTAAAGACGGGACCTAGTGGCGAATGCGGATGGCATATACGTACATTTTATTTTCGTTCTTTTCTGGTATGATTAATTGATGGGAATGTGTTGATTCTGATCAATGCAAAGGAAAACAAACCTGTTTGGATGTTGTTGGAACAGTTTTAAAAAGTGTTATTGCAAAGACGTTTCCTTTGTCATGTATAGTGGTATTCGGTTGGAATATCCTGCACCTCATTCGACGAGGAAAGGGCCGATATCCCTTCACCGGGAGTGACCCCTTGGGCAGAAGTTTGCGCCGGGGTAATAACTTCACTATAGTCGATTACAAGTTGTTTTGCATCGCGGTATTCAGTTGGAATATCCTGCACTTCATTCCACGAGGAAAGAGTCGAGATCCCTTCACCGGGAGTGACCTCTTTAGCAAAGGTTTTCGCAACTATATTTTTATAAAAAGCTATCTGGTTTCTTCAACGAGATCAAGTTTAATACGTTAAAGGTCTTTCACCAAAAACCAGCCGTAGCCCTCCGTCATTTCTTATGGATGGTCAGTAGTATTCAAGCTATGTTTGTTGGCCTTCGTCAAGGCATAGTGTTTGGTAGCTGCTGGGGTATTCATTTGTTGCATAGATAGATGAGTTGGTTTAGGACAGTCGTATTACCTTGTTGGCCTTCGTCAAGGGTATGTACGGGTGGGTTCGAATTAACAAGATAATGACGGGCAGAACTTGACATGTGATTTGTTGGCCTTCGTCAAGGTCATAAGAACATGGGGTAAAAATCATATCGGGAGTTTCTAAAAGAAACTGAAACTTGCTAGGCATGCGCATACCTTCTGGAGTGTGATAACGTGAGTGGATTCCGTCATGTTATCATGCGATGAGAGTTGGATCCCGATTCCCACTGATGAGTTGGTTTACTCTTCGGGTGATCCCGATTGATTCTTCTTTCACGTTTGGAGGAGAATTTGACAGTATAGTGGGAGGTTTCCTGATTAGATAAAGTGATAACCATTCTGATCTAGGTTAGAGTGCACGCAGAGTGTTTCTTTTCTCTCTCTCTTTGGCAGCGACCTTTGACCGACCCTAGACTATGACTCAGTGACCAAGTTGACCGAACCTTTTTAAAATACTGGCTTTTGGATTGTCTATGTTGCATAAGTCATTGTCGCTCCTTCTTTTACCCTTTGAATTTCTCAGAACACCCCGTATTACTACGGACATCCACTTCCATTGGATAGATCCATCGTATGGTTATATACGAACTCGAAGGGACTTCTTCGAGGATGGATCCAGGTTCAGGAGAAATAGAATTGGTTTATTCAGTTGTCTTTTATTATCACCTTCTCTCAGGTTGCGAGGGCTCCTTGGTTTAGGAGAGTACACCTATTACGCTTATTGGATACTCTTCTTTCAAACCATAGGCAGGTGCCGAAAGGTAGGGAATGAAGAAAACCAATTAGCCTAAGTAAGGTGTACAGAAGGTAATATGTAAAGACAAAATAAAGGGATTAGAAAGAGGGCAAAGTAAATTGCGACTGCTATCATTCACGACCAAACCGCGTACTTGATCGCCACTCCTATTTCACCTTTGTTTTTTTCCCCAGTTCGGGAGAAATAGAATAAGGTATTATTCAGTTGTCTTTTATCATCACCTTCTCTCAGGTTACGAGTACTCCTTGGTTTAGGAGGGTACGCCTATTATGCTTACTGGATAGTCTTCTTCCAAACCATAGGCTGGTGTCGAACGGTAGGGAAGGAAGAAAACCACTTAGCCTAAAAGGGGTGTACAGAAGGAAATGACTAAAGACAAATAAAGGGATTTGGAGAGATGGCAAAGAAATATACGGTTACAGTCATGAATTGGATTATGGAAGAGGCATTACTAGGAATACCAGGATACCCCTACGAAACATTTTCATGTTTCAGTGCATTGTTAAAGGAAAACTGATTTCCCGATTAGATACTTACTCCAGGGTATGTATTTACCAGGTATGATTCTCACATCCGTATGGTTTTACAGATGATGAGTGGGAGTAAGTTATTGGGAATATGGTGATCATCCTCATTATATCAGAATTCGTTGTAATTGGTGATATTTGAGAAAATCACCTGGGTTTTTGCCAGACGGCATGTATTCGGTTTTGAGTATCCGTTGTGTGCACCAATTTCAAAATAATATATCTGTACGTTTATTTTTATAAAGTGTGATATAACTTTTTGATATTATGTCGGTGACATTTACCTATATCAGTTGGCGATTGGGTAAGGAGCATTGAACAACGGAATAGTTCTTAACCATAGGTACAGTTTTCAACCTACGATGCACAGGTTTTGAGTTATTCAACTCAGCAGACTTATACAGAGTATTGTATGTTGTTCAGTGTCCATCAGGACAAAAGGGTTGGTCCTCGTACAATGTTCTGTTTACTTATGACTTCTCTAGTTTTTAGACAAGTGTTTCGTAGAAATACAAGGTCTAAGTTTTGAGAAGTTGTGGGTATAAGAATAAAGTAGAGAACCAGATGTCGCAGGTATCGGGATTCTTCAAAGAGATCGAAGATGTAGATACTTGTGATTGGTATTCAGTTGATAGTAATGGTTTTGAGAAACTTGTTTCTCTTTCAGGTTACTCATAATTGGATGCATTCCTAAGTTGAGTAATGCTGATTAGCCTCTCTCCATTAAGTTGATATGCACTGGAGACAGGTGCATGATTAGAATCTGGTTCCAATTAAATAAATGCCAAAGTTTCTATATTGGATATAGAATGGTTCATATCTTAACGATGTTAAGGTACGGGGAGTTGTCCGGCTTATGCTTAAAACCAGACTCTGGATAACTCAGGGCACGTTTCTGTAATGGCAGTTTATGGGTTGTCCCGGGCTATATCGAGGGTTGACTTTCTACCATCTGGAAGATCAATAGTGATATTGTTCTTGACTCACCACAGTTTTAGTAAAATGGATTTTTTCAGAAAACAGTAGTGGGAGTATGGTAGAACTGGAAGTGATTCCAGAACCGCAAACGAATACAGAAAATTTAGTGGGACCTAAAGATTCAATCAGGTTTGACATTCCAATAGCCACTCCGTAGATATGGTGGGTAACCTCATACACCCGAGAGGTACTCCGGTAGCCTCAAGGACGGTGACAAGGAGGTTCTTATCTACCCAGACTTGACACTACTGTTGTTCCAGGCTACTGTCGTTCTAAACTAGCTTTAGAAGTGCAGGTATATATTATTCTGCAAGAGGGTAGTTGTGGTCAGTGGGAGCAGCTGAAGCATAGTGGGCAAGTAGCTTATGTCTATTTATAGACTTGAGCAGTTATATCGGAGATAGATCATCTAATTTTGATGTGACAGTCATGGGTTTGACTTCATCAGAATAGGGGATGGATCTGTTAAGAAGGTAGTAGGGTGTGTGATGTCCTGGTATTTGGATGACATACACAGAGTAGGAAGTAAAATTCCTATACTACGATCGGTTGTACAGTGGTCGTCACACAGTTGTTTCTCCAGACAAGATATGGATATAATATCAGACATTTTGGTTTCTAGATCTATGGTTTTACATCTGGATTTAGGTAGTTTCCCAATGTGGGTACTTTGATAGTATTCTAATAGTTTTTAGAATAGATGACTCCTGGCATGGTGGTGTACCTGCAGGTGATGGAGCCACCCTCTCTAAAGGTGTCTTACAGACTAAAGGGGGGAGGGATGTGCATGATTGGCAGATCACTTCCTTAGGCAATTGAGTCAATCATGAGATGTCGAGTACCACACCAGATATTGTTTTTGCACTCGATGCGATAAGTTTATATTAATCCAATCCTGGAGAAACATAAGGAAGCAGTTTTAGAACATAAGTGGATGTTCTATGGATTTGATGACGGCAGCCTCCTTCGAGAGACGGATATTATTCCAGGCTTGAAAGGTGACATGGATGACAGAGTGATTGTCAGAGTTATAGTTTTCCCTCTGACGAAGGGGGCAGTATTATGGACAGGTGGTCCAAGAGGATACTGTGGGAGGCATGGTGCAGGATACTGATTAGGTTCAGTTGACGATACAGTCTAAGAAGTTTGGATTTGGAGTTCATTTATGAACTAGGTCCCATCAGATATCCAGACATATTCTAAGACATGTATTACTCAATTCGGGAGATGGCTTTCTCCGCGAACTTGAGATTAAGAGAGACATAGAAAGAAATATCGGGGCGGATCCACTCATTGAGGCTATTTCTCGAACACAATAGTTTTACAAACGGACTTTGTGAAACTGATTAGTAGAGGAGTTGGATGTTCGGTATCACACGGGCTGTGAGTATGCGACATCGCAATAATTAGCCTTAAGTGCAAGTGGGAGATTGTTGGATATAGTGCCCTCAAAGTCAATTATTGGATCGCAGGTACGTGATTGCAATGATTGAGGAGGACCTATACCGGTAGGACAGTCTTACTCGAGATGATAATATACTATCTGGTTTGCCTTTATCAATCGTGTATAGGTTCAGGTGACTGATCATGATTACACGTTGATAGAGCCCTTAGGATCTTGCTTGACTACCAACAGTATGATGGCAATCATATACGTGAGAGTTGGGTAGTCTATAAGCACATCCTTAATAGTGGTCCCTAGTCGTGGGAGTACCGAGACAGGGCATCGATACTCCGGAGTAGACTAGTGTATACAGTCGAGACCCCGACGAGGGGCGGTGGCCGGTCTCACAAGCCACTGGTGTCAGTTGGATCACCTAAGATGTATACAGGTTCTCATTGGGTTATGAGTACACCGGACAGGACTCGCCGGGAATCTGCTAGTTGGTATTATACCTATCGTCAGATAGCAGTTCCCTGGTGACATGTGTACAGGTTAGTTCATTGACCTGAGGTCGTCATTTGTCTCGTGTGAGTTCCCACTGTGCTTTGATTTATACCCTACCACGGCTCAAAGGAGTCGTGCAAACAGGTATTTTTTGGGTACAGTCCCGAGCCACATGGAGGCAAGTGAGCGGATCGGCAGGGGATTCGTCTCTCCCGGTATTGGGGGTGAGATCGCGCTGTGCCTAGGAAAGCCATTACACCAAGTCCTTGGCCAAGGCAGGTGAGAATTACTGGTAGGTACTCCGGTAGTTTCTCAGGGTGTTCAGGGCTTGTCTCCGACACGACTTATACCACTATTGGGGGTCTGACGTTACTAGCCCCCTTGGCCCGATATGCAATACTCATAGACGAACGGACCGGACTGTATATACATTGTCACTGTTAGGCTCAGTAGGGTTTCAGGATGAGTTCGCTCATCGGCCTCCCTTGAGGTCAGTACATGGGCAGCCGTTACGCACAGTTAGTGCCGCTGACGGCTTGTGGTTAAACCCACTGCCAGGGTACTGACGAGTCATTAGAGTCCCCCACCGATAGTTTCCCAAGTTTGGGCGAAACGTTGTAGAGGCCGTATGGTCTTATGGCAGGGTTCGGAAAATACACGTGCGTTTACGCACGTGTCATATTTCGGGCAGATAATACTGGTGGGATTTGGTTTAAGCCGGATCCATGTATTATACTTTGTAGATATAATATCTTTGTCTCAGTTGCATTTGTATTCAGTAGTAATACAAATGCGGGTATGTTTATACTGTTACGGGGTTATCCTGAAATTCATTTCGGGATCGCTTTTGGAAGTTGCCAGTTTTCTATCACCCGTATTAAAGTTTAATACGGATTTATCTTTTCTTGTGGTGAGTCATTGTGTGGAAGGTTCTAGAAGGTTCTAGATTTGGTGACTAGATTAGTGAGTCACCATTATGCATTAATTGAATGATGAGGTGTTATTAGTGAGTCACCTTTTCATTAATGACTTTTGTTCTTGCTAAGATATTTCCTCTTGATCTTTTGTGAGAAGCTTTTCTAATGGTCACCACTTGCTCCTACACTCACCTCCCTCCTTCTATATATGTGGCCGGCCCCCTCTTGGAAATATTGTGAGAGTTGGAAAAAATTAGAGGATGGTTTTTGATTCATTTGCAAAAGATATATGCTCATTTCTCATTTATCCGATTCGAAAGGCAACTTCATTAACCGTTCATCCATGGCTTTGGATGACGCGAGACAAAGTGTTCTACTCATTTTCTACATCAATCTTGGCCATCTCTTTTAGCAAACTTGATAATCGAGTTACCTCGGGATAGAGGCGGGTGCCCGTTTAAAGATCCGTAGATGTGGTGCCACCTCGACGACGAACCAGGAGATCGGAGCAGCCGCAATGGAGCGTGGGATGATGGTTAAAGAACGAAGGACTCGGATCGTTCGGTATAACCTTTCTACCCTGTAATACCCCAGAGCAGTGCGGTCTTAAGACATCATGGTGATCTGCTCTGTCCACACTCAGTGCGGTCTGTTGCGGACATCTTGGTGATCTGAGTGAGGGAGCCATTTCAGAACAATGGGATCGGGTCCTTAAAGCATATTCCGAAAGAGGACCGAACTACATTATAAATGTAACGATACCACCCTCAATTACAGAGGCGCCTTTTAAGTGAACCGGAACTACAGGAGCTTGAGAACTCCGTAGTTAAGCGTGCTCGGGCCAGGGAAGTCTTGGGATGGGTGACCTCCTGGGAAGTGGCCCCTGGTCGGGTTCGGTTCGCTCTAAAGGGAAAAATCGTGCGATTTCGGCCAGAGCGGACAATACCATCTGTACCGGGATGTGGGGCGTTACATACCCACTTTGTAGTTTGTTAGTTTAGCGTTAATGGCAGATCCGGGTTATAGTATGCGATAGCGCCAGTTATAAAAGTTTTTGTTCCGCATTCTGCGTCTGAAAGATGGCCGGGGCGCTACCGTAGACTTACATTTCTGAAGACTCAATTCTTGAAAAAGAAATAAGTGGAAGCGCAATAGAACTGGAAGAAATTCCAAAGCCACAAACTATTACTGAAATTATGGTAGAACCAGAAGTTTCAAAAGAACCGGACGTCCCTGCGCCACTCCGCAGATTTAGTAAGCAGTCTCATCCGTCCGGGAGATACTACGGTTTTCTCGTAGACGGGGATAGGGAAGATTGCATCATCAATGATGATGAGCCAACTAGTTTCTAGCAGGCCATTACGAGCAGAGACTAAAGTGGCCGGATGCAATGCGGACCGAAATGGAATCCATGTACACCAACAAAGTTTGGACTTTAGACATTGCACCTTGTTCATACCAGAATATTGCATTTTATACCGCCCATTCTTACGCTCATTTGTTTATAGGTAGGTACTCTTGAGCCGTGTTTGCTAGTTAATTGTAGGATACATGTTCTCAGCTCTAAACAATGAAATTCATTGAAAAGCACGACAAATTCCGGATTACTGCCAACCACAGATAAAACACGGGTCTCCGCTCTCTATCTGTATGTTGCCGCACACCAGTTTAAGGGACAAAATGGCAAATCGATATCATTTTCATGCACAAAGCTCAACGTCAACACAAGATCCAACATATCTACGCGGAGCTCAAGAAAAATCATGGCAAAAGATCCGCATCATATCACCTTTTGATCTGCTGAAATTCTGGAAATATTGTGAAGAGATTCTGAGAAACAACATATACCACACTGAATAGTACAGAAAACCAAGGATACCGACAAAAATAGAAGGCCTAACTCCTCTTTATGGCCGCGGTTCCGCGGCATAAGCGAGCTTATGCCGCGGAACCGCGGCCGTATAGGCTCGTCAGTTGAAAACCTTTCAGGGGCTGTTTGGTCAATTCATATGGTGTCAGAATGTTGCCCTAGTTTCTCTGTTTCCTGCCTATAAATTGCCCAGAACTTGCCAAGCCATGGATGTTCTTTTTCATGCCCACTTTTTGTTAGTTTTTAGTTTACTTCTTCTTCTTCTTCATTCTTTCCTCCATGAAATTGTTGTGAGAGCTTTTGAGTGGATGTTAAATGAAGATGAGGGTTATTTTTGTATCATTCTTTTGCTTAGCTTCCCCCTTGAGCTCTCTACCTTAACTTGATCTTGCAACCTCTTAAGTGAGCTTGCAAGTTTAAGCTTTGGTCATTGATCTCAAGGGTTATATCATTTTGGAATCAATAATGTTCTCTCTTTTGTGCTTCATTCTCCATGAGTTCTTTGCCTTTTCTTGATCTTGCAACCTCTTAATTGAGCTTGCAAGTTTAAGATTTGGTTATTGAACCCATGTCTTGTTTTGGGTTCTATGGTTCCTAGTTTCATTTCCTGCTCATTTACTTTCATGCACTTAAATTCCATGCACTTTTAATTACTTGCTTGTAATCTTTTCTTTTCTTTTGCTCTTTTTGGTTCGTTTTGTGAATGGTCGTAATATGTTGTTGTTAAGAATAAATACAATATTGTAAGTTAAGGTTTCATTCCTCATTTCCTTTTCCCGTTATTTTCCTTTGAACTCCGCCCAAACGTTACGCAAGCGCTCAGTTAGGCACCCTACCCTACCAAGGTAACGGTGATTCCTAACCGCGACCGGTTGCGTTCGGTTTGGCCGGAGGCGAAAGCAAGAGACAACAATGGACGGACAAAGGTCAATAAGCCGGATTCCACGAATACCGTGCTTAAGTACCATAATCCACGTTGTTGCCGATTGCTCTAGCTTCAATTGGTCAAGACTCGGCTCAAAGGTTTTGAGTGCGGATTTCTTTAGCTTACACTTTCGTATCTTTTTCTTAACAACTTTATACTTGCATATAAAACACATAGGTTAGATTTGAACAAACATATACACATTCTTTATTGACTCGTCTAAAACTCGAACGAACATACAACCATCTCCCTGTGGATCGACCCGTGCTCAACCGGCTAGCTGCAAAGCGACACCGTCCTGATCGCGGTTATAACTTTAGAACTTTGAACATCCGACATGCCAAAAGCGTGCGATCAAATGGCGCCATTGCCGGGGAGATGGTAACGTATTTTCTTTCTTGTTATTCGGGTTAATATTCTTTTTTGTATTTATTTATAAATAAAAAAATAAAATCTTTTTGTTATTTTTGATAATTTTTGTGAGCAAGTGTGGAGGCTAATCTGGAGCAAGTACAGTAATCCAAAAAGAAAACAGAGGTTTTATTTTGGAGAAGAGAAGAAGTGGAGTTTGTTGACCAAAGACAAATCCCCAAGTCAACATTTTGACTGCGGAACCGCGGTCAAAAGGTGCCTTGAGCGGCGGTTCCGCGGTCCCATTAAGGCCTCTGTGCCCAATTTTTTCTCCACCCATTTTTCTTTTCTTTTATCTTCTCTGTGAATTCTACCATACTGTATTTTCTGCAGATTTTTGCGGATTTGCGAACTGCGATTGTAGGGAGCAAAGTGCACGTTCAAGGCTAAGGTGATTGCAAAGTACAGTGCCAAAGATCCGGGTAGTTTGACCCGCGCAAGCGAACTTTTCAAGCTTACCGGATTTGATTCAACGGGGGTTTTCCAAACCCGAAAACTTAACGGTACATACTTTACTAACACCTTCTTCTCAAATCCGACGCATCCACTATAATATCTTTGCAGGATTCTTTGCAAGTCGCTACCAAACGCAAAAAAATTGACTAACCCGTATTTGTTGCAGTGCCGTGCTTAATATAAAAAACGATTGTTTGATTCTTTATAGAATTTTTATTAAATTGCGCATTACATACATTAATACGGACTTAAGGGCAAGCGAACCCTACAATATACGGTAAAGGATTTCATCACCTTTTCCGTGGCCCACAAATCATGAACTTGAGCATAACGTTTACCCGCACAAATTTTAAAAGAAATTAGACTTTAAGCCTTAAGGACTCCGCGCTCACTAGGAGAAGTTAACTGTGTTTAGAATACCGCTTAACGGTATATTGTTTACGGGGTGTCTAGGAAAGTGTTCACGGCGAAACCGCCAAAAGAGAAAGGGTTATTTAATTAAGGACCTTCGCGAAAGCGTCGGAAAACCTCCCCTTATCTCTGCACTTACCTGGCCTCGTGATCAGTATATCTTGAGCTCGTTTCTCGACACAGTTTTACTTCGACAATCAAGTTCTTGAGCAGGTCTAGTTGACCTAGGTGAACCCTAGACCGATTAGGTGTGTGGTATTTTTGTGTCGTGATTTTTTTTTTGTCCAGATTCTTTTTATGTGTATATTTCATTCTTTTGTTAATATCTAACTAAAAAAATCACATTCTTTTTCCCCTCCTTTTCTCTGCCTTTCTTTCTTTCTCTCTTCATATCATGGGTACCCCACCTTGCAAAACTCTTGCCGAACTTTGGTACCCACAACCAGACATTACTTCTTACGATTCTTGCTTTGGCCGAACGTCGAACGATCCCTCCATGCCCAAAATCTCTTTGAAAGATCGGATAGACGCGTCTAGGACAAACACTTGCCCTCCGCAATCTACTTTGTATCAACCTTTTCAACATCCTCCACCCTCTTATGTTGATACCCCTTTTGCAAGTCGTCCTTTGTCCGTCGCTGAACATATTGAACAATCCTGTAGCCGATCTTTCACTCCTTTCACCACTACAGATTCTTGGGATCAACAATTCCATTCACCTTCTTATCCAAATGTTGATCCTGCTCCTGTCCAGCCATTCAATTCCTACCAGTCCTACCCGACTTTTGCACCTTCCCGAGACATTGCTTCTGAACCGCCATTTGGGAGTTTTCAGTATCCAAACAAGTTTGAATCTTTTACTGAAACCCCTTCACAACCCATGTCTAGTCTGGAACAGTCTTTGGAAGACTTTAGGGTAGCGTCGTACCAACAGATGATGGATTTGAATGCGTCCATGGCCGCCCTCATACAACCTAGTGACCCGGTAGCTAGTTTTCAACTAGCTCCAAATTTTCCAATGTATGAAGAAGCGGTAGGACAGGTTGAGAATTTGAGTGGAGAGAGTGAGATGTACCCCCTTCCGAATCAAGCCTACCCGTTTCAATTTGAATCCCACAACTCCGGTTTTGAATGTCTATCTAGTGTTCCAAACGATTCATTGATTAAAGATAGAATAGATAATGAGTCGTGTGACTTTGTAGTGTGTGATTTGCCCAATTGTGAAGGGTCCTTTTCGAGTGAAACCACACCCAATCCTTTTGACCTCTACACCTCCACTCTAGAACCTGAATTGATTAATATCCATGCTTTTGTTGAGGTGTCTGAGAATATTGATTTTCACTTGATTGAGGATATTGACGCTGGGAATATTTTGGATGATGAACCTGTAGATTTGGCAGAGTTTTTCTCTCCAATTCATCATCCCGAGTCATTAACTGTTTTTCCCGAACCCCATATGCGTCTTGATTTTGATGAAATTTGCATGGATAAGCTGAATTTTGAGGAAACTTTTGAGGATATTTTTGAGGATGAACCAGTTTTAATTGATGAGTCGGATTTTCCAATTCATCATGTTCCTTTCATTGACTGTGTACACCCTCCTGAACCTTTAACCGATAACCTTCCTCAATCACCTACCTCCATCCTTTCCATCGTTCCGGCCTTGCAAGAAACCATCTCACTTTCATTTCATATGTCTGGTTTACCGAGTTCGGCTTACCCATGGTTTCTCACGAATCTTGAGGGATTTGATCCCATTTCTCGCCATATTGATAGATTAGTACAATCCATCTTTTCACATCGATCATTACAGATTGTACTAATTTATTCAGTCCATTTCCACCATCAAGTTCGTATTCCACTTCTTTCTCCCTTCCGCCATTCTTCTTCTTATATACCGAGACCGTATACCACTTCTATCTCCATACGGTCTCACGTATTCTCCATTTTTTACCTCTCCGCATTCTTTCACCAACCAGCACATTATAGAGATAAAATCTTTGAATGGTTGGTGTTAACTTTTGGTCTGTGTAAGGCCTTGTATAGATTGATACTATTCTCTTTCCCCCCTAATCCTGAACTTCAACGCTTAACAGTGGAAACACTGTTTTACTTAAGTTTGGGGGGACTTTTTTTGTATATATTTTTTGTTTTCCTTTTTGTTTTGTATATAATTTGTTTTTAGGAAGAGCGCCGACAATTTTGACCCTCTTGGTATAGCCTGACAGTGAGGGCACTGTCAAGTTTAAGTTTGGGGGTGTGCTCGGTAAGCTTTCTTCCTTCGCATTCATTTGTATATTTTGCATTTGCATACCTTATTTAAAACCCATAAAAATCGAAAAATTTTACGAAAATATAAAAACTTTGTCGTCAAGTTAGCTAATAGGGTAACTTAGATTTTTATTCTGAAAGCTTAGTTGATATGTTAGAAATAACTAAATCCTAGGCTTAGGAATTGAAAACCCTAAAAATAACCCTCATTCTACTTAACCTGGGTAAGTATACGTCCTTACAGTTTTTTTGAGAAATAAGTATTCTTGAGTTCGGTTCTTGAGTTAAGTCAAGATGAAGGGAAAGTATTGATGGTTTACTGAAGGATAAGTCTGAAAAATAGCTTCTATTATTGAGTTCAAATTTAGAAAGTATATACCCTATAACTTGCACTTACACGCACCTTGAAACTTGGGATAGTAGAGGATACCTAGAAATACTCTTGCCTGAAAGCCTAGTATGAAATAAAAAACGGTATTTAAAGCTAAACACCAAAAGAGCATATTGAAAAATATATCCGGTCTTGAAAAAGAAAAAGAAAAATAAATAAAGTCAAGACCTGGAAACTGCTATTTACGCTTTAAGCTCACACATTCAGTAATCGGCCGTTAGTGCTTCAAGAAGCATTAATAGTCGCATGAAAGGTGTGTGAGCAAATCCGTCCATCCTTAATGAAAAGAAGTAGGATTAGGTATTAGGGCAAGGGTACTATAGCTTGAATTGAATTCTTGAGTGTAGGGGTGCAAATATACACACACGTAGGGGTATACAATCGATGTTTGGATAAATGATAAAAATAAAATATAAGACTTATGTTTTCTGTAAAGTTGATAAAAATCCCGGAATTAAGACCGCACTTTAGAAGGGAAACTCAGGAGTGCCAATATCTTTCTAAACTTTTTTGGAACGTATAGGATCTAAGGTTAAATAGAAAGGAGGTGTGAAGCATCAGGGTTGGATATTTCTAACTTAGGATGATAGAATTTCTAACGTAAATACTAAACTGTAGGAGTAGAATCAATGTTAACTTATGACACTAGCTTGACGGGATTTTGTGGGTGTAATCCGCTGAAAACCCTCAGGAGACAACACTCCTCCTACTAGAGACACCTAGAGGTTTAACGGCTTGTTGCACACGCTCAGTGCAATCGCGTTCCCTGCGAAAGTGAGGTTAGGACTTTTTTGTGAATAATTGGTTTTGCTCGGGACGAGCAAATGATAAGTTTGGGGGTATTTGTTCATACCAGAATATTGCATTTTATACCGCCCATTCTTACGCTCATTTGTTTATAGGTATGTACTCTTGAGCCGTGTTTGCTAGTTAATTGCAGGATACAGGTTCTCAGCTCTAAACAGTGAAATTCATGGAAAATCACGATAAATTCCGGATTACTGCCAACCACAGATAAAACACGGGTCTCCGCTCTCTATCCGTATGTTGCCGCATACCAGTTTAAGGGACAAAATGGCAAATCGATGTCATTTTCATGCACAAAGCTCAATGTCAACACAAGATCCAACATATCTACGCGGAGCTCAAGAAAAATCATGGCAAAAGATCCACATCACATCACCTTTTGATCTGCTGAAATTCTGGAAATATTGTGAAGAGATTCTGAGAAACAACATATACCACACTGAATAGTACAGAAAACCAGGGATACCGACAAAAATAGAAGGCCTAACTCCTCTTTATGGCCGCGGTTCCGCGGCATAAGCGCGCTTAGGCCGCGGAACCGCGGCCGTATAGTCTCGTCAGTTGAAAACCTTTCAGGGGCTGTTTGGTCAATTCATATGGTGTCAGAATGTTGCCCTAGTTTCTCTGTTTCCTGCCTATAAATTGCCCAGAACTTGCCAAGCCATGGATGTTCTTTTTCATGCCCTCTTTTTGTTAGTTTTTAGTTTACTTCTTCTTCTTCTTCATTCTTTCCTCCATGAAATTGTTGTGAGAGCTTTTGAGTGGATGTTAAATGAAGATGAGGATTATTTTTGTATCATTCTTTTGCTTAGCTTCCCCCTTGAGCTCTCTACCTTAACTTGATCTTGCAACCTCTTAAGTGAGCTTGCAAGTTTAAGCTTTGGTCATTGATCTCAAGGGGTTATATCATTTTGGAATCAATAATGTTCTCTCTTTTGTGCTTCATTCTCCATGAGTTCTTTGCCTTTTCTTGATCTTGCAACCTCTTAATTGAGCTTGCAAGTTTAAGATTTGGTTATTGAACCCATGTCTTGTTTTGGGTTCTATGGTTCCTAGTTTCATTTCCTGCTCATTTACTTTCATGCACTTAAATTCCATGCACTTTTAATTACTTGCTTGTAATCTTTTCTTTTCTTTGTTTATCTTTTCTTTTGCTCTTTTTGGTACGTTTTGTGAATGGTTGTAATATGTTGTTGTTAAGAATAAATACAATATTGTAAGTTAAGGTTTCATTCCTCATTTCCTTTTCCCGTTATTTTCCTTTGAACTCCGCCCAAACGTTACGCAAGCACTCAGTTAGGAACCCTACCCTACCAAGGTAACGGTGATTCCTAACCGCGACCGGTTGCGTTCGGTTTGGCCGGAGGCGAAAGCAAGAGACAACAACGGACGGACAAGGGTCAATAAGCCGGATTCCACGAATACCGTGTTTAAGTACCCTAATCCACGTTGTTGCCGATTGCTCTAGCTTCAATTGGTCAAGACTCGGCTCAAAGGCTTTGAGTGCGGATTTCTTTAGCTTACACTTTCGTATCTTTTTCTTAACAACTTTATACTTGCATATAAAACACATAGGTTAGATTTGAACAAACATATACACATTCTTTATTGACTCGTCTAAAACTCGAACGGACATACAACCATCTCCCTGTGGATCGACCCGTGCTCAACCGGCTAGCTGCAAAGCGACACCGTATAACTTTAGAACTTTGAACATCCGACACGCCAAAAGCGTGCGATCACACCTCAAGGGGTAAAATCCGTAGGCTGCAAATGGATCTTCAAAAAGAAGATTGGTACAGATGGACAGGTTGAAACCTATAAAGCTAGACTTGTAGCAAAAAGGTTTTCGTCAAAGACCTGGCTTGGACTATGATGAAATCTTTTCTCTAATGGCTATACTTAAATCCATTCGGATCCTACTTGCCATTGCTGCCTTCCATGATTATGAAATTTGGCAGATGGATGTAAAGACCGCTTTTCTGAATAGAAATTTGGAAGAGTGTGTTTATATAGATCAGCCAGAGGGTTTCGTAGGGAGTGGGAACAGCGGAAGAGTGTGCAAGTTGATTAAATCCATTTATAGACTAAAGCAGGCATCGCGGAGTTGGAACATCTGCTTTGATGAGACGGTCAAAGAATTTGATTTTATCAAAAATCCAGATTAACCATGCATTTATAGTAAGATTGTAGCGAGAACTGTTGTATTCCTCATCTTGTACGTGGATGACATTCTCCTGATAGGAAATGTCATTCCTGTACTACAATCAGTTAAAGGATTCTTGTCACAGAAGTTCTTCATGAAAGACCTGGATGATACCTTCTACATTCTGGGGATCCAAATCTATCGTGAAAGATCTAAAAGAATGTTGAGACTTTCACAGTCCAGGTACATTGGCACCATACTGAAAAGATTTAGTATGGAAGATTCCAGCGCAGTAATCTACCGGTTTGTCACGGGATCACCCTCTCCAAAAAGATGTCTCCCAAGACTGATTTGGAAAGGGATCGCATGAGTATTATACCCTACACTTCTGCGGTAGGATCTATAATGTATACAATTTTGTATACCGGACCAAATGTTACTTACGCACTGAGTGTGGTAAGCAGGTATCAGTCAAACCCTGGAGAAAATCACTGGATAGCAGTTAAGAACATTCTCAAGTACCTGAGAAGGACTAAGGAGATGTTCTTGGTGTACGGCAGTAAAGACCTCCAGATCGAGGCCTTCGCCGACTCCAGCTTCTAGAGTGACAAAGATGACTCCAAATCCATATCGGGTTATGTCTTTACCCTCAATGGAGGGGCGGTATGTTGAAAGAACTTCAAGCAGGATACCACTGCTGACTCGACGATGGAGGCAGAGTATATCGTTGCATGTGACGCCGCGAAAGAAGCAGTCTGGATGAGAAAGTTCGTTACAGAACTTCAAGCGGTTCCGTCCATTATTGATCCAATACCTTTGTATTGTGACAACAACAGGCCTATATTTTTAGCGAAGGAACCAAGATCCCATCAGAAGTCCAGACATATCTTAAGGCGGTATCACCTGATCAGGGAGATCGTGGATCGCCAGGAGATCGAGGTGCGGAGAGTAGACACGGAGAACAACACTGCAGATCCACTTACAAAGGCCATCCCTCAGACGCAGTTCGAGAGACTATTCGAGATGCTAGGTTTGCGATATGCTAATACATGGCCTTAGTGCAAGTAGGAGATTGTTGGTGATATATGCCCTAGAGGCCATTATTGTATAGTACTGGATTGCATATTATATTTTGGAAGCTTGGGATATACACAGATATAATAACAGTCTTGCTTAATATGATAGTATGCTGTCTGATTTGATTCTATATTAATATGTGTATATGTTTCTTTTAACATATCGCTAATACATATTGATAGAGCCCTTAGGATATTTGCTTGACTACCAGCGTTGTGATGGCAGTCACACTGGTGGGGGCTGGGTAGTCTATAGGCACATCCTTAAGCTTGTCCCTAGTCGTAGGATTATCGAGACAGGGCATCGATACTCCAGAGTAGACTGGTGTATACGCTTCTTATCCCCGTCAAGGGAGGTGGCCTGTCCCGCAGCCATTGGTATACGTTACCAGAGACAGTATACATGTGCTCATTGGGTTATGAGTTACACTGGACGGACTCGCTGGGAACTGCTGGTTGGTATTATACCTATCGTCGGTTAGCAGTTCCCCAGTGACATGAGTACAGGTTAGTCCGTTGACTTGATATCACTATTTGTCTCAAGTGTGTTCCTACTGTACTTAGATTGCTACCCTACCACGGCTCAAATGAGTCGTGTAAACAGGTAGTGGTTGGGTGCAGTCCCGAAGCACTTGGAGGCAGTAGGGGTTAGAAGGGATTCGTCTCTCCCGGTATTGGGAGTTGATATCGCGCCGTGTACGGTTAGCCAATACACAAAGTCCCTGGCCAGGGTAAGTGAGATTTACTGGTAGGTACACCAGTAGTTTTTCAGGATGTATTGGGCTCTACAGCGGCATGACTTATTTCGCTATTAGGGGTCTGACGTTTACCACCCCTTAGGCCCGATATGCGATACTCTTAGACGAACAGACCAGATTGTACGGAGATTATCACGAATAGGCTCGGTAGGGGTTCAGATGAGTTCGCTCGTCGGCCTTCCTTTTTGACAGGTACCTGGGTAGCCGTTACGTACAGCTTGTTCCATTGACGGGCCTATGGTTAAACCCACTGCCAGCGTACTGTCGAGTCTTTAGAGTCCCACACAGAAAGTTTCCCTGGTTTAGACAAAACGATGTAGAGGCCGTATGGTTTTACGTGCAGGGCTCCGATCATATACGTGTACTAGCTACACGGATGTTGTTCGGACGGATAATACTAGTGGGTTTAGGATTAAGCCGGATTCTACAATTATATTATTGGATTATTTTTATCTCTTTATATTCTTATTTTTTGCAGTACGAATACGGGTATGCATATATGGTGAGGGCATTCTTGTAATTTTTATAAAAGATGCTTTTAAAAAGGGACACCTCATTTGGGTTTAATTTATTTTTGGAAAATAGTTTAATGAGGTGGAAATGGAGATATTTGTGGCATATGTGAAGCATGGCTAATTCCTTTATTTATTAGTTTGGCCTTACTATTCAAACATGGCTATTGAAAATATTGCATGCTTGATTGTGGGGAAAAGACTTGGCCAGTCTTCACTTGCTTCCTCACTTGATCATTTGTGTTTTTTCATTCTCTCTCCATTTGATTTCATTCTTCTTCCTCAAACCCTAACATTTACATGTGTTGTGAATCCTAGGATTCTATGAGATAAAATAGTCTAATTAACTCTCTACATTTCCTAAGCAATCTAGATTAGCGAACTAGATACTTTAGATATCTCGGTTTTGAGGTTGGAGCATGAACCATAGACTTTCGGATGAATCGTCTTCGACACGAGGAGGCCAACGACCGAGCTAGATCCGCATCTTCTGGGAGCTCAAGAAAAGGAAAAGAAGACCCGAAAGACTTGTATCTAGGTTGTATAAAACTCTATCTGCACCTTCTGGATGTTTGTTCGATATTACTTGACTTAAAAATCGTTTTTGTAAATTCCGCCTCCCCACAAACCGTGTGGGGTGCGCGATATCAACTTACAATTTTAATTACTTTTTTCCCATAAGTTGTATCAATTGGAAGAAGAAAAAAGAAGAAGATTTGTGTTTTCTCTCTCTCTCTCTTTCTCAACTCATTATTTTAACTTTTAATATGCAATGGTTTTATATAAGCAACATCTATCACAAATGATGGAATACCCGAAAGAAAAGAAAGAAATATAAAAGAAGGAATATAATTAATGCGAGTATTCTTATCTTTTACACATTATAAGTGTATGAAGTTTACAAGTTATTTAATAATTTTGATGGTAAGTGCATCCTCAAAGAGACATGTCGGCACATGTTTTTTTATATAGAAATGCAATATATATTTTTGTATGAAAATGAATCATTTAATATACTTTATTTTGTATATATAAAACGTGCATCTGGCAAGTGCTAGTAAATATTTAAAGCAGAAGTATGCTCCCTGATTCCTTAATAAAGATCACTAGAAAAATAGAAAAAATTTAATTTTTTTGCATGAATAATATCCTAAGTATATGGAATTAATAGGGTTTACATGCAAAAATATATTCTCACATGAACTTGTTACACATTTAACTATTTAAGTGCAAATATAATAGCAACAGTGGCGACTGCGGCTACAACCTTTAATTCCCTCGTTTGCAGGCAGCATGACAGGAGACTTTTAATTAATTTCATCAGCAAAATTATATAATACTATAGTAAGAGACCGATAAGATGAAACCAACAGAAGCATGTATCATGACTCGGTAAACAAGCTAATAACATGATTTAAAAATTAAGTTTCCGATACAAATGAAAGACGGTAACAAGTCGGAATCTTTTTATTCGTGCTGTAATATCATCTATAGTAGCGTAATTCTTGTATGCTATGCATAAACCGATCGATAGATATAGCCGACAATGACATGCAAGAGAATCATCATATACCGGCACTGTACCGAACCTTAGAAGTAATACATAAACGCCAGGATAAATATACATCTATATATTCTAACGCCCCCCGCGGTTGGTCAACGTTTTTTTAAACGGTGGTTTGAATCTGGGTTAATCTAATACCATCTTAAGGCTCAAAACTTCGAAATTACGATCGGAGAAGCAAATTAATAAACAATTTTTTAATAATTGAAGGGCAGTATTGCAAGTCAAGCCTCGTTACAGCAGCACAACGTGCCAAAGCTTATTTTATGTGCAAAGTTCATTGCATGGTGAAAAAATAAAAATGAAGATGCCTTCGTATGCATGAAATGTATATCATCATCAGATACCAATTCCCCAAGCTATAAATAAAAAGCTCTTAAATTTTTTTTTATTAGCAAACATCATGCTTGATTTTTCCATGAATTTATTTGGATGTCAATTTCATGGATTTCTTTTGTTTCTATTATTATTATATCACTCACTTGTGGGGGTGCGAGTGGGTCTAAGAATCGACCCATTCTTTGAACCAAATTTGAAAAAACCCTAGGATTTGGGTTTATATTTTCCTTCCTCAACTTTGAACATAAAAAGTAAAAAATAAAATAAAAACAAAAACTTAAGACTATTCGATAACATTTACATGTGTTTCCCTTCCTTCTATGTAAGTTGGCACTTGATTCTAATGCTTTTGCTCATACCATATCGGTTATCAAATGAACATAATAATAAGCAAATATATGTTAAAAAAATCTTATCGGCCCCTGTCCTCTACCAGTATCTCACCAAGATCGATCTAAAACTCTTCCCCGTTAGACTAATTGTTAATGTTGGCGGGAGGAAAAATATAACTCCAAAAATATAGGCAAGGAGAAAAACATTTTCCATGGTGAAAACCAATTGTGCAACACAACCCATCATTTAAATGCAAACAGCAGTTAACTTATGAGTTATTAGACCTTTTCACATCAGCCGCACACAATCAAGCATCAAACAAAGCTTTGTGTATGTTAGTCCTTCCCCATGTCATGTGGAGTGAATTATGGGGAGCTGAAAAAACATTTTAATAAACATTTTAATAAACCAGTAAAACAAAAATAGTTACGTTATATAGAAAAATTCAAGCTTAGAAGGGCCCACCCTTTTGTCCCTAACAAACTATAAATCTCCCCTCTCAACCCCTCACAATCCTAAAACTCACATCCTCCTCTTTTAGAAAAAAAAAACAGAGCACCCTTCTTCTTCCTCCTTCAACCTCAATTTCAATGGAAAGACCTCAACAGAGATATCGCGGTGTGCGGCAACGCCATTGGGGCTCTTGGGTCTCCGAGATTCGCCACCCTCTCCTGTAATTTGCACCCCCCCCAAACCCTAAACACTTCATATTTTCTTCACATTTATCTTATCTAACTAGCTCCCATTCTCGATGTTTCAGCAAAACAAGGATTTGGCTCGGCACATTCGAGACGGCGGAGAGCGCGGCCCGCGCCTATGACGAGGCGGCGAGGCTCATGTGTGGCACGAGAGCAAGAACAAATTTCAGCTACAGCCCCAACACCTGCCTGTCTTCAAAACACCTGTCGTCGACTCTAGTTGCCAAGCTTCATAGGTGCAACATGGTCTCCCTCCAAGCAAACAAACCAGATCCCAAGGATGGAGACAGCGAGAAGGATCAGAGGCAGAAACAGATGGCGGAGATTGAGCAGAGGGAAGTGAAGTGGAGCTATTTGGAAGAGGATCACATTGAGCAGATGATTGAGGAGTTGTTGGACTCTGGGATCTCCATGGAGCTCTGCTCCAATACAAATGTAGTGAGTTAAAGCCACCGCTCTGTTTTCTTCTTTTCATGAAAACTAATTCTAGCCATTTTAATGATATGAATTGGTTGAAGGTGTAGTTTGTATAGTTGTTGCTACACTATATATGGAAGCTATGCTTTTTTGAATAAGAATTCAGCTCATCATCCATCATATACTTTTCATTGTGTGATTCTTTAGTCTATCAGGCTCGGGGGTTTTCGATTCCAAGCCAGCCCTGTAATAGAATGCATGTCACTCTCGGTAAGGCCATCCTCCTGACTCAACAGAAAAAATGATGGGGAATCAAGGACCCACAAGCAACCTTAGTAGGAAAAACATTACTCATGCATAAAAGGGCATGCATGTGTTCTGGTTATCCGGATTGTTGAATTGAATGGTATATGTAGATCCATTTCTTATCGATCATCTCATCCGGCATTTATGACTGTTTCATTGCTCTTTTAGTGTGTGTAGTTGTGTATATTCAATTCCGTAACAAGATAAATTTTCTGGGATGTCGAATGAAAAGGTTTGTAAATGGGTTGTACTTGAAAGGTGTTTGGTGCAATTAGACTTTATTATTATTATTATTATTACTTTTATTTATTTATTTTTATTTTAAAGAGAGTAAAATGATGGGGGTGGGGTTCTTAATGATTAAAGGATGGCTAGGTGTGGAAGGTAGCGTGTCATGTGACTGCACATGCTTAGCAATAGTCATAATGTTGGCAGGTTTTGAAAACCTATGATTGCGGGCCTTTTTCATTTTAATGCTTCTTCTACTGCCCCCTGAAATGCTCGTAGGGTTTTGACCCTTACGGACTGTTTGTCCGCAGAATTTAGAAATTTGGGTTTCAAAATAGTACGGTTGAAATTTCTGGATTTGGTAATTTGTTGTTTGATTGGTTTTGGATTTCTAGTATTCGATTTATAGATACTTGTAATCTTTGTATGGTTGGTGAAAAAAAATGGGATTTGGATTTGAGGATTTTAGAGATAGATAGATAGAGAGAGGAGTATTAAATAAATAAAGTACACGGTCCATCTAAAAGTACAATTAATGAATAGTGCCAAATCCTTAAAAAAAATTTAGGATTCAAAAATCCTTGTTTTGTGTGTACCCCCATAAAAAAACAAAGGAATCCTAGAAATCCAAATCAAATAAACCGAAGATAAAATTATGGAATCCTTGGATTCCACATTCCAAATCCATAATAATCCTGCAACCAAACAGGCCTTTCGGGGCTGTTTGCTGCAGGACTACTAATGGATTTTGCACTGTTTGGATTCAAGAATCCAAAAAAAAAAACGGTAAGGATTAGCTAATTCTTGCTTGGTTGTAGGATTTTCGGGTTTTTGGAATTGGCTGTTTTATGTGAGGGGCCCACCGTTTTTTTTTTGGATTATTGAATAAAAAAACCCATGGATTACTTTGGCATCGTTCACGTGGGCCCCACGGACTTTGGTTCCAGCTCTATTTGTGTTTATTTTATATGGTTCGGGCGTAAACTCGGATACATTTGATAAACTTACTTTTTGTTGCTCTCTTTTGGCCGGACGCATTTCAATGACAAGCGTTAGCAGCAGAAAAGTATACATAAACCTTTCGCTTTCTTAAGGTAAGAAGCATTTAATTTAATTGAAGAAAAGGAGCATGAACTATTATGCCATGTTGCAGGGACGCATGGTTAAGTTTTGTAGCACCTGCTATGCTAACGTTAACATTAACGGCTATCTTATCCGAAAATGTTAAGTTCAATCTCCTCGCCGTTTTTCTCATTTCATTCTTTCCAAACTCTTAAATCACTAAATCACTAAACCACAAAACTTTATAATCTCTAATACTCCAATTCCTAAATCCACATTAAAAATATTTATAAAAAAATCCGAAATCTCTAGATCCTTCGAAGCCTAAATACATCACCCAAGCTTTCATCATACGAAAACCTCGAAACCCAAAATCTTTAAATTGCCAATTTTCAAAATCCCTAGCCCTTAAACACACAAATCACCAGACCCAAAATCTTTAGTTTTGTAACCCCTGCTTTTTCCTTGCTCCTTCTGCATTCAATCTTTTTATTATCATTACTTTATGTGGAATCTCATTATGAACTCATGTGGCTTAGATATGAATTACAACATGGGCCTGAATCGGGCTCTAATCTATGGATCAAGCCCATTTTCTCTCAAAGTAAATAGTTTTTTTTTCTCTGCCTTCTTTCTTTTTCTTCTTATAGCTAAATAATTTTCAATTTGTTCTATTTATAAAGCTATGGGATTTTATGTACTAATTTAAAACCCATACACAGAGTCTTTTGACTTCATTTCCATCATCAAATCTGATATTGATAATTGAGTCCAGGTTGGTGATACTCATATGTTGATAATCACTTGAACCGGGCTGCTTGGGCCTTTTCGTTTTGTTACAGCCCAGCTATGCGTGTATACTTTTGGGCCTTTTAGGTCACCGGTTAAGCCCCCAACAACGTAGGGCCCACCTATCATGTAAGATTACCGTCGTCAACCGTCAAGTCAAGTGACTTATTAGCACAAACACGCCCTTCTGCTAGACGACGACCAATTAAACCCAAAAATCACCATCATATAATACCATTGACAGCTGTAAAACACGTTCTAAAAGACAGATCACAGATCATAGAAATGTTTGTTTTCATGACATGGACCGTTTAGAGAGACATAACGTCTCGATTTGAAAACCGATAATCCAAGAGGGGTATTCTACAGCTAACCTATTTATAATCCACCGTTCTAAACGTCGAACCCAACCGATCCAATCACACCTCATCATTAGATGGATAACAATCTCAACCGTTCAAATCGATACCAATATGACCCGAGAGCGACTCATTCCACCTGTTTGACCCCTTACATTTGAATTTTCGAAGAAAGGAGGACTCATTTGTACAAACAAATACGTGTGGGCCCAATCTACATCCTTGAAGAGCTTCACACAAAAAATGGCCCAAGATAGTTTGATGAGCTTTGTTTGTGCAACACGTCGTCTCAATTTAAAGAGAAGTTAGTGAGGGACTACATTCATTGTGTGTTATTGGAATAGAGGACCCATAAATCGAGTGATGCTTTTTTTCTTTTTTCTTTTTTCTTTTTTCCATTCTACTCCTAACCTTCAATGATGCATTGTAGAAAATGGGTTGAGAGTTAGGAATGTAAAAGATAATCCGAGCTGACTTCGTACCCGAGTTTTTATCCGTCACGCCTCAAATCGGCCTTGCAGTTACTAAGGTTAGCAACTGCGGCGGTGTCACGCAAAGAAATTTCCGAAATTTATATAAGTGGATTTGAGATGTGACATTATCATATACGTATATTTGTTTATCCGCATGATATGGATATGGTAATATCTATATCCGTTCCACCAAAAATAGTAATTTTTGGTTTTATTGGGTATCCGTATCTGTCTACGATTGTCGGATCACGGATATGATAGCATCTATACCTGACCGTGCACATCCTAATCTTCGGGGCCGCGTCAATTCCGTTAAATAGCTCATGTTTAGACATTATGCTTTCTCTATATGTTATTCACGGTCCAAGTTAAAACCAAAAACATTAAATCTAGAAAATGGGTGGGGGGAGATAAAAATCTTCTCACAATGAATCCTCGTCCAAGTTAAAGCCAAAAACTTTAAATCTAGACCTTGGCAATTTTAAATCCTTAAAGTTTGACACACATCGTGTGCTTTTCTTGCTTTATCAACGTTATAATATATTTTTTTTGCTCCACCTGAAAATAAGTTCAGGATCCGCCACTGATTATAAATTATATTATTGTTTTCGATTAGATATGAATAAACTAAACTCATATAGGAATCCTAAGAAGACATATTTGAACTAGATCAATGTTATAAACATGTCAATATGTATATCATGCATCTACATTGGCTAATCATGTTTCACGTTAAAACATGAAAATTGTTATGATCATCTAAATGTTTATTATTTGAAAATATATACTCTCAATTATAATTTACTAGTTATATTTAGATCCAAAAGTTTCTTCTTGAATCCATAGGTTCAATGGATTTAAACAGTGATGAATGGGTGGATGCTTGCAATATGAAGACAATTTGTCAAAAAAGATCATGAGCATTTTGGCACATTATTCCATATGTTCATGCACCTCATTTATAGGTTTTTCATTTTCATTTTTAATCTTTTTGTTAAATAAAGAGAAATGCACTCAAATAAAAATAAGTCAAAAAATGGCAGGACAGAATTTCCATATAAAGGAAAATTGGAATATTCGGTTTGTTCCGCGCATTTCTAAATTACAGCAAACAAACACATGCAAACCGTTGACTTGAATATTAATGATTGTATTTCTGATAGGGCCGGGTCCTTTAAGAGGCGAGATTAGACACCCGTCTTATCTGAATTCAGAAAGTCGGTGCGATAAAACTGATATCTCAAGTTGCTGGGTATAAGTACTTTGGTAACTAACATGCGAAGCGGGAGGTGGCGGGTTCTAATCAGAGAGCCGAGATTTTTAAAGGGTTGATACTGTTTGAACCAACTCTAGTTTTGGATTTCGAAAACTTTCATGATTAATTTGTGATTATAGACTGGTGAATGGTGAGATTAGATCATATTATATTTTTCCTCTTAAATAACATTATAGGATTAGATTACTACTAGGATTTCGAGTCCAGCCGACCATTATTTATTTTGTGCTGTAATTTATATGAAGTTACTAAATTAACTATGAATTTAATAATTAGTTTATGTACCTAATATTTTGAATAAACATTAATTATCCATGAATAGTATATAACTAATATATAGTATGCCGACTATCTAAATTAATTTGATGTCTTTTAGTACATGCAGGTACTCTCTCTTAATTTAGTGTAATGTGGAGCCAAATTATTGCTAGAGAAATTTTATATAAGCATTTGAACAAAATCCTTTGACCAAACAACTTCTGTAAATAAATCCTAAGACCCCTGCTTAAAAACTTTAAGGACCCAAAATGTCTATTAAATAAGCATTTAAGAACAATTTTGTATGTATGTATTGATTCATGTATCAATGGATGCAATATGTGTATGTAAGCAACACTTGTTGTATGCAGATGAGAATAACAAGAAAATATGCCGGATTTCCGGCAGAAGAAGAAAGACGGATTTTCATGTTCTAGAATATTTTGCGATTCTGTATATTTTTGAGAATCTAAGTGCAATAATCGGATATGCAAACATATTACAAGAAAGAGAGAACGGAATCTTAAGTGACACGGAAGGAAGTTTCATCTTATGGCATCGAAAAAAGTCGAGCCTTCATCAAATTTTTCGCCGATCGGTATCCACCATCTTCATCTCTATCGTGCAACATGTAGATACACCAAATTTGATGAGATTCCATCATCTGGATGCAAAATTAACGGTTTTTTGATGGTATAACAGTTTTAGTATTTTTACATCACAAAACAAAAGATGAAAGGGTATTGAATTCATATCAAATTTAGTATATCCACATCTCGTGCGATGAAGATGATGGATGCGGATTGTCAAAGGATTGGTGGATGAGATTTGACTTTTTTCGGTGCCAGGGGGAAATTTCCTTTAACGGCACCTTGATTCTGTTTTCTCTGTATGGAATCATATACCCCTTCTCTTAAATTGTCTCATGCCAAACAAGCCGAAACAACAAGTAGCATTAGATCGAAATCTTTAAAAAAATATATATTCTCGGTTTCATAACATCGATTTCCAAATGGAAAAATTGCTTTAATTACAAGTGATTTAACATTGAGCATTAGTCAAATATATCTAAGTTAATATGAATTTCTCACCTAACTTATATTTTAAATAAATATTAAAAAAGGGTTTCATCTCATCAAATTGAGGATTGGTGCACCAACCAAATCATCTATGTCACCGCTATTTGAGCCATCTTGTTCAAAGAGTGAGTCAAATGTGGTGATGATGGCTAAGTAATCAAAACTTGCTACAAGCTTAGTTTTCTTTTCATGTTACAACATTAATCAATAAAAACCAATGCTTTATGTTTATCCTCATAATTTTATACATCTTTCATCGACATCGACATTGAATAAATTTTTCTCCATGTATATAATAACTACTGATAAAATGCAGAATTTGGATTAAAATATCAGTGAAGAAAACTTAGGAGATGTAACCAAGGATTAAACAAGTATTAGCTCATGAACACAGGGAGGCCACGTGGACTTGTCCAAAATCTTGGATTATTTGGACTGATCTTTGTTTTATTATAAACAAATTAATTAAGGTCCATAATGATGCAAATTAATTAAGGCCAGCTGTTTTCCATGCACGCGCCAGCTTCAACCTAAAAAACAAACGCAAGTTTAAAGCTTAAGTTAACCATTTAAATTTTACTTTTGTTCTCCTTTCTTTTGTTACATGTTATTTAAAATAATATAATTGTACTTTCATATCATTTCTTAACGGAATAAAAGCATGCTCGTGGTAGACGAAATAACATCAGTAGTAGAACAACGTAGAGAAATTAAACAGCAAGAACGATCTTGATAAAACTCTCGGCCATATGTTATCCATCTTATTTTGAATTTTTAGCTGCTTTAAGTCACATGAATGAGCTTTTATGTAAGGAAAACCCGTCAATAGCCATATCTTGCATGTACGGGACGACCATAGGTGTGTTGTCTGGTTTGATGGCCACCTCCGTCGATAACAACCCAGGCACGATCCGGATATGGCTATAAGCCTAGGAAAAACGTTATCTGTTAATGCTGGCATATCAACTGTCTTCTATCTGGGCCGGTTAGTAATTCGTCGGTTAGTCGGAAGAAGAAAAAAGAAGAAAAAGAAAACAACATATTGGTTTCTAGTCTAGCAAATAATAATAAAATATATAGAGAAAAGAGAAATAAGAAAGTTGGTAGAATTATATCGTGCATGAATAAATCAAAGACGAAGACCCGTTGACAACTCCAAATCTCTTTGTGGAGTCTGAGGTCAAAACCCAGCCGACCCAAAACTTAATTAAAGCCCTACTTTGACCCGAACCCAAATTGAGACTCGGAAATTACGAAGAACTACCTTATTTTTCCAAATAGTCTTCGTACTCAAAACATTTCTACTAAATTTATTGCTCATTATTATTTACTACTGCTATGTGATTGTTGTTTTCTGACCAGCTATTCTTGTCCATGCATAGCTTAGAACTATTACAACCAGTGTTTTGCAACTTTTCGTGCATGTGATATCGTAATGTAATGATGCAGGAAGATATTCTTCTTCTTGTACAGTTTTGAATGAGTAAAAATTAAGCATTAGCTGCAATATGCAGATTTAAAGGTTAGAGGATTTGTCGCGGTTATTTTATTCGTTCGCATCATTTTAATGGCAAAAAAATTGCAATATTTGCTGCGTTGTCGCGACTATGATAACTAGCGTTTTTAGCACCTGCGTTGCGAGCTATTATAGATATTTTATTGATGCATTTCTTTATTAATTTAACTACGTGCATTGCACTTTTTAAATAATAATGAAGTGGTAATATAACTGCGTGTATCGCACTTATAGAATAATAATTACGTACACTGCACATGAAGCAATGATATTTTTTTGTTTGATTTATTTGATTAAATATGAAGCCATGTCATCAATCAATTTCAAGATTAAATGACCCTCTTCATTTATCCCCGTAATAGCGGACATTTTAATAAAAACAGGCATTTTACATGTTTGGTACAATCTTTACGAATCAAGGGAGAGGTTGCAATGTGGAAAATTGCCCATGCTTGATTGCTTGAAATAACAGTACATAGTAGTTTTCTGTATTTTTGAATCCAAACAGCGCAAAATTCCTGTGAATCCTGCAACCAAACAGCCCCTCCCTGCAACCAAACAGCCCCTCTGAGAGGGGGAGATTGAGGTTGTGACTTTTCATTTCCTTATTTTTGTGATGGGTGATGTGGAGATCTCCAATGCTCAACTTTGGCTATTGAAATTTTGTCATTTCTCTATTTTTTATTTTGTTGATTAATGACATTATCCAAGGACTTTTAGCTATAATAACTAGCATTTTGCACGTGTGTGTATTTTGAACAATATACATACGGAAGGCGTGTGTAAATTTATGAATGTGGTACGTGGTAATATTAGAATTCATCATAGACAACAACACACATCACATACTGAAAGATATCTATAGTTTTTCTGAATTTAAATTAAATGAACGGGGAAAGCGGTGATATTAGAATTAAGAAATTTATGGGTTTATACAAATTAACAAAGATATAAGGTTTATGTATAAATTTGTAAGACATAAGCTTTTTGGATTTTGGAGCATGAGAGAGAAAATGAGAGTAATTGACTTTTCATTTTCTTATTTTTGTCTTTTGCGGTAGATGAGGCACGTATCTCCAATTCTCAAATTTGGCTGTTTGAATATTGTCATTTTTTTCTAATTTTTATTTTGTTGATTAATGACATCATTTAAGGACTTCTAGTTATAATAGTTAAGGTAAAACCAGCGCTCTGCATGTGCAATGCACGTTTATATTATAAATTGAAAAACATTTTTAAATAAACATATATTTTAAGCAAATAAATAAATTGTATACATCACGCATTTTTTATTCTCAAATAATAGTGATTAAATATGATACATATGAGAGGAGTAAAAATGTTATAAGTACTAATAAAAAAGTTACATTTTATTTAGCTTATGTACACCTCTTTTTTTGAGCGGGCAGAGGGTGGGTTTGATTTGTGTGGGTGGGTGGATGAGTGTGAGTGAGAGAGAGAGAGAGAGGAGAGAGATATCAAAACTATTTTTTCTACCGCAATTTGGTTATCCAAAAGTTTATCCAGAAAACAAACACAATGGACCCATCTGTCTGACGCCATTACCAGGATGTTATGCTCCTGCCATTTTATATTTTGGGTAAACTTTTGGATAAATAAATTAGGGATAGTAAAAGTATTATTTGATTTGGGTAAACTTTTGAAAAACATTCCCACAAAATCAACAAATTTCCCAACCAATTTCTCCATGCATCTAAGATTTCAAAAACCCACCATCAATTATTCGAAATGAAGTACCCCAAAAATATTACTGTCATTCAACCCTTTTAAATCTCTGCTACTGAACCCATATCAGCATGAAAAAAAGTTTGTACTTTTTTCCACAAAATAATTTAAAAAAAATTTGGAAAACTCCATCATAATACTCCCGACCAAAGCATGCCAGCTCATACACTTGTATCCTTAAATTTATCATTTTATCGTTTCGCCGGTAATCATGTTTATCTACAGCGTATTTATGGTTTGGATAAATAATATATGATTTAATTATTAAGATATAAAAGATATATTTGGCCAAACTCTCATTATGCATAGCAACTTAATGGCTTAATTCGTTATGAAGAAAACTCCAGATGATGGTTTGACTTCATCTTTTAAGTTTGAATTTTGAAACGGGGAGGGAAATTTCCTTTCTATTATGTATTAATTTATTTTTTTTTAAAATGTGCAAATTTATTATATTGTTATGGAGGACATGACACTCTATATTTGAGAATAGTTTGTGATGTTTTTCATCTTTTTTTCCTCTTGTTTACCCCTGTAATCTCAAAATCAATTTGGATTCTTCCTGAGAAGTTGACGTCACAACAATAGAGATTATTCAATTGCAAAAGCTGTGGGTGAAAACGTTCCAAATATTTTTTTCAAAATGAACCCCCCTAATAAACTTATTTGTGAAAAATGGTTTGTTGAAGTTGACACACCCTTCTACAATTACTTTTAAGGAACTTTTATATGAACCATAGTATTATAAAAATATTATATTTCACTTAATACATGTATTTTTTGTAATTGCATTCGTAATAAAACTTTCTTAAACATAGCGACTTCCATTGTTTTTTTCTCTGTTTTATTATATGTAATTCAACAATTGTATAAAAATCGAATCTAGGTTGATTTAGATATTTTTTTATTGATACCAAAATACAGAATTGGTCATAAAAATGCGAAATCACATATTTTTTTAATGAAAATTAGATTTCATATAGTTTAAGAATTGCTAAATAAATAATACATATGCATCATGTAGGTATATTTTTTTAAATACAAGCTCTTAGTATACACTAGTGCAGTGCATAAAACGAGTCCATATAATTGAACTGTATATTCACTACTTTTCAAATTCAAGCAAAGCAAGAATCGCCCAAAAAAGTCCAAGCATCTACTCGGTCCCCTAAAATTTCCCACGTTGTCCCCACCACTGCGGTAACCTCACCTCCCTCCTCCCACTATAAACATAAAAACTCCCCAAGCTTTTCCCCAAAAAATCAAAAAGATAAAAAGCCGAACGCCTCTCTCTCTCTCTCTCTCTCAATCTTAGCTTTCTCTCTGTAGACTAGAAACCCTAGCGATGCCGGACGCGATCCCCTCCTGCTTCCGCGGCGGAGACCCTCCGCCCTCGACGGCGGCGGGCCCCACCGTCACCACCTCTGCCTACGACACCCCCCTCGGCCTCGCCGCCCTCTCCTGGTCCCGGACCCTCATCGGCCTCCTCGTGCGCGCCGATCTCCGCCTCTCCCTCGAAGACGACGAGGAAGACGATGCGCGGCCCCTGAGCTTCAAGATCCGGCCGTGGCTCCTCTTCAACCGTCGCGGATCGAGGCGGTTCCACCACCGGAGCCACTCGATCCACTTCGCCTGGGACCTCTCCCGCGCGAGGTTCCCTGCCGGCGGCGGCCCCGAGCCAATCGACGGATACTACCTCTCCATCGCCGTCGACGGCGAGGTCGTCCTCGTCGCCGGTGATCTAGTCGAGATGGCGTTCAAGAAGATGAAGCTCAAGAGGAAGGAGCTGCACACGTCGCTGATCTCAAGGAAGGAGAAGGTGACGATGAATGAGGACCGATGCTACAAGACGCAGGCGAGATTTGGCGTGAAGGAGCGGTCGATCTCGATCGATCTCGGCGGCGAGATGATCTTGGAGGTCGACGGCAAGCAGATCCTCCAGATCCGGCGGCTGCGGTGGAAGTTCCGCGGCAGCGAGAGGGTCCACCTCGACGGCGGCGACCAGATCCAGATCTCGTGGGACCTACACAACTGGCTCTTTCCCGCCAAGGACGGCGCCGGCGCCGGAGGCGACGTCGGCGTAGTCGATCGGAGCGCCGCGGGAAGCGCCGTGTTCGTGTTCAGGTTCGAGAGGGAAGCTCCAGAGCAGGGGCATTTTGGGAAGGAGGGGGAGGGGTATTTTGGGAACCTGCGGGGGTATTTAGGGAAGAACAAGAATAATTGGAGCGAGACCAGCAGCAGCGGAGGTGGAGATAATGTGAACAAGAGTAGTAGTAATAATAAAAAGAAGAAGAGCTTGCTGAAGACGAGCTCTTCCTCGTCGTCGTCGTCGGTGACGAGCTCGGCGGCGAGCTCGGCGGTGATGGAGTGGGCCAGCCCCGAGGAGAACGAGCTGATGAGCAAGCAGGGGTTTTCGCTGCTGATTCACGCGTGGAAAAGTTGAGAAAAAATGCTAACTTTTTTCTCTTTCTTAAATTTAGGGGAAATTTTTTTGTGCACATTTTGTGCGGTGTAATTTGTATGCGCTATGATTTGAAATAGGGGGATTTTAATCGATTCGTTAATTGTTTGTGGAGTGGATTGGAAAAAAATAACTTTTATGGTGTAAATTGGTAGGTATTAAAAAAAGAAAGAAATTCTTGCTATTTATTTATTATCCATGTTTGGAAAAAGATTGAAAAAAGATAAATTTTATTGTGTGAATTTTATCTCTACGTTTATAAATAGAACGCACACTTGCAATTTCAATTCCAATGAAATTGACAAAAAGAACAAAAAATCCTAATTATTGTCTACAAATTCCAAAATAAAAATCCTATTTAGTATTTTTTGTCGAACCCATAATGTGAATGTAGCAATAAAAAACCTATTTTATAATGTGAATGTAGGCAATTTAAATTGAATTCATGAACGGGATATCAGCTTAGAAGTCGACAAACAATCATTTGCTTCACTCTTTAATGTTTCAATCCGACCCTCGGATCGATTTTTCGTCCTGCCTATCTTGTTACACATAGGAAATACCGTGTCTAAAAAAACTTATGTCGATCTGAATACTTTCACATGCTGGATCGTGGATTGAGCGTTTCCAAAATGCATGGGTACTTAAAACCAAAATAATTTCATAAATGGGGAATGATTGATCCAAATTGTGGATGCTTCAAATCGACGGAAGTTTTAT
Source organism: Agapanthus africanus (assembly GCA_030015575.1). Classification (NCBI taxonomy): domain Eukaryota; kingdom Viridiplantae; phylum Streptophyta; class Magnoliopsida; order Asparagales; family Amaryllidaceae; genus Agapanthus; species Agapanthus africanus. The sequence continues at coordinate 506,470,244 of JASDDO010000012.1, forward strand.
ACTCATAAATCACTTTATTTGTAGAAGATGGTAGGCGAAGCCGATTATCAATTTGAGGGTACGATCGAGTGATTTTTGTCAGCTTGAACCGTTTACCCTTGTTCAAGGGACAAATTGAATAGAATTTGGCAGAAATGAAGGAGATGAAAATTAAAAATAAAAGGGGATTTTAATGATGATTTAGTCAGTTATATTATTATTTTGGTTGATTGTCAGCAGTGGTTTCATTTTGGCAGGTAACTTGCACGTAACTTGCACGTAGACAACTTACAACTGGGTGGAAGCTGAAAGTGGGGGATAATAGGCAACATATTTTCCTTGCTGCGTGTCTGAGCAGTTTGACCCTCTTAAGAATCACATTTGCATATATATTATTGATGCATGTTTTATAAATCTAACACCAAAATTTATGTATGGACAAAATTAACCCTAACTACATGAACCTTTAATTTTTGTATTTTTATGTTGTCATTCGTCTTGATCTTAATCCGGATCCCGTTCACGGCGTTGATGTAACATTGTCTCGTGTTGATCACAGGATAGCCATCGTCAGTGAGATGACAAAGATATGCATCCTCACGGGCTCATCAGCAACGTAATCAAGCCCTTCCATCATGTTGCCGAGATTCTCCTGCGACGAGATCAAGACGAGGGCGACGGTCCTTATCGGGGAGCTGGTACTTGACGGTGCCGATTTCGCTTCCGAACACGCCGTTGATTTTAGCCAGCAGACCCGTCATGGTTGAGAAATGCCAGAGCGAGAGGATCGGATCGAAAGAGTGGACGGAGATTGTTGGAGAGGTTAAGGAGGCGGAGGTGGAAGAGGAGGATGGGAAGGGAGAGGATGTTGCCGGTAAGTTCGAAGAAGGAAAGGTCGAGGTCGACGCCGCGTGTGAGTGGCCGCAGATGGAAAAGGGACGATGGGTGTGATTTGAGGAGAGGGAATTAAAGGCTGGTGTAGTTCGGATTAATTTTATCATGCATAAGTTTTAACACGGATTTATCAAATATGCGTTTGGCAATATCGCGGCCCATTATTATCATGGAATGATACATCTCGCTTGCAAATTTTAAATCTAAAATTGAATCCATGATTGGTTTAAACTATTTCAAAGTTTCAAACGCAAATAGAACAGCCGTGATAATAAATTCCTCAATTAAATGCCGAAAACGAAAGTGAAAATTGGTAAGGGGCGATCTGCTTTAAAAAAAAATGGCGTGCGTGATTTATGCAGAAAAGTCCAAGAAAACAACAACAATAACAACAACAACAACAGGGCATTATGATCCGCCAGTTGTTGTTGGCGATAGGGGTCGAGGGGCGCGTGGGCGGAGAGAGACAGCGCATGTGAGCGCGGGCCCCACCGATCACGTGACGAAAAAATCGCATAGGGAGAGCTCTGTTTGACCATCTGACCGTGGGCAGGCAGCGGGCTGACCGCTGTCCCGTGGGGGTTGCGGGCCCCACCGCCCCATCGGAGTCGGAGCCCTGTTTCCTCGCGGGGACAAAACGACGCTCCATGGAGCGATTCCTGTTTTACCCTGTCCCCACTATGAATTTACCAACCTGTCCTTACAGATAATAAACTGTCTTCCTTCCGAGATTTTTTACTCATCTCCGCCTCCTGTATTAACCCCAAATGAGAGCTGTACGGAGCACATTTAAAAACAACCGCTCTAATTTTCGGTCATGTCAGCAACGTTGATGTGTTATAAATTGGTAATTTTGATTTATATTATATTTGAAATAACATGTATAAAATATAAAGGTTTTGGATTATTGTTACTATTCAACCATAACAAACTCTCCATAACTGAAAGATTTTAGGTTCTCATCGTCTCTCTAACACTTTTTGTTTGCACCCTTCGATTTCTTTAACTAATTCTTTAAAAATATTTTCAAATTTCCGTGATATCAAAATTTACAAAGATGGCCGTGTAAGTGTAAGGAGTATTACAGAACTTTTACTTATATGATAATAAAGGTCTTAAGGAGGGTATTCAGCTATTCATGATTTTTTAAAATAAAATTTTGAGAGTTAGTTATGCATTGTTGTAAGAAGATTTTTTTGTTTCTTTCCCAAATGTAAAAAGCAGTGGATGTTTTAAAATCCAAGGAGTTCTGGTTCTAACAGCAGAGATAATTAGATCGGGTTTAAGAGGCAAGATCGTTTGAAGAAACTCGTAAGTGAAGATTTCCCAGATCACGGCTGTAACATTTTCAAAAAGATAAAATATTAATTTTGGGAATTTTTATAATTTAATATTATTTTATTGAATATTTTAATATTTTGGTATTATTAAATACAAATAAATAGGAAAAATGTTAGAAAAATTATGGAAAATTATGAAAAATTCTAAAATAGGGTAAATTAGAAAATTTCTACATTTTAAAGTTTTTGTGATTAGTTTGACACTAAATTAGTGCTAATCGCGATTAAAAAAAAATCGCTAATCGGATTTTCGGCTTTTTGTGCAAAACATGCACATATCATTTTTATCACACTTGTGCATTTTCTACCATGTTACTTTGGGTTTACTATTGGGGTGAGAAGGTTTTGGAATTTTAGAAAAAAGAAAAAGAAAAGAGAAAAGGATTAAAGAATGAGGGTAGGTGAGAGAGAGGTGGACCATTGACTTGAACCCTTAGCCATTTCTCTCCCTCTTCCTCTCCCATGCTTGCTGCTGCTGCCTCTCCTCCATCTTCCTCCCCTCTTCAACTCCTTACTTCATCTCAAAAATCACTCCAAAACCCCAATCTCCTTTCATTAAAAATGTGCAAAATCCCTAGATCTACACATGGAGCTAAAGAAGCAAGGATTTTGGCCACTAGGGGGCAACTCAAGAAAATTCTTGAGTTGCCAAATGAGGTATTTTCTGAACCATTAGCTTAGTTATAGCATTTCCATTACCCCATGTTAAGATTTAATCGACATGGTGTGATATTATGGAATTGAGAATAATCAAGTTAGGGTTTGAGGAAGCTTGTGTTGTATTGGGAAATTAAGCTCAGTTAAGATTATACCAACACCCTAGTGTATGAATTGGAACCCATAACCTGAAGCTAGAAGCAGAATACGGATTTTAGAACCCGATATCGGGGAAATTGTGAAATCTGTGCTGGCTAACTTGAATCTGCTATCACCCCGAGAACTCTAAAATAATATTGGGTGGACAGTGACATGTGCAGGCACCATAGAACCATCACCCCAAACCCTAGCTCCCCATTCCTTCTTGAGGCCGCCGAAATCCCCATTCTGGCCGCAATTTGCGGCCAGAGCAGTGAGGATTCTCCTCGTTTTCTGTGCACAGCCCCAGTTACTCTAGTGTTAACCCTGGGTACTTCTAGTTTTGACAGATTCCATCTAGAGTAAAATCTGGGACATATATCCTAAGTTGCTATTTTGGATTCGTGTTTCCGTATTCCGTATTTTTGATTCTGAAATTGTGGATTTTGTTTTGCCTCGACTATTTGCCGTTTATACGACGATATAGAGGATTTATTGATGGTTTTGAAGGCGTGCCATAGGTTCTCACCTATAGGCCCCTTATCGTATCGTTTTGGATTTCATGCGCCGTTTTAGCTTGGATGTGATTTTAATGCGCATATACGACATTTTGATGTGTAGGTACCCATGAAGACTTCGGGACGACAAGCAAATGCGTGATGACGTCCGCAAATGATGATGCAATGTGAGTAGATTATATCTACAGGGGGAAGTCGGGTGGATGGCGTATAGCACCCCCGCAGTCCGTAGATAGATTACTATGTAGTTTATTGTGATAGTTAGGTGTATTATGGATAGTGTAGGGTTAGAAGTGACTAGTGTAGTTCATAGTCGCGAACCCTAGAATAGAGTTACACCTACACGCACACCCTTGCATATTACTTATACTTGCATTGTGTTGATCATATGGGATGACTTGGGAGATGAGTCGATGATGTGGGCTTGGTGCCGCGAGATCGGTGATTTGATACGATTCATATGTAGGATATGGCTTGTGATTCTTGCGGGCTTGGGATATGTGTTTACCCCCGCATGCATACTTTATTGATGGTGTCGATTTGTACTAGACATAGAGTAGTACCCCCAGATTATATGTTCTGATGATAGTGATACCTGTTATGTGACGAGATAGTGAGATGTTGACCTGTACCCAGCTTTTGGGGATGACGTACGATGATTTACCGTACGAGCCGATATTGATGATAGATCCGCACTCATAACTAGAGGATGTCCTACGATATGTTTTTGAGGCGGGATCACCGACTATATACATATATATATATATACCGACTCAGATTTAGGTGGTTTCCACACCTACCCCTCCTGATTGACCTGATACTTAGATGTAGTTTGCATAGTAGATACTTCACTGTGGTGTTGACTACTAGATTTCTGCATTTCCATGCTATTCGCATTGCTGGCATATGTTCATTGCTATATTATTATCTTGCTGTTAGGACACCAGCACCATTATCGATGATGCGTATGTTCCACGTACACTATTTGCCGGCTCACACACTTCATAATCGATAATTGCCATGCCACTACACGGTAGTATTGTTGCATGATTTCCGATATGATTACTTTTCTTTACATGTCGCATACATCATGGATTGATTGCATAGCACATCGCATTGGATTTACTTCTTGATGTTGGATTTTCATGTGATTTCTGGATTTGGGAACCGTGCCCTTTTCAAATAAGTAATCATTTAAAAACCCGGTTCCCTTGATATGATATTTTGGGGCGTCGCCCCGTGTTTTCTCGGTGCTAGAGGCATGTACTGAGAGAGGGCTGACCCGGAATGACGGATGCCCGAGGGATTGATATAGGGCTGACCCGGAATGACGGATGCCCGATGTATTGAGAGAGGGATGACCCGGACTGACGGATTCCCGATATATACTTTGATATAGGGCTGACCCGGACTGACGGATGCCCGATGTATTGAGAGAGGGATCACCCGGACTGACGGATTCCCGATATATACTTTGAGAGAGGGCTGACCCGGAATGACGGATGCCCGATGTATTGAGAGAGGGATGATGTCACGACCCGAAAGTACGGAACATGACCGGCACTTAGACTACGAACGTCTCAAGACGTACTTATGCTAAGTAAGCCGAAACCCAGAAATCCAAACTAAGTGAAGTAGTAGAGAATAGGAAGAACCATATCAAATCAACCTGTATGCACATAATATACAACGCCTAAAGGCGAGGATCACAACAGAAATGAAACTCAACCAGCAAGAACTCATGGAACTATAACGCGCGACTCTAAGGTCGAAATAATAAATATCACTGGTCTCTATCTCAAATAAGTACAAGTTTTGGTTGATGGAACTTCTAGATACAACTGAAATATAATATACAATGTATAATGATGGGTAAGATACAATAAACCCATCTACTAGCAAGTCGCCTGAAGAAGATGTGCCCTCAAAGCCGTAATGAAATTCGTACGGCAACACCTGCATGAAACTGGGGCACAACGGGGGTGAGTTGCCAACTCGTGAGTAGAAAAAGATCTACGAACAGCAAATCGCATGTATGACGCAACCTAGGTCATACGATCATAATATATATAATCCTCAAATATATAATCAGTAATCTCTAACCATGGCTAGTGTAGATATCTAACCCAAATGTAATCCCATATGTCTGTGCCAGTGCATCAGGTGGCAATATATCATATGAATGATGTATGAATGCATGAAACAGAATGCATGTACTGAAGAAATCTGCTTTCATAATTTGTGAGATTTCTGTACTTTTAAAATGAGGTATCATAAATGAAATCAGCATAAACAGTGCCCAGCATCGGCACAAAACATAAGTCTCAGTATCTCGATACCTCTGTATCACAATCTCTGTACCTCAATGTCTCGAAATCTCAATGTCTCAATCACAATTTCTAGGGCGCCGTCAGTCCAGATCGGTCCCTACCATCCATCTCATGACTACGACGGTATCCTCCGGATAGCCGACGTGTCGGGTAATATCACCGGTAGGTAGTGCTCCTCTGCACAGGCTCAACGCCATCATCTGCGATCTTCTTGCCCCGGGGTACCGCACCGGGCCCACCATGTACCCGAAACGGTTCATCCGCCTCCTCGAATCGGGTCTCGAAATCCATCAGCAAAACTCATGGTGGACGACTCGAACATCAAGGAAAAACCGCATTTTTATTAAAAAGAGAAAGCAGTTTATATATATGTTTTGCGGTTTTCCTCCAAATCCAGAAAATCTCATGGAAACTCGAATCCAATCATCAATAGCATGTGAAATCATGAATATAAGCATGAGAATCCATGAATGCATCATATAGTGAATAACAGCATGCATGAAGTGACAGGTAATAACTACAATGTCAAGCTGGTATATATGGCAAGTACACTAATATCATGTCACTACTAGCTAACAAGCTAAATCAGGCAATAATATTCTCTAAGTGTACGTGACATGGCAATTACCGATGAAGATGTGTGTGCGACAGCAAATAAGTGTACGTGGTACATACGCATCATCGGTAATGGTGCTGGTGTCCTAGCAGCATGATATCAATAATAGAATATGAATCATAACAGTATGCGATGCAGAGCAACAATAAAAATAAGCGGGAGCTGAAATACTGAACACCATGTTCGTTAAACTGCATCTGATGTCATAAAGGTCATATAGCTACCCTACTACAAGGCTGAGCTAAAGCTAGTAGTAGGTAAGGGAAACCGCCTAACATCTGAGTCGATACATATAAATATACATATATAGTCGGTGATCCCGCCTCGATCATATCACATCCGATACCATATCTCTATAATTGGTTATTCCCAAGTCAAGTAGGCGGATCAAACATCAAAATATAGCTGGTACGTAAATCCGTCGTACGGCCTCCCCAATCTGGGTACGGGTCAATATCACATTCGTCCTATCATTCATCCGGTATTCACTTTATCAAATATCGTAATCTGGGTACTGACCTGTGTCTAGTACAATGCTAACATCATCACTATAGTTATGATTTGACTACTGATCGACAGTCTCGTATAAATCGATATCATCATCATATATCATCATAAGAAGTGTACCCCGCCCAAGGCGGCCTATTATAATTATCCTGTCATATCATATCCTATCTCGTACATGTCGATCATTTATATATATCACTATTCCTGTGACATCATTATCCCGAAATCCGCTAAAGCATCCTGACGTATCTCAGATATGAATTCTACCATATCCCCGATATCATAACCTTGGATCAAATATCAACGACCCATCTCAATCCCATGTATCATCCTCAAATCTGTATGTGAACACATAGTCACATACTCTTGTGAACACATATCTATATAGGATCCCATAACCACATATGAAATAAGGATGTTTGCAAGTATGAGTGTGTATAGGTATGTGTAGTGCTCCCACTATCTAGGGTCCGCAATACTAAATCATCAAGTCCACCAATTATCCATCCTAAACATCAGTAATTTCCTAAACAACATAAAATGATTGAAAGTGTGTATACGCATCCGTATACATCACCACGGACTGCGGGGGTGCTATACGACATCCACCCGACTTCTCCCCGTAGATATAAATCTACTCACCTAGTTATGTGTTCCGGTGCCGATGTCGCCATTTGCACCTCCAACGCCTCGACGTCACGTGAGTACCTACAAGAATATCACATGCTAAAACACATGAAAACCATGTCGGAAACCAAAATTGTGCATACTACGCCCATAGGTAAAAACCTGTGACCTTGTGTGTAAACACAGCCAATATCCGCTGTCGTTGACGTCCAAACGCCACCCGACAGAAACGAATCACCAAATAACAAAACTTAAATCTATAAACATCATTAAAAACATGTCAGCAACCCAGAAAAGTGGTCCCAGATTTCTGTTCAGGTCAAAACAAGTAAAATCAACAACTCTGGGGTGATGTACAGGGTATATATGACCTACCGAAGCAAATTAGGCACCTAACTTAACAGTGGGGCCGGCGACATCCCCCTAAAACCCGGCGAGGCCGGCCCTAACATGGATTTAGGCTCTCGTCTTCAGTGGGTGGTCTCCTAGTGGTCTAAATAGGCTCGTGGTATTGTTTATTTTCCCCGTAATGACCCCGGATCACTCCAGATTCACCTGCACGCCATATATCCTCACAAACCGACATGAAAAATTCTGTTTTGGGTTCCCTGTTTGAAATGTGTCCAATCTGGGTTAGATCTATGCTTAACTGATATCAACAACTCCTAATAAGGTTATACCAACATTCCAAACTAATACTTTGTCAAGTCTCGCTCAAATTTCCTAAACTAGCACTAATTCACGTAGTAACACGATATTTCCGCTAAACAACTATAACTTGGCAAGAAAAGAGTTTGGATTGCGAGATTATACCTCGAGGGGGTCCTAGGAGGAAGGAGAAGGGAAGAAGGAAGGGTTGTGCTGTTGAGGAGTTGCCCCATTGCTCCAAAAGAAGATGTTTCTGCAGCTGTTGCTGCAACTCTCTCTTTCCTTCTCTTGCTTTTCTTTCTTTCTTTCTTTTCTTTTTTTTTCTTCTCTGTGTGTTGCAGTAGCAGCTGCAGCACTTGAAGAAGTGTTATTTGTAGTGAATTTTGATGTGGTGTGATGAGGGTGTGGGTTGGTTAAAGGCTGGTGGGTGTTGTGACTGATGTTGCCGCTGTTTTTGCTGAAACCATTGGCTGAAATGCATGGTTTCAGCTGCTGGTGTAGTTGTAGGTATAGGGAGGGGATTGTTCTGGTTGCTGAAGTCAGCTATTGTGGCTGAAAGTATTGACAAGGGGGGGCTGGTTTGGGGTGTAGGTTTTGGGCTAAGGTGCTAGGGTGGCTGAAAAGATGATGATAGGAGTGTGCAGGTCAGCAATGGTGGGTTGAAAATGTCGAGGGTAGGCTGATGTATTTTTTTTTTGAAATGTTACAGTCTTTCCCCCTTAAAGAAATTCGGTCCCCGAATTTAAATTTAAACCTCCCAATTCTAAAACATTTCAATAAAATGTCCAAACCAATGGGGCTCCGAAATCATCAATCCATAAAAGGCATCATAGCGCAATACATGCACATGAGTGACAAGCAGATAACTCGAAACAAAACTCCGTCAAGCGTCTCGCAATCATCGGGGTCAATATGAAAACACGAATGCCAAATCCAAAGCAAAACCGATATGCTAGAAATCGAAATTATACATGTAAATACCAAATCCGTACATGTAAATATCTGAAAGGAATGCATGCCAAATTCTTTAAAGTCGATGTGCAATACACATAACACTGCACAGCGGCGGACGTCTCTATAAGAAAATAATCATATATGTATATCTCTTTTGTTTAATATGCACGTCCCGCCGTTTTGAAATTAATTTTAGAAGGGTTTTCCTCGTTTTAAACGTTTCGTGTCATGTCAGACACGTATGCAAATAGTGAGACTATAGATCGCTTTTGGAAATCCCCTTGAAATCTATTATGCATGAAAAATATACCCAGGCACTGTCATCTGATCAGTCCTGCTCAGTACGAAAACACATAGCAAATATCATATAAACGTACTGCTCCATAGAAATCAATCCCAAAATGTGCATATAAAAACTCTGTGCGTCCGGTGCGCACGGAAATCAAAATCCATGAATGTGCCAAAAAGGTGCACAAAACGACATCAAGGTGCAACGGGTGTGCACGCAGCATCTGTCATAGCAACAGGTGTGCCTGACAGCATAAACAGGTGCATTTGACATGCACGAAGAATCTCGGTTTAGTGCATCTGGTGTGCACCAAATCGCATCTCATAACATGCGCCCAACATGCGCTGAAAATCCAAATCCAGTGCATCCATTATGCACGAAATCATGAAATCCAATATCGAGCATCACCATCGAACTCGAAGTCCAGTGCATCCAAGTGCACGAAATATGAATCATTGCACTGTAAGCATATGTGAACTTTACCGAGTGCAAAAACCAAATCGTGTGCGTATATACGCACAAAATCAACTCTAATGTCTAAGCCCCATAAAATCACAAACATGTGAAACCAAGGCACGAAGACGATATCAAGTGCAACGACTTTGCGAAAATCGTAAATACTCAATCATCAAAATCAGATCAGGCTAATAAATTCCCCAAAACGTCGAAATCAAATATGGCGGAATAGCTCTGCTCTAGCACGTCCTCCAATAATCTCGGGCCAACTGTCGTGGTCATCGTAGCATATCTCGTCGACGATCCTGAACTCTGGCCTACTAGTGTGCGTAACATGACCACTCCTGGGTCCAAGTCTTCTCTGTAGATTACCAAATCTCACGATCCATCGGCTCATCGGCCTTATCAGGTGTGCTAACGGGGTCGATTCCATTCTGGCACTTCTCTGGTCATTTCTCAGTCAGTCATCGCGGTCACTCGTAAAGAAACATGTGGCGTCGGCCTCTGGCTCTCTGAATGTACGTGACACATCTGATCCTGGTTGCGAAACTCATTGCAGCAGTGTCCTGGAAGGAATCCTGCTCAAGGTCTCTTCCAAGTCTCATCTCTGCCAACTGTCCGGAAATCATCGTCCTTTTCTATATCTGCTTCTTGTTCCGGAACGGCTGCATACTCATCGCGACTCCTTCTAGAAGGTATATCCAGTCACAATGCCTCGGTATGCGCATCGCATTTCTGATGTCGGCGGAGTGGAACGTCATCTCTTCTAGATCTGGAACGAACCTCTTACTCCACTTTCCTCTAATGTCGACTGCTTCGGACTCGCCTCGTCGTGGCTGCATGGACTGAGCTCCAACGGATATCCTCGTATATGGAGTCTCCCAAGAAATGCATCTCACCACCTAACATCCGAATTAAGTCAAACCATTCGATCAATTTGTCAAAACCTCATAATCCTCCAAGAGCTCAACATCTTGGGTACAGTATAATAGTATCGCGTACATACCACAGCATCGGTGGTCCAGCCGTAGAAGGGCAAACCCAAGCCTCACTAATGGCATCGCAGAACTGCGGCAAACCCTAAGGTTCAAGGGCTTTCACACGTTCATTAAGTCGAGTTAGGGTTTCATTCTTCTAGAGGGTCCATAGAATTGTATGCATGTCTTTCCAAATACTTTAAACTTGGAATAATAGGTTACTATCATTCGATCGTCTCTGTCGACTCTCAACGTCTCCGCGTGAAGTCGTTTCTAGCTGGAATCAATCTATCTGATGACCTCGCATCGGGGTAGCGAATGATCCACATGTCTTAGTCATTCATCATCGGTGACTAACAATCTTCTATCATCTCTTAGTACGATCTCGTACTGCAATAGCTCTAACATCCGGGCGATATCCTGTCGTTCGCAGCAAAAACTAGCTCGCTCGCCAGCAAGCTGAACCGTGCCTCAATCATCATGAATGAGCAATACATCAACGGTCATCAAAATCTGGCTGGCCTCTATCAGTGGCTCAATCCTCTGGTGCTAATCCGCACGTCCGAGTAATCTCATACAGCGATCCATCCATCGCTCGTGGCACAAAGCACAATCAAAAGACACATCTCTACAATCGTGTGTTGCCAGAATCACGCCGTGGTCAGTCCTCGTTCGTAACGAGCTCATGCTGACCGCAACTCTAGCCATAGCTCTTCCTGCCCGTAATCATGGCAGCAAAACCAAAACTGGTACCGATGAGGCTAGATCAGGAAGGAATATGATACTGAACAAAGAAATGTACATCCTAAGGCTCCTCAAGTGGAGTGGCGTATCGTAAATATGCCGCGGACATACCACGGTACGTCACTCTACTTTAGTCACCTATTCCATCAACCAAGGGTCATCCTATACTCCGAAGGTAAAACCTAACGCTCTGATACCAACTTTGTCACGACCCGAAAGTACGGAACATGACCGGCATTTAGACTACGAACGTCTCAAGACGTACTTATGCTAAGTAAGCCGAAACCCAGAAATCCAAACCAAGTGAAGTAGTAGAGAATAGGAAGAACCATATCAAATCAACCTGTATGCACATAATATACAACGCCTAAAGGCGAGGATCACAACAGAAATGAAACTCAACCAGCAAGAACTCATGGAACTATAACGCGCGACTCTAAGGTCGAAATAATAAATATCACTGGTCTCTATCTCAAATAAGTACAAGTTTTGGTTGATGGAACTTCTAGATACAACTGAAATATAATATACAATGTATAATGATGGGTAAGATACAATAAACCCACCTACTAGCAAGTCACCTGAAGAAGATGTGCCCTCAAAGCCGTAATGAAATCCGTACGGCAACACCTGCATGAAACTGGGGCACAACGGGGGTGAGTTGCCAACTCGTGAGTAGAAAAAGATCTACGAACAGCAAATCGCATGTATGACGCAACCTAGGTCATACGATCATAATATATATAATCCTCAAATATATAATCAGTAATCTCTAACCATGGCTAGTGTAGATATCTAACCCAAATGTAATCCCATATGTCTGTGCCAGTGCATCAGGTGGCAATATATCATATGAATGATGTATGAATGCATGAAACAGAATGCATGTACTGAAGAAAGCTGCTTTCATAATTTGTGAGATTTCTGTACTTTTAAAATGAGGTATCATAAATGAAATCAGCATAAACAGTGCCCAGCATCGGCACAAAACATAAGTCTCAGTATCTCGATACCTCTGTATCACAATCTCTGTACCTCAATGTCTCGAAATCTCAATGTCTCAATCACAATTTCTAGGGCGCCGTCAGTCCAGATCGGTCCCTACCATCCATCTCATGACTACGACGGTATCCTCCGGATAGCCGACGTGTCGGGTAATATCACCGGTAGGTAGTGCTCCTCTGCACAGGCTCAACGCCATCATCTGCGATCTTCTTGCCCCGGGGTACCGCACCGGGCCCACCATGTACCCGAAACGGTTCATCCGCCTCCTCGAATCGGGTCTCGAAATCCATCAGCAAAACTCATGGTGGACGACTCGAACATCAAGGAAAAACCGCATTTTTATTAAAAAGAGAAAGCAGTTTATATATATGTTTTGCGGTTTTCCTCCAAATCCAGAAAATCTCATGGAAACTCGAATCCAATCATCAATAGCATGTGAAATCATGAATATAAGCATGAGAATCCATGAATGCATCATATAGTGAATAACAGCATGCATGAAGTGACAGGTAATAACTACAATGTCAAGCTGGTATATATGGCAAGTACACTAATATCATGTCACTACTAGCTAACAAGCTAAATCAGGCAATAATATTCTCTAAGTGTACGTGACATGGCAATTACCGATGAAGATGTGTGTGCGACAGCAAATAAGTGTACGTGGTACATACGCATCATCGGTAATGGTGCTGGTGTCCTAGCAGCATGATATCAATAATAGAATATGAATCATAACAGTATGCGATGCAGAGCAACAATAAAAATAAGCGGGAGCTGAAATACTGAACACCATGTTCGTTAAACTGCATCTGATGTCATAAAGGTCATATAGCTACCCTACTACAAGGCTGAGCTAAAGCTAGTAGTAGGTAAGGGAAACCGCCTAACATCTGAGTCGATACATATAAATATACATATATAGTCGGTGATCCCGCCTCGATCATATCACATCCGATACCATATCTCTATAATTGGTTATTCCCAAGTCAAGTAGGCGGATCAAACATCAAAATATAGCTGGTACGTAAATCCGTCGTACGGCCTCCCCAATCTGGGTACGGGTCAATATCACATTCGTCCTATCATTCATCCGGTATTCACTTTATCAAATATCGTAATCTGGGTACTGACCTGTGTCTAGTACAATGCTAACATCATCACTATAGTTATGATTTGACTACTGATCGACAGTCTCGTATAAATCGATATCATCATCATATATCATCACAAGAAGTGTACCCCGCCCAAGGCGGCCTATTATAATTATCCTGTCATATCATATCCTATCTCGTACATGTCGATCATTTATATATATCACTATTCCTGTGACATCATTATCCCGAAATCCGCTAAAGCATCCTGACGTATCTCAGATATGAATTCTACCATATCCCCGATATCATAACCTTGGATCAAATATCAACGACCCATCTCAATCCCATGTATCATCCTCAAATCTGTATGTGAACACATAGTCACATACTCTTGTGAACACATATCTATATAGGATCCCATAACCACATATGAAATAAGGATGTTTGCAAGTATGAGTGTGTATAGGTATGTGTAGTGCTCCCACTATCTACGGTCCGCAATACTAAATCATCAAGTCCACCAATTATCCATCCTAAACATCAGTAATTTCCTAAACAACATAAAATGATTGAAAGTGTGTATACGCATCCGTATACATCACCACGGACTACGGGGGTGCTATACGACATCCACCCGACTTCTCCCCGTAGATATAAATCTACTCACCTAGTTATGTGTTCCGGTGCCGATGTCGCCATTTGCACCTCCAATGCCTCGACGTCACGTGAGTACCTACAAGAATATCACATGCTAAAACACATGAAAACCATGTCGGAAACCAAAATTGTGCATACTACGCCCATAGGTAAAAACCTGTGACCTTGTGTGCAAACACAGCCAATATCCGCTGTCGTTGACGTCCAAACGCCACCCGACAGAAACGAATCACCAAATAACAAAACTTAAATCTATAAACATCATTAAAAACATGTCAGCAACCCAGAAAAGTGGTCCCAGATTTCTGTTCAGGTCAAAACAAGTAAAATCAACAACTCTGGGGTGATGTACAGGGTATATATGACCTACCGAAGCAAATTAGGCACCTAACTTAACAGTGGGGCCGGCGACATCCCCCTAAAACCCGGCGAGGCCGGCTCTAACATGGATTTAGGCTCTCGTCTTCAGTGAGTGGTCTCCTAGTGGTCTAAATAGGCTCGTGGTATTGTTTATTTTCCCCGTAATGACCCCGGATCACTCCAGATTCACTTGCACGCCATATATCCTCACAAACCGACATGAAAAATTCTGTTTTGGGTTCCCTGTTTGAAATGTGTCCAATCTGGGTTAGATCTATGCTTAACTGATATCAACAACTCCTAATAAGGTTATACCAACATTCCAAACTAATACTTTGTCAAGTCTCGCTCAAATTTCCTAAACTAGCACTAATTCACGTAGTAACACGATATTTCCGCTAAACAACTATAACTTGGCAAGAAAAGAGTTTGGATTGTGAGATTATACCTCGAGGGGGTCCTAGGAGGAAGGAGAAGGGAAGAAGGAAGGGTTGTGCTGTTGAGGAGTTGCCCCATTGCTCCAAAAGAAGATGTTTCTGCAGCTGTTGCTGCAACTCTCTCTTTCCTTCTCTTGCTTTTCTTTCTTTCTTTCTTTCTTTTCTTTTTTTTTCTTCTCTGTGTGTTGCAGTAGCAGCTGCAGCACTTGAAGAAGTGTTATTTGTAGTGAATTTTGATGTGGTGTGATGAGGGTGTGGGTTGGTTAAAGGCTGGTGGGTGTTGTGACTGATGTTGCCGCTGTTTTTGCTGAAACCATTGGCTGAAATGCATGGTTTCAGCTGCTGGTGTAGTTGTAGGTATAGGGAGGGGATTGTTCTGGTTGCTGAAGTCAGCTATTGTGGCTGAAAGTATTGACAAGGGGGGGCTGGTTTGGGGTGTAGGTTTTGGGCTAAGGTGCTAGGGTGGCTGAAAAGATGATGATAGGAGTGTGCAGGTCAGCAATGGTGGGTTGAAAATGTCGAGGGTAGGCTGATGTATTTTTTTTTTGAAATGTTACAGATGACCCGGACTGACGGATTCCCGATATATACTTTGAGAGAGGGCTGACCCGGAATGACGGATGCCCGATACAGGAGGATTTACGTGTCGATGCTAGGCACGGGTTTCATGATGTTTTTCCATGATTTTGTTTGTATCCTCACATTGCATACATGATGCTTATTGTCATTGGGTGACGGGTGGACGGGTTCCACATATATACAGACATGGATCATATACAGACTGGATTTACACTGATCATACTTCATTTGTATATATAACAGGGTATGAGGGCGCTGTTATATATACCCTTACACCAATATTAGTGGTATGGGACGCTAATATATGTGTATTGATATCATTGATATTTCGTCATATTTACTTCATGCAGACATACCTTATGCTGATGGCATGTTATTACCTGAGTACCTGGCACTACATACATGATTAGATGTTACCTTGCCACCTTATCACACTCAGATGTACTCTTGTGGTTATATTACTGATCGTTGACTTAGGTTTATGTCTTGCATTCGGTTTCTGCTTGTAGATGTTTCTATTCACGAGTTGGCAACTCACCCCCGTTGTGCCACAGTCCTTGCAGGTTCTGCCGTACAGGTTTCATTGCGGCATTTCTGGCACACTACTTTCTTGCGGGTGATTTGCTTTTGGTAGGTGGATTCTTTCGCATCAAGAACCACCATTGTATTTATTTTATTCATTGTATCTAGAATTTCCATCAACCAAAACTTGTATATTGTTTCAGACCTAGACTTTAGTGATGTATTATTCGACCTTAGAGTCGCGCTTAGTAGTATTGCGGTTTTCTTGTTGCTTTTAGCTTTCTTTTGGATTTGATCCTCGCCACTTGGCGTTGTATATTATATCATTGTTGCATGTGTGGTTGTGACCGTCAATTGACGAAGAGCTAGCTCCCGCTTGGGGATGCCTTTATCATTGCATATATTGTTATCCTTGTTGTACCCCATTCGGGGCCAGTTTTACAAAAGAAACTCTGCCGAAATTTTTAGAAAAGACTGTACTGTTTTAAAATGCATATTCGGCTTAGTTATTTTAAAAACCTTGATTTCAAACATGTTTTTCTTCACCTCTTTAAACCAGTTTCTTTACTATACTTAAAAATGGTTTTAGATTTCTGGGCTTTTGGCTTACTTGGATCAGATGGAGTCCTATAGACTTCATATGGTTCAAGGGCCAGTCACGTGCTCTTTCGGGTCGTGAAAAAGTTGGTATCAGAGCGCTAGGTTGACCTTGGTTCGAGTCTAAGTTTGACTATGTGGAGCCTAGGGCGTTTATATATATACGGAACTTAGGCTTGACCTTACGGAACTTAGACTTGGTCGAGGGGGTACTAGACCCGAACTTTCGTCGTGTAGGATGACCCTTGGTTGATGGAATAGGTGACTAAAGTAGAGTGACGTACCGTGGGTATGTTCCGCGGCATACTTACGACACGCCACTCCGCTTAAGGAACCTTAGGATGTACATATTTTCGAGATCAGTGATTCTCTTTATATCCAGGATTATATATATCCATTTGAGATCCCCGATTCTATTAGTTTCATGATCATACCCTTATTGATGCTGTTCCTTCCTATGATCATGTATCCACTCTGGATCTGTTGTTTCCCTTCTTGCCATTGGTGTGCTCTCTTGATACTCGATTGAGGTTCCTGTCACCGTGTTTGAGCGCAGTTTGGGCTGCTGCTAGGGTTACGGCCGGTGTGAGCTCGTCTGGTACGAGGGCCGACCATTGTGTTTTCTGGTGACATGGGAACATCTCGAGTTAGTATTGGTGATTGTGACCTCTAGTGGAGGCGAGTGCTTGGTCTTGTACCGGATGATCGGGCCATTGTTAGAGCTGCCAGTTGAGAGAGGACTGTTGATGTACAGCATACCTCAGAGATTGTGATGTCGCCTACCGTGCAGACAGATGGACCAGCTGTTGCTGAGATTGACAGGATGTCGCTTCCGAAGCTTACGAGCTGAGATTGCCGTAGCTTTCAGGCAGATATGCGACAGATGATAGCTAGTCTACCCGATTTGAGAGACGAAGGTGATTCGTCCGATTTTGCGCCGGAGCGGGCCCAGTTGAGTTGAAGATTTCCAGTGTGGAGAGTCTTACTCAGATCTAGAGCAGACCGATTCAGAGATGACCGCCAATGTGTTGCCTTTCCTGGAGGATTGAGGCGCTGTTCGGCGTACAGGAGTATGAGCCAGTTGTTGCTGCAAATGACGAGATATCGCCCAGATGATTGGAGCTACTGCGGCGTGAGCATATACTTAGAGAGATGATAGCGAGTCGCTAGTCACCTGAGGATGAATGACTAGGACATGTGGTTCGTTCGTTTACCGATGCGAGGTCATCAGATAGATTGTTTCCAGCTAGAGACGACTTCACGCAGGTTCGTTGAGAGTCGATAGAGACGATCGAATGTCAGGAGCCCATTTTCCAAGTTTAAAGTATACGGAAAGACATGCAGGTGATTCTATGGACCCTCTAGAAGAATGAAACCCTAACTCGACTTAATGACCGTGTGAAAGCC
The DNA here is from genome assembly GCA_030015575.1 of Agapanthus africanus. Taxonomy (NCBI): domain Eukaryota; kingdom Viridiplantae; phylum Streptophyta; class Magnoliopsida; order Asparagales; family Amaryllidaceae; genus Agapanthus; species Agapanthus africanus. The sequence goes on from JASDDO010000012.1 coordinate 506,488,579, forward strand.
TTTGAACCTTAGGGTTTGCGGCAGTTCCGCGGCGCCATTAGTGAGGCTTGGGTTTGCCCTTCTACGGTTGGACCACCGACGCTGTGGCATGTACTCGATGCTATTAAACTGTACCCATGATGTGATCTCTTGGGGGATTATGAGGTTCTGACGAGTCGATCGGATGATTCGACATCATTCGGATATTATGCGATGGGATGCGTTGCTTGGGAGACTCCAGATACGAGAATAGCCGTTGGAGCACAGTCCATGCAGCCATGATGAGGCGAGTTCGAATCAGTCGACATGGAAGCCGAGTGAAGAAAAGAGTTCGCAAGATATTTCGACGAGATGACGTTCCACTCCGCTGATATCAGAGATGTGATACGCATCCAGAGGCGTTGCATTTGGATATATTTTCCAGAAAGAAGCGCGTTAAGTATGCAGCCGTTCCGGAATAAGCTTTAGCTTCAGCATTGGATGATGACTTCCGGGCAATTCGGCAGGAATGAGATTTGAGAAAGAAACCTCGACAGGACCTTTCCGGAATACGATACGAGAAAACCTAGACCCAGGAGTGGTCATGGTTGCGCACACCCAGCAGGCCAGAGTTCGGCATTGTCGACGAGGTAGTTGACCAGATTCGGATAAAGGAACTTACCCAGATGCAGTGCGAATTGATCAAGGACGGACGAGTATTCAGTATTCCTCCGATGGTTAGGACGTGTTCCCAAGGACCTGTTCGGCCTGACATCTTCTACAGAAAGATGAAGCTACAGAATACGCGATTTCGAGTCCGTGTGAGAGCCTTCAGATTGGCCGTGGCCGAGAACAGTGCAGTGCGTAGTAGCTTGGCGTGACGTCATAGTGGACGACGATAAAGACTGGTGGAACAAGAGGTTCGTGTGAGACACTGACGAGCTGTCATTACTTCCCGTCGAGACTAGAGACCTGATATGCTTACAGAGACGTTGGAATGTGACCAGTTTCCGAGAAAATATTGTGCTGAGGACACAGATGTCCATTGAGCGAAAAGAGATTATGCAAGAGTACCAGCCTTCGTACAGTTCGGCTTAGGCAAGATCGGAAGAGACCTTGAGCAGGATTCCTTCCGGGACATTGCTACAATGATGTTTGCACCCAGGATCAGATGTGTGACGTGCTTTCAGAAAGCCAGAGGCCGACGCCAGTGATATGCTGCCTTACGAGTGGTCGTGAGGATTGACCGAGAGATGACCAGAGAAGTGCCAGAACGGAATCGTCCCCGTTAGCACACCTGACATGGCCGATGAGCCGATTGACTGCGAGATAGGAAATCCGCAAGGAAGATAAGGACCCAGAGTCAGAGGACGCCAGACCGTGAGCAAGAAGCAAGTAGACATCCTGCGCTGCTAGCAGTGGATGCACCGACTCCTTCTCGACCTTGAAGGAGGAACTACCGACGACGGTATTTATGATTTGTGATTTTGTGATTCGATTATCACGTATCCGTCATTTTGGATTTCGGTATTTTGGGCGTTCTGTTTGCATGATTTAGTTTTGATGACTGAGTTTCATGATATTGATTGAGATTTCATGCCTACAGTATGCAGTGATTTGATTTGCACTTCCAGCGTAGTTTTCATGCACCTTTAGTGTTTTGATATACGATTTTGGTGCACGCCAGATGCACTAAATCGGGATTCTTCGTGCATGTCACATGCACCTGATTTTTTTCTGTCAGGCACACACGTTGCCTACGACAGATGTTTTGTGCACACCAGTTGCACCTAGATGTTGTTTTGTACATCTGTTTGACACATATATAGATTTTGATTCCTTGCGCACCAGACGCATAGGATATTCTTATATATGCATTTTGGGGATTGATTTCTAGTAGTGCAGTACATTTTATGATATTCTCTATGTATTGATGTTTTCGGAGCCCCGACAAAATGGATTATTACTGAAATTGTTTTAAGTATTGGGGGTTAAATTTAAATTCGGGGACCGAATTTCTTTAAGGGAGGTAGATTGTAACATTTTCAAAAAGATAAAATATTAATTTTGGGAATTTTTATAATTTAATATTATTTTATTAAATATTTTAATATTTTGGTATTATTAAATACAAATAAATAGGAAAAATGTTAGAAAAATTATGGAAAATTATGAAAAATTCTAAAACAGGGTAAATTAGAAAATTTCTACATTTTAAAGTTTTTGTGATTAGTTTGACACTAAATTAGTGCTAATCGCGATTAAAAAAAAAATCGCTAATCGGATTTTCGGCTTTTTGTGCAAAACTTGCACATATCATTTTTATCACACTTGTGCATTTTCTACCATGTTACTTTGGGTTTACTATTGGGGTGAGAAGGTTTTGGAATTTTAGAAAAAAGAAAAAGAAAAGAGAAAAGGATTAAAGAATGAGGGTAGGTGAGAGAGAGGTGGACCATTGACTTGAACCCTTAGCCATTTCTCTCCCTCTTCCTCTCCCATGCTTGCTGCTGCTGCCTCTTCTCCATCTTCCTCCCCTCTTCAACTCCTTACTTCATCTCAAAAATCACTCCAAAACCCCAATCTCCTTTCATTAAAAATGTGCAAAATCCCTAGATCTACACATGGAGCTAAAGAAGCAAAGATTTTGGCCACTAGGGGGCAACTCAAGAAAATTCTTGAGTTGCCAAATGAGGTATTTTCTGAACCATTAGCTTAGTTATAGCATTTCCTTTACCCCATGTTAAGATTTAATCGACATGGTGTGATATTATGGAATTGAGAATAATCAAGTTAGGGTTTGAGGAAGCTTGTGTTGTATTGGGAAATTAAGCTCAGTTAAGCTTATACCAACACCCTAGTGTATGAATTGGAACCCAAAACCTGAAGCTAGAAGCAGAATACGGATTTTAGAACCAGATATCGGGGAAATTGTGAAATCTGTGCAGGCTAACTTGAATCTGCTATCACCCCGAGAACTCTAAAATAATATTGGGTGGACAGTGACATGTGCAGGCACCATAGAACCATCACCCCAAACCCTAGCTCCCCATTCCTTCTTGAGGCCGCCGAAATCCCCATTCTGGCCGCAATTTGCGGCCAGAGCAGTGAGGATTCTCCTCGTTTTCTATGCACAGCCCCAGTTACTCTAGTGTTAACCCTGGGTACTTCTAGTTTTGACAGATTCCATCTAGAGTAAAATCTGGGACATATATCCTAAGTTGCTATTTTGGATTCGTGTTTCCGTATTCCGTATTTTTGATTCTGAAATTGTGGATTTTGTTTTGCCTCGACTATTTGCCGTTTATACGACGATATAGAGGATTTATTGATGGTTTTGAAGGCGTGCCATAGGTTCTCACCTATAGGCCCCTTATCGTATCGTTTTGGATTTCATGCGCCGTTTTAGCTTGGATGTGATTTTAATGCGCATATACGATATTTTGATGTGTAGGTACCCATGAAGACTTCGGGACGACAAGCAAATGCGTGATGACGTCCGCAAATGATGATGCAATGTGAGTAGATTATATCTACAGGGGGAAGTCGGGTGGATGGCGTATAGCACCCCCGCAATCCGTAGATAGATTACTATGTAGTTTATTATGATAGTTAGGTGTATTATGGATAATGTAGGGTTAGAAGTGACTAGTGTAGTTCGTAGTCGCGAACCCTAGAATAGAGTTACACCTACACGCACACCCTTGCATATTACTTATACTTGCATTGTGTTGATCATATGGGATGACTTGGGAGATGAGTCGATGATGTGGGCTTGGTGCCGCGAGATCGGTGATTTGATACGATTCATATGTGGGATATGACTTGTGATTCTTGCGGGCTTGGGATATGTGTTTACCCCCGCATGCATACTTTATTGATGGTGTCGATTTGTACTAGACATAGAGTAGTACCCCCAGATTATATGTTCTGATGATAGTGATACCTGTTATGTGACGAGATAGTGAGATGTTGACCTGTACCCAGCTTTTGGGGATGCCGTACGATGATTTACCGTACGAGCCGATATTGATGATAGATCTGCACTCATAACTAGAGGATGTCCTACGATATGTTTTTGAGGCGGGATCACCGATTATATACATATATATATATATATACCGACTCAGATTTAGGTGGTTTCCACACCTACCCCTCCTGATTGACCTGATACTTAGATGTAGTTTGCATAGTAGATACTTCACTGTGGTGTTGACTACTAGATTTCTGCATTTCCATGCTATTCGCATTGCTGGCATATGTTCATTGCTATATTATTATCTTGCTGTTAGGACACCAGCACCATTATCGATGATGCGTATGTTCCACGTACACTATTTGCCGGCTCACACACTTCATCATCGATAATTGCCATGCCAGTACACGGTAGTATTGTTGCATGATTTCCGATATGATTACTTTTCTTTACATGTCGCATACATCATGGATTGATTGCATAGCACATCGCATTGGATTTACTTCTTGATGTTGGATTTTCATGTGATTTCTGGATTTGGGAACCGTGCCCTTTTCAAATAAGTAATCATTTAAAAACCCGGTTCCCTTGATATGATATTTTGGGGCGTCGCCCCGTGTTTTCTCGGTGCTAGAGGCATGTACTGAGAGAGGGCTGACCCGGAATGACGGATGCCCGAGGGATTGATATAGGGCTGACCCGGAATGACGGATGCCCGATGTATTGAGAGAGGGATGACCCGGACTGACGGATTCCCGATATATACTTTGATATAGGGCTGACCCGGACTGACGGATGCCCGATGTATTGAGAGAGGGATCACCCGAACTGACGGATTCCCGATATATACTTTGAGAGAGGGCTGACCCGGAATGACGGATGCCCGATGTATTGAGAGAGGGATGACCCGGACTGACGGATTCCTGATATATACTTTGAGAGAGGGCTGACCCGGAATGACGGATGCCCGATACAGGAGGATTTACGTGTCGATGCTAGGCACGGGTTTCATGATGTTTTTCCATGATTTTGTTTATATCCTCACATTGCATACATGATGCTTATTGTCATTGGGTGACGGGTGGACGGGTTCCACATATATACAGACATGGATCATATACAGACTGGATTTACACTGATCATACTTCATTTGTATATATAACAGGGTATGAGGGCGCTGTTATATATACCCTTACACCAATATTAGTGGTATGGGACGCTAATATATGTGTATTGATATCATTGATATTTCGTCATATTTACTTCATGCAGACATACCTTATGCTGATGGCATGTTATTACCTGAGTACCTGGCACTACATACATGATTAGATGTTACCTTGCCACCTTATCACACTCAGATGTACTCTTGTGGTTATATTACTGATCGTTGACTTAGGTTTATGTCTTGCATTCGGTTTCTGCTTGTAGATGTTTCTATTCACGAGTTGGCAACTCACCCCCGTTGTGCCACAGTCCTTACAGGTTCTGCCGTACAGGTTTCATTGCGGCATTTCTGGCACACTACTTTCTTGCGGGTGATTTGCTTTTGGTAGGTGGATTCTTTCGCATCAAGAACCACCATTGTATTTATTTTATTCATTGTATCTAGAATTTCCATCAACCAAAACTTGTATATTGTTTCAGACCTAGACTTTAGTGATGTATTATTCGACCTTAGAGTCGTGCTTAGTAGTATTGCGGTTTTCTTGTTGCTTTTAGCTTTCTTTTGGATTTGATCCTCGCCACTTGGCGTTGTATATTATATCATTGTTGCATGTGTGGTTGTGACCGTCAATTGACGAAGAGCTAGCTCCCGCTTGGGGATGCCTTTATCATTGCATATATTGTTATCCTTGTTGTACCCCATTCGGGGCCAGTTTTACAAAAGAAACTCTGCAGAAATTTTTAGAAAAGTCTGTACTGTTTTAAAATGCATATTCGGCTTAGTTATTTTAAAAACCTTGATTTCAAACATGTTTTTCTTCACCTCTTTAAACCAGTTTCTTTACTATACTTAAAAATGGTTTTAGATTTCTGGGCTTTTGGCTTACTTGGATCAGATGGAGTCCTATAGACTTCATATGGTTCAAGGGCCAGTCACGTGCTCTTTCGGGTCGTGACAAAGTTGGTATCAGAGCGCTAGGTTGACCTTGGTTCGAGTCTAAGTTTGACTATGTGGAGCCTAGGGCGTTTATATATATACGGAACTTAGGCTTGACCTTACGGAACTTAGACTTGGTCGAGGGGGTACTAGACCCGAACTTTCGTCGTGTAGGATGACCCTTGGTTGATGGAATAGGTGACTAAAGTAGAGTGACGTACCGTGGGTATGTTCCGCGGCATACTTACGACACGCCACTCCGCTTAAGGAACCTTAGGATGTACATATTTTCGAGATCAGTGATTCTCTTTATATCCAGGATTATATATATCCATTTGAGATCCCCGATTCTATTAGTTTCATGATCATACCCTTATTGATGCTGTTCCTTCCTATGATCATCTATCCACTCTGGATCTGTTGTTTCCCTTCTTGCCATTGGTGTGCTCTCTTGATACTCGATTGAGGTTCCTGTCACCGTGTTTGAGCGCAGTTTGGGCTGCTGCTAGGGTTACGGCCGGTGTGAGCTCGTCTGGTACGAGGGCCGACCATTGTGTTTTCTGGTGACATGGGAACGTCTCGAGTTAGTATTGGTGATTGTGACCTCTAGTGGAGGCGAGTGCTTGGTCTTGTACCGGATGATCGGGCCATTGTTAGAGCTGCCAGTTGAGAGAGGACTGTTGATGTACAGCATACCTCAGAGATTGTGATGTCGCCTACCGTGCAGACAGATGGACCAGCTGTTGCTGAGATTGACAGGATGTCGCTTCCGAAGCTTACGAGCTGAGATTGCCGTAGCTTTCAGGCAGATATGCGACAGATGATAGCTAGTCTACCCGATTTGAGAGACGAAGGTGATTCGTCCGATTTTGCGTCGGAGCGGGCCCAGTTGAGTTGAAGATTTCCAGTGTGGAGAGTCTTACTCAGATCTAGAGCAGACCGATTCAGAGATGACCGCCAATGTGTTGCCTTTCCTGGAGGATTGAGGCGTTGTTCGGCGTACAGGCGTATGAGCCAGTTGTTGCTGCAAATGACGAGATATCGCCCAGATGATTGGAGCTACTGCGGCGTGAGCATATACTTAGAGAGATGATAGCGAGTCGCTAGTCACCTGAGGATGAATGACTAGGACATGTGGTTCGTTCGTTTACCGATGCGAGGTCATCAGATAGATTGTTTCCAGCTAGAGACGACTTCACGCAGGTTCGTTGAGAGTCGATAGAGACGATCGAATGTCAGGAGCCCATTTTCCAAGTTTAAAGTATACGGAAAGACATGCAGGTGATTCTATGGACCCTCTAGAAGAATGAAACCCTAACTCGACTTAATGACCGTGTGAAAGCCTTTGAACCTTAGGGTTTGCGGCAGTTCCGCGGCGCCATTAGTGAGGCTTGGGTTTGCCCTTCTACGGTTGGACCACCGACGCTGTGGCATGTACTCGATGCTATTAAACTGTACCCATGATGTGATCTCTTGGGGGATTATGAGGTTCTGACGAGTCGATCGGATGATTCGACATCATTCGGATATTATGCGATGGGATGCGTTGCTTGGGAGACTCCAGATACGAGAATAGCCGTTGGAGCACAGTCCATGCAGCCATGATGAGGCGAGTTCGAATCAGTCGACATAGAAGCCGAGTGAAGAAAAGAGTTCGCAAGATATTTCGACGAGATGACGTTCCACTCCGCTGATATCAGAGATGTGATACGCACCCAGAGGCGTTGCATTTGGATATATTTTCCAGAAAGAAGCGCGTTAAGTATGCAGCCGTTCCGGAATAAGCTTTAGCTTCAGCATTGGATGATGACTTCCGGGCAATTCGGCAGGAATGAGATTTGAGAAAGAAACCTCGACAGGACCTTTCTGGAATACGATACGAGAAAACCTAGACCCAGGAGTGGTCATGGTTGCGCACACCCAGCAGGCCAGAGTTCGGCATTGTCGACGAGGTAGTTGACCAGATTCGGATAAAGGAACTTACCCAGATGCAGTGCGAATTGATCAAGGACGGACGAGTATTCAGTATTCCTCCGATGGTTAGGACGTGTTCCCGAGGACCTGTTCGGCCTGACATCTTCTACAGAAAGATGAAGCTACAGAATACGCGATTTCGAGTCCGTGCGAGAGACTTCAGATTGGCCGTGGCCGAGAACAGTGCAGTGCGTAGTAGCTTGGCGTGACGTCATAGTGGACGACGATAGAGACTGGTGGAACAAGAGGTTCGTGTGAGACACTGACGAGCTGTCATTACTTCCCGTCGAGACTAGAGACCTGATATGCTTACAGAGACGTTGGAATGTGACCAGTTTCCGAGAAAATATTGTGCTGAGGACACAGATGTCCATTGAGCGAAAAGAGATTATGCAAGAGTGCCATCCTTCGTACAGTTCGGCTTAGGCAAGATCGGAAGAGACCTTGAGCAGGATTCCTTCCGGGACATTTCTACAATGATGTTTGCACCCAGGATCAGATGTGTGACGTGCTTTCAGAAAGCCAGAGGCCGACGCCAGTGATATGCTGCCTTACGAGTGGTCGTGAGGATTGACCGAGAGATGACCAGAGAAGTGCCAGAACGGAATCGTCCCCGTTAGCACACCTGACAGGGCCGATGAGCCGATTGACTGCGAGATAGGAAATCCGCAAGGAAGATAAGGACCCAGAGTCAGAGGACGCCAGACCGTGAGCAAGAAGCAAGTAGACATCCTGCGCTGCTAGCAGTGGATGCACCGACTCCTTCTCGACCTTGAAGGAGGAACTACCGACGACGGTATTTATGATTTGTGATTTTGTGATTCGATTATCACGTATCCGTCATTTTGGATTTCGGTATTTTGGGCGTTCTGTTTGCATGATTTAGTTTTGATGACTGAGTTTCATGATATTGATTGAGATTTCATGCCTACAGTATGCAGTGATTTGATTTGCACTTCCAGCGTAGTTTTCATGCACCTTTAGTGTTTTGATATACGATTTTGGTGCACGCCAGATGCACTAAATCGGGATTCTTCGTGCATGTCACATGCACCTGATTTTTTTCTGTCAGGCACACACGTTGCCTACGACAGATGTTTCGTGCACACCAGTTGCACCTAGATGTTGTTTTGTACATCTGTTTGACACGTATATGGATTTTGATTCCTTGCGCACCAGACGCATAGGATATTCTTATATATGCATTTTGGGGATTGATTTCTAGTAGTGCAGTACATTTTATGATATTCTCTATGTATTGATGTTTTCGGAGCCCCGACAAAATGGATTATTACTGAAATTGTTTTAAGTATTGGGGGTTAAATTTAAATTCGGGGACCGAATTTCTTTAAGGGGGGTAGATTGTAACATTTTCAAAAAGATAAAATATTAATTTTGGGAATTTTTATAATTTAATATTGTTTTATTGAATATTTTAATATTTTGGTATTATTAAATACAAATAAATAGGAAAAATGTTAGAAAAATTATGGAAAATTATGAAAAAATCTAAAACAGGGTAAATTAGAAAATTTCTACATTTTAAAGTTTTTGTGATTAGTTTGACACTAAATTAGTGCTAATCGCGATTAAAAAAAAATCGCTATTCGGATTTTCGGCTTTTTGTGCAAAACTTGCACATATCATTTTTATCACACTTGTGCATTTTCTACCATGTTACTTTGGATTTACTATTGGGGTGAGAAGGTTTTGGAATTTTAGAAAAAAGAAAAAGAAAAGAGAAAAGGATTAAAGAATGAGGGTAGGTGAGAGAGAGGTGGACCATGACTTGAACCCTTAGCCTTTTCTCTCCCTCTTCCTCTCCCATGCTTGCTGCTGCTGCCTCTCCTCCATCTTCCTCCCCTCTTCAACTCCTTACTTCATCTCAAAAATCACTCCAAAACCCCAATCTCCTTTCATTAAAAATGTGCAAAATCCCTAGATCTACACATGGAGCTAAAGAAGCAAGGATTTTGGCCACTAGGGGGCAACTCAAGAAAATTCTTGAGTTGCCAAATGAGGTATTTTCTGAACCATTAGCTTAGTTATAGCATTTCCTTTACCCCATGTTAAGATTTAATCGACATGGTGTGATATTATGGAATTGAGAATAATCAAGTTAGGGTTTGAGGAAGCTTGTGTTGTATTGGGAAATTAAGCTCAGTTAAGGTTATACCAACACCCTAGTGTATGAATTGGAACCCAAAACCTGAAGCTAGAAGCAGAATACGGATTTTAGAACCCGATATCGGGGAAATTGTGAAATCTGTGCAGGCTAACTTGAATCTGCTATCACCCCGAGAACTCTAAAATAATATTGGGTGGACAGTGACATGTGCAGGCACCATAGAACCATCACCCCAAACCCTAGCTCCCCATTCCTTCTTGAGGCCGCCGAAATCCCCATTCTGGCCGCAATTTGCGGCCAGAGCTGTGAGGATTCTCCTCGTTTTCTGTGCACAGCCCCAGTTACTCTAGTGTTAACCCTGGGTACTTCTAGTTTTGACAGATTCCATCTAGAGTAAAATCTGGGACATATATCCTAAGTTGCTATTTTGGATTCGTGTTTCCGTATTCCGTATTTTTGATTCTGAAATTGTGGATTTTGTTTTGCCTCGACTATTTGCCGTTTATACGACGATATAGAGGATTTATTGATGGTTTTGAAGGCGTGCCATAGGTTCTCACCTATAGGCCCCTTATCGTATCGTTTTGGATTTCATGCGCCGTTTTAGCTTGGATGTGATTTTAATGCGCATATACGATATTTTGATGTGTAGGTACCCATGAAGACTTCGGGACGACAAGCAAATGCGTGATGACGTCCGCAAATGATGATGCAATGTGAGTAGATTATATCTACAGGGGGAAGTCGGGTGGATGGCGTATAGCACCCCCGCAATCCGTAGATAGATTACTATGTAGTTTATTGTGATAGTTAGGTGTATTATGGATAGTGTAGGGTTAGAAGTGACTAGTGTAGTTCATAGTCGCGAACCCTAGAATAGAGTTACACCTACACGCACACCCTTGCATATTACTTATACTTGCATTGTGTTGATCATATGGGATGACTTGGGAGATGAGTCGATGATGTGGGCTTGGTGCCGCGAGATCGGTGATTTGATACGATTCATATGTGGGATATGACTTGTGATTCTTGCGGGCTTGGGATATGTGTTTACCCCCGCATGCATACTTTATTGATGGTGTCGATTTGTACTAGACATAGAGTAGTACCCCCAGATTATATGTTCTGATGATAGTGATACCTGTTATGTGACGAGATAGTGAGATGTTGACCTGTACCCAGCTTTTGGGGATGCCGTACGATGATTTACCGTACGAGCCGATATTGATGATAGATCCGCACTCATAACTAGAGGATGTCCTACGATATGTTTTTGAGGCGGGATCACCGATTATATACATATATATATATATATATATATATATATACCGACTCAGATTTAGGTGGTTTCCACACCTACCCCTCCTGATTGACCTGATACTTAGATGTAGTTTGCATAGTAGATACTTCACTGTGGTGTTGATTACTAGATTTCTGCATTTCCATGCTATTCGCATTGCTGGCATATGTTCATTGCTATATTATTATCTTGCTGTTAGGACACCAGCACCATTATCGATGATGCGTATGTTCCACGTACACTATTTGCCGGCTCACACACTTCATCATCGATAATTGCCATGCCACTACACGGTAGTATTGTTGCATGATTTCCGATATGATTACTTTTCTTTACATGTCGCATACATCATGGATTGATTGCATAGCACATCGCATTGGATTTACTTCTTGATGTTGGATTTTCATGTGATTTCTGGATTTGGGAACCGTGCCCTTTTCAAATAAGTAATCATTTAAAAACCCGGTTCCCTTGATATGATATTTTGGGGCGTCGCCCCGTGTTTTCTCGGTGCTAGAGGCATGTACTGAGAGAGGGCTGACCCGGAATGACGGATGCCCGAGGGATTGATATAGGGCTGACCCGGAATGACGGATGCCCGATGTATTGAGAGAGGGATGACCCGGACTGACGGATTCCCGATATATACTTTGATATAGGGCTGACCCGGACTGACGGATGCCCGATGTATTGAGAGAGGGATCACCCGGACTGACGGATTCCCGATATATACTTTGAGAGAGGGCTGACCCGGAATGACGGATGCCCGATGTATTGAGAGAGGGATGACCCGGACTGACGGATTCCCGATATATACTTTGAGAGAGGGCTGACCCGGAATGACGGATGCCCGATACAGGAGGATTTACGTGTCGATGCTAGGCACGGGTTTCATGATGTTTTTCCATGATTTTGTTTATATCCTCACATTGCATACATGATGCTTATTGTCATTGGGTGACGGGTGGACGGGTTCCACATATATACAGACATGGATCATATACAGACTGGATTTACACTGATCATACTTCATTTGTATATATAACAGGGTATGAGAGCGCTGTTATATATACCCTTACACCAATATTAGTGGTATGTGACGCTAATATATGTGTATTGATATCATTGATATTTCGTCATATTTACTTCATGCAGACATACCTTATGCTGATGGCATGTTATTACCTGAGTACCTGGCACTACATACATGATTAGATGTTACCTTGCCACCTTATCACACTCAGATGTACTCTTGTGGTTATATTACTGATCGTTGACTTAGGTTTATGTCTTGCATTCGGTTTCTGCTTGTAGATGTTTCTATTCACGAGTTGGCAACTCACCCCCGTTGTGCCACAGTCCTTGCAGGTTCTGCCGTACAGGTTTCATTGCGGCATTTCTGGCACACTACTTTCTTGCGGGTGATTTGCTTTTGGTAGGTGGATTCTTTCGCATCAAGAACCACCATTGTATTTATTTTATTCATTGTATCTAGAATTTCCATCAACCAAAACTTGTATATTGTTTCAGACCTAGACTTTAGTGATGTATTATTCGACCTTAGAGTCGCGCTTAGTAGTCTTGCGGTTTTCTTGTTGCTTTTAGCTTTCTTTTGGATTTGATCCTCGCCACTTGGCGTTGTATATTATATCATTGTTGCATGTGTGGTTGTGACCGTCAATTGACGAAGAGCTAGCTCCCGTTTGGGGGTGCCTTTATCATTGCATATATTGTTATCCTTGTTGTACCCCATTCGGGGTCAGTTTTACAAAAGAAACTCTGCCGAAATTTTTAGAAAAGACTGTACTGTTTTAAAAAGCATATTCGGCTTTGTTATTTTAAAAACCTTGATTTCAAACATGTTTTTCTTCACCTCTTTAAACCAGTTTCTTTACTATACTTAAAAATGGTTTTAGATTTCTGGGCTTTTGGCTTACTTGGATCAGATGGAGTCCTATAGACTTCATATGGTTCAAGGGCCAGTCACGTGCTCTTTCGGGTCGTGACAACGGCATGTAGCAGTTGACGTGTTGTCCACGTAAGTCCTTTAATTTTTTGGGAGCTATGGAGCTGGAATAGCTATGGTACATTAGAGACATTCCTTGGCACCTAACCTCCGAGATTACATCCGACCTTTTGGAGGCCTTCCCGGCGTGCGTTCCCTTTTCGCCTAACCACCGGTCAGTTGCTCGTCTCGGAGCAATCACAGAGTTGAGATTTCTCAGCTTCCCAGCTCGTCTTCGAGCTATTCTATAGCATAGATTTCTCAGCTCCCCTGTTCGACTTCTAGCTATGTTATAGCAGAGATTTTTCAGCGTCCTTATTTGGCCGGGAGCACGGAGCATGAGCATCCCCGTAACGGCTCCGTGTATCTCACCATGGCATGATCTCCGCCGCTCCACGTCCTGCATCCCACGCTAGCTGTAACATTTCAGAAAATATAAAATACTATTTTGGGAATTTAATATTAAAATAATATATTTCGCGAAAACTACCCGATTTGCGAATTTGAGATTTTCGTAAAATGGTATAAATATATACCAATATTTGTGAAATAATTGGAGATTAAAATGATTTATTCATTTAAAAATATATTTATCGGATTTCGGCATTTTTACAATTAATTATATGCTAGTTTAAACTAAACTCGATTAGTGCACTACTAATCACGATTAGCCAAAATCCGTATTTTTAATTAGTTATGGCTAGTGCACCATGACATGTTGCATTTTGTTGCATGTTGTTTCATTTTATTTATGCTATGTGTTTGGTTTTAATTGAGTGAGAGAAAAAGAAAAGATAAGAGAGTATAATTGAGGGGAGAGAGAGAGGGACCCATGTGGCATGGCATGCCACATTTGAGAGTGAGGATGAGAGAGAGAGAGAGACTTTGACCTCATTATTTTCCCTTCACCATCTTCATCTCCTTCATCCTCTTGCTTCCTCCATCTCTACCCTCATGTCCTATCTCCAACCCTTCTCCAAAACCATATACTCCCTTCATTAAAAAGATGCACAACTTCATCCTCAACATTTTGGATCTTTCAAAATTGGATTTTGAAGACTATGAGCAACTCAAGAAAATTCTTGAGTTGCCAAACGAGATAATTCCTACACTTCTAGTTTAGATTTTTCGTTTCATAGCACCCTATAGTAGTGTAGAGTTAAATCGATATAGATTAGCGATGTTTGGAAATTTCAAGAGAGGGTTTGGGTGATTGTGTGGACTTGTGATGCTTAGTGTCTGTTTACAAGACCCTAGTGATGATTTTATGGCCCAGGACACGGAATAGAAACCAAAATACGAACTTAGAAACTTCCCGTGTCGATTTTGTGACATTTTTGGAGGTCTACAGGGAATCTGGAGCAACCCGGGACCTTTATAAAAAAATCAAAAATATACATTACCCTAGTTAGACCAATAGGAGACCACCACGAGAAGACGAGGCCTAAATTCCAAGGTAGGGCCGGCCTGACCGGTTACTGTAGCCACTTGGTCGGTTACTGTATCAGTTTTGGTGCTGGGATTTTGGCTGTAGCTCACATACCTTATAACATAGCTACTGTATTTTTCTTTTTGTCTCAGATTATATGAGCCAAAATCTGGGAGCATATTGGGATGGTTTTGGGTTACGTTTTCTGTATTTTGGAATTCCTGGTTTTTATATTAGTTATGAGATTTGGTCGTTTGATGTTTGTACGTCAACGACGAGGGTTGTTTGGTCGTTTTTGAATGCGTAGGCTATAGGTTCTAACTTATGAGCGCACCGTGTACCGTATCGGTTTTCCGGATTTGGTTTTCATAACGTGGCGATATGTGTTGATTTGTAGGTACTTTCGCGTGGATTCCGAGACGACGAAGCACATCGACTACGGCCGAACAAGGAGTTCCGCAGGTGAGTAGATTTATATCTACGGGGGAAGTCGGGTGGATGGCGTATAGCATCCCCGCAATTATAATGGAAACCGATATATATATATAGAATATGGTTAAGGAAACCATGTTAGAAATTTATGGATATGGTTAAAGAATTAGTAGAAGACAAGATATACCACAACTTAAGGTTTAATATGACATGATATGATAGAAATGATGTCTCGAATTGATATATAAGGATGTGAAACGTGAATGTGAATCACGATATATATATATATATATATATATATATATATATAATGAAAGAGAATAAGTATGAGATTTAGAATAGTATGATTGAGATCGATAATTACGACGTGAGATTAATAAGATAGAATGTATATGTAAGATGACTTGATGTGAGATATTGATGTGATGAAAAGAGTATACGATGAGATATGAAATGAGATATATAAGGATATGATATGAGATCAATGAATATGATAAGATTGAGATGTATGTGCTATGAGATCGGTAAAACGAGATATTTTTATATAATTATGATAATAATGAGTGATATGCCGTACGAGACTTAGATCCGTACCCTCATTGTTGTATAGCTTGATAGAATCCCTAATTGTTTAATGCCGCCGTACGATGGATTACCGTACGTGATGAGTTTTACCTGATGATTGATCCATACCTTTGATTAGAGGATGCCGTACGATAGATTGTACCGTATGTGATGTTGTGAGGCAGGATGCCGATTGACAGATTCATCGACTTGGATATGTTATAGATGTAAAAACCCGGTTTACACCGCTTAGTTTAGCCTTTACGTATGCCTTATAGCATTGTGCTCACAATTTACTTTCTGCTACGTTCATGATATTCTCATTTCATTATATATATACCTATGCTAGTACACCTACACCATTATCGATGATGCGTATGTTACACTTACACAGATTTGCCGGCTCACACACTTTCTTTATCGATAATTGCTATGTTACTTACACAGTAGAGTTGCTATATCATGCTATGATATATTGCTATGCTCACATCACTATGCTATGTTGCTTGATATATTGCTATGCTCACATCACTATGCTATGTTGCATAATATATTGCTATGCTCACATCACTATGCTATGTTGCATGATATACTTGCTATGGTCACATCATGATATACTTACTATGTTCACATCACTATACTATGTCGCATGATATACTTGATATGCTCACATTTATGTTCTATGTTTGCATACATCATGCTTTATGATTATACGCATTGAGATATTGTTTTCATGAGATTCTGGATTTGAGAACCGTGGTTATATTTCAAAAGAAAGTATGTATGGTTTTAAAAACCCGGTTTATCTTGATATGATATTTCGAGACGTCCCCCATGAGCTTTATCGGTTCTGAGACTTGTGTTAGAAACCCGATTCGAGGAGCGGTAGGCACTGTCTGCGGGTACATGGTGGACCCGGTGAGGTACCCCGGGGCAAGAAGACTCATATAGTTAGGCGGTGAGCCTGTCAGGGGAGCACCACCTACCGGTGATAGTATTTGGACTCGGCGGTTATCCGGAGGATACCGACCGGAGTCGTGAGATGGATATGAGGGCCGACCAGAGTATGCGGCGCCTGAGGACCGATCTGAGGATGCAGCGCCTGAGATATGAGGATTTACATGTCGATGCTTGACACGGGTTTCATGATGTTTCGAGTGTCGATGTTGGACACTCAGGTTCCATGATTTTGATGTGTCGTTGATGGACACACGTTGGTTGATATCCTCATATTTACATGCATATGCTTTCATGATGTTTCGAGTGTCGATGTTGGACACTCAGGTTCCAAGATGTTGTTGTGTCATTGATGGACACGTAGATGATATCCACATGCATACAGGCATTGATTTATTGTTGGCATATATACAGACACGGTCACCCTAGATATCATAGTATTACCTTCATGATATAGTTGACCTAGGAAATCGTTGTTTTATTCGATTTCTACCTGCTGATGTTTTCTACTCACGAGTTGGCAACTCACCCCCTTTGTGCCACAGTTCTTGCAGGTTTGGCCGCTTGGGATCAGTAGCGGTATCGTGGGCACTGTTGGATATAGTGCCCTTAGAGTCAATTATTGGATCACAGGCACGTGATTGCAATGATTGAGGGAGGACCTATACCGGTAGGACAGTCTTACTCGAGAGGTTTGTATACTATCTGGTTTGTCTTTATCATCGTGTACATGCTTTAGGTGACATTGTAGTTCACTATTACACGTTGATATAGAGAATAGTATGCTACTGTGGTTTGTCTTTATCAGTCGTGTACAGCTTTAGGTGACATGTTCATTATTACACGTTGATAGAGCCCTTAGGATCCTGCTTGACTACCAACAGTATGATGGCGATCATATACGTGAGAGTTGGGTAGTCCATAAGCACATCCTTAAAAGTGGTCCCTAGTCGAGGGAGTTTCGAGACAGGGCATCGATACTCCGGAGTAGACTAGTGTATACAGTCGAGACCCCGACGAGGGGCGGTGGCCGGTCTCACAAGCCACTGGTGTCAGTTGGTTCACCTAAGATGTATACAGGTGCTCATTGGGTTATGAGTACACCGGACAGGACTTGCCGGGAACATGCTAGTTGGGATTATACCAGACGTCAGATAGCAGTTCCCTGGTGACATGTGTACAGGTTAGTTCGTCGACCTGAGATCGTCATTTATCTCGTGTGAGTTCCCACTGTACTTTGATTACTACCCTACCATGGCTCAAAGGAGTCGTTCAAACAGGTTTTAGTTGACTTCGGGCAGGGGAAGCAGTCTTGTTGACTTCGCCTGGAGCGGGAGTTGGAACGGCCAGTCTTGTAAAGACCGACCCCTTAGAAGGAGAAGTCTCTCTGATGACTCCATTTACTGGAGCAGGGATGGCTATCCGTTTCTGGATAACCCCTTCAGGTATCGCGGGCTTTTTCATGGGCCCATTGGAGCTTTAGCCCGGTCTGTTAAAGACCGAGGCGTTGGATTTGGGTGACCCGTTGAGAGGGGCCGCGGAAGTTACAAGCCGATCAAAGACCGACTTCTTCGGAGCTTCGTGCGACGGCAGCAGGGCGTTGAAGCTCATTGGTGGGAGCATGGTCCCAAAGAACAACTCAGTGGTGCCCTGCGTGACCTGCTCCACTGGCATGACGAAGATGGAGGTCGCTTGAGGCCCATAGGTCACTCCTTCAGCAAGGACGGAGTGAGAGTTGTTGCAGTTGGTGCAGTTGGAAGCCATTTTCTCTGCACGGGAGCAAGACACCAAATCTTAGAACCTCGAATCCATGGGCAACCATAGCAAACCGCGATTCGTACACGAAGTGTGGAGTGGAAAGAGGAAAAGGTCCCATCGGGCGTGCCAGAATCTGTTTACCGCCGAAAACAGAAACGAAACCGCGCAGGTCGTCTTGCCTGAATTTGGGGGCAGATGCTATTTGGATTTATCCGTCCACCTCTCCGAAGATGCCAAGTTGATTTATGGCACCGTGTATCGGAGGTTTGGACAGATGCGGCCGATGTAGCAGACTTCATCAGATTCCCCCTCATTATGAGGGGGTTTTGATTGTGGGGACGCTCTTCCCTGTAGGCGCAAGCCCCTGCAGTTAATTACGCTACCGCATCGCGGTAACCACTTTCTTCTTCTCCAGATGGTCACTTCGTGTGGTGTGTGTTTATTTTGTTTTTAGTTGCCCGTGGATTGTATACGGAGACTAATTTATGTTGTCGCCCATAGGGCGTGGATTAGTCCAAATTCGTATTTTCTTAAGATTTGGGTTTGGGTTGGTTTAAGGATCGTTAATCTCTTTGAGATTAAGATCAACTTAAACATTTGTTGAGGATACGTTAGTCTAATTTTAGACTAAGATCTACTCAACGGGGTTTGGGATCATTTAGATCCGATGACAGAGTATTTGGGCTCTATCGTCTTAGTTTAGGGACATTGCGGTCCATGGTTTAAGGACATCATAGTCCGTAGCAGTTTAGAGACATCATATTCTGTAAAGTTTAAAGACATCATAGTCTATGAGTTTAAGGACCCCGCAGTCCATAAAGTTTAAGTACATCATAGTCCATGAGTTTAGGGACCTCATAGTCCATAAAGTTTAAAGACATCATAGTCTGTATGGTTCTGATTTAGCCAGTTTGGGGATGCGCCAAATGTTATTGGTTATTGGGACATTCCATCTCTCTGAAGATGTTGAAGGATTACAACGACATGTATCAGAGGTATGAAGAGATGTACCCTTGAACCAATGACTCGATTTGGGGAAATGGGATGAACGTCAGTTTAGATGTCATCTATTGAGAAGCTTTTTAGCTGCCTTTGGAACTGAGATCGGGTTTGGAGACCCCGAGCATGAAGGGCTCAATTGATGGTCCTTGAAAAATTTGGTCTGCATCTGGCTAATGCTAGCCTTTCATAGTGTTCAACACGAACATGTTTATTCAGCGCCCACGTGCTCCCACGTGAGGTGTTTGAAATAGTGTTAAACACTAAAATTCCTAGGCGCTCGCGTGGGGTCACGTGAGACGCATGAAACAGTGCTGAGCTTCAAGAATTTGAAGCGCTTCATCTTTGGGCTTATTCTTTTATTCTTTTCTGAGCGCTAAGCGCCGCTGGGTCACGTGAGATCACGTGAGGCGACCCAAAAGTGGGAACTGCCTCTGATTTATTCTCTTTCTTACTTTGTAAGTGCCAAGCATTACCATGGGGTCACGTGTGATCACGTGAGCCAATCTCGATTATTCTCTTTTATTCATCAAAGGCGCTCACGTGGGAGCACGTGATCGGCTATTATCATGTTGGGTGCCAATCCTTTTACGTGCATGAAGATCCTGAGTTTTTGAGACTTTCAAGACCATTGTTTTATGAGAATTGGATTCTTAAGACTTAGTTTTTCTCTTAGGTTTGGGATCTGTATGACAGAATCTCCCCGATGAGAATTAAATTCTCAACTTGTGGGAAGATCTGCTTCTGTAGATCTTTTACCATAAGGGAGAACTAAGTTCTCATATGAAGGGTTAAACTCTTATCTCATCAGAGGAATTAAATTCCTATATACTTTCATGGGAGAATTAAATTCTCTGAACTTAGATCTCCCTCTAGGTTTTGGATCTGCCTGGCAAAATCTCCCCGATGAGAATTAAATTCTCAACTTGTGGGGAGACCTGCTTCTGTAGATCTTAACCAGAGGAAGAACTAAGTTCTTTTTAGAAGAGTTAAACTCTTATGAAGGTGGAAAAGAGATGAAATGTTCTCTGTCTTCACTTCTCCTACCTCAGGTTTTTCTTTCTGTTTTCTCTCTTTTTCTGTCTTTTTGAGAACTTGAAAACTTCTCACCTTTTTTCTTCTGTGTTTCTTATCTCTCTCCTCCTGTCTCTGTCTATTTTTTCTTTCTTTTTGGGCTCCTATTTATAGGAGAAAGAAAAGAATCAATTTGTTCGACCAAATCTCTTATTAAGAGATTTTGATTGATTTTATAATCAACCAAAAAGATCTTTTAAATCAATCGGTGAATTTTATCCACCGTTGGATTTTTTAATCCAAGGACTTCTGTTTTACAGAAGATATTTCTCACAAGATTGGGAAAATATTTTCCTGCACAGAATCTTCTTCTGTAAATTGGTAATTTTTAATCACCGTTAGATTTTTAATCCAACGGCACTCTTCTTCGCAATCTTTCTTGTTTAGAAAGATCTATGAAAATGTTTTCCAAATGGGGTTTTGACCCCTTTTATCTTAGAACTTAATTCTATCGGTTTAGAAAGCATAGGAGCTCATCACGTGTAGCACGTGACCCTTCACAGAATTAACATATCAAAAAGCGTCACGTGCTACCACATGACTTCTTCTGGCCAATTGTTTTTTAAGCAGGCGCTTATATACTTTGGATATAACAGCCACGTGTCTGCACGTGAGGCTCAGTTTTAGCTTCAGTTTTAGCCTTGCTTTGTCAAGCGAAGCGCCTATCACGTGTGGGCACGTGATGCTCCATTTGGGGGCTTTTCCCGTTGCTTTTCTATACATACACACACACACACACATATATATATTCAGTTTCCATGAGGGAACAGTGTATTATGGTTATAGTCTCGTTCCACTTCTAACCCCTTCCGTACCAATCTACCCTTTATAAACCCCGCGATGTCTTTTGCATTGATTGTATTGTTTGCTATATAGATGGATGACTTGTAAAAACCATGATATCAGTAAATGGAATGGATAGAAATGGAAAGTCGTGTAGACGGAGTATATCCATGGTTCGGTTCGGTCAATATAGAGTGATATAGATTGAATAGACGGATTCATGGATTCATGTTGTATTGTAGTTTATACTTGAATCACCTTTAAATCAGATTGATTAGATTGAGACTCAGTCTGAGTCAGATACTTTGGAAAGAACTTGAAATCCTGAATTGGTTTTGATGTTATCAATAACTGCTGCACATGTACGGCAGGATTTGTGTCTTTTTCCAAGACAATTACCGTGTTGATAACACCGTTTGTTAGATTTTCTACCTAAGATAGGCAAGCACCCATATTCTCCGGCTCCCTGAGTCTCAAGAGAACCGGTCCCGCTTAAACCAATGTTTACTAGGGTCCTTATTGTAATTTAGTATAACTTGAGGGGGTTTATGTAAAAATAGTTTGATATAATTTTCAAAAAACACCTCAAGTATTTAATTATCGTTTTTAGAGTTTTCATAGATGTATATTTTATAAAAGTGAAATTTCTAATGAGTAGAACCTAGTTTTCATAGTATATGATATTTTATTGAAATATCGGTACTGTTTTGTATTTGGATGGTATTTTCATGTAATGGAGATTCCTTTGATTTGGAAAATTTGGAATATTTATATAATATAATTAAAATAGATACTTTGATAATAGTTCTTTATTTAATAAAAATAAATTTTATTTATTTTTGTAGAAATCTCATTTTCTAAAGAAAAATGCATTAAAAATTTCATCGAGATCGAATGCTCATTTCGGAGGTCTGCATCTCGTTCTACTAGGCCCGAGGACGTGCGATAACCCGCACCATCCCGATCAGGATTCCCCAAAATGGGTTGTAGAGGCGTAATTGTAAGGAATTAGATAATACACTTTTTAAAGAAATGGCTTTGCAAATTTGATGATATTTATTTGTAATGTCGTATTATCCCATAACTAATGTCCAAAACTTTCATCGTGCTATGTCAAAAATGTGTGTTGTGATGAGATAGGTCATTACCTCATGAATTATCTAAACGTAATATAAGTTTTATGTGAATTATGGCGAAAATAAAGTATGTGGTATTTTACCATAAAAATACGATAAAAGTTGCATAAAAGATTCTTTTGAGATGAAACTTATTTTAAAGTGTTTGTTAAACATTATATGAGAGTATTATTTTATTGATTAAGAAAAATAGAATTTTTAAAGGAAAAACCGAATCGGAAATCGGATTAACTCCGCTTCCGTCGGGTTTTAGAAATTAAAGTTTTTAAGATAGTAGAAGAGAGGGGGAGAGGGGACTTACTGACTAGGGAACAATAGAAGATAGAGGGGAAGACTAGGGAAGTGTCGGCACATCGTTTCGTCGCCGGAATCTTCTTGGAACGTCGCTGGAACTTCACCCTTTACTAACTCCACTTGCTCACTAAAAGGACTTGAGAATTTTTGAGAGTTTTGGCAAGGAATTTCTGAGTGAGGATGAGTAAAATGGAATGTGATATTTAACAAAAAAATTAGGATTTAGAGCGATAAAGAATGCATTAAAAATTGGATTAAAGGGTATTTTATTATTCTCTTGATGAATTCAGAGTAAACAAACAACATGGGGGTAGTGGGGTAGGCGAAGAGGTGCTGGGGTGAAATTTTCAAGGCATTACCTACGCCTAAGCCCGGCGGTACCGGTCTTATTCCCAATCTCGCCGGTTCAATACCGTCGGTTAGTGCTTGGATTGGTGCTACGTGTTGGTGTCGCTTGGTTTTCTCCAGTGAATGTGTTTGATTACTCTGTAACTTATAATTTTAGGTGTAGTGCACGTGCAAACCCTTGGGTTTCTAAAATATTAAAAGAAAATTTAATAAAAAGTTAATGTGGCTGGGGGATTCGATCACAGGGGCTATGTCATAGCAGTGCAAGGCTTTACCAATATGCTACATGTACTTTATTGCTGTTCAAGAGTAAAACAAATACTTATAGTGTACACAGGATTGCAAATACCATAATTATACATTAAATTTTAAACAATTTTCTGTACATTGAAATTGGAGTTGTTACAATGTTCGTCAGGAGGACCGGACTCGTAGGAGATCGAGTCTAGCCAGGAGGACTTGGAGCAGCTCACTGCTCAGCCGGACTACTTGTTCATCTTGTACTCATTTTATTTTGTATGCCACTGTTTAGACACTGCTTATTTCATTGTATTTTTCCTTTTCAAAAATAGTTGTATGTAAAAATGAATGTAAATAAAGATTGTTGTTTATTATTTTATATCACTTATCATTCTTGTGCATTTTATATATATTGCTTAATTACGCTTAACGTATTTATTTCTTAGTAAATACGTTGCGGCCCGCCATGTCATCGATTATGTACACTGGAAAGCGGGCGTGACAGTATATGCGGTATAAAGATATGCAAGGTAATACTTATTTCGTAAACTACCAATTCACTGGCGTTCTGCTTGATGTGTCTTCACCTACGTAACTTTGATCTATATACTGTTCATCATTGATGGGAGACATAAATCCGGAAGAATCAGCTCATATTGAGCATGCGTGTCATTTCTCATTACGGGTATTGCTCGGATGCTCGAAAAGAAGGATCGGGCACTTCAGAATACGGTTCCGGCAGTTGAGCGGACGTCGGTATCTCCTTCTTCACAAACAGCTCGATCGATTTCGATTCCGATGCAAGCATGACTTGTGTATCCTCATCATTGGATAATTCAATGGCGGTATATTCATGCTCCGTCGGTCATTTGCATATTAAGGAGATATTGAACACTAACGGATTGATTTTGGTAGTTTTGTATACTACTTGGTACAACTCGTTGTATGTACTAGACTTCTTGACTCCAGTCATCTTAGTTTTTCCACCGACATATTCAGGAATATTATTTTTTCTAATCGTTAATTGGCCACAGAAATAGCAAACAAGATAGATATAATTATCCGTCATTGTTCCACCTGACAGAAATATTGACACACTTTGAGAGTCTCATCAAACAACCTACTTATTTATCTTCACAATTATACTCAACTAATTACATAAAATTACAATAAAATTCATATTTATAGCATGTAACAAGTTGCAAGTACTTATATTCTATTTATTGATCCGTCAAAAGTAAAATGGAGGAAAACCCCTAATATATACTCAATTTGTTCGAATTGCTTACCCAATACGAAATTTTTACCAATTTTTTTTTGAATTATTTTTAAATAAAATTAGATTTTAGCCAACCTTCGAGATGCTCACAATGGTGATGGTGATGGCGAGGATGAAGGCGATTGTTCGTCCGTGAATTTCCACCTAAATCTGCACAAGCGAGAGACTGTGAGATTGAGAAACTTGAGCGAACGAGGGAGATGAGAGAGGGACAGAGGGAGAGAGATGAGAGAGAGAGAGAGAGAGAGTATCCAAAGGAGGCTCGGGAGGGAGGTCGGAGGAGGCTCGGGGTAGGTAGGTGGGTCGAGCAAAAATTGGCCCCGGGGGGAGAGAGAGAGAGATTGAGAGAAAAAGAAAGCAGAGAGAGAAAGATCGAGAGAGAGAGAGAGATGAGAGTAAAGTGGGGAAAGGGGAAAGCTAGCATAGGACATTTTAAGCAGGAGAATAAGTGCACTTTGAATGTGTGCCCCGTTATTTTTTACTTAAATTTTTAGGGACGCGGTTTGAAACTGCGCCTATAACATTTGTATGGGTGCAGTTTGAAACTGCGCCCCTAAATTTTTTTTTTATTTCACGCCAACACCGGCGCTGACGTGGCGTCTGCGTGGCTAATAGTGGTCTCTTTTTGTAATTATTTTTTAAATTGGATTTTTTATATAGTTATTATATAAATTTAGTTTACTGTAAAAAAATTGTCCCCCTTGCTTATGATGGGGTGGAGGAGGGTTATTTCTATAAAAGCTCTCAACAATTTTCAGCTTTTAACAAAAGACTACGGGGAGTTTAAATCTTACAAAAAAATAATAATAAATAACCATCAAGGCTTAACGAAATTATCTGTGCCGACATTAATCATGTTAGTTTTAGAAGACTGCAAATTTTTTGTTTGTTTTCTGACAAATGCTAGAATCTCTTGGGATTTTTATAGAAAAATGTTTTTAAAGATGCAGGAAACTGGCCCAAGGCCGAGGACCATTTCTGATACGAAATTGATTCAGATCTATATTGCAATTGGAATTGGGTTTTGGGTCTTATCGTACTGGATCCTGATTTGGACATTCAGGCAGGCTCAAACTATAAGCCCACATATAGTCCATAAATCTAGGACAAACTGTGCAGCCCATTAACACTAGAAATTATTCAATATAGCACAATGCAATACATCCAGACAGGAGGAAGAAAGAGACGGAATGGCTTGGATGGTATGTGGTTCTATTTATTTCTCTTTCATGACTGAGTATATATAACTTAATTCGGTCCACAAGTGCGATATGAATTACATGATGCAATCTTTGTTTGTGCTTCCCATATACCTGTCTAGGTTTTATAAGCATAGTATTGGTATTCTAACAAAAAAATTTGGGGTACCAAATAATTTTAGAATCAAGAATTTGTAAATAAAATGAATGTAATTTTGATTAAATTGTTTTCTATTCAGAATTTTAGTTATTTGATTTCAAAATCGATATGTAATTTAGGACAATACATTTAATGGACGTTAGCCAGTATTCAACCGATGGAGGTTTGACGGACGACGATCAATAGAGGAAGATTGCTGAAGGCGGCGAAGATGACCGTCGGCCGACAACGAGGATGGTGCGGTCGTTTATAGTATTAACAAATCTCCTTATTCATAATGAATTGTCATATTTAATTACATGCAAGACACGTGTCAAATCGCAAGCAAAAAATATACCTGTACGCTCTCCTTGATATGATAACCCCGACTCTTCAGTCATTATTCGAGGTTAAAATTTCCAAAACATTGGGTCCGCCTGAATTTCACTATTTCGCACCCTTTAATTTTCCTGTTGTAAGTATCGTCGGATGCAACCCTTTAAAAATCGAACCGACGACCTCTCATTTTGGATAAGACATTTTTACCACAAAAGCTATGCTTTTGTTTTCCATGCTACGGCTACGAGTAGGTCTCTCTTTAAAAAGTTCAAGCTCGGAGCTCATCTCAATCCCAGGATTGCTTGTCTGGAAAATACAATCTCTTTCTATTTCCCATCATAGTGCATTGCATCTTGTATACC
Source organism: Agapanthus africanus (assembly GCA_030015575.1). Taxonomy (NCBI): domain Eukaryota; kingdom Viridiplantae; phylum Streptophyta; class Magnoliopsida; order Asparagales; family Amaryllidaceae; genus Agapanthus; species Agapanthus africanus. Next base: position 506,515,359 of record JASDDO010000012.1, read on the forward strand.
GAATAATTTCAAGTTCTAAAAAAGACTTAAACTTGTTTAATTAATCGTAACAGCTATATTGCTTCTTGCTCAATTTCCCAAACCTAATATATAGTGCACCAATTTTATTTGCTCCTATACTCTTTATAAGTTTTTATATGGCCAGTTCTCTAGATTTCAAATAGGCATGAAAAAGCTCCATGATTGTCTCAGGCTCGGCCGACAAATGAAGGAGCCAAGTTTCAATAAATTTTTAAGCTCGTTTAAATAATTGGCTAAGTACGAATAATCTAAAGCTCGGCCTGTTCTATAATCAGGATTTATACATGTGAATAAAACCTTAGGTGACTTTGATCTCTTTCACACCAAAATGGTTACGTGCTAGACAACATATCAATTGATAACAACATCCATGCATCACGAAAACTAGACTCCTTTTTGTCTATGGAAAACATATAGCATGGACCCATACCGCATGCGCATGCACTGCACATGCATCTATCCAAATTGGTAAGTTTCCTTATAAAAAATTTTAGGGTTTTTTTTTTAATCTCATCTCCAAAACCTCAATATTTCTAAATTTCTCTTCTAAAATTATATATTTTTAAATTTCACCCTTAAAAGCTTATAAATTGTTCAAATACATCAGGGAATAATCCTTAAGGCCCATTACAGGCCTAGCAAAAGATGAAAGGCCCCCGCGGTCATCTTCTTCTCCCTTAATTGTTATAAGTACAACATATGAAGGAGTAACTTGCCCATACTTCGGCATATTCCTTCAGCTTTTTGTTGTAATTTATATACCCGTAATCCTCGAAAGAATCACTAACCACACCAAGAGCCGCAGCGGAATCGTGTGAATCAAATCTATCTGAAAAGGACTAACCGCACAACTACCAAACCGCATGCAAGTTATCAAAAGTACATACCAAACACAATATTTTTCTCAGGTTTGGCGCAACTGTATCTAATCCTGCAATTCGACAACAAGATCTTCCACTATCAAAAAAGGATTACACGAGAATAGCCCTCTCCGATCACCACCAAATACAAAAAAATCTCTAACACTCACAAAAACCTTTTCTTTCATCACCCTCTCTCTTGGTTTTACGGCAGCCTTTTTAATTTTTGAGAATACTGACAACTCACTTCCTAAAAATCCTTGGCTAATTGACTTTATATTTATAACCTACATCAACTTAGAAATAAGACTTGGATTTAAACTCGGATTAAGATTTGAAATCAAGGATTAATTAAAATCTTAATCATCCACCCCTATTTGGATTCAAATCTTAGCTAATTTAAATCGAAATCAACAATTTTCAATATTTTTCTTTCTATACCATACAAACATTTTGGAATTCTTAAAATTCATAAATTTATTTTTCAGATTTTCTAATATTTTCTTTGTTATTGCATAAGAAAATCACAAAATATACAAAAATCATACAAATATTCTTCAAGTTACCGATATTTTGTACGCTATACACGAATATGATGAAATTCTAAAAATATCAAAATTTACATTTTTTTAGCGTTTCAAATTTTTGCTTGTTATAACATAAGAAAATCATGAAATTTTTAAAAAGTAAATATTTTTAATGTTTTCGGTTTTTCAATATTTTCATATAAAATTGCCAAAAAATTTTAAAATCTAATTTTTTTTCTCTTTTTTTAAAAAATAATATACTTGCTATTTAATTAACGAAAATCATAATTTTTTCGGTTTTTTCGGTTTCTTAATATTTTGAATGCCGCATGATAATCATGAAATTCACAACAATCCTAAAGCTATTTGTTTTATTCAAATTTACATATTTTGCACGCCATCACACGAAAAAAAATTATGTAATTTTTAAAAATCTAAAACTTATATGTTTTCTTTAGTTTTTCGATATTTTCCATAAAAGAGTATACGAAAACACAAAATTTTCTATGCTATTTTATTTTTCAATATTTTGCTACAGCACAGGAAAATTTTCAAAATATCTAAAAACTTTTTGAATTTTCAATATTTTATATTCTATATATCATATGAAAATCTCAAGCTTTCTAAAAATTCCAAAATAATCGTTTTATTCAAATTTTCAATATTTTGCAATGTATAGCACACGAAAATAACGAAATATAAAGCATCTCAATATTTTCTGTTTTATTTGGTTTTTCAATATTTTGCATGTTCTAGCACAAAAAATCTTGAACTTTAAAAAACTTCAAAATTTCCTGTTTTCTTAAGTTTTTCAAAACATATGAAAATGTTTAAATTTTAATAAAATTCAAATTTTTTTAATTTCAGTTAAAACGTTTTTTTATGTTATATATATCCCAAAAAAATCATGAAATTTTCAAAAATCTCAAAATATTTTGTTTTCTCTGTTATTGTTATTATTTTACTAAATATAGCATTTTCAAAGATCCTGAAGCTTTTGTTTTATTTATTTCTTCAATTTTTTTCATGATATAAAATATGAAAATCGCAAAATTTTCAAAAATCTCTAAAAATCCTGTTTTATTCCTTTTTCTCACTATTTTGCATAAAAATTTAAAAATTCTCAGACATTTCTATTTTCTTTGGTTTTCCAATATTTGACTTGCTTACACTTCTGAAGAACTTTTGGATATCAAGAAAACAAAACTATGTGAAGTAAAAGATAAAAAGATCTTCGATTGCTACTAAAGCCTAACAAGATAACTGGGAATCCTTTCCGAGTGACTAAAACTCTGAATGACTGAGAATCCCGACAGCACACGAAAATTACGGAATTTTTAAAAATCCCAAAGAAATTTGTTTTCTTCAAATTTTCAATATTTTGGATGCTGTATAGCACACGAAAATCTCAGAATTTTCTGTTTGCTTTGATTTTTCAATATTTTGCTTGTTATACGAAAAATCGTTAAATTTCCAAGATTCCTAAGAGTTTTCTTTTATTCGTTAATTTTTGTTTGTAATATATTGCTCACAAAAATCAGTAATTTTTAAAAGTTTCAATATTATCCGTTTTCTTCTGTTTTTTAATATTTTACATGCTTTAGAATAAAAAAAAATCGTAAGATTGTGAGAATCTCAAATATTCCATTTTCTTCCGTTTTTCAAATATTATGCATACTCTAACACACGAAAATCGTGAAATTTTTAAAACTCACAAAATTTCTGTTTCCTTTACAATTTTAATATTTCACATGATGACAGATGAAAATAGTGAATATATCAAAAAAGCAAATTTTTTTCTTAGGATTTTTATATTTCTTTTACAATACCAAACGAAAATTGTGAAATATTTACCCTACATAATTATTTTTTTGGCTTTTTCAACATTTTACATACCACAAAAATCATGAAATTTTTCAATATTTTGCCAGTAAAACCTAAATAATAGAAAGAGATTTTAAAAAAGGGAGCCGATCAAAATTTTCCATCATATGAGCCTAACTTTCTGGGATAAAAAATAATAAATACCGAGTAAAAAGCCGGTAAAAAAATTCCCATGACCCAAATATAAAAAGAGTAGTAAATAGGGGCAAGATAACTTTTTTCTAATAAGATCCAAACTAGATAAGAAAACATTCCAAGAAATATTCTCTTAAATAGCTTTATATATATTATATGGATGATTTGGATTCCAAGTCCAAACTCCAAAATTCGAAAAGCTCACTGCCTAATAAAAAGGAAAAACTGCATTTCTTGTGCATACAAAAATATAATGTGCAAATATAGAATTTTGAAGATATGTGAATGCATCTTCCTTAAATATATAATAATATGATTTTGAAAGCAAATTTGGCTTTATAACCGGCAAAAGGTCAACGCAATGGATGAAAACCACAGATACCATGATAGTCCATCTATATAAAAAATATTCAAACAAAACAAGAATTACAAGCTGAAAAATCATTTTCAACCAACACCTTTCCAATTTCTACCCCTTGCAAGTACAATACGGAGACAAATACCCATCTACTTATTATCCGAACGGATGCTTATCTCACTTTTATACTGCAAATTTCAAAGATATAACTCATATCGGCAATTGATTGTCTCTCCTCTCTAAAACAAAACAAAATTAAGAGAAAAACCTTCACATATGTTCTTAGATGAAGTAATCTATATGATCGGTCTATTTAAATATTTTAATTGGCCCGATTAAATTCAAATTTCAAAGGCCTCTGAACCTTCATGCACCAATATCAGCCATCTCTTTTAATTTCTGGAGCTATCTCTTGAACCTTATTAATATTTAAATCACATAGTATTTATTAAAACCATTCAATAACTATCATACAACCATACCATTTGCATTGCACGTGCAAATTACAAATAACACGGGCAACTCCGATAAAAAAAGAGACCGGATGTAAGCAATAAATATTGTTTACTCTATGTCTAAAGTTAATGGAAAAATGAAATGTGTCAACAATTTTGTGATGACAACTACTTTGCATGCAAATAGATTATCACATGAATCAAGTTCAAAGCCAAACCTCATACTCCATCTAAAGAAAAATAGCTAAAATCCAAGATAGCGTTCCCCATTTGCCAAACTATGTGCTTATGGAATGAAAGCTTTTGACAATTTCATCACTTGTAAGTTTTGGTAGCTAAAAGTAACCACTTCAAACAAAATACCAAACTAAAGCTTATAATATATTCCCAAATCATTCAATAAGACCACCGGTTGACTAGGATGATTCATGAAGTCAAAGTCCAATTACTATCAAACTCGTCAACCTCAACAACAATGAGTCCCAATTACAATATCACATTGTCACTAAGCTTAACCTTTTCAATAAAATAATAAACCTTTTAAATAAACATGTAACAAACACAACATCACACTCACTGATGGAGGTCCTTTTCAGGTCTCCATCAGATGATGTCTTCTGTTGATCTTCCGGTAGATTTCGGCGGTGATCTTCTGTTACGTGTGGGTCTCAATGGGTTTTGAGGAGATTGGTGATTTGAGGAGTTTAGCGCCGAGTACCTGCAAAGAAGTCCCGGGGTGGTTTGGTACCACCGAGGACCCTCCGACGATCAAGTTAGTATTAGATCCGAGCAGAGTAACGGCCAAGTGGAATCCAGAAAGGCTTACTTGACCCCTCTGTAATGGAGGTTTATATAGCGGCGGCGGCACGCAGCAGCAGGCGCGAGAATCTCGCCGGCAGTTACGCTCCCGACGTCACGTCCACGTAAAGAGCGGACCGCCCATCAATGGAGATTGTGATGGCGTGGAACGCGGGACGTTGCTGGCGGAGAATCTGCGCATGGCGAGATTTGCGGAGCGGCGGTTACGCCTGTGAGTGGTGGAGTTGGTCGGTCGGAGGGACCGAGGAAGACGGCCTCGGCTGGGGAGCTCGGAACCGAGCAAGAGGGCTGAGGAGTCTTGGTCCTGTGGCAGCTCGGGGCGAGCCGAGGGGCCGAGGAGGCAAATTTGCAGGGGGCCCCGAGGAGGGCCAGCCTGTACTTGCAGGTCGGGTACAAGGGTTGCCTGGTCGGCCTCTGTCGGACCTTTCTTCTGGGTCTTGGGACATGTTATCTGCCACATGTCCTGATCTCGCATCGCCAATATTGAGCATCATCATTAGCCCCCCACTCTTGTCCCGACCAGCTAGCAGGTCGGGTTAGGAGTGGACTGCCGGGCCTCCCGAGGCGAGCTCCTTCCTAAGGCTTCGTCGGGACGAGTCCTCGGGCTGTCAGTTTGTCTTTTCTGTCAGCGAATCAGGACGAGATCTCTGCATTTAAGGAAGGTGTGTCGGTTCGTGTACTCTGCCACTGAAGCGACGGTCCACGTGTCGGTTGGCCGACGCAACGTATGCAGGCCTGCAGCGTCTGACGGATGCGCCTCATCGTGGGAATGACACGTGGAGCAATCGGAGCAGTTGGACCGAGGGGACGTTTTGGTGGGAGATGAAGGGCACCGTAGGATGAAGTATTTTGCCGCGATAAGTAGGGGTGGGGCCCGCTCCAGGGCCCCTACTCCTTCATATTTCCTTTCTCCTAAGTCGTGGCTACTCGGCGTTCTTTTTCTTTTGAATACATGGTTCGTTCCCACTCTTTGGGTTGCTTGCGCTAGAGGGAGGCTAGTGGCGCGGCCGAGTCCCTGACTGGCTCGTGCCCCGCGCCGGATGTTCTGCCGGCGATAGGGCCGTCTGCTTCGTTGACGGCTCCTGGTGGTTGTTCCGGCGGCTGCCAGGGACGTCCACGGTTATCCGAGCCCCGGACGGGGGACAGAGGGGAAGGCGATGATGGGGCCCCTCTTAAGAGAAATAGGACAATTTCTTGCGCGTCGTCATCGAGGGTCCTTGAGGGGATTTCCGTGTAGGAGGGCGGCGCCGTCTTCACAGTTCCGTCTGGGCTTTCCGTTGCTGCCGGCCTGCTCGCCGGGATGGAGGAGTCGGCTGGGGGAAAGCTTCCGCATGGCTCCCTGAGGGCCCAACTGGAGGCCATGGCCCAAGGGGCGGTCCAGGTACGAACTCCTCTACGTGTAGTTTTTCTGGTATTCCTTTCTTTGGCTCGAGGGCCTCCCGGTTTCTCATTCGCTTTCCGTCAGGTCCTTCAACACTGCGCCCTTGCCGCTCGTATGGAGGCCGAGGGGGCGTTCCAAGCACCGAGGCCAGTAGAAGCGTTTCCCTCGGAGGTCGAGGTTTTGCGGCGTGACCTGCGTCTGGAGAGGGCAAGGGCCGACGTCCCGGCAGCCCGTGCGGAGGCTGCGGAACTTGCCAATTCAGCGAATCGGGGCGTCCATCGTCGTCTTAGTGCGTCCCTCCGGGTCGCCGATAGGAAGCTGGCCGATCTGACCGAACGCTTCGCGGCCATAGAGAAGGAGAGGGATGCCAGCATGGGAGATGCTGAGGCGGCGCTTCTAGAGGCCCATGTTGCCGAGGCTCGGGCCAAGAAAGCTGTGGCCGATTATAAGGCGTCGGAGCAGTTTTACGCCGAGCTCGGGGAGTATTCTGCCGTCGCGTGGAATAAGGCCCTGGACGCCGTGAAGGAGTAGCTTCCCGAGTTCGCCGATGGCGAGCTCCGCGCTCGGGTTTCGCTCCCGGCGGCGAGGCCTCCGGTGGAAGATGGCGAGGGGAGCGAGGTGCGCCCCTGGTGGTGAAATCTCCAGTGGTAAAACCCCCGGCAGGCCGTGATGCCAGCGATGAGGGGACCGAAGTAAGCCTCCGGGCAGTTTGTAGGGCTGGGGAGCCCCAGAATACCCTTTGTAAAAACTTGGCCTTCGGTAATAAAAGAAAATTCTTGTTTCATCGGTTTGCATTTCATTTTCTGTGTGTGAAGAATGTTTGTAAAATATCTCTGCTTGCACTGTTGGGTCAGCTATCTGTCTAGCGATCGTTCGTCGAGTTGATTTCGATCACTTGCCAAGCGCTGCCGAGGAGGCATCTCCATGGCCCTGGAGTCGAGGGGGGATCGCTTAGACTTCGATAGACTTGTTGCCCCTTTTGGGGCCTCGGGTCCTCTGCGTTGGTGGGGCTGTAAGAAGCCCGCTAAGGATAACCGGACAGTGAAGCTGCGCGGCCGCCTCTTTGCGAGGACTTTGATCTCTGGCGTCGCGGGTAGGCAACTACCAGCCTGGGATGACCGAGAGGGGCAGCCGCTCGGATGCCTCTTGTGAGGGCTTCGATCCCTGGCGTCACGGATAGGGAGCTACCAGCCGGAGATGACCGAGCAGGGTAGCTGCTCGGTTGCCTCTTGCGAGGGCTTTGATCCTTAGTGTTAGAGGGGCTGTAGGGAGCCCACTAAGGATGACCGGGCAGTGAAGCTGCACGATTGCCTCTTGGCGAGGGCTTGGGTCTCTGGCGTCGTGGGTAGGCAACTACCAGCCTGGGATGAAGGAGCGGGGTAGCCGCTCGGGTGCCTCTTGCGAGGGCCTCGATCCCTGGCGTCTTGGATAGGGAGCTACCAGCCGGAGATGACCGAGCATGGTAGCTGCTCGGTTGCCTCTTACGAGGGCTTTGATCCTTCAGGAAGGGGACCGAGCAGGGTTACTGCCCGGTGCCTCTTGGCGAGGGCTTTGATCCCTGTCGGTCGTGGATGGAAGCTACCAGCCGGGGATAGCCGAGCAAGGACTCGACTGCCTCTGGGAAGACTTTGGTCCTTAGCGCGGGAGGGGCTGTAGAAGCCTACCAAGGACCCTTGGCCGGGCAGGGTCACTGCCCGGTGCCTCTTGGCGGGGGCTTTTGTCCTGAAGGATAGCCAAGCGAGGAACCCTCGGGCTTGACTGCCTCTGGGAGGGCTTTCTGATCCCCAGCATTGCGGCAGGGAAGCTGCCCGCTGGGGATAGCCGAGCGAGGGATCCTCGGGCTCGACTGCCTCTGGGAAGGCTTTCCGATCCCTGGCGTTGCGGTAGGGAAGCTACCCGCCAGGGATAACCGAGCAGGGTAGCTACTGGACTGACTCTAAAGAGGGCTTTTTGGTCCTTAGCGTCAGGGCTGTAGGAAGCCTACTAAGGATAGCCAGGCAGTGGGCTGCGCGGCCGCCTCTTGGCGAGGGCTTTGAATTGTAAAGACGGAACTCTACTCGGGATGATTCGACGTTTCTTTATTCGTATGAACAGGAATTTTAGAGAACGATTTACACCATTTTTGTGAAAGGGAAAAAGAGGGGGTGGTGTACACTCGCTGGCTTTGACCTCACTGGTACAGCTTAAGCTTTTCGGCGTTGTAAGGCCGCGGAAGCTTTCGTCCGTCCGCGTCTTGTAGGCGGTAGGCTCCGCCGGGGAGCGCCTCAGAGACGAGGAAGGGACCCTCCCACTTTAGGGAGAACTTATGGAGCCTGCCTTGGTCGGTGAACTCGTTCCGCCGTAGGACCAGATCCCCGGTCTTGAAGGAGCGGTGTTTGATCCGAGAGTTGTAGTATCGGGCCGTTTGTTGTTGATAAGCGGCAGCTCTGATCTGAGCCCGATCCCTCTTTTCCAACAAGATGTCGAGGTTGGTCCGTAGTGCCGAGGTGTTTGCATCATCGTCGAAGTGCTCGACCCGGTGACTGGGTAGCCCGATCTCCGTTGGGACCATCGCTTCGGTCCCGTAGTAGAGGCTGAAGGGGGTCTCCCCGGTGGGAGTCTTTTTTGACGTGCGCAGGGCCCATAAGACCCGGGGTAGTTTTTCGACCCAACTGCCTTGTCGCCCTTCTAGGCTGGTCCGGAGACCTCGGAGGACGTCTCGGTTAGCGACCTCGGCCTGCCCGTTGCATTGGGGATGCGCGACCGCAGCGAACTTCATGAGGATATGGCACTCTTTGCAGAAGTCCTTCACTTTCTCGTTCTCGAAGTTCGTACCGTGGTCGGTGATGATACACCTCGGGATGCCAAACCGGAGTATTAGGTTGTTTTGCAGGAACCTGATGGTTGTAGCGACGCCCGGTTTCCTGATGGGGACGGCCTCGATCCACTTGGTGAAGTAGTCCACCGCGACGAGGACGTATTTGTGCCCGCCCGTTCCGGTAGGGAACTGGCCGATCATATCCAACCCCCACTGGGCGAACGACCATGGGGATGTTAGGGCGGTCAGCTCGGTAGCCGGAAGACGGGGAATGCTGCCGTGGAGCTGGCAGCTCTTGCACCTCGTGGGCTAGTAGTACTCTTGGAGTAACGCTTTTTGGATCAAGGTTCGAGCCCCCTGGTGTGCACCGCCCACCCCTTCATGGATTTCCCGAAGGACGTAGTAGGCTTCGTGGGGGTCAACGCACCGGAGCAGGGGCTGAGTGAAGGCCTTTTTGTAGAGGTTCCCATTGCTCCAGACGAAGTAGCGGGCTTTGGCCCGGAGACGGCGGGCGGCTGCCCGGTCCTCCGGGAGCGCGCCGTCTTTCAGGAACTCCACGAGGGGCTTCCTCCAATCCCGGTCGCTCTCCTGCGCCGCGTACACGTGGAATGTCGTCGCTCCGTCTCCCACGCTGGGTTGAGGCAAGGTTTCGAAGAGGATAGACCGCTTATTGTTGGCCAAGTATGATGAAGCCAGCTTGCTCAGGGCGTCTGCTTGGGCATTCAGCTGCCTGGGTATTTGTTCTACCTGGACTTCTTCGAAGTTTCTTCGGAGTTTCCTCACTTCATCTAGGTACTTCATCATCAGATGCTCCCGAGCTTTGAAGCGGCCGGTCACTTGACCGACAACAAGGGCCAAGTCGCTGCGGATTCGAATTATCTTCAGCCCCAGCCCGACGGCCATGCGCAGTCCGGCCAGGAGGGCCTCGTACTCTGCCGTGTTGTTTGATGCTTTGAAACTGAGCCTCAAAAAGTACTCCATCTCTGCTTTGTTCGGGCCCCGGATGATGAAGCCGGCACCGCAGCCTTCCTCAGTAGAAGACCCGTCGACGTAGATGACCCACTCTGGAACCGAGCCAGGGCCTTCCGTGACGGACACTGGGTTGCGAGGGGCGGCGCGGACTCCGGTTTCTTGCTAGGGATGGTGCATTCAACAATGAAATCGGCCAGGGTCTGCGCCTTGATGGCTTGCCTCGGGAGATACCTCATGTCGAACTGAGATAGCTCCCGCCTCCATTTTTCTAGGCGGCCCGAGGATTCGGGTGATGCCAGGATAGCACCCAACGGGCGCTCGGTGAGGACGATGATGGTGTGTGCTTGGAAGTAGTGCCGCAGCTTCCGTGAGGTTACCACGAGGGCTAAGACAATCTTCTCTATGGCGGGGTACCTCGTTTTCGCATCCTTAAACACGTGGCTCACATAGTACACCGGTTTCTGCGCTCCCTCGGTCTCCCGGACGAGCACCGAGCCTGCTGCTTGGTCGGATACTGTCAGATACAGCGACAGCTCGTCTCCTTCCACTGGCCGGGTGAGCAGCGGCGGCGTTGCGAGGTGCTTCTTTAATTGGTCGAAGGCGGCTCGGCATTCCTCCGGCCACTCGAACCTCGGAACTTTCCTCAGCGCCTTAAAGAACAGAAGGCACTTCTCCCACGACCTGAACATGAAACGGCTCAGAGCGGCGACCCGCCCCGTGAGCCGCATGATCTCGACGTTAGTCTTGGGCGCGACCATGTTCAGGATAGCGTCAATCTTCTCTGGGTTAGCCTCAATTCCGCGGTGAGTGGCCATGAACCCGAGGAACTTTCCCCCGGTGACTCCAAATGCGCACTTGGCGGGGTTTAGCTTCATGTTAAACTTGCGGAGTACTTCGAAAGCCTCGCCCATGTCCTTGGCATGGTCGGCCGACGAGATGGACTTGACGAGCATGTCGTCAACGTAGACTTCCATATTCCTGCCGATCTGTGGCTTGAACATGCGGTTGACCAGCCTTTGGTACGTGGCCCCGGCGTTCTTAAGGCCGAAGGGCATCACCTTGTAGCAGTACACTCCCCGGTCCGTTGTGAATGCGGTCAGATCTTTATCTTCAGGATTCATACGGATTTGGTTGTAGCCGGAGAAAGCGTCCATGAAGCTCAACAGCTCGTGGCCGGCCGAGCTGTCGACTAGCTGGTCTATGCGGGGGAGCGGAAAGTTGTCCTTGGGGCAGGCCTTATTGAGGTCGGTGAAGTCGACACACGTACGCCACTTCCCGCTTGACTTCTTGACCAGAACTACGTTTGTCAGCCACTCCGAGTAGGGCACATTTCTAATGAAGTTGGCGGCGAGGAGCCGATCAACCTCCTCTTCGATAGCCTTCTGTTTGACCGGAGCGAAGCTTCTTTTCTTCTGTCTGACGGGCCGGGCCGCAGGATCAACCCCGAGCTTGTGGGAGATGATTTTGGGGTCGATCCCAGGCATGTCAGCAGGCGCCCAGGCAAAGACATCGGAGTTGCTTCTGAGGAACCTGATCAGGTCATCCCGCTGAGTCCCCGTCAGGAGCGATCCGACCTGGATGGTTTTCCCCTGGTCTCCTTCTGTTAGGGGCACCTCGGTCAGAGGTTCGACCGGTGCTCCACGGACCTCCTTCCACTCGTCTCGGGTGTCCAGGGAAACTTTGATGTCGTCGCATGCCTCGGCATCGTCGGCAGGCTGCTCGGGCAAGACGTTTCGGTAAGGCCTATCTTCGCGACCCGCTGGCTCCCGTATGCTCGACCTATCCCGCCCCGATCGAGATGGAACTTTATCGCCAGGTGGTAGGTCGATATCTGGGCCTAGAGGGAGTTCAGCATCGGGCGGCCGAGGAGGACGTTGTAGGCCAACGGGACTTTCGCTACGATGAAGTCCACAGACAGTGTACGCGTGTGGCCAGGCTCCCCGATCGTGAACTGCAGGGTGACCACCCCTTGCGCCGGGATGGAGTGGTTGGTGAATCCCGAGAGGACGTGAGAGGTCAGTTTCAAGTCTGCTGGGGCGAGCCCCATACGCAGGAAGCAGTCGTGGAAGAGGATGTCTGCCGAACTGCCCGAATCGACGAGTATCCGGTGGACCTCGTACCGGTGGATTTGGGCTGTGATCACCAGCGGGGCGTTGTGGGGCACAGTAATGCCGTGGAGATCCTCGTCGCCAAAGGTGATGGGCTCTCGGCCTTTAGTCCTTTTGCTCGGGCGGCCGCCCGCGTCTCCGTTGAGGGGGAAGCGGCGGCCGGGACCTGGATTTTCGGGGCGATTATTTGCTATGTGGATGGAGATCGGAAAGCCAACTTTGTTTTTGTGGATTTTCGTTTCCCACAGACGACGTCAACTGATGGAGGATCTTTTCGGGTCTCCGTCAGATGTTGTCTTCCGTTGATCTCCCAGTGGATTTCGGCGGTGATCTTCTGTTATGCATGGGTCTCAATGGGTTTTGAGGAGATTGGTGATTTAACGTGTTTAGCGTCGAGTACCTGCGAAGAAGTCCCAGGACGGTTTGGTACCACCAAGGACTCTCCGACGATCAAGTTAGTACTAGATCCGAGCAGAGTAACGGCTAAGTGGAATCCAGAAAGGCTTACTTGACCCCTCTGTGATGGGGGTTTATATAGCGGCGGCGGCACGCAGCAGCAGGCGTGAGAATCTCGCCGGCAGTTACGCTCCCGACGTCACGTCCGCGTAAAGAGCGGATCGCCCATCAATGGGGATCGTGATGATGTGGAACGCGGGACGTTGCTGGCGGAGAATCTGCGCATGGCGAGATTTGCGGAGCGGCGGTTACGCCTGTGAGTGGTAGAGTTGGTCGGTCGGAAGGACCGAGAAAGACGGCCTCGGCTGAGGAGCTCGAAACCGAGCAAGAGGACTGAGGAGTCTTGGTCCTGTGGCGGCTCGGGGCGAGCTGAGGGGCCGAGGAGGCAAATTTGCACGGCCCCCAAGGAGGGCTAGCCTGTGGTTGCCTGGTCGGCCTCTGAGGGCCCTTTCTTCTGGGTCTTGGGACATATCATCTGCCACGTGTGCTGGTCTCGCATCGTCAATATTGAGCATCATCACTCATCTACTAAAATAAAGAAATAAATGTTTAGCAAAATAATAACAGAAAATGCAATGGATCGAGAGAAAATTGAAAATTTGATGGAAGCAGGGAATCAATCTTTCTCTCTTTTTTCCTCTCAAAGGCGGGGGGATACAAAACGTCATTCTCCACTATCTTAGCTTTCCTTGTTCCAAATACGGCTTACATTTAATAATCACGCACTAGAACCAAAAATAGGAGCAAACTCCTAAAACAACTTTAGGGAGGAAAAAAACCTTAAAGCTTTGGTAAATGAAAAGGAAAGTGCACGTGCGTCAAAAAAGGCTCAATTTCAGCCGTCCATTTCAAGACCAATCGCTATCCTGTGACTCACCGACAAGCGCACGGACCAAAATAACCGCCTTTGAAAAATAGGGCCCACAAAAACCCAGAATTAAACGCAATGTTATTTACACAAAACCACACCTTTTTCCAGCTAATTAATTTCCATTGAAGAAAAAAAATGAAATCTGCAACTTTTCGAAGAGGGCTTTTTTACAAATTACCATCAAACTTTGACATCGACGCCGACGTCGAAGACGAGCGCCGCATTCTTCCACTCGCCGATGGCGTCAGCGTGGGAGCCGCCGAGTTCTTCATCGAGTTTAATCGGCTCGATTTCGACCGCAGCTTATTCCTCTCGATGTCGCCGGCGGCGGCGGCGGAGGGCTTCCCCTCCTCCGCCTTGCTCCTCACCGCCGCCACTTGCACCGGCAGCACGCAATTGCACAGAAACCCTATTTTCGACAAAACTTCAAAAAAAAACCCCAAAAGGATCGAAACTTTCTCAGATCTAGATCTAAAAACTCACCGATCTTGGCGAGGCGATTGACCCAGCGAGGGATGGGGTTGCCGGCAAGCCTCAAGCAGGCCTGATTGCAGAAGTGGTTGCAGTTCTTGGAGATGAGGTTGTACGTGTTGCCCGTGTACTCCTCGGCGAGCTCCTCCATCAGCGACCTCACCTCCCTCGACCCCAGATCTGTGCGCCCTATCAGGATCGACTTGCGGAACGCGAAGCCAGGGCACTGGCGAGGCTCGCCCTCGAAGATCCCCGTCGTGGGGTGGTCATGGGCGCCGTACGCGTACTCGACGCCGTGGACTGCAGATCGGTAACCCTAGACCTTCAAACAGGAAGAACTAAAGATTGAAACTTTGAAGGGGGGATGAGATCTGGTGCGTACCTTGGACGCCGGAATGGTAGACGCCGAGGCCGAGCCAGTAGGCGTAGCCGTTGATGGGGGTGAGGTCGTAAACGTTGAGGTAGACCGGGACCGATCCGGACCGGCGCTTGCTTGAGAACGCTTTGATGAACATTTTCGAGGAAGAAGGAGGAAAAAAGGATTAAAAAAGGGATTTTTTTTGGGTGAAATTAGGGTTTTTTATAAAAAGATTCTCTCTCTAGAGGTTATTGGATCTGGAGTGAAGGGATTTGTTTCTTCTTGGTATCTTCTTCTGAGTTTCTTGTTGTTTTTCTTTTGATGCTTTGGATTTATCTCTCTCTCTCTCTGTGTTTAGAGAGAGAGAACAGAGAGAGAGAACAGTGTTGGGTTCCGTTTTGGATTTGAAAAAGTTTTTAATTTTGCGAAGAAAACGTAGAGAGAGAGGGAGTTGTAACGGAAAGAATTGACAAAGTGTGAGGATTCAGACAAAGAATGTATGGGGGGAGTAAAATATTAGTGGGATTTTTATTTGTATTTTAAAAATTTGGAGGTAAAAAGATTTATTTACTTGGTATAAATATTTTATGATATGATTGGATTTGGATTTGTGGCTTGTTTGTATGAGATCTTGGATCTAAGAATAAGGAAGTTGCTGATTTGATTATTAACATTCATGACAATCATGGTAGCTGATATTAATGGATAGAAGATCAATCCAGCCGATATGCAGTTGAAGGGTTTTCTATCTGGTCAATGCCAAAAGTAACCCCACATAGTCGCATGGTTGATTCCCTAACCTCGGACAAATTTAGGCTCGGGAACAAGCTTTATGAAACCATGGTTTTGTTTAAGATGAAATGAAATCGCACGGTCTCATTACAGCGAGGTTCCGTAAAGTTTAGAGTTATTTGGCAATATAAAATAGGGGTTTTGGAGTTTAGAAAAATAAGTCAAAACCTTTTGAAATCAGGGTATGAGAAATTATATTTTGATTGCTAGGCGAGCCTTGATTACAGGTTTTGAAATTCATCATCAAAACCCCACTGAACCATTGTTTCAGAAACCATAAACATGTTGCCATATGAGGCCTCGGTTCTTTTATAGTGCAAGAAGATGATTAAGAAGAGAGAGAAGATGATTAAGAAGAGAGAAGGCGACAGGGGAGCTAGGGCATATGCAAGATGGCTAGGGTAACGACAACAACAGGATGGCCTGGGCGGTGGCGAGTAAGGAGCGCGACGAGGTCACCAGACTCAAGTTAGTATTTTCCTTAGGGTTAGTTGCATATATACCCCTTGTACTACGGGGGTTTGAGCACTTATATCCCGTGCACTATCATAACAAGCATTTAGATCCTTTTTGATTATAAGATTCATTTTTGATTCCTATTTTACCCTTTTATTCTTTCTCTTTTCAATGAAAAACTACGGATCATTAATCTTAATCTATAAACTCTATGACCTTTTATTATCATTCATCACAATTCCAATCTTTCTTCCATTGTTCCTTATTTATCTCGTTTTCTTTCAATTGCCTTTTTTAACATTTTTCTCTCTTCAAACTACGATGATATTCAACATCTTTTCTTTGATAATCCTCCAAATGAGCATTTTTTATTTATTACGATGTTATTTTCTCAAGTTGTTTTGCTGAAGATTATACCTTCCGTTTGACACTTTTAGATAGGGTTTGGAGTTCTAAATTGTTGAAGAGAAGAATAAAAAAAAGGTAAACTTGGAACTAAAAAGTATTTTATGATCAGAGGGGGTCTAAATACCTATGATGATACTGTAAGGGTATAAGTGCTCAACCCCTCATACTGCATGGGGTATATCTGCAATTAACCCTTTTTTATTTTAAAAGAAAAAGATAATTAAGTGTTGGTAGTGAGATGGCACCAGAGGAGGACAACAACGGCGAAGAACGATATTTTTGGTTTTTCTGCTCTCCTTCCCACTCTCTATCCTCACACACCATAGCATTTATACACCATCTACTTCAATTGTTAGAACAAACAACATCTTTATTTATTTATCAAATCCCTCAGAGCACTTTAGTATTGTTCTAAACAACAAAAAGAATTATAACGGAGTTGAATTAAACATCATCTTTTCGTGTAAGTTTCTTAGAGTTTGAATTCAAAGGGTTTATGCCGATGAGGACAGAGTAAGTTTGTGCTAATAAATTACTCCATGATGATTTGCGCAAATAACCATAAATCCAACAGATACTGCAGCCTTCTGATTCCAACAACTCTGGCACATATCAATGGCATAAAATATTTCCTTTTTTTTTATAAAAAAAAGGAGGAGAGGCGACAGGTTCAATCAGTCTATTATTGATACAGTATGTATGTCATCAAGTGATTGCTAAATTACCTTGGTAAAAATGAACCTCTTCCCTCCATTTTCTGTTTGTTTTTTCCCAATTTTTTGTTTGCTCTGGTTATTGTTTCTCATTTTGTTTTTCGAGGGGTGCTTTTAGTTACTTTGCAGCTTTGTCTATTTATTGTTTGCAGGCTGCAACCTTGGTTATTTCTTGCAATTATTGAGGGTCATGTCTGTGAATGAATGCATCTTTAAATTGTTCATTTTTTTGGTTTTTGTTTTTTTTATTCGGGTTTTTTCCTCCTTGCTTGGATATGTTTTGAATGGGTCATTGCTTTTTAGACCAAAATGTTATAATTTAGAAACCTTGTATCTAGAAGATGAAAGTAGATGGAATGAGAAAGTTAATATGGATAACTGCCTATAGAGATTGAAATATAAATGAGTCCATCCGTAAAAAGTTGAAGTTAGTTTCCATACAGTGTAAAACAACAAAGAAATGATCAAGATGGTATTGGGTTACCGTCATGTTCAACGGAGACCGACGGATGCATCACTCAAGGGGAGTGCCAAGTTGTGGTTATTAGAGCAACAAAGTTAGTGGTAGGCTTTAATGAATACAGGGTGGAGGTTAAAATAATGTTTTGGCTGTCAATTTAATCAAATAGGTTAGCACTTCATAAAGTGAATGAAAAGTCAACCAGCACTGAAAAATCATCTCAAATGCAGCCTGTGTATATGATTGAAAGGTGATCTTAGAGACCCAAAGCCTTCTATCATCTGAACTTTTTTTTTTTGGAATAATAGAGCATAAGTGGGATTTAGCAGCACTCGCTATTATTGTTTGACCTTCAAAGCTTCTATAGATCCTTCATTCCCATATCCACTTCAACTTTCAACTTTTATTGGTATCATCCCTTTCTCTTCTTGTTAGGTCACCTTATTGAACAATGTATACGGTTTTTCGGAACTTCCACATCAGAAGCTCTTGTTCCTTCTAGTTTCTTCTTGGGGTTGGCTACAATACAGACTGAAGTCAAGAAAGCTCGGATGATCAATTTCGGGGAAAATTAGTGTATCCTTGTGTTGTGTGCTTGTGCGTGTTTTGTGTAGGTGGTTGTGTTGTGTGCATAGGTTAGGCTTACGATTCAGTTAAAAAAACGCCGATAAAGACAAAACCAAGACAATTTATTGAATATCTACCATTATAACTAGAACACATAGTGATAGACCAAAAAGCAGCTTTTTTTTATATATCGAGTAATAGAACAAAGGAGAATAATGCTTTACCAAACTCTAAATCTACACAATGCCAACTTAATTTTACAAATAGACATTATTACCTTTTTTCATTAAAATGCTAAAATACAGCAATTATTATCATGGCCCCCCTTCCCCTCTCTCCCTGTCTCTCTCTCTCTCTCTCACACACACACACGTTTATTACTCATAAGAAGATAAACTAAAAAAAATCAAATACATGTATCATGAATTTGAACAATTTATAAACCATCCATCAAATATTTTTTTTTTCATTTTTAGATTTTTTCATTGCTTTGTTTAGGACATCTAATACACGCACGTGCATCGCACGCCAGTCTTTACTATTATGACCCAAACTCATGAGAACGGGTAAAAAAGTTTCTCGTTTTTTCATAGAAAAATATAAAAATGAGAAAAATCCATGAGAGGATTCTATAGTGAAAGCATGTCTTGTCATCCTTTCATACACATGTTATTACTTTTATACCTTTCAACAATACCAAATACAACATATATTCATCTTAAGATGAACAAACTTAACTAGATGGCTTAATTTTTTTTCACACACGTGCGATGCACGTGCATAAATTTTAGCTGTGAAGGATTTTAATAGATTTAAGGGGCAGCTAAGGCAAAAAAAAACGAGATTTCTGGGACGAAATACGATTCCAAAACAACCACATTTGGCCCAAGATAACTAAAAAAGAGACCAGGCCAGTCCGGCCCATTTCCCGCCCCAAAACCATATGCTTAAACCCTAAACCCCAACCCCAGCCCCAAAAAGAAAAAAAAATCCCCAATTTCTTCCCCAAATGGCTCGCTGCTTCTTCAACCTAGCCCGAAATCTCAAAACCCTAACCCTAACTCTAACCCCAACCCGCAACTACATCTCCTCGATGCGCCGCTCCGCCTTCAAAGACCGACTCCTCCGCCACCTCCGCTCCGAGATCCCCGCCTCCGGCGACCTCCCCTCGCCTCCCTCGACCTTCGCAGCATTCTCCATCGACAACCTCCCCGGCGAGCGCTGGATCCGCCTCACCCGCGCCCACCGCCACGAGACCGTCAAGATCGAGGCCACCATGGTCGACGGCGCCGCCCCTTCGACGAGATCCAACGCCGGAGATGATTCATCGGCGAGGCTTCATATCAGCGTGATCGTCGAGGTGTCGAAGGGAGAAGCCTGCGATTTCGTCCTCCAGTTTGTTTGTTCGGCATACCCGGATGCATTGGATGTCGAGAATGTGGTTCCGATGAGAAAGGGCGTGAAGCCGATCGAGCCCTTCAAGGGGCCGGATTTTTGGTAAAAGCACTAAATTTGATGTTTTTGAGATGGTTATGTGATTTAGTTAATTTCCATACAATTAAGGGTTACTGTTCGCTGAGGTTGCAATTTGCAAATAGCCCAATAATTTAGAGTAGTTGTAATTGGAAATGAGAAATATATATACTTGTAGAAGTTTATGAGAGTTACATTTGGCCAAATTTGATGCAATTGAGGTAGCTAAATAATTTAGGGGTAGTTGCATATAGCATACTTCATTTGTGCTTTTATCAACATTCATAACCCCTCAATCGATTGATAAACACCCAGCACGCATGGAGTTGTAAGTGAGTTGAAATACAACTTATAGGTTTTAATTCATTAAATGTGCAACTCTGTTGTAATCGTTTGCTAACCCATCGAGGATAGAGACATGTAGTTGAACTTATAACTTAAAGCTAGTGACTAGTTACAATTGTAGATGGCACAAGGCTTATAGCTGTTTATCGGACTTGTCTTTGGCTAAAACATTGATACTTTTGAGTAAGTAAAATAATTTAGGGATAAAATCATATTAAATTTGTAAACATCAATTGACCTATGTACACTCAAAAGCCCTTTGATTTAGTATTATCGATGTGGGCTATGTGCTAACAAGATAATTGGGGAGTTACAAGCTCTGGGTTTCTTAGAACTTTGCCATTAACCTTGTAATTTAAATCTAGTATATTTTTCGCTTTTGAAGCTTAAGTAATACTTGGTGCCACTCAAGGGCCCAGAATTTGGGGGGAAATTGACACAATTGTGCAAGTTAAATAATTTAGGGTATATTATATTGCATATAACCATAGTTACAAATTCGTCGTTCGGGTATAATTCGGTGAGGTCGAAAATTCGGATTCGGAGAACTATTCGGAAAAAATCGGCAGGTATTCGGGAAAAATTCGGCAGGTGTTCGGGAAAGATTTCGAGCAAGAAATTAATATATGAGACGCTAGGTTTTGATTTTGTGAATTATTTGCTGTTTTTTGAATTATTCGCTGTTTTTTCACATAATTCGGGAATAATTCGCGAATAATTCGGCCCACCGATTAATTCGGCGATTAAGTCGGCTGATCAAAAATTCGCGAATTCGGCGAATAATTCGCGAATTATGTGACTATGCATATAACTATAGCACACATCATCTATACTTAACTTATCTCTTAAAACTCTTCATCAACATATTTAGTCCCGATCTGGGCTGAAATGTCACTTATAAGCTGTTACATTTCAAATGACCTACTCCAGGGGTGTCCTGTGCTAACAAGCTAATTGAGGGGTTATGTGTAACAAGGCATAAATGATGGATACCATATGCAATAAGCCCAATAATTTAAAGTTGTGCTTGTGTTTATATAGCAATTGGGTTTTAATTATTGGCAGGGAATTGGACAAGGAACTGCAAAGCGCAGTGATGGAGTACTTAGAGGAGAGGGGAGTGAACGATGAGCTCGCAGAGTTCTTGCATGGCTATATGGAGACGAAACATAAAGGGGAGCTTGTGAGGTGGTTGAAGAATGTGGAGTCTTACGTCAAGAAGAAAGGGAAGGTCAGTGAATTTGTTCTCTCCTGATAATGAAACAGGACTGCTTTGCTGGAGCTTTTGACAATAGCAGACAAAAAAGATGTTCTCTATTGCTGAATATTGATGATATGTAATGTTATTACCATATGATCATGAAGTCAGAATAGTTACTAGCGTGCGGTTAAATGGTCTATTATTTAGAGAGAAAGGTACTTTGCATCGAAATTAAAGGTTAATGTTTGGAAACTATGACATGTTTTTTCCTCGGTTGAAAGATTATCTGGGACCCTAGCTGCCGCCCCTTCAGGCTTTATCAAATGGGAAAGGTACTCAAACTATAGGAGTATCACTGCTTATTGAACTCAATATATATTTAGAGAAACCTAGGACCACTGATAAATCTTAAATGGCTTGACATCTGGTATGTGGCATATACCTAGGAATGACAAAGAATGGATAATTTCAACTTGCTTGTCGTGAGAGGCCTTCAGCAGCAAGTAGATCCGCCAAAATATTATATGTCCGTGAATATGATTAATAATACCATGAAAGCTTGGTATGAAGTTCTACCAACTATTAAGCATTTCTATCTGATCCACAACGAGATATATGATTCCGTGCTAGATGATGTAGCGATAGCATTCTTTCCTAAGCACTCTCGTTATCTTTCTTGATAGAAGCTATTCTCAGTAGAGTGCCTTTAAGCAATGATTTACCCTCTACAGCCAAGCAGCACTTTTTAAGATGTTCAGGCATCAAGCGTAATCACTGTTATCTAGAAACACATCTTGGCCATGTTTGCATATGAGGATTTTTGAAGTGGCAATTAGTGTTTTAAGAAGCGAACACCTATTCAGTTCGGAGGGCTAAGCTGCTCTTTTTTTGAATTGTGATTAAACAGCCCGCCATTCTCACTTATTATTCAAATGCACTTTTCCTTAGTTTATAGGAAACAATTAAAATACATCAGCTATTTTTTAGTACTTCTATAACCAGAGTCTATTTTACTAGAGTTATTACCCAATTGGGCATAGCTCCAGCAAGATAACCTTCCTCTCCAAAGTGAGAGGTTTGCTAGTTCGATTGTTGGAAGGGTCACACCCCAAAAGAGAAAGTCTTATAAATGATAATTCTGGTTAACATTTGCTATGAGAATAGCATATTAACCATTACCCCTATTACTAACACCCAGATGCCTCTATTCCATCGCCCTATGTTTCTTCGCTAGGCTAGGTGCTAGGGTTTTCTGCAGCACAGATGAACTTGGACTTTGACGGCTGACAGTTTAGGCCGGATATAGGGGATTTTTTTGGGATTCTATATTTTTTCACTCTATTTGGAAAATGTTTTCTTATATTTTTGTTTCCTTTAAATTTTCTCCTCTTTCGTACTATTTACTTGCAGTAATTTGAACTCTTTATGAAGTTTTAAGATTTTACATGTAAGATATGAGTTATTATAGTAGCATTTTGAACTATTAGTGAAGGAATAACACGGTTGAATCAAGAAATGAGCATGCTAATCATTGAATGGTTTTCTAAGGAGACTTTTAAAAAAAAATGAAAGTAATTGAAGCCATAGATATTGCTCTGCCGTTAGCTACCCTTGTCAGGCTGATTTACAGTTTTCAAGACTTTGCACTATCGGTTGCAAATAATCATGCATGCATGAATATTTCTTTTACTAGACATGTTATCGGAAGGTCATGTAGAGCATGAGAATATGGAAACTTGTACATATGCCATAATAGTTGCACATTACCGCTAGATTGACTGTCTCAATTCCATCAACAAACCCTAAACAGCTACATAATTTCTTATCTTCTTTTTTTTTGAGGCAAAAAGCTGCTCAATAAAATAAATTAGAATAAATAAAATATTTACAAGACAAAACATACAATGCATCGAGATAAACGGTACTATTTGAACTAATATCTTATGATTTTATTTGTGGAGGATCATTGTCGTTATCCTTCACACAAATGCAACCAAAAAATATAAGACGAACACCTTACAATAAAAATGCTAGATACATCATATAAAAATACAAACAAAAAATAAAATGCGCTACAATTTATTTCAAAACGTTAGCGCCTGTTGTAGGGTGTTTTTCGTCACCCCAGTGAGATGGGAATACGCGCGCGCTTGTCAGGCGTACTACAGATTCCTCCTGCCTAGGGTAGGCCGGGGTTTAATGATTGTGGGGATCCGAATCTCCGGCAGCCGCGGACTAAGCTGCCGTTAATTACCCATCGCCTTTGGGACGAGGGAACCTCCGATTAACGGGTTAAACTGGTCATGCGAACTCAATGTGCAGTGTGCGTGTGTTTTGAAAGGGGGTTTTGGATATATCGGGAGCCACGCAGAGTTTTTTACGGGGGTCCCGCTACCCGGATAGCGGGCTGGGGGTCAAGGGGGCTAGCAGCCCCCTTGCGGGGTTCGGGGCAGCGCCCCGGCCCGAAATTTTTTTTTGGAGGGGGAGAATGTGGCGGAGTATGTATATGTGTGAATTTGTATACATATGTATGTGTATATGTATGTACATAAAAAGAGAGGGAAAAGGCATCCAAGGGATGCGTGGGGGCCACGTGTCGGCACGCGAGCGCCTTGCGCAGGTGCGCAAGCGCGTGCGCCACGTGTCGGCGCGCGGGCGCCTTGCGCACTTGCGCAGGTGCGCAAGCGCGCGCGCCACGTGTCGGCACGCTGGCACCTTGCGCACTTGCGCTGCGCGCCGGAGAGGCACAAGAGGCTTTTAGCCTGAAAAAATTTCTCAGAAGAGAAATCAGAGGAGTTGGACTCCTGAATGTGTTTTTCTTCTTTTTTTGAGGGTTTAGTGAAAGATGTTCTTCTTCTTCCTCCTCTGTTAGCTGGATCTTGAAGATCAAGAGATGTGGGATTTCAAAATCTTTTCTTTTTGAGATCTGATGGAAGATCTGAGTTCCCCTTGATGTGTTTTGTGGTGAAAACTAATTTGTTTTTATAAAAATGAGAGTAGAACTCTTGATTTAATTCAAAAGAAAGAAGAAGGTTTTGGAACCTTGAAGAAGGAAGAAAGAGCTCAGCTCTGAAACTTTTTTTGGAGAGAGAAAAAGTTGGGATATTTCATTATCCTTGCCTTTATAGGCCATACACTTTACACATAGCCCCTTGGGCTTCACAAAATGGCATTTTGCCTATTTCATGGCTCATGTGCCATTTCTTTTTGCACATAAGCCACGGGTTTTACAAAAATTTGGTTTTATGCCTATTTTTCTTACATTTATCCATAAATAAAATAAAAGAAATGCAACAAAATTATTTATTACAAAATTTTTTATCTTGGCATGGGGGGAGGCCGGCCGCTTCATGTTCGGGCTCGACCCAGGCATGGGCCCACTGGATCTGGGCTTGGGCCCACTTGGCTTGGGGTTGACTTTGATTTTGACTTGGTCAACCGGGGTGTAAATTTTTACCCCAACAAATTGCCCCCCATCAATAGATGCACACCACATATGTGGGTCGTGTGCATGAAATTGATGGATCTTCTTTCACGTGGAGGCGACTTGATTTGGTTCCCGCCTTTTGGGGAGCTGGCACTGCCCATTTTACGACATGGACGGTCGTTGCTTGACATGTCTCCGAGACGGAGTGTCCGTGATAAGCGTTTTCCCTGGCCCGGAGCTATCTGGTTCCCGCTTTGTAGGAATCCTGCGCTGCCCTTTTTGCGACTTGGACGGTCGGTGCTGCCTTTTTAGCGACGTGGACGGTCGGTTCTGCCCTTTTTGCGACTTGGACGGTCGATGCTGCCCTTTTACCGACTTGGACGGTCGGTGCTGCCCTTTTAGCGACGTGGACGGTCGATGCTGCCCTTTTAGCGACTTGGACGGTCGGTGCTGCCCTTTTTGCGACGTGGACGGTCGATGCTGCCCTTTTAGCGACTTGGACGGTCGATGCTGCCCTTTTAGCGACTTGGACGGTCGGTGTTGCCCTTTTTACGACGTGGACGGTCGGTGTTGCCCTTTTTGCGACTTGGACGGTCGATGCTGCCCTTTTTGCGACTTGGACGGTCGATGCTGCCCTTTTAGCGACGTGGACGGTCGGTGCTGCCCTTTTAGCGACTTGGACGGTCGGTGCTGCCCTTTTTGCGACGTGGACGGTCGATGCTGCCCTTTTAGCGACTTGGACGGTCGGTGCTGCCCTTTTAGCGACTTGGACGGTCGGTGCTGCCCTTTTTGCGACGTGGACGGTCGATGCTGCCCTTTTAGCGACTTGGACGGTCGATGCTGCCCTTTTAGCGACTTGGACGGTCGATGCTTGGTTTGACTTGCTCTGCTTCTTGCAGTGTCAGGGGTAGACTTGACTTGCTCCGCTTCTTGCGGTGTCGAGATTGGATTCTGACTCGCTCCGCTTTCTGCGGTGTCGGAGTGGAAATTGACTTGTTGATTTTGATTTGGGTTGACATCAGCATCGCTATACTGGAATATGGTACCAGGAGCGAATCATCATCTGTCATTGAGAGGATTCTGGGATTTTGGTTTTTGTTTGGCATCTGCATTGCTGCACTGGAACAATGCCAGGAGCAACTTATCATTTGCCCCAAGAGGATTTGGGAGAGATTGGGATTGTTTCACGCCCGTGGATTGTATACGGTTTTGCAGGATGTATGATCCAGACCGTAGGGCCGAAAAAAATTTGGGACTTTGTCGGCGTCTGCATCGCTGCACTGGAATATGGTACCAGGAGCGACTCATCATTCGCCGTTGGGGTATGGGATTTGGAATTTATGTGGCGTCTGCATCGCTGCACTGGAATATGGTAGCAGGAGCGACTCATCATTCGCCATTTGGGGATTGGGGAGCGATGGCTTAGGAGACAGGTTTAGATCCCTATCGCCTAAGGCTTTTCAATTTTATGGGCCGTGAGGGTCCCATAAAAGCATTTTCTCCCTACGAGTCGTAAGGATCCCGCAGGTGTATTTTCTCCTTAGGAGTCGTGAGGACTCCTAAGTGTGTTTTTCCTTTATGAGTCGTAAGGATCCCACAAAGGTTTGTTCTCCTCATATATCATGAGGACACATGAGTGGGTTTTATCAATGGAGCATCATTCCCAAAGCGGAGACCGGCCGCGTAACTGGTGATTACGGTAGGGCATGGGTATGATGAGAATTATTTGAGCCCGTGGATTGTATACGATGGTCAATTTGGGGACCCACCGTAGGGTCGGGAGAATTTTTAAAAATTGGATTTTGGTTGGCGTCTGCATCGCTGCACTGGAATGTGGTACCAGGAGCGACTCATCATTTGCCGTTGTCCGTTGGGGAACGATGGCTTAGGAGTTAGGTTTGGGTCCCTACCACCTAAGGATTTTCAATTTTATGGGCCGTGAGGGTCCCATAAAAGCATTTTCTCCCTACGAGTCGAAAGGATCTCGTAGGTGTATTTTCTCCTTAGGAATCGTGAGGATTCCTAAGTGTGTTGCTCCTTTGTGAGTCGTAAGGATCTCACGCAGGGGTTTTCTCCTCACAAGGTCGAGAGGACTTTGTGAGTGTATTTCACCTCCTTTCCTTTTTACGAGTTTGCGCCCTTTCGGGTTTTCACAGACTCGCCGGTAGTCCTGCTGTTTTTACTCACGGAGCCCTTTCGGGTTTTCATCCGTGCCCGTTTTGCTTGTGGACATACCGTTTTTTTTTTGCCGCTGGTGGGACTTTAAAGTAGTCTCACCGGCAGGATTTGGGAGAAATAGGGGTCATTTACGCCCGTGGATTGTATACGGTTTTGCAGGATGTCTGATCCAGACCGTAGGGCTGATGTGCTCAATTCGCCTGCGACTTGGAGCATTCACGTGTAGTATTTCTTGAGATATCGGCCATTAATGGGTGGCATGGGCCTTTCTCCCTCGGCACTTATTAGTTGGTAGGATCCTCCGTCAAACACTTTCTCGATGACGTATGGTCCTTCCCAGTTTGGCTCGAATTTTCCCTTGGCATGTCGATTGGGGATAATCGGTCTTTTGAGGACCAACACCAATTCACCTTTCTTGAAGGCGCGGAGACGGGTTATCTTGTCATAAGCCCGTGACATTTGGGCTCGGTATAGCTCCAGATTTTGTTGCACCGCGAGCCTCTTTTCTTCGAGGGCATCGAGTTCTTCAAGTCGAAGGAGCACGTTTTCTTCCTCCGTCAACTCATGTTGGACGGCCATTCTTAAGCTCGGAACTTCAATTTCGAGGGGGAGGACCGCCTCCACTCCGAAGAGCAATGAGTATGGAGTGGACTGAGTTGGAGTACGGTGCGTGGTACGATATGCCCACAATGCCTCGTGAAGCTTGAGATTCCAGTCTCTCTTGTTGGCTGAAGCATTTTTCCTTAGAAGCTTGCATAGAGTCTTATTGAAGGCTTCGGCTAGCAAATTTGCTCTTGGATTATAGATGGAGGAATATCTCCAGTCTATCTTGTGCTGAGTAGCGAACCTTGAGACATTGAAGCTCTTGAAAGAAGGCCCGTTGTCAGAAATGATTCTTCTTGGTGTACCGAAGCGATATAGAATATTATGCTGGAAGAATGTCAGAATATCTTTTTTCTTGACTTCTTTTAGTGGGACAGCTTCAGCCCATCTGGAGAAGTAGTCTGTGGCGGCCAGTATAAACCGATGGCCTTTGGATGACGGAGGATCAATTGGGCCAACAATGTCGGTGCCCCAGACTTCGAAGGGCCACGACGCCACCGTAGGGTGCAATGGATTGGGATGTTTGTGAATGAAATCACCATGGATTTGGCAGATCTGACATTTCTTTGCATGCTCTCCGCAATCCCGTATCATGGTGGGCCAGTAATACCCAAGCCGTTTGATTTGAAGTCGCATCTTGGGACCAGATTGGTGAGCACCGCAAACGCCCGAGTGACATCTTTCATGACCTTTTGGGCTTCGGCCGATGACAGACACCTGAGCCAGAGTTGGTCATATGACCTGCGGTATAACGTGTCATTTACAAACACGTATCGGAGAGCTCTTTTCTTCAGCTGAATCCTCACAGATTTTTCTTCGGGCAGCTTGTCATATCGGAGGTACTCTATGAAGGGTTCTCTCCAATCGGGCTCGTATTGGACGATCGAAGCTTCTTCGGCGGGATTGCTCTTCTGTTCCGCGCTTTCCTCTTCTCGTAGAGAGACAGGGGGTAGGATTTGCCGGCTCCTGACTGTGATCAGAACTTCGTCCATGTCAGGATCAGCCAGCTCCTTGGCCAAGCGAGCGAGTACATCAGCCTTTTCGTTCAACGCTCTAGGGACTCTCGTTAGTTCAATATGAGTGAACCGTTTCATGAGTTCCACCACTCGACCTCTGTACCGAGCTAACTCGGGTTTGTATATCTTATAGTCGCCGTTTACTTGGTTGACGACGAGCTGGGAGTCACCGTAAACTCGTAGCCGACGGATTTCCATTTCTATGGCGAGCTCCAAACCAGCTATCAGAGCTTCATACTCAGCTTCATTGTTTGTCCGAGGCTCGGTGAGAGCAAAAGAACGCCGTAGGGTTCCCATTGATGGTGTGATGAACACCAATCCTATCCCTGCTTTTATCTCCGGGACGCTTGATTTACTGGAGGTTCTTATCGATGATGCCCCATCGAAGTAGAGCTCCCAACATGGCTCATCATTCTCGAGATGCAGCACTTGTTCGTCGGGTAACTCACAATTTAGTGGCGACCCTTCTGGTATGGGATGAGCAGCGAGAAAGTCTGCAAGAGCTTGCCCTTTTACTGCTTTCTGAGGAGTGTAAACTATGTCAAACTCAAGTAGCATGACAGCCCATCTTGCCATTCTGCCGGCTAGGCTTGCTTTGGTCATCAAGTGTTTGAGCGGGTCGACCTTGGAGATCAGCATAACCCGATGAGCGAGCAGATAGTGCCTCAGCTTCTTCACAGCAAATATCAGAGCCAGGCATTGCTTTTCGATTGGGGAGTAGTTGTGTTCCGCCCCGACTAGAGTTCGACTGAGGTAGTAGAGGGCATTTTCTTTTCCTTCCTCATTATTCTAGGCAAGGAGCGCACCGAGTGACTCGTCCAGCGCGGCAGTGTAGAGAATCAGCGGTTTATTCGGAATGGGAGCGGCCAGCACTGGAGGGTGCAACAAGTATTGTTTAATGCTTTCGAACGCTGCTCGACATTCGGCATCCCAGATAAAAGGAGCTCCTTTCTTCATGAGCTTTGAGAAGGGCCTACATCTCCCTGATAAATTTGAGATAAACCTCCGTATATAAGCAAGCTTGCCTTGAAAAGATCTTAGCTGCGTCAGACTCTTCGGAGGGGGCATCTCCATGATGGTCTTTATCTTTGATGGGTCAACTTCGATCCCTCGATGTCGGACTATGAAGCCCAAGAATTTTCCCGATGACACGCCAAAAGCGCACTTCAGAGGATTCATCTTCAGATCGTATTCCCTCAGTCTGGTGAGAACGGTCCTGAGATCTTGGATATGATTGGCCTTGGCTTTAGTCTTGACGACCAGATCATCAACATAGCATTCAACGACTTTATGGATTAGGTCATCAAAGATATTAGTCATCGCCCTTTGATATGTAGCACCTGCGTTCTTCAGTCCGAATGGCATTACCTTGTAGTAATATATTCCGATCGGGGTTCGAAATGCTGTGTGCTTCTCATCCTCAGGCGACATCTTGATCTGATTATATCCAGACGAGCCATCCATAAAGGTGAACAGTTCGTAATTTGAGGTGTCATCGACCATCATTTCCATGACCGGTAGCGGGAAGTCGTCTTTAGGACATGCCTTATTGAGGTCCCTGAAATCGACACAAACTCGGATCTGCCCATTTTTCTTCTTCACTGGGACTATGCATGCGATCCAGTCTGTATATTTCTCTTCCCTGATGAAGCCGGCATCGATGAGCTTCTTGGTTTCCTCGATGACCTTTTCTTCCAACTCCCTTCTCATTCTTCGAGGAGCTTGTTTGACTGTCCTAGCATCAGGAGATATAGCCAGCTTATGCACGGCTACCTCAGGGGAAAGGCCAGGCATTTCTTTGTACGTCCACGCGAAGCAGTCGACGAACTCACGCAGCAGGGCAATTATCTGCTCTTTCATTTCCTCTGACAAGAGTGAGCTGATGTAGGTCGGCCTTGGATTATCGGGCGTTCCTAAGTCAATCTCGGTTAGCTCATCAAAGGTTGCTTGTCCGCCATCTTCGAGCTCTTGAGGAGCTTCTTCTGGCTCGGCTATCTCGTCATCATCATTTGATCTCTCGCTGGTCTCACCAACATGGATCATGTAGCACGCTTTGGAATCAGGTTGAATGTAGCCTATGCCCCGTCTATCTGGAATCCGTCCATCGATGAGTGCTCGGACCTGGGGCGGATACCATAGCCCTTCGTAAAACTTTGCTTCGGACTCCGTTTGATATAACCGGCATCCGCACTTCTTAAAGTATTCCCGCATCTCGGGCGCATAGTATCTGGGATTGAGGACGGCTCTTATGCCTCTCTCATAGGGAAGGCACGCGACAGAAAGGTCGTCCGGGTGCACAACGGGGTTTGACCCATAAAACAAGATGCCCTTCTGTCCACTTTTCCTCCCGGGAACGTAGAAAGTTTTCAGCTGGTCCACGGTGGAGATTGATAATGCATCGAGCTCTTTGCACATTTGCTCTGGTACCCTTGTAACGGCTAGGGACCCTTCTGCAACTTCGAAGGTCTCTCGTAGTTTCGCTTGTTGCGTGGGGGTCCAATCTGCACCGCTGTTGCACGACAGGTCCTCCTCCTCTGACTCTTCAGTGTCACTGCCAAGATGAGGGCGGACTTTGCTGCTAGATGGGCCTTCAGTAACAGATTCGTCCGTATCGCTGCCGAAATGAGGGCGAGTTTTGCGGAAGGACGGGCTTCCAGCGTCGGACTCATCAGAGTCGCTGCCGAAATGCGGGCGCACTTGGGCATTTTTGCTTTTGAAAGTGATAGCCGGCGCAGATTTGCTTTTGAGTCTTGGGGCCGTTCTATCCTCGGTCAGTTGTGGCTTGGCATTTTGGTGGTTCGTAAAGTACCGAGAATCTTCATATCGGACTTCATGCACACCGAACGGCTGGATGTCTCCGTCAATACGTCTTTCTTCGCCATTTTTAGTATACTTCATGCATTGATGGAGAGTCGACGGAATGATGCCGTAATCATGGATCCACGGCCGCCCCAAGAGAATCTTATAAGACGTGTCGGCGTCGATCACGTATATCTTAGCTTCAGTTTGCAGATCCCCAAATTTGATTGGCAAAGCTATAGACCCCAGAACTTGCTGGCAATTTTGGTTGAAGCCTTGAATGGCAATCCTTTCCCTTGACAGGTGTCGGACGTCCATTGACAAACTCTTCAGAGTTCGCAAGTTCATGATGTTCACTGAGGACCCCGGATCAATCAATATGCGATTAATTCGATCTCCGTCGCTGTACCCGGTCACGTAAAGCGGCCGATTATGCTCAGCCGTTCCCAGTAGCAAGTCTTCATCCTTAAATGTGACTGCGGCGGCATACAAAGCATG
The DNA here is from genome assembly GCA_030015575.1 of Agapanthus africanus. Taxonomy (NCBI): domain Eukaryota; kingdom Viridiplantae; phylum Streptophyta; class Magnoliopsida; order Asparagales; family Amaryllidaceae; genus Agapanthus; species Agapanthus africanus. The sequence goes on from JASDDO010000012.1 coordinate 506,546,768, forward strand.
CTGGGCTTCTTTCATGTTAATTTCTGCAAAGTGAGCCTGATACCGCTCGGGGTTTTGTAGAGCGTGGATGAGAACATCTCTAAGCTCCTTAGATAGGACCAAGGCGTCGTAGATGCTCAGGAGAGACGGAAGCTTCCGGAGATGCGCCAAGACATTATAGTCCACCGAGGAAGGACTTATATTTTCATCAGCCGGTTCTCTGCCATCTTCTTCATTAGCGACTTGTTTTTCCTTCCCTTTTGGGGCGTTGCCCTGATTTTGCGGTAGAGCCCTGCCGCTTCTGAGCTGGATTTGATTGGCCTTTGTGGTGAGCTCCTCGTCCTCTTCGGGAAAACAGAGATCATCCTCGGAGTCGCTGCCAAGATGGATGGCGTAGCAGGTCACTACTGGGATCTCTTCATTGGAGTCTTCTTCTAACTCCTCCAGAATTTCAGCCGCTTGTACAGGGAAGAACTCCTTCAATTGAATCTATGTTCTTTCCTTTTGTTCATATTCTTCGAGGGAATCAATATATTTTTGAATGGTCGATCTCCCTGCAGACTCTTTTTCGCGCCGAGCTGCATTTTTCTTCTTCTTGAGCTTCTTGGATTTTGAGCCTGATGGAGCCGCATTGGCAGCTGGACTGGTAGGCTTCTTCTGCCCTTCCCATTCCATCCTGGGCTCTTTCTGAAGCAGCTTTAGCATCTTCTTCGTCTTATTAGATATGTGCGTACTCCACGGAGGCCGCGATGAGTCAGTTTCGTTTGTCAGGGCAGCGGGTTCGGTTGTCTGCTCCCAGAAGGCTTCAGCTTCCGTCTGTATAAAGTTGGCGGTTGCAACTTGATTGTTCACCAACACGCTTTTGGACAGCTCGATCTCTCCAGCCTTGTACTGCTTCTCGACCCAATCCTTGAAGATATAGCAATCCTCGATCGCATGGCTCACTACTCGGTGGTACGGGCAATACAGGGGATTGTCGGTCATTTTTGCTTCTTGGGGTCTTTTCGACTCCAGCAGTTGTAGGCCATTGTTCAAGGCATCTTTAAATATCTTGCGGACCTTGTCCCTTCTGAAAGAGTAAACCTTGTTCTTTTTCTCCTCTAGGGAAGGCCCATCTCCTCCCAGCAATGGCTTTCGAGACCGGTTGGTTTTGGATTCGCCCGCCCTTCGCTTTTCTTCATTGTCGGAGGCATTGAAGACATTGGTACTGCTGGAACTCCCGCTTCTACGGTTGTCGTCCCGCTTGCTTTTCCAGGTTTTGTCTCTCTGAGAGTCTGGCGGGGACTCTTGCTTCGAGCGTTCCAGCATTTGGACTTTCTTGGTTAGCTCCTGAAACGTCTTGAGGCCCGCTGTACACAAGAAGGGGACCATCCAATTGCTGAGGTTCCCAATGAGAAGGCTGACGGACTGGTCCTGCTCCAGCGGCGGTTCGCACTTAACTGTGAGATTACGCCACCGGACGATAAAGTCGGTGTTGCTTTCATTCTTCCCCGGCTTGGTCCTCACAAGATCGGCTATAGAGATTTTATCACTGACGCTCATGAACCTTTGCAGGAACAGAGACTCCATTTGGGCAAAGGTAATGACGGACCCGTCCGGTATACTCGCATACCAGTCGAAGGCGACGCCGGTCAGGCTGTTGACAAACTGACGAAGAAGGAGCGCATCGTTGCCCCCTGTATTTCCGCACGATGCTTTGAAGTGGGCGACGTGCTGGTTTGCATTCCCCGTTCCATCAAATCTTCCGAACTTAGGAATGACGTAGCCGCTTGGGAACTCAATCAGATCGTACTGCGCGGGATATGGCCGCCTACTACTGCCGATTTCTTTCTGAGCTTCAGCTTCGGCCACCAATGTTTTAACCTTGCTGGTGACCAAATCCATTATCCGATCCTGTGTTAGCGGGATAGTGCTATCTGGGGCCAAGGCGTCCCCAGAAGCGGAATGTAGCCGGCTTTCATTCGGCTCGACCAGTCTTGGTCCCAAAGGAACAGGCATTGGCTGCCTCGGATTGTCATCACCCGGCTGATTAGTAGCGGCTTGTGCTTGGTTAGGAGGCGCTCGAGCAATTTGAGCCGTGAGCTGCATCACCACGTTCGTTAAGTCGTCAATCTTCGAATAGAGCTTGGCCATCTCTTTATCTTTGCTCCTGAGCTGTTTTCGAAGTTCTTGAAGCAGCTCTTGCTCCACAGTCCTAGGGCGGAAAGTCGGCTCTTCCTCGCTGTCCGAGCTTGACTCTACATGGACCGAGGGGTCTATCTGCCTATCATCCTCATCGAGAGGGTTTTCTTCATCCAGCAGGGGCGGCTGTTCTTGGGCGGCGGCAACCACATTCAGGCTAGATTGGGCTTGGGATGTGGTGGCCCCGTCCTTGCTTTTGCTGCGAAGGTTGTCGCTGGGGCGCCCGCCCGCCATATAGACCGTATGGATGATATATCCGGCCGTCTTTCTATCATTGGCAGCTGATTTCACGGCTCGCTGTCTTGACCCCCTTGTTTCGGTAGATGGTAGTCGATTGAAGGCGGCCGGCCTAACCAGGTTCTTGAACGGTGCTGGCGCTTCTTTTCTGGGTTTGCCCCGCTGCTTTCGCGCGGCACAGAGCGCTTGATAGACTCTTGAAGAGACAGTGTCATACTTTTTCTGTTGGGGCCGGGACACGTCTCTTTGTGACACTGTTCGGACCGCTGTCTTCTTGATTCTGGCGGTCATGGCGTTTTTCTGAACCCACTTCAGAGGCTCGAAGGAATTGCTGATTCTTACGTCCGACTCGGCCGTCGTCGCGGGGCAACCCTGCACTTGGAACTTCACATGATTCCATTTGGCCGAAGTCTTGGCCCTCTTGTTGGCTCGATACCTGAGCCGCTTCTGCCTTAACTTTTCTGTTCTAAGCACCTGGCAGACTTCGGCTTTTTGGGAAGATGCCGCAGACCGGTTGATGGAGGGCCTTGGAGATACGCCCGATTGTGCATTTGTTAGAGTCATCGCCTGAGCTCGTCCGCGACATTTGATGTTGCCTTTCGCATCGGAAGTCTTGCCCCCAGCTAGAGCGCCAGGGACTCGTTCAGACATCATCTTAAGTTTCGGTTGTGGTGCCTTGGCGATCACGACATTCGGCCTCTTACCCCTTGAGACCGGCTTGGCCACCTGTTCCGCCGGGATCTCTGCCAGGTGAGCGCTTCCGGCAGGGTAGATGATGACAGAGCCAAACTGGCGGGGCGGCTCCTCCCATTGTCGACTGAGGCTTGCGGGGAGTACCATACGAGCGTTGATCTTGACCACGTACGGAATCGGGGTCACGTTGGAAGCTGAATTCGTCTGGGGAGACATTGTCGTCGAAGGTTGATTGCTGGACGGAAAAAAGAACATCATTTCAGTATAGGCAATCGATATGTATATAGATTGAGTTCGCATGAACGTTTAACCCGAAATATGGGAGGAGAGATCGGTCCCACCGGGCGTGCCAGAATCTGTAGGGTGTTTTTCGTCACCCCGGTGAGATGGGAATACGCGCGCGCTTGTCAGGCGTACTACAGATTCCCCCTGCCTAGGGTAGGCCGGGGTTTAATGATTGTGGGGATCCGAATCTCCGGCAGCCGCGGACTAAACTACCGTTAATTACCCATCGCCTTTGGGGCGAGGGAACCTCCGATTAACGGGTTAAACTGGTCATGCGAACTCAATGTGCAGTGTGCGTGTGTTTTGAAAGGGGTTTTTGGATATATCGGGAGCCACGCAGAGTTTTTTACGGGGGTCCCGCTACCCGGATAGCGGGCTGGGGGTCAAGGGGGCTAGCGGGGTTCGGGGCAGCGCCCCGGCCCGAAATTTTTTTTTGGAGGGGGAGAATGTGGCGGAGTATGTATATGTGTGAATTTGTATACATATGTATGTGTATATGTATGTACATAAAAAGAGAGGGAAAAGGCATCCAAGGGATGCGTGGGGGCCACGTGTCGGCACGCGGGCGCCTTGCGCACTTGCGCAGGTGCGCAAGCGCGCGCGCCACGTGTCGGCGCGCGGGCGCCTTGCGCACTTGGGCAAGCGCGCAGGTGCGCAAGCGCGCGCGCCACGTGTCGGCACGCTGGCGCCTTGCGCACTTGCGCTGCGCGCCGGAGAGGCACAAGAGGCTTTTAGCCTGAAAAAATTTCTCAGAAGAGAAATCAGAGAGGAGTTGGACTCCTGAATGTGTTTTTCTTCTTTTTTTGAGGGTTTAGTGAAAGATGTTCTTCTTCTTCCTCCTCTGTTAGCTGGATCTTGAAGATCAAGAGATGTGGGATTTCAAAATCTTTTCTTTTTGAGATCTGATGGAAGATCTGAGTTTCCCTTGATGGGTTTTGTGGTGAAAACTAATTTGTTTTTATAAAAATGAGAGTAGAACTCTTGATTTAATTCAAAAGAAAGAAGAAGGTTTTGGAACCTTGAAGAAGGAAGAAAGAGCTCAGCTCTGAAACTTTTTTTGGAGAGAGAAAAAGTTGTTGGGATATTTCATTATCCTTGCCTTTATAGGCCATACACTTTACACATAGCCCCTTGGGCTTCACAAAATGGCATTTTGCCTATTTCATGGCTCATGTGCCATTTCTTTTTGCACATAAGCCATGGGCTTTACAAAAATTTGGTTTTATACCTATTTTTCTTACATTTATCCATAAATAAAATAAAAGAAATGCAACAAAATTATTTATTACAAATTTTTTTTATCTTGGCATGGGGGGAGGCTGGCCGCTTCATGTTCGGGCTCGACCCAGGCATGGGCCCACTGGATCTGGGCTTGGGCCCACTTGGCTTGGGGTTGACTTTGATTTTGACTTGGTCAACCGGGGTGTAAATTTTTACCCCAACACCTGTAACATTGAAAGCATTGTAGATTCTGGCTTTGAAGACGATCAAGATCCTTCCTTGCTTCTATTCTTATCTAATAGAGGAATACTATTAATAGTATTTCCATCCATAATAATAACGCCGCAAGAAGTAGCTCATGATTTCTTGCGCATATGTATATTAGTGTATGTACCTCTTCTCTAAATATAATTTGTGGCCTCTCTTGTGAAATCCAAAATTAACATAATTCAGTGCAGGGGTCTAATGACAGCGGATCAATACATTCAATCAGAGACGTGGAGCGGAAAATGGAACTCGATAAACATTAGTCTTGAGGGAAATGCATATGTGGACTTTGGGGATGATGTGTGATTATCGACAACAGTCAATCCACATTTGACATAAAGGTAAGGCAGAAATATTTTTTTCCAGTGTTATGTGGGGTATGTATGCAATTTCACAATTTATAGTCTTTGGTGACATATTAGTCATTTGATGCATACAGGTCTGCTATACTTTTATGATTTTTTTGGTATTCCTTCGCGGATCTCATCTTCACTGTATCTTTATGTGATGTATTTCATATTTTTTTCTTTTTGCAGGTTAGAAAGATTATGATAACATTTTCCTGAATGCGGGAAATTAAATCGAGAATGAGGATAAAGCAGACCTAGAAATTTTGCTGGAGCATTATAGTTGTCATCGATTCATCACCATAAAAAAATTCTCTACAGCTTTCATCTTAAATCATGAGACCTACATCTAAGTGATTGCACTCTAAATGTTGTATTTTAAAATCATAAAATTTTGTAAAATCAATTCTATTATGCTGTTTGATTGTAGTTCCAGTTTGAATTTTGGAGATCATGCTTCTTTCCTCTTCCTTTTTTGATGCGACTTTGAGAATCAAACAAGCAAGCTCTCACTTTGGAGAGGAAAGTTCAACCGAATGAGCTATGCCCAATTGGTAGGAGATCGTGTTTTTGGTTGCTTGTTGTTGCAACATACTACTGTCAATTTTATCTTTACAATTATCCATGTCTTTCTGAAGTTGTGTGAAACGCCCCATATAATTCATCGGCTAATGCTTTTCATATTTGCTTGATATATTAGGCTGGCACCACCGTAACATATATGAGGATTTATATTTGATGGAAATTTTTCGTCTACGGGTTTTATTGATTTCGAAGTGGAGACGAGAAACAAGTTCATTCTCTGAGCACAATAGCTCGGTTACTCAAGGATCAGCAATAGCAATTTTTTTAATATATATTTTCGTTGGGATAACTGGCTATAAGTTTCTACCACTAGTCTGTGGAGGTACTTGTCGGATCAAATCCACGCAGGAGAACATTTACTGTGCAGGTCGTATGTGTCTGAACATGAGGGAGTCAAAGATGACACCATGAGCATCACAGAGTTGTTTGAAAGATGTCTTCTTGCGAAGTAGAGTTAATTTATTTATTTACATTTTTTTTAAAACAAGGGAGGGGTATTATGCATTGTAGCCAAAGAATTCGATGGGGTCGAATCAGGTCCGGCCCATTTTAATCCCTAGTCACGCGGTTCTCACGTGATCCCGGGCATTTGCAGTTTCTAAAATCTCTCGCTTGTTTCAATTGTGAATGAAAATTAGGGTTTCATTTGATCTTTTTGCCTCTGCGATTTGGGATTTCTGAAAGTGGAGCTCGGGTTCAGTCGCAAAAGGTACTAGATCACCAGGTAAGTTTCTTCTAAGGTTTCCATCGAATCCCTAATTCTTAAAGAAAATTTTCAGTTTTTTCTAGCCCTTATTTGATCAAGTCTACTATAAATAGTTTCGAATGGGAACTTGATATATATTTGTATTTATTGAGTAAATCATGTACTGAAATTTTCATTTTTGAGTTAATGGTTTGTGTTAAAACCCAAATTTGTCCTCCTAAATTCAGCTATGAATGTAGTAATTCAACTAGTAGATTTGCTACTGTGTTACAAATCCTAATCATATGTATGAGACCGTATGAAATTAAGATTGCTTAAATTTTGTCATTTAAATTTAATGGTTGATGTTTAGAAATCTATTTCAGCTTCTTTCCAAATGTCATTGTTAACTATTGTTGTCATAATAATTTATGGATAAAATGAAATACCAAACTACAACGCTAGGGGGAGGAGATTTGGATAGTGCTTAAATGACAAATTGAGAGATATATGAATGTGATAAATAAAGTAGACAAGTTAAAAGAGTAAACACCAACACATGAGCAATTTTCAAGTGTTTCGACGCACATGGAGATTACGCCTAAAGACCCTGCCTTTAGGCTGCCTTTCACTATTCTTGCTCCTTTCACCAGACAGGAGAGAACCTTACCATGCCTCTTCCTAAGAGGCCACTTTCCAATCTTGATTTTTTCCAAGAAGCTACAATCGAGTCGATACAAATTCTCTCTAATAGATGATAGACAATGTTGCTTTTAAATCTGTCGTCCCCTAATAGAAACTAAGAGCTTTTGGATTATTGATGATACGAAAATGAAGTGCAAATCAAACTTTAGTATAAAAGCTTTCAAAGAAAATTTACTTAAATAGATGAAAATTGGTGTTGGCTTAGATATCAAATGAAAGCCTCAAATTCGATAAAATAAACAAATTGTTAAATGGTTTTTGTTAGAAAAATGACAAAATACCCTCGAAATAGTTCTTTTGTAGGGGCAAAGTAGAGAAAATACTCACTCAATTTTAGTTAAAAATCAATTACGTATAAACTTAATAGGCTCAACGGCTATAATAACTCAAAAATTTCTCATGTCATGCTCAAGTCAACGGAAAAGAGAACATGCACTAGTTTGCTCTATGATGGTAAAAAATGATGATGTGTGCAACGAAACATCACATAGTTTTTGATGGATAAAATATAAAATATTATATAAGCTTAAATAAATAATAAATTTGATATTACACATTAATTCTCAAATCCAACATGTCTTGTTAGCTTGCAAGACCCATTCGAATATTTATGTAAATAGAAGATAAAGTAATATATTTAGATGAAATTAACACTAGAATTTACAAGAAGTATTATAAATTATCTCCAAAAATCAAGAAATAATACAGCGTTGAAATGGTATCAGGAGCTTAATGACACTAATTTTGTCATGAATTTAATAAATAAATTTTAAGCTAAAAAAATATTTTTGAGTTTGAATATATATTAGAAAATAAAACAAAACTCAAAAGATATGTAAATATTTTTTCTAGCTTAGGAAAATGATATAAAAGTGTAGGTGTGTGTTACTTAAGCTCTTTAGCATTCTAGTCTTTTTATATTTTAGTTATAGAGAAAAAGAAACATAAAATTAAGACTAATAATTTACACAGACTAAAAACCTTATCGTTTTATCTTTGGGCTTCAAATCGTTCTTCAATTTAATTTAACGAAGTCTCAACTTATTCCTCCAACCTTCTATAAATTTGACATTTCATTTTTTTCCGTCAACCTCTATTAAATATTGCATGAATAATTAGTATAAATATGCAACAATATGTTTGACAATAATCAAAATTATATCGAGATGGGTCCAATAATCTTTTTCTTTTTGATTATTCACAAACTAATTATATGATACATAAATTATAGACATAAAAGTAAAAATAACACATGTATCATAATATTTTCTTTATCAAAATGGAGATGATCAAGCATGTGAATTATTAAACCAAAATTGCTTGATAACAAATATGCAAATATATAAAAAGATTTTCAATAGTCAAGTAACTTTCTCAAAACTTATGTGGATGAATTTGATAAATTGAAAATTTTGCAAAATTATCAAATCCACAAAAAATAAGAAATGACAAAAATACGATGAGATTGTGCAGACAATATATAATGTGCAATTAAGAAACGAGTCTTATACACTATAATTTTTTAACAAACAAATTGACAAAATTCAAAACTAGAAATGATATCAAATTAAAGCTCAATCACTTATCAAAAAACATTCAAAATGAGAAACATGCAAATTCTTAGAACGATATATCACAAAAAATAACTCTCTCCTATTAACATGCATATAGTATGGATCAATCTGAAAATCATAAAAATCATAAAGCACGTAAATCATGATCACGTAAGAAGAAATATGTAAGTTAACAAAAGAGATTGCTCCCCCTCAATGTATAACAAGCAAAATTAAAAAATTAAAAAGAAAATAAGCTGAATGAAATACTTGTATTTACATATAAACCATCTTTTATAATAATCTCTACTATTATAATGGTAACTTTTTTTATAGTACTATTATAATGGTAACTTTTTTATAGCTCACTCATATATCATCTTTATTAGGAATGCAAGAAAAAAAGAGAAAAAAGTTGTCATTTATAATATATTAGAGATTGCCACGTCACTATAATAAAACAAAATAGTGATAATGACAACCTTCCTTCATTCTCATTTACTTTTTAAACTTAAATTCAAACAAAAAATGGAGCCAAAGTCTTCATTATTGAGTTTTCTATAACACTAATAAACTATATTTATGGAGCCAACATTTGATAATTGACTGTCATTTTGCATATCCAAGTACAGTTATTAGTCATGTATATGTGATCCAAGTCATTTTGTAAAATCATAACTAAATTCAATTTCATAAGATTAACTACACAAGAGATACATGGCCAAAAATATCTCAAATTGGTATACATGTGAAGCATATGAGAATTATATGATTAAATCGTTTACATAAATATCCCATAAAGTCTCATAAATCCAAATGATAAATGAAAATCTAAAAAAATGTCATTAAAAAAAGGAAAAATGGTTTTAAATCTCTAGGTTTGAAAAGCAATAGGTTTATGCAAAAAAAAGTTGTGAAAAACTTCCAAAACCTAAAAATTCTTGTGTTTTAGCCCCTATAGTACATTTACTATTGTTTTATGTCAACACTACTCTTTCAGGTAAACTACTACATTTATTTTTTGAAGTACTATAGATATCTTTCAAAATACTATATTTATGTTGTAAAGTACTACATTTGTGTTAAAATACTACTTTGGCATGAAACTGTTATATTTTTTTTAGTAAAATCACTATATCTATTACATTTGACCTTTTTCAATATAAATAGAGCATTTTAGAAGTTAATATAGTACTTTAAAAGATAACTATAATAATTTAAAAGGTAAATGTAGTATTTTATCTGAAAGGTCGGTGTAGCATAAAGAATAGTAAATGTATTATATGAACTAAAACACACAATCTTTAAGTTTAGGAAGTTTTTTATAATTTTTTTTGGGTCAGGAACCTAAACCTATTGCTTTTCAAAGTTAGGGACTTGAAACCATTTTTCTCTTAAAAAAAATTAGTAAGTACGTAAGAAAAAAATCGCATGAGAAATAAGACGCACCAATCCATAACACGAAATTTGAATAAATAATTTCTTACCGTATGGCCGTTATATCTTTATCACTTATTTTCCAATTTTAACTTGTGCGATTTCTAGTTCTTATAATTCGAAACATCTATATCATAAAAGAGTGCATTTTGATACAAATTTTTTTGGGTTCTTGTGGGTTAGTCTTTAGAATCAATCTCATGTTAGTAGATAATTCACTATTATTTTAAAAATAACATGAGTCGTATTTCCAAGCATGCTACAATGATTACTAGTAAATTTGGATTCCTGTAAAATGCTGAGCATGCGTATAATATGTAGTTATACAATATTCATGCGAAAGAATATGAAAATCTTAATTTATCATGTCATGATTTATTCGATAAGTGAATGTGAATATATAGAATCTACAACATAGCAAGCATAGGATGTTCCGGTCGCAAACTAAATTTAGACATAGAAGAATGTTTAAGCTTTTATGATTATCACTAAACTTGTATTTATTATTTTTAGAAATAGGATCACATAAAGAAACATTGCACGAAAACTTTGGTTTTGAAAACATTTTTCCCTTTAGAAATTAGCAAGAGTATTAGTTGAATTATTAATTTTCTTTTCAAACATGTGATCTAATTCTTTAGAAGCTCATGAGAAGAATCAAAAGATTTATCAATAATGTTTTTTCTTTCTCAACACACAAAGTATTTCACTCAATTTGCAAAAAAGTACTAGAAGACATCAAACTTTCATTTTTAAAAAAATTAAATCCTCATTTTTATTTCTTAAAATATTCTATTCTACAAAAATCTTTGAAAATAAATTATTTTTCTTCAACTAATCTCTTAATATCTATAATATAAGAATCAAAAGATGAATATATAATTTCACATGTAGAATAATTGCTAAATTCTCAATTTTCAAGTTCTCATACATAGAAATCAACTCATCATTCTTCTGTTCTAAATAGGTAATTTTCTTTTTAAGATCTCTATTTCTAAATGCGACATTTTAAAAATTATCAAATAATTCATAAATAACATCTAATAATTACTCATAAGAAAATTAGCATCCCATCAAAAAAATTATCATGCTTATTATAAATATCATCAATTAAATTCAAATTTGAGATAAATGATATATCTTTATAGAGAGATTGACTAAGTTGATCATAAATTTTCTCTTTTTCGTTCCCTTGAAAATTTCCCTTAATGTATAGCTTTAATGATATTTTAGCTTGACTATCATTTATACAATAAGATATTTTATCAGAAAGATTAAAATCAAGGAAAGAAATTAATAAACTTAAAGTAATCTTGTCTATAAAGGGTTGTATGTTTTTCATAATCACCACATTCCGATTTTGGTTTGGAAGAAGGGATAATCCTTTTATAAGATCCTATAAACCATAACATTTAGACTTCATTATGTATTATATTTTAATCAACCATTTCTAAAATCATTGAACAAAGGTGCTGAACTAGGATCATAACAACCCCTTTGAGGGAAGTTCATGGATCTTTAACTCTAAATCATTATACCAAAATAAAGAGCACGAGGCACTGATACCAATTAAAATACCAAAATATGGGGTGAATAAGGTTTTAAGAAAAAATGCTAATTTCTAATCTAATTAATCATATGCCACGCTAATCGCAAATTGAGAGTAATATGAATGCGATGAATACAGTAGATAGGTTAAGAGAGCAAACATAAACACAAAAAAATTCAAATGGCCCGCTCTTAAAAATCCCGTCTTTAAGTTCTTCCAACCTTTCAATTATTCTTGTTCCTTTTACTGGGTAGGAAAAAACTTTTACAGTACCTCTTTCTACGAGTCTATTTTTATGATTTTGCTTCTTTCCAAGATTCTTGTCACGTCCCGAGATGAAGGCGCGGCCAGTCGGTCGCAATCTCTAAGCTCCTGCGAGACTGCAAGACCTAACTTTCACATCTTGCTAAAATCAAATTATCCAAATACACCATATTTCTGTTTCTAAAATATCAATTTGAACCTTCCATATTTATATAATGTTCTACATAAAAATTATACAATAAGTTCCAAAATACTGGATTATATAATAAGGTCTACAATAGTGTAACCCATCCATAAACTTAATTGGTACTATATTACTCACTAATGGTCTTGGCTTGTTGAAGTCCAAAATGTACTTTATAAGTTTTATTCACTGCCGGCTCCGAACTTTATATATCTTATCCTGCATTTTTTATTTACAGCCACATAAAAGGCAGGTGAGTTATGACTCTAAGTGAGTATATCATAAATGTTATATGAGTGAAACGATATAACAATAAAAAGAGAATATTGCTAACAAATTTGAGATGGAATATAAGATATATATAATTTGAGTATATACGATGAAAGAAAACTTAAGCGGTTATATAACGTATATGCTCCCACTTATGCACCAATGGATGGATTCGGCCTACCCTGCCTACATCAGTAATAAATATCATAAAATCTCTGGGGCCTACAGCGGTAGCCTATAGTGGCATATCAAGGGCATTGGCACAGCTAACATACATCAACAACATTATATGCTACTTAAATTACTAGGTGTACACCTCTAGCGGACAAATAATCAAATCATGAGATAATGGTTCATAACCAAATATAAGACCATAAAGGCAATATTTCAATAACAATATGAGCATGTATAGGATCATGAATATCATGCGATGGATAATCAATAGCAAGCAACATATGATGAATATAGTAGTGAATCATGAAGAATAAGTTATCAAAAGACATCTAATCACTTTAAACAATTCCATAATTTATATGGTATCGAAGGAGGGAAATATAATTTCAAGAAGTGATAATCCACCTGCCGTACTTATTCGAAAAGTTAAACTCGCGTGGTTCCAAGTTCCCGCCTCTAATTTTGCGTATACCCTTTATGAAAATATCATGATAATATTGTTAACAACTATCATATAATCTCGAATTTAATCAACAATTATTTTATTTGGGCTAACTAATTGATTAGTGGTTTTAAACTACCTAAAATATCATTTAAGTTATCTAAAATAGTAAGAATATTTTTGAAGATTTTTGTGAAATAATTTTATAAAACTTTTTAACTCACAGTTCTGGTTAAATAGCGAAAACTGAAATTAACAGGGTACTGAATGCAATTTTCCCTTTCTTTTCATTTTATAGCTTAACGGATCGGGTCAGGTGAGTCAGAATCCAACCCATTCCAATCCAAACCCAAACTAATTTAATATAGAATATCTTTCTCGCTACCCCCTCTCACGATCTCGTTCTCCCTCCCGCCCTCTCTGTTTCCTCTCTTTTTTTCACAAAACCTATGGAGAGAAAAAGGAGGGGCAGCCATGAGGTCGGCCACCATGGACGCCGGCGACTAAGGGGTGATGACTACGGCGACTCCGCTACGGCAGCGATCTCTAGCAAGGTTGATCGTGATTGTAAGAGATGGGTATTTCTCTTTTTAAAAAATTAATTCTTTCCTAATTTGATATCTAAATCTCTTGGTTTCATGAAAATTCCAAAAATCAAATTTAAAAGATAAAAAGATTCATAATTTACTTACTATCGATTTGAGATTTGAGTTTTCATCTTTCGCTTCTTGATGGTGGTGACACTCTCTCTTTTTTAATACTTGATTTAATCTTTTAGAGCTTGAGAGGAGGTATGGTAAGGGGGGGGTTTTATAAATCCCTCCGTCGTCCAAAATTCTAATTTTATATTATTATATTTATGATGATTAACACATTGGACAGATTTATCTGATTATGTTTTTAAAATTATTATCCTATAGCTGTAGGGGTTTGAAAGTAGAGTTTTGTAGAGATTTGAATTTTTATTCTATATATTTATTAGCGTGTTTTTATCATGGATTTCTTTGTTTGACCAATTGTCAAAATTATAAATTTTTGGTTGAAAGATTTGATAAAAAAAATATGCATGTGTTTTGCATTTTGGGTGTTCACAATTCTCATACAAATCCTCGCTAATAGATGTGAAACATTATTGCTTATAAATTTCTCCCTTACCAATTAAGGAAGAGCTTTTGGATTTTTGATGATATGAAAATGAAGTGCAAATCAAACTTTAGTATAAAAGCTCACGAAGAAAATTACTTAACCAGATGAAAATGAGTATAGGAGTAGATATCAAATAAGAGCCTAAATTGCGTAAAATAAATGAATGGTATATGTATCATATTTTGCAAATAGTTAGAAAAATGACAAAATAGCCTTATAACCACTTTTTTGTTAGGGACAAATTATAGAAAAAATGTCATTTAATTTTAGCTAAAAGTTAATTACATATAAAGTTAAATACGTCGAAAAAGGTAAGTCGAGGGCAACACGTACCTTGCAATGGCTATATCAATTAAAAGGTTTCTTATGTCATACTTAGGTTAGCAAAAAAGAAACGTGTGTTGATTTGCTCTATAAAGATAGAAAATGATGATGCGTGTAATGAAACATCGCATGGCTTTGTGATGGGTAAAATATAAAATATTATATAAGCTTAAAAAATAATAACTTTGATTTATAATGGGTTAATACATAGAAATTTCAGATCTAACATGCCTTGTTAGCTTGCAAGACCCATATAAACATATATTTAATAGAAATTAAAATAATACATTTTGATGAAATTAACACTAGAATTTACAATAAATATAATAAAAAATTCCAAATATCATGAAAAATACAGTGTCGAAACGAATATGTGGAACTTAGTGGCAATTATTTTGTGATAAAATTATAAATAAATTTTAAACTCACAAAATATATTTTTGAGTTTGAATATATATTGGAAAAATATGTCGAAACCCTAAATATATATATAAATATATTTTAGAGTAGGGAAATGATACGATAGTAAGTATTTGTTAGTCAAGCTATGTAGAATCGTAGTCCCTTTACATTTTAGTCCTAGGGAAACAAAATTACATGACAAATAAATGACCAAATTACCAAAAACCTATTCTTCTTTTTGGGCTTCAAATCGTTTTTTTTAATTAAGTTGGCGAAGTCCTAACTTGTTCTTCCAACCTTCTATAGATTTGATATTTCGTTATTTACCTCCAATCTTCATGAAATACTCCATGACATATTGAGCCTACAAAATGATTAATATAGATATAAAACAATGTGTTTATAGGAGTGATTCCAACATTAAATAGGCCATGTGTTGCCATAAATCACCAAACCATTACGATATAAGATTTGGAATGATCTTTTCCGATCAATAAACATTAGCGTTCCGGATAGGAAGAATCATCATTCCGATCTAGGTTGAAAGATGCGAATTAACACAAACTTTAGTTAAACGGGCAGAATTCGGGTTTGTGTTGTTAAATTATACCAAAAATATTTATTTTATTTCAAGAATTAAAATATACAAAGCAAAAGAAATTGAATTGTATATATGTATTCACACACACTCTCCATGTTCAAGAGAAACGTTTTCCATTTGGTATAATAAGCGTACAGGCTTTCCCTATCGCACCACATAGCATAACATGCGGCATTCCGTGTTCTTGTTTTCATTCCCCGATCCGAAACGTTCCATTTTCTGGATAACACCGAATGGGCCGTCCAATTGCTGCAGTACCCAGACTTAAAAGGGGCAAGGCGGAGCCCTTTGAACTTAAACCACAGGGACCCCCTTACGTTCGTTTTTTACCCCCTGGCTGGGTCTGTGAACCGCAGCCAACGATTCACTGGCCTAGCAAGCCCATAATTTATATCATTTGTTCTTATAAAAGATTTTAGCTATATATTTACGTCGTACAGGATATCCTTGCGTGCGTGCATATATATATATATATATATATATATATATATATATGAGGATAATGGAAGAAAGATGCCATAGGAGGGAATTTCCTTCTATAGTGACGGAAAAATACATCCTCCATGATTTTTTTCAACGATCGGCACACATCATCATCATCTTTATTACGTAAGATATGGATAGACCAAATTTTATGTGATTTCACTGATGATTTAGTGGGTGCATAATTAACGGTTTACCGACAATAAAACTTTCTACATTGCTAATTCAACCGTGAAAAAGTGGCGAAATCACATGAAATTTGGTGTATCCACATCTTACATGATAAAGATGATGACGATGATGGGTGCCGATCGTCAAAAAAATCATGAAGGATGCAGATTTTTGATGCCACCTAATGAAAAAGCCTTTTAAGGTCTTTTTTCTTTACTACTCTCTCTCTCTTTATATATATATATATATATATATATATATATATATATATATATAGGAGTGATTCATTGCAAACCGGTCCGTGTTTTTTAAAAACGGGAACTCCCAATCTATGACATATTTTAGCGATCCGATCCATTCAAATTGATCATCTTACCCTCAAATACATGTGTATGAAAAATCAACGTGTGTGTGTAAAATTAAAAAAATGTTGAATATTCCAGAATCTTTAAGAATTATGTCAAAATGACAATGATCTATTTTAAATTCTAGATTCTAAAACTCCCTTTGACTATTACTCAGATTTTTAGCTTTTACAATGGCAAGCAGGGTGAAGAAGAGAACAGCAACTGAATCACCAATGAAACAAACAACCATGACTAGTCCTCTGAAAGAGAGATTCTACATCACAATATGAGAAGTGACTACGAGCTTTCAACAACCAAGAAGGTGATCTATCTATCTATTCCAATTGGCATCAAAGTTTACAGTTCAGTTTTAAAATATGCACTGTCAGCACCAATAGCATGAAATTGATATTATGATTATAGAACATTAACATTTAGGTTTAGTGGTTGCATCACCATGACTGTCATCCTCCTCACATTTTTAGTGAGGTTTAATTTTATCCCCCACCCCCCACCCCTCTCTTCTATTAGTAGACATATTTAAATTAACCACAGTTTACAGTAATATTCCAATAAACATATAATAGAATATAAATATATATTAGCAGCTTCCTCTTTTTGTTAGCAGCAACTTATCAACGCCTTTCACCCTTTCCTTACAGTATTGTAGCCTCTGCTCCGCCTTAAGCATAGTCACATAATTCGCGAATTATTCGGCGAATTCGTGAATAATTCGCGAATTTTTGATCAGCCGATTAAATCTCGACGTAGCCGAACGGGCCGGATAATTCGTGAATTATTCGCAAATAATTCACGAATTATTCCCGAATTATTCGAAAAATAGCGAATAATTCAAAAAACAGCGAATAATTCACAAAATCAAAACCTAGCGTCGCATATATTAATTTCTTGCTCGAAATTCTTCCCGAGCATTTGCCGAATCTTTCCCGAATACCTGCCGATTTTTTTCGAATAGTTCCACCATATCCAGAGAGCTGTCGAATAAGCCGTTCTTTCCCGGTAGTATTTTTCGCTCGTTGAATTATTTTCCGTCGGTAGATTCATGCTTGGTCGAAATACCATTACTTGACTTCTTTAGTGATTCGATTCTTGAATTCCGTGATTTTTTTTCCAAGACGTGCAATCGTAGAATAAATGAGATAGTGTTTCAGGGCAGTGCTCAGGCAGAGAGCGCACTGCACTTTGCATTATCTACGCGGATTCCCCTCTGTAGCATCCATCCCATTATTGGCAATCTATTATCTAGAAGCCGCGATATGAACCGATTTAGTTCTAGTAGTAGACGCCTTTTCTGGCCTTTTATAATTCAGATCTCTAGCAATCCCTCTGATAAGCAAAGTAGCGAGCACGCATATCTTTTACCGAGAAGGAATTTATCGTTTTGGTTATTGTGCACGGTTTTATTCAAGGGTCTTACATTCTTTATGATTCCTCTGGTTATCTTTTCCTCAGATTTTTCATTAAATAGCTAATATATCTACAGTAGAACTGAATTATTTACCTCTGCTAATATTACATCGCACTTTCTTCTTCTTCGTTTTCGTTTTTCAACATTTTTCGTTATCACGAGTTCGGTGACCTTTCTAGATCACTTCATCTGAACAAATTTATGTCTGTACAGTTGAATGCAGAATCACTGCAATTCAAGCAATCAAGCTAGCAGAGGTCGAAAACTTGCTCTCTCGATTGCACCTGATTTCACTCGTATTTTAGCAAGGAACAGCTGGAGACGCCAGTACTGAAGTTTGCCGAGGAAAATTTGCAAGATATCTCCCTATTAGAGATGAGAAATCCAAAATCCTTTCCAGAAGTGGGGCGAAACTGGAGGTTTTCCTACTTTCCAAATGTATCCGACTTCTACTAACTCATCTTTTAGTTCTCAATTAGTTATGTTTTCATGTGATTCTGATACTTTTTAACCGTTGCTTTAGTAGAATAAAAAGTTCTTAACTAGCATTAAAATTAAGCCTAAAAGATACCCATGCAAATTAGTAGCTAAAACTTAAGATTACCTAAATAAGGATATCTAAAACATGAAAGCTGGTAACATAGAAAGGAGAGTAAACCATCTGAACAAAGGCAATTATATTTATATTCAACGATATATTTAAGATTGGATCAAACTCTAGCGGCCCAAATTCACCACACCTTCCGCTCCCCAACAAGGCCCAACACTTCCTCCCAAAGCCCATCACTCGTCAACCCAATGACACTTGGGCTACAGGCCACAACATTCCAATACCCAGCCCTAATCTCACCATTCAATTGCTCCTTCTCCCAACCACAATACCCATCAAAAAACCTAAACTCACCCACGCCCACCGCGTCTCTCTTCACCATCTCACTAGCACAACCAACACTC